>OZ023195.1:12416570-13616570 GCA_963995505.1 Hypericum androsaemum
GTTCCTGATCTGTGTCTGAACCTGATATCTGACTAGTTTCCATAGCCATTTTGGCAATAGATTATCGAAGCTGACTACAGGAGATCTAGTTACAGCTAGAGGAAAGATATCTGGTACACTTTACAAGACTCAAGTGAAGCTGCTTGGAGATGAGGTGAACGCAGTAGAGGACTCTACCTCACCAAATCTGTGATGCAAGCGGCTTGGACACTTGAGCGAGAAGAGAATGAAAGCATTACGGTCTGTTGTTCCAATCGCCATAGGTACAAAACTACAACCTTGTGATTATTGTATCTTTGGCAAGCATCATAGAGTTTTTTTTTTGCAAGACTGCTAAAAAGAAGGAAAGTTTTTTAGAACTTGTGCATTCTGATGTGTGTGGTCCCATTGAAGTGGAGTCATTAGGTGGTAGCAAATATTTTCTCACTTTCATTGATGATGCATCACAGAAGTTGTGGGTGTATTTTTGTAAAATCAAAGACCAGGTGTTTGATCACTTCAAGAAGTTTCATGCTATGGTGGAAAGAGAGAAAGGTGCGTCCTTGAAGTGTATCCGGTCAGACAATGGCGGAGAGTACACATCAAAAGAGTTTGAGCAGTATTGTGCAAACCATGGCATCAAACATGAGAAGACAGTACCAGGCACCCCACAGCACAACAGTGTTGCAGAGAGAATCAACAAAACCATTGTGGAGAAAGTGAGATGCATGCTCAAAATGGCTAACTTGCCTAAGCTATTCTGGGGGAAGCAGTTCGTGCTGCCTGCTACCTAATCAATCGGTCTCCATCAGTTCCGCTAAACTATGACACTCCAGAGAGAGTGTGGACTGGCAGAAGTTTTTTTTACTCACATTTGAAGGTGTTTGGATGCAAAACTTTTGTACATATACTAAAGGAACAGAGACAAAAGCTAAATGACAAAGCAGTTCCCTGCATATTTTTTGGCTATGGAGAAGAAAACTTTGGCTACAGACTGTGGGATCTAGAGAGAAAGAAAGTCATCAGAAGCAGAGATGTAGTATTTCATGAAAATGAGACATGTTCAACCCCAGTAATAACAGAGGCAAGGATAGAGGCTGGTGGTGGAATTAATTTAGCACCGGAATCTTCTCCAATGACAACTGGTGGAGAAGATGCAGATCAATCTTTTTGAGTGGTTGCTGAATTAGAAGAAAATTCTAATCAGGGGGAGCAAACCCCTAAGGTCGGCGAAGTAATGTCGGAATCTCAGGAGGACGAGCAACTCAGAAGGTCAATAAGACAGAGGATGTTGTCAACCAGATACTCCAGTTTTGAGTATGTCCTTGTCACTAGTGAGGAGGAGCCAGAGAGCTTTGAAAAAGTCCTGGAGTATGAGGACAAAGCTCGATGGATGGAGGCTATGCTTGAGGAATTGAGTTCTTTGAGAAAGAACAGTATTTATGAGCTTGTGGAATTACCCCAAGGAAGGAAGGCCTCGATGAACAAATGGGTATACAAGCTGAAACGAGATGGTGATAATCTTATAAAATACAAAGCTCGGCTAGTGGTGAAAGGTTTCAGCCAGAAGAAAGGCATTGACTTTGATGAAATATTTTTACCAGTAGTAAAAATGACCTCGGTTCGAGTAGTACTCGGACTAACTGCTAGTTTGAATCTGGAGTTAGAGCAAATGGATGTCAAGACTACTTTCCTCCATGGTGATTTGGAGGAGGAAATCTACATGCAGCAACCTGAAGGTTTTCAGGAGAAAGGGAAGGAAGATCTGATGTGCAGGTTAAGAAAGAGCTTGTATGGCCTGAAGCAAGCTCCTAGACAGTGGTACAAGAAGTTTGACTCATTCATGATGAGTCATGGCTACACCAGGACAAACGCAGACCATTGCGTTTACATCTGTAGATTTCATGATGGTAAATTCATAATTCTTTTGTTGTATGTGGATGATATGCTGATCGTTGGACAGGATGCTGAGATAAAAAAGAAGTTGAATGAAGATTTATCAAATTCCTTTGACATAAAGGATCTTGGTGCAGCAAGGCAAATTCTGGGCATGCAGATTATTCATGATCGACAAGCTAGGAAGCTGTGGTTATCCCAGGAAAGATACATTGAGAAGGTACTAGAGAGATTCAATTCAAAGAATACAAATCTAATCAGTACACCTCTTGCTGGCCAGTTTAAACTCAGCAAGAAAGTATGTCCTACAACAAAGGAGGAGAAGGAAGATATGGCAAAGATTCCATACTCCTCAGCAGTTGGGAGTTTGATGTACGCCATGGTGTGCACGCGTCCAGATATTGCTCACGCAGTTGGTGTGGTGAGCAGGTTTCTCTCTAACCCGGGGAGACAACATTGGAAGGCTGTAAAATAGATCTTAAAATACTTACGAGGTAGTTCAAAAATGGCGGGAGATATTGACCCCAGAAAATCAACTTCTGGATATCTGTTTACTTTTGCAGGGGGAGCTGTGTCATGGCAGTCCAAACTACAGAAATATGTTGCCTTATCTACAACTGAGGCAGAGTATATTGCAATGACCGAGGCAGGAAAAGAGTTGCTTTGGTTGAAGAGGTTCCTTCAAGAGCTGGGTTTGGAGCAAGATGAGTATGTGATTTACACTGATAGTCAAAGGGCTCTAGACCTGAGCAAGAATGTCACCTATCATGGTCGCACTAAGCACATTGATATTCGGTATCATTGGCTCCGAATGGCCATTGAAGAGTAGGAGATAAAGTTACAAAAGATTCATACGGATAAGAATCCTGCTGATATGTTAACAAAGGCAGTGCCTCGTGAGAAACTCAAATTCTGTGCTAGGTCATCTGGCACGGGAGTTCATCATTAAGCTCAACCAGAAATCTCTCTCTCAATGGGGCGTGAGTGGGAGAATTATTGGGGTCCCGCCCCATTATGTCCATTTAGTTTATTTAATTAGACATGATAATGAAGATGCCCACAAATTAAGGAAGAAAACATGGAGGATTTTATGGAACATTTGTTCCATATGAACTTTCCTCCTCTATAAAAGGGGAGATGATCTTCCATGAAAACACATCCACAAAATGAAGAAAAACTCCAAGTAGAGAGTTTAGAGAGAAATAGATAGTTTCCAAGTTCCAGAGAGAGAGAGCTTGAGGTAAAAATAGAGTGAGTGAAAATTCTCTACTGTAAAATACGAGTGAAACACAAGAGTGGGATAATTCGGGGTATCGGGCAGTGATGATATTTTTACCACTATAATTTCTCTATTTACTAGTAGATATTTTTCGGAGCTAGTCCCGTAGTTTTTTCCTTTGGTATTTAGAGGATTTTCCACGTAAATCTTGGTGTTCCCTCTTGGTGGTATTTTTCCATCTATTTTTTACTGTGATAATTATTAATTATCGGTGTAAATTTTATTTACCGCTTCTGCTGCACGAGTCAAATTCCCAACAGTTCTACCTAATGGCTTCATATCACCCCTAGTTATGACTCATTGAAATAGTTAGGTTTTATTTAGATCTTTATTATTTAGAATCAAATTCTAATAGTATATTTTATATTTATAAGACTTGAATTTTAAAATTGTCAATCTAAGTTTTTGCACTCCGCCCGAAAGGAAATCTAGAAGAGTAAATTACTGCTTGACCAGACAATATAAACGGGTTGGGTTGGGTGCGGATTTATGGCCTGATTCGCACCACGAGTAGCAAAGAGTTTTTTTTTAATTTAGTAAGGGATGGTTTTCGTGACTTCTATTCTAAATAACTTCAATCAAATAAATATAATATTTTTGTAACAAGAATTTGAACCATTATACAATTATTATTTTACACGTATATCATCATTATTACTTCATTTCACACTTATTTTTTATCACAACAAAGTTTAAATCTTGGTTACTCCTCTTCCCGCATATATATCATTTGGATCACTTCACATTTCACGAGTCCACCACGAAAAAAGTCGGCGCCATTGGTCTGGATGTGCTTTCCGGCCCTATCCCTGCCGAATCCTGGCTCAATATAAACAGTTCCTCCCAAATTGGGTTCCCCAATTCACCGAGTTTATTTTCCTGATCCAAACTAAAGCTACTCTTTGATTTTTCCTACCCATTCCGTATTCAATCAATCTTATTCTTACCCCAAAAAAATGACAATAACATTGAGTTCAAGCTTTTTTTTTTTTAGGAAAGTTCAAGCAGTTGAGATTCTAAAGGGATTGCGATATGTTGTCAGGCCTTGTTCGAAGCTCGACTGTGCAAACTCGACATTTCAAAAAAATAAATTTAGGATAAGTATAGCCAGGATTTGATTTCGTATAAAGTCCATTCTGCTAGCCTACAACTTTGACGACCAGTGCACAATTATTTGAAATATTTTATTGAGAAACCGATATCTGTCACTTCTATAAAACAAACAGAGACTTAGACATAGCTCTTGCACATTTTCAATGGCAACACCAGCCACTACCAGGTACCAAGAAACATCTTCCCGTTGCGTTGTTCAATTTCAGTGTAGATTTGATAATACGTTAACTTCAATTTCATTAAACGACAAACCTAGATTTTCGTCAATTCTCATACGTCTTGTATCACTAGCCCAAATGTTTATCGACCCGTTAACTTCCATCTTTCGGCGGTT
Organism: Hypericum androsaemum; assembly: GCA_963995505.1. Classification (NCBI taxonomy): domain Eukaryota; kingdom Viridiplantae; phylum Streptophyta; class Magnoliopsida; order Malpighiales; family Hypericaceae; genus Hypericum; species Hypericum androsaemum. The sequence continues at coordinate 12,421,172 of OZ023195.1, forward strand.
TGCCTGTGTTATTGCAGATTGGAAGGCAAGGTTGCAGTGATAACTGGTGGAGCCAGTGGAATAGGGGAGGCCACGACGAGGCTATTCGTGAGGCATGGAGCCAAAGTCCTAGTAGCCGACATCCAAGATGAGCTTGGTCAGGCTCTGTGCAAGAAGCTTGGCCCCGAAGATACAATCTCATACGTACATTGCGACGTTTCCTGCGAACACGATGTCGAAAAGGTGGTCGACCTGGCCGTTTCGAAGTTCGGAAAGCTTGACATCATGTACAATAACGCAGGGATCTCAGGGAAGCTAGTGAACTCCATCTTGGAGACTGATGGCGAGGATCTCAAGAGGGTATTCGATGTTAACCTCTTCGCGGGCTTCTACGGGGCCAAACACGCTGCGAGGGTGATGATCCCGGGAAAGAAAGGGGTGATCCTGTTCACCTCAAGTGTTGCTTCTGTGGCTTTCGACGAGGAGATCCCGCACGCGTACGTAGCGTCGAAGTGCGCGGTTGTCGGGCTAGCGAAGAACTTGTGCGTCGAGTTGGGGAAGTACGGGATAAGAGTGAACTGTATTTCTCCCTACGGAGTGGCGACCCCGATGTTTATGAGTTGTATAGGGACGGACAAGAAGACGGCCGAAGAAACGGTCTACTCTGCAGCAAACTTGAAAGAGGCAGCACCGGGGCCGGAGGATATTGCAGAGGCTGCAGTTTATTTGGCCAGCGATGAGGCCAAGTATTTGAGTGGGATCAATCTGGTGGTGGATGGAGGTTTCAGCCTTACCAATCCTTCATTTACTAGGGTTCTTAGAAGCCAGATGGGATGAGACACAATTCCGAGTGTTTGTTTTGTTTCTTCGTGTTCTTCTGTTAAATTGTTGATGTACTAATTCGGCCTTCAAATAATGTACGTGCTGTATTAAAGTCAAACAAAACTAGTTTCTCAGATCCATACTTGCAGCTTGGTCTCTACGTGGGCACTAATCAAAATTAGTGTTCGATACTAATCTAAAATAGTTAATTTAATAAATATACGGTTTTCAAACGACACGAAAAAGTCAAAACTCATCTTCAGAAATCCAAACAAACCAGCTAGACGACTGTAATTTAAAAATATTTAAAAGGGTGGACGTTTGATTCCCTTGACAGGGACCAGATAAAGATAATTTCGCAAAAGCGACTACATACCAAACATCTTTGTCTTCGTATCTCGAAGACATAAAAAATTCCTACCAAGTGACATTGGGGTCACCGGATTCTCCAAATCTATTTTTTTTTAATTTTTTTCAATCAATACAATATTCAATCAATCTGATTCAAATCTACAAGATCAAGAACATGTGCACAAGTTCTTATCGGATTATGGAGCATGGTAGATTATAAATGGCTCACTAGTATCCATGGTCCAACTCACGACAAAGTTGGTGGGAATTGATATCGGTCAATGTAAAGATTGTGCATTCCAATGTAAGTGTTGCACCGAATCTTTAACAGTAAGGCATTTAACCTTTTATCAACAAAGACCTGTGGTCAGTCTCCTTCTCCGATGGTAACTTACCCAAATTCCATTAATTTTCTTTCATTTACATAATATAGATTTTTTTAGAGATTTTTTTTTCTTTTTTAACTAGAGTTTATCTCCCTCGGTTGAGAATATACTCTCTCAACGGAATCTCCGTGCATCAAATTTCCTGCTCACAAGAAGATGCCACATTTGGAGTCTCGTAAGTCGTTCATAAGATTAAGATTTATATTCATGTAATTTTTGATCGACTATAATAGATGCCAGATGACTTGTTTGTGCGAGGTAAGATTTATACGTCCCATTGATTTCACGATCCTCCATAATTTGTTCGTACGAGATTGCTTGTTTTCAGTATGTTTGGTGTATATTTTGGTCTACTTTTTTATGACTTCAGAATTTTTTAGTTGATGTTGTTCCAGATAGCGTTTTTTACTGTAGTTCGTACTAAAAAGTATTATCTGATAACTTTAATGTACGAGCTTAGTGAAATATTTTGGTAGAATACAATATTTTAGTTTTTTACAAGGATTTTGCGAAGGATAATTCAGTTTGTCTCACACTTCTCAATTTTTGGGCTCAAAGAAGTCTCCTCTTATAGAAATATTTGGGCCTCATGGAGGCTCAATAAACAAAACCCCAGGCCCAACACTTGATCCCCTCTCTCTTTCCACCCAGCCACAACAGTCCCATTATCTATAAATACCCACCAAATCAGCCCTAAAGTAAACCCTAAAACCTCACTTGGCAATCCTCCTCCTACTCCTTCTTCCTACCCTCCCAGCGCCGCAGCCGCTCCCCATCGAAACCCTAATCCCCAGACCAACCGATCGAAGATGGGTCGCGTGAGGACAAAACGTCGGGGCCGGAGGATATTGCAGAAGCTGCAGTTTATTTGGCCAGCGATGAGGCCAAGTATTTAGTGGGACAAACGTTTGTTTCTTCGTATTCTTCCGTTGAACTGTCGATGTACTTATCAGATTTCAAATAAAGAATTTAGGGGTGCCCTTTATGCTGGTTTTTTTTAGCTTTAATTTGATCAAGTACGTGTGATGTATGTATCAAGTCAAGTTTCTCGGATCCATACTCGCAGTTTGGTCTCAATGACATTCCCACTTAGCTAAAAAAAATTTATAAATAATTTATTTAACCATATAAACATTAAAAATATCATGTGGTGCACGATCCGTTGAAAATATACAATTAGAGTTGTAAGCATTGAATCTTGATTCCGTTGAATCTTCACATTTATGAGGCTCGAACAGGCCACCAATCAACAATTATTTTAAAAATTATCAATGTTAAATATTTATTGAGATAATAAAAAAGTTAAAAATCTTATTCGATTTTAATTTAAATTAGTCTGACTCATATAATTTTCGATCGGAATATGTGAAGACAAAAAAGTCAAAATTCATCTTCAGAAATTCGAACAAGACAGCTTGACGACTTTAAATTTAAGAGGATTCAATAGGGTAAACGTGCCACTCCCTTGACTGGGACCAAACATGTTTGTCTTCATATATCCCCTAATTATACCACGTGACATGTCGAGGATACAAAAGATTCCTACCAAGTCTGGTCCAACTTCAAGCTGTTCTTTTATATATTTTCTATCAATTCCATATTCAATCAATCTGATTCTAATCTACAAGATCAAGAACATGAGCACATGTTCTCTTGCTCCGCCTGTCACCAAGAGGTACAGTAACCTTAATTATCATTCTAGCTAAAGTTGTTCGAATCTCTATTTCTAATACAACGAGTTACGGGATCAATCACTTCAGCTTTTTTTTCCTCAGGTTAGAAGGCAAGGTGGCCTTAATAATAGGAGGAGCAAGCGGGCTTGGAGAATCAACCGTCAGGTTGTACATCAAGCACGGAGCCAAAGTCCTCATAGCCGACATCCAGGACGAGCTCGGAAGATCCCTCTGCAAAGAACTCGGCCCCGAGGAAACCGTCTCCTACGTCCACTGCGACGTGACGAGCGATCCCGACGTGAGGAACGCGGTGGATTTGGCGGTCGCCAGGTACGGAAAGCTAGACATCATGTTCAACAACGCAGGGATATCCGGAAAGGCTAACCACAGCATCTTGGATGCTGAAAGCGAGGACTTCAAGCGAGTTCTGGACGTAAATCTGTACGGTCCGTTCTTGGGAGCGAAACACGCTGCGAGAGTCATGATCCCTGTGAAGAAAGGGGTGATCCTCTTCACCTCGAGCGTGTCCTCTGTGACCGTCTTGGGGCCTGGCCTAGTAGCCTACTGCGCGGCCAAGGCCGGCCTGGTGGGCATGGCGAACAACCTGTGCGTCGAGTTGGGGCAACATGGTATCAGAGTGAATTGCATTTCCCCCTATTTCGTGGCTACCCCGATGGCCGTGAATTTGGGGGAGGATAAGAGCAAGCTGGAGGAGGTTGCACACTTGGCAGGTAACCTGAAAGGCGGCTCTGTTCTTGAAGCTCGAGATGTTGCAGAGGCGGCTGTTTACCTTGGGAGCGACGAGTCTAAGTATGTGAGCGGAATCAACTTGGTGGTCGACGGAGGTTGTAGCGTAACTAATCCATCATTTTCCCTCGCCATGAAAACCTTGTAATAACTTGATGCTTTTGCAGCTCGTGTCCTCTGTTTTCCCCTATGGAATACGACTAATAAATTTTGTGATTCTTCCTAAACGTTAGAATTTTCGTATTCAAAAATTTTTGAAAAAATTTTCTCAAATAAAGTCCATGGGATAGAAATTGTACAAGTTATTTCACCAAAGGATATCATGTGAGAACAACAACACAGTTTAATATGGCTGGGATATGGTTATGACATCATGAATGGACATCATTTTCCATTGGCAAAGAATGTGTGTAGACTGTAGCCACTGGCCATTGATTAGACGTAGCAGTTACAACGTCCAAAGCCACAAATAATTTGCGTAGTTTTGGTCCACCAGACCATCCAATAATAGAGAGTTGTCAATTTAAAATTGTAAATTTTTATCAATAAAAATAGTCGTTGCTTGTTGTAACAAGGGATGGTGATGCATAGAGTAGCATTGATAGGATCACATCAATACCATAAATTATTTTTTGAAAGAAATATCATAAATTAGAGTACCCTATCTTTTACCCTAGAAAATTTGTATTATTGGACTCATTCATACCATTATCTTCAAGGTTCGTAGGGTCTACAGATTTTGTAGAGTCCGACCCTTGAATTAAATAGAAGATATTACTAATAATTTTTAGATGTAAAATTATATATATATATATATATATATAATTTATTGTATTTATTATTTATTTGGATTATATATAAAATTAGATGAAATGTATTGTATTTATTATTTATTATTTATTTGGATTATATATATATAATTTTGATTTTTTATTAATGTATTGTATTTATATATATATAAATAATAAATATAATACATTTCATACATTACACGTCAATATTCTATAAAAATTCAAGAATTAATAAAAAAATCAAAATTTATAATTTAAGTTAAATGATAAAAGGTTATTATTTTCAAATTCCAAATACATAAAAATAATGAATATGTGATGATTATGTCTAGTATATTTATCAAAAAATTAGAATTATAAGTAACTTGAATGTGTTAGTCAATATCATCAATAACCAAAGCATATTGTAGAATATTTAAAAACTCTATTATTACAAGTAAAAAAATATAGATAAAAAATTTAATTATGGTGTAGTTAGGATAAAGTCCAAAATATGGTAAAAAGGTAAGGGTATGAGATGAATTTCTACCATATTTTAGACTCTACCTCTAAAAGTAGACTCATACTTATATCATATCATAGATCTAGTCAAAGTCAACATATTCTAAACTAACGGAATAAGATTAGGGTGTGGCTCACAGGGTATAGGTATTTCTGCCATCTCTAGTTGTAACCACAAATTTTTTCTTATTTTTTACTTACAATATAATTTTGTTTAATTTACAATATAAATCTTTCTTTGAAAATTTTCTCATTTTTGATAAGAAATTTGAAAAAATTACCATCAGCTCACTGATCTTTGTCATAATTATTTATAGGGTCCCTTATATTCAAAAAAATTAGTTTGTCATCCTCATCTTTTATTTAAATGTTGATCTCGAGTCCCTGGTTGGACTTCAGCACTAGATTTTCTTTGTTTTGTCATGTGAAATGATATTGATACCATTAAACAAAAAAAATTCATCTCTTTTACCCTCTGAAACATCAAAAAATATTTAAGGAGAAATTACTGTCAAGCCCCTGGTATTTGGTATCTTCATGGTCGCCCCCTTTATTTCGGTAATCGATTAAAAATTTTCCATAATTTGACAAAATTATACTCAGGACTCCTCGCTAACTTCAGCAATTATTTTATTATTATTTTATTTTTAAAATTACTTTTTTACCCTTACATTTTGACTCCGGCCAACCAAAACCTTCTCTGGTCGTCTTCTTTTGCGAGCATCAATCTCCGATCGTCTTTTCCGGCGAACCGCGCCACTCCTGCGAGCATCAATCTCCAAGGCATCCTCTCTGTTTCCTTGTCTTCCCCGTCCTCTCTCTTCCAAACAGAACAAAGTATCCTCGTCTTCGTCTACCTCGCCGATTTTCTTCATCCCGTTGCAGATTTAGTGGATAAACTAAGCATGGAACTAATAACCCATAATAATTTAACAATTAGTTTTTGAAGAAAAATTTAACAATTAGTTTAATAACCCATATTAATTTAACATCTCATTGCAGATCTTCATCTTGTCTTCGTCTACCTCTCCTATTAATTTAATGTCAAATCTCAAATCTAGCTCCACCGTCATCAATCTTGCAACTCCTCTCGAGGCCACCGATTCATGTCCAGTTTCTAACCCAACCTCTTGTCTTGCATCTTCAACCTCTTCTGCATCTCTCTAGCCTTCCAAATTCCATACCAAGTCACATAAATCGTTCGTTCCTTGTCCTTATGTTTCAGATATCGTGATTTTGTGGGCTTCTCCTTGTATTTCTGATCGGAAGCCTCTAAAGGCACAACAAAAAAGCAAGTCACGACCGGAGACCGCCGCTGATCTCTTCCACTTCTTCAGCTTCTCAGTTCTTCCTACCAAACCAAGTCGATTTGGGAGAGGAGCCGGCGGCCGGCGAAGGGAGGAGGAAGTGGGAGAGGAGCCGGCGGTCGTAGAAGAATAAATTATTATTTCATGTTAATTTTTATAAGGGTATATAAATCATTTTTATGGAAAAATTGATCGCTAATATCAGCGAAGGACCTCACGATATAATTTTGCTAAATTATGAAAAAAATTTAATCTATTATCACAATACGGGAGACAAGCACAGAATGTACCAAACATTAAGAACCGAAAATAATTTTCCTAATATTTAAACAAAGGTTATTCCAAAGGAAGAAGATGAACTTTTGGGCAAGTTTTTTTTTTGGCATAAAAGTTATTTCAGATTGAAAAAAGGTGATATCAGAAAAGAATTAGAATATAAATATTTAAACAGAAAGTTAAGACGACAAAATAATTTTTTTGGATAATTATATTTAGGTCCCTGTTGTTTGACATATTTGTCTCTCACCTCTCTGTCTTTCGACAATGGATTAAAAATTCTCCAAAATTTAGTTCTATATATTGTTAGGCTCCTCGCTGACATCAACATATATATTTATTATTTTTTGTCATAAAAATAACAAAAATACTCTTAAAAAATATTTAAAAAATTCATTTCTTCAATCTCTAGATTCTCTATGAACATCAAAAAGCAAACTCAGAAATAAATAAAAAATCAACCAAAAAATCATTTACAACTCAACAATTCCGGAACTAGATCGAACATTTTACAATTCAAAGATCCATCGATTCTTAGCTCCCGATTCCAGTTCCTGACCACACTAAACATACCAATCTTATTGACATCATACTGCCGAGGACCATTTGGTCTAATAACGATTTGGTGTAAATATTTATTTTTAAAAAAAAATATAGAGATACTTTCACATTAGAAAACAAATAACCAAAACACATTAAAATCAGAAGAAAAAAACAAGAACACAAAATTGAGATCGGAGGATTTTACAAGGGTTTTATAAGATGGGTTTATAAGGGTTTTACGCCGACATGGCTTCGTAGATGGAGATCGGAGGATTAGTGTCTAAAAATTGATGAAGTCCCGCTCCTCGTCGGACTCCCTCTCCAGGTGCTCTACAAGTTTAGGGCTTTGGTGAAGCAGTGTGAGGAGGTGGCAGCGCCGGGTTTTTGAAAGGGGAAGCAATGGAGGGTTCTTGCAGCGGGAAGCGGTTCCGAGACGATGTTGTTTTTGGTAATCTGGATTCTCTATACGGTTCCTTAATTAATTTCCGTAGATCAAGATTTCGCCATGGGTTCTTTGGGTTCTCGCCGGAGATTGCTTTGTTGATTTTGTTGAAGACGACGGAGGCCAGTTTGATTAATTGATTGTGCTCCTGGAAAGATTCCCACATTTCCTTTTCCTGTTTGGTTGATTTTTTTTTATTTAGAGGTTGGAGATTGGTTTTTGATGTTTGAGAGATTAGAGTGTGAAAAAGAGAGTTTTTTTTAAGGATATAATAAAATCAAACTTCGAAAAGTTTTTGTTATGAATTCAGCAATTAGGGAACAAAACGCGCAAAGAACACGGACGCAAGAGTTTATATGGTTCGGCCTAATGCCTACGTCCACGGTGAGAAAGGAGAACTTTTATTGATGGATCTGAGTCACAAAGCTATCTCTAACCATAGGGTAACACGTCTTTATATAATAGACGAACCTTTGGTGTACAAGAAATCTATCTAGGTCAAATTAGGAGTCCGAAACAAGAGTCGAGTCAAAACAGGAAAAAAACTGTTCGGTGGGACTGGCGAGCGCCAACTAAGTGGCGGCCGCTAGTTGCCCACAAAACCAATTCTCTGTAATTGGGTACTTGCGATCGCAAGCAAGTTGGCGATCGCCAACTCCACTTGCTCGCCAATCCCAACAATCTCCACCTTGGCGAGAAGTCATCCCGTGAAGAACCATGACGCTCCACCCGTACTTCAACAAACTCCACCTTGATGAGACACCGCCCCATGAAGAACCATGAGATCTTGCAAAACCAAACGACTCTACCTACTCCACCTCGCACCATAGATACAGCACCACCAATAAGACCATCTCAACTTTCTCACCACCTTTTTCGTTCAATCACTTGGAGCTAGCCCCCAAGCTCGAGCTTCCGAGCTTGCTTGGCGTCTTTCCTCCAATCTCCATCGAACCCCAACTAGCAAGTCCACCTGCTGAAGCAAACTTATGACCAATAGATGCACTCTCTATTTTCCGGTCAATCCCATACTTCGCAACCTCGAACTGCTTTTTCGCTGGACCTTCTTGCCTCAAACCAATGCTACGTGCCATAGCATACAAAGGGCAACCTTTTGTTCCACCAAGTAGAACCTTCGACATGCCATGAACTCCACCGTTCGGCCTTGAGTGAGATACCTGATTCGCCCGTGGTGCTACCAACGGCTTCGTATTCCTCATGCAAATCCTACCCAACACCTTTGACGTGCACGTCCTTTTAGACAACCATAGCGGGAACTTGCTAACTTTGTCTTTGCGAATCTCAACTCTACTCAAACCATTCATGTCAAGCTTTTGCTCCATCACACAAGAGCTTTTCTCCCCTCTATCAGAACCCAACGAGGTGACTCCACCTACAACCGTGTTTCCCACTAACCCGTAGGTGTTTCTAGCATTCCTTTCACCCTTCATCACCACCACAGCATCCTTCTCCACCTCCATTAGCCCGCCTACAACATTATAGTTGTACCCACTATAATCCAAGGCTCCTAACGAGATCAAATTCCTCTCCAACTTTGGAACATGCCTATCCCCACACAATTTTCTCTCAACACCATCCCACATCTTAATTCAGATATCACCTATGCCAGCAATTCTACAAGTAGAACCATCACCCATAGTCACCATACCTGAATCAACGAACTTGTAGGTGTCGAACCACCCTCTATTGGGCGTCATGTGGAAAGAGCAAGCGCTATCCAAAATCCAGGAAACAGAATGCTTTGGACTTGACAAAACAGAAAGAAGATCACCATCCGACCCGTCCGAATGTGAGGCCACATTCACGGAACCTGATCCTTTTTCCTCGCGATCCCGAGTTCTTCTTGGACAATCCTTCTTCACGTGCCCTTTTTCTCCGCACTCGAAGCAATTTCCCTTGAACTTCCTTGACCACGACTTGGATCCCTTCCCATCTTTTGCTCCACTACGATTACCATGGCTACCCCTCACAACCAGCCCTTCCGCTTGTTCATCGCCATTTTTTCTTCTTTGATGAAACCCTAGCAGAGCACTTGTGATATCTTCCAACACCAGGGACTTCTTCCCCCAAGTTAGAGTTGTAACCAAATTTTCGTAGGAGCCAGGTAAAGAATTCAGCAGCAACAATGCCTTGTCTTCTTCCTCGAACTTCACATCAACCTTTCTCAAGTCACTCACAAGTTGACTGAAACCATTAATGTGTTGGCTCAAATCCGAGCCCTCATTCATCTTGAGCCCGTACAATCTTTGCTTAAGATAAAGCTTGTTCGACAAAGACTTAGACATATACCTTGCCTCCAATTTCTTCCATACCTCAGCTGGTGACTCCTCATCCATGACGTGATACATCACATCATCCTCCAAGCACAAGCGAATTGTCGCCACTGCCTTGGCCCCCATCTCCTTCCACTCTTGCTCCTCCATCTTCTCGGGCTTCTTCTCCAAGAGCGCAATGACCATCCCTTGTTGCACGAGGAGATCCTTGACACGCCTTTGCCATAACCCGAAATTCGAAGAACCATCGAATTTTACAAGAGCAAACTTCGCGCCGTCCGTCATCCTCCAACGCAAGCTCTGATACCAATTGTTATGAATTCAGCAATTAGGGAACAAAACGCGTAAAGAACACGGACGCAAGAGTTTATGTGGTTCGGCCTAATGCCTACGTCCACGGTGAGAAATGAGAACTTTTATTGATGGATCCGAGTCACAAAGCTATCTCTAACCATAGGGTAACACGTCTTTATATAATAGACGAACTCTTGGTGTACAAGAAATCTATCTAGGTCAAATTAGGAGTCCGAAACAAGAGTCGAGTCAAAACAGGAAAAAAACTGTTCGGCGGGAATGGCGAGCGCCAACTAAGTGGCCGCCGCTAGTTGCCCACAAAACCAATTCTCTGTAATTGGGTACTTGCGATCGGAAGCAAGTTGGCGATCGCCAACTCCACTTGCTCGCCAATCCCAACAGTTTTTAATTGATTGTCAAAAGTATGAGTGAAAGACGAATATTCTAAATACCAGGGGCCTGAATAATTATCCCTAAAACCAATAATTATTACACCAAAAACCTTTAAAAATAATTGGGATAAGTTTATTTTAGTACCTTGTAGTTTTACCTGTTTCGCTTGGAGTACCATGTGGTTCTAAATTGGTATTTTAGTACCCTGTGGTTGACCACCTATTTTTCGGGCAGGTCCAGGGCAGCTATCCGTTCAAACTCGCCCGAAACGACGTCGTTTTGAGATGACATGGAGGACACTTGGCGGATGACTTTCTTAAGTTAAAGCTGATGTGTAATATGGTAAATTATCTAAACAGTCCCTGAACTCCTCTCTCACCCATAACTAATCAGGGCAAATTTCAATATAATCCCAATTTTGTTAATTTTTTTTTTCAAAAATACCCTCCTTCCTCCAAACAAAACCACCACCACCAATCTCTTGTTCAAATAAAAAATCTTGATAACCACAAAAACCCAACACCTCTCTTTTCCTGACCTAATCCATCGTTCTCCCCACCGACCCTAGACTTTAATTACCCTTTTCCCCTAATCCATCCCCAACGAAAACCCAATAAATAGAATCCTGTTGTTCGTTGAAAAACCCAACAAAGTTCCAACCTTTACCCTCCCTCTCCCCCAAGAATCGATTGAAGTTTCAAACTTCAGGGTAAAGTTGAGAACTTTAAGCCATAGGAGAAGAGACCTCCAGCTGTCTGATCTCCCTCTTCCACGGGACTCGGCGGAGGCCTTCTCTGCTTTCTCTCTCCTCGCCAACCCGGCGCCGTCCTTCTCTTCATGACGAAGAACACACTCCCAAAAAATCTAACCCTCGAGTACTATGGCACCCTCTTCATCGCCTACCACGTGGCAACCCTCTTTGTGTTCCTCACGTCCTAGAGTACCGCCGCCGCCGCCGCCGCTCGCTACGACCCTTCGGTAGCTGTCCTCCATCTCCCTGTTGGATACCAAATCAATTAGAAATTCATGGGTCTAAGAAGGACCCCGACATGGTTATAATTTTATAAGCATCGAACTGTCGCCATCGCTTCCAGGAACAATCTGATCTCTCTCTTTTGGGAGATGGAGCTTTGAAGAAGGTGAGGGGAAACAGGAGGTTGAAATGAAGGAGGAGGAGGAGGAGAGAGAGAGGGGGGTGGTTGAGAGAGAGATGAGGAGGAGAGAGGAGGCCAGTGATTGTTTAGGTAATTTGCCATATTATACATCAGCTTTAACTTAAGAAAGTTATCCGCCACATATCCTCCACGTCATTTCGGACGAGTTTGGACGGGTAGCTGCCCTGGACCTGCCCGAAAAATAGGTGGTCAACCACAGGGTACTAAAATACCAATTTAGAACCACATGGTACTCTATGCAAAATAGATAAAACTACAAGATACTAAAATGAACTTATCCCAAAATAATTTGCACTCAGAATGTTTGTAAAACATTTTTAGGCCAAGAGCGGAAATGGCCCAGTAGAAATTTTGGGCCTCGTGAAGGCCCAAAAAAAACTCAGGCCCAAAACTTGATCCCCTCTCCCTTTCCACCCGGCCTCAACAGTCCCATTATATATATAAATACCCACCAAATCAGCCCTAACGAAAACCCTAAAAACCTCACTCGCAATCCTCCTCCTCCTGCCTACCATCCCAGCGCCGCAGCCGCTCCACCTCGAAACCCTAATCCCCAAACCAACCGATCGAAGATGGGTCGCGTGAGGACGAAGACGGTTAAGAAGTCGTCGAGGCAGGTGATCGAGCGCTACTACTCCAAGATGACGCTCGACTTCCACACCAACAAGAAGATCCTCGAGGAGGTGGCGATCATCCCTTCGAAGAGGCTCCGGAACAAGATCGCCGGTTTCTCGACGCATCTGATGAAGAGGATACAGAAGGGACCGGTGCGGGGCATCTCCCTGAAGCTGCAGGAGGAGGAGCGCGAGCGACGCATGGACTTCGTCCCCGACCGGTCCGCCATCGACATCGATGCCATCGCGGTCGATAAGGAGACTATCGAGATGTTGGCTTCGATCGGGATAGTTGATCTCCCCGGTGTCTCCGAGGTTGATCCTGTTGCTGTTGCCCCTGTCGCCCCGCAGTTTGGCTTTGGCCGCGGTGCTGGTGCTGGCAGGAGGTTTTGAGTTTCCGGTTTTCGTTATGTTAGTTCGGTGAACTTGAAAGTAGTTTATTATTGTTATATTTCGGATATCTGTTTTCGGTTTTGGTACTATCGGAGTTTTTGGTTGAAGCAGTGAACCTTGATGACTGGAAATTGCTTTTCATATCTCGAATGCCTGTCATTGTCCCCGTGGAATTATCGGTGTTTTGCTTGTGTTTATTTTAATGATCGCTGGTGTTCTCGTATACGATTGTTTTCGGTTTCTGGATGATACATATTGGTCTGTTGCAATGTTGGTGTTTATGGTACACGGATTATGCTGTTCATTGTTTACCAGGATAATTATGACCGTCGCTGGGTCAATATAGAGTAGGGTTTTCTATTATTGTTGGATCTTTGGGTGGTGACATGCTACTTGGTTACCGTTGTTGTTGATTGCCACTTTTTACACATCTAGTAGAACTCTGGTGCCATGGATTGCATCTTGGTGGGTTACACACTGTCTTGATAGTGAGTTAGTTCGGATCTAATGTGTTTCATGTGCTACTATTTTTGTTGTCTGTGAAGGACCTGTGATATACATGGTTTGCCTACATTCCGTTGCTATCCAAATCAGCTCTGCGGTAAACCAGCCAGTGTATGCTGTTTTGTGTCGGAAGTGTTTCTTGATTGAATTTTACACCCAACATAGAATTCTATCATGTCGGTGCCTAGTTTGCATTGACATTTTGTCGCTTCCGGGTCTCAGATATGGACCCATTTGATCTTATGCAAGTTTTTAGTTGAGAGCGTGTGTTTCTGTTAGGAATGTGTAGTGTAGTGCCATTGTGCCTGCTAGTGGTTTGCATCCTCGATTCCAGGCTTTCTCCCCGGCAGATCGAATGGCCAACAAGGTCATTCTTAGCTGCTGCGAAGGTGTGTGGGGCGCTGCATTCAGTAGCTTCGTGGCTTGCACTATCAGTAAATAAACTCTACCATGATGATCCGCCAGTATCATGATTAAATTCTAAATTTGTATGAGACCTTCGAATGGTTGGATTCTACTAGTGATTATCCGAGAGAGTGAACTTCTTCAGGATTGTAGCGTTTAGCGTTAGGATTTGTCTCCGCAAAACATAGCTTAGGTCTGTGTCATCAATACAATGCAATGAGGCCTTCCCCTGTTTTGTCGGTCTTTCTTTTCCTCTTTGTAAACGAAAATTACAGGATATCTATTCTTTGTTGGCTTTTTATAGTTTTCAATTGTTGTAAAGCAGATAGGAACTGGTCAAGTGAAGAAGCAGAAAGACTGAAACTATATTCTTCGACTAGCACTTGTACATAGGATGACTAGGCATTGAATCGGATTCGATTCCGCGAAAAACTCTGTCTGGATTTGAATCACCTCATACGAATCCCAGTTCGTATTCGAAGACATCCCAAATTTGATCAAGCATAAAGAAACTTTGTCCCTGACGAGTCTGCCATCAACATAGACTCCATTGTCGACAAGGAGACCATCGACATGTTGGCTTCGATCGGGATTGTTGACCTCCCCGGTGTCTCCCTGGTTGATCATGTTGCTGTTAATGTCCCCGCCCCACAGTTTAGCTTCGGCCGCGGTGCTGGCAGGAGGTTTTGAGTTTCCGGTTTTTGGTTATGTTAGTGCGGTGAACTTGAAAGTAGTTTGGTTATTGTTATATTTTGGATATCTGTTTTCGGTTTTGGTTGAAGCTGTGAACCTTAATGACTGGAAAGTGATGATATCTTGTTCTTGCTTCTCGTATCCTGAATGCCTACCCTTGTGTCCCTGTGTGATTGTCCGCAATTTGCTGGGAACAATTTGCCTTGAGAATTAGGACCATTTCACGGTCTTTCGCTCTTCGTATCTGACATGCTTCTTCGTCACAGTCGTTAACTACCACCTTTTCCATGTTCTAGCAGAACCCTAGTGCCTTGTTTAGTCTGTATCTAATGTGGTTCATGTGCTACTATTGTCTTTGGCAATCTAGATTTTCTATGATGGACTGTGGTTTACTCGGTTCGCCTACATCTATGCGCGATGAAACCCGAGGAGTGTATGTTTTGTTCTAGCTTTTCTTGGTTGAAGTTTACACGCAACCACGGAATCTCAACAGGGTTAGAGCCTAAGTTTGCATAAATATTTTGTCACTTCCGGGTTTTAGGTATCGACCCATTTGGTCTTATGCAAGTTTGTAGTGCCAGCTAATGGTTTACACCTTCGAGTAAAAACATATCAGCTCCATTGTGTTTCAGATTAGAGTTATGGTCCTCTGAATTCTGAGAACTTGGTGAGTTTAGCTGCCTTTATCAACTGATGTTCTTTTACCTCATTATTTTCTGTTAACTTACGAATAGAAAGCATGAGTTTCAACAAAGTGACATCTCTTGAGAGATATTTGTGTTTAGTTATAGGATTGTAGCATTTATACCCTTTGGAGGTTGGTGAATGTCCTAACAATATGTACTTCTTAATCTTGGGATCATGTTTATCCCTCTTTTGTCTAGGAATCAAAACAAATCACACAACCAAATGTCTCAAGATGTTCAACATTTCATGTACTCAGTTCCATTGTCAATTGTAAAGATCTTGATTTCTTCTCGAATTGAATGGTGACCGGATTTCTACACTCTTCAAACATATTAGGTACTTCAATTATAACTTCATCAAGGGCATAAAGTCCGTTGCTCAGTCACGCGATGATGTCAAAGTTAAGTCACCATCGTGCTTGTGATGTCCGTCGATTCCGGATCTAAGTGGGGTATCCAGCTCCGCTTCGTGACGTATTGGTCTGCGATCATCCACTGATTGGGGTCGGACTAAGAAGAAGTCGAGCCTGAGGTCGAATAGCACAAAATCCGATGGGATCCGTCATAGTTGGGCAAGCCTGAGGTTAATTGAACTGTCGGTGTTGTACGTTTCGTGGTTGATGGCTGTAAAAGTTGTTTGTTCTATATATCCTTAATTCGCCAATTCGATAGGCCCAATAAATTATGTATAAAAAAATAAAGAAAAATATGTAAGTATAATTCTATGAAGGGGAAGAGTCACCGCCTCATTGGGGAAATTCAAATTCCCGCGCCAGGTCCCATCAATTGGAAGCGTCTAAGTCTATGCTGACGCACTTGGCCTTGGGCCGTGCGTCCGTGTAAGGTCTGGAAGTGTCGTCCGTCGTCCTCTGAGTCCGGAAATTTTCCGTCCTACGGGTCGTATTTGGTGGAGACTGGGCTAATCTTCACCGATGGGGATTAACGCAAACCAATATCACTTTACATGCAAACCAATATCTCCTCACATGTAAACCAATATCACCTGATAGATTATTGACCATCAGATTTAAAGACAATCAAATCTGACGACCCAAATTTAGTCCCCTCCGTATGGATATCTTTTATGTAGTCCCCATTCAATCCAAAACTCCGTTGTCCTACGCACTTGATAAAGATGTGCGGGCAACTTAATTTCTTACATTAAGCGGTATGTAAAAGGCACTTCACATGCAAATCAATATCACTTGATAGATTATTGACCATTAAATTTAAAAACAATCAAATCTGACGACCCAAATTTAGTCCCCTCTATATGGACATTTTTTATGTAGTCCCTACTCAATCCAAAACTCTGTCGTCCTACGCACTTGATAAAGATGTGTGGACAACTTAATTTATTACATTAAGCGGTATTTTTCTTCCCCAAAATTTTTAGAAATTTAAAATTTTGAAAAATTCAAACTAATTTTTTTAAAATTAAAAAAAACTCAAAAAATATCGAATTAAAAATTAAAAAGAATTCAGATGCGGATGTATTCAAATTCGACAGTATATAATTCATATTCAGATTCTTCCTTTGACAAATTGAATACGAATCATAATTTTAATACTTCGAATTCGGCGAATCATAACCAAGTAATTCAACGGTGAAAATTACTCTCTCCCTCTCTCTCCCCCTCTCTCCCCCTCCCTTCCCATGTTTCAGAATTTAAATTCCTTCTTCTGCTTCCCCCAAATTAACCCTAATTAGGTCCTTCCAGATAATCCTTCGTCCTCCACCGTCGCCACCTCCCTCTTTCCATTGGCGGAAAGGTCGGGTGGTGATGGTGGACCTTTCGTCCTTCTCCCATAGTGGGTTCGGCGTCCCTGTTTGTCGATTACCTTCCCCCGTCGTGGAGTATCGCCAAATTCTATGAGTTCTTCAAGCTTTTTACTACTGTGGTGGATGCCTTCATCGCTCAGAAGCCCTCCAAACAAAATTTCAGATTCGATTTTATCCGGATCTCTGTGCTAATCGAGGCTGCATCCGTTGTCCGCAAGGCTAATGGGCCTCGTAAGGATGGGAAGCGACTTTTCATATCCGTGGCGAAGTTCGTTAGAGGTTCATCTCCTGGTGCTCTACATTCTGGCCGGGGGTCGCTGCCTGTGCGTTCCTCTCCGTCTTGTTTAGCGGTGGCTTCCTCTCCACTTCGGTGGGAAGCTTTTTTGTCGAGGCCCTTCAACCTCAACTTCTGGTGGGTTCTCCTCTCCCCAATTCAGCGGCTTGCCTGGAGGTCCTCGAGCCCATGCCTCCCGAGTAGCACGGTGGCGTCTCTTCTCGACGCTAGACGTTCGTGCTCGGTAGAGGATACGCAGCTCTGGGTCTCCAATTTGAAGCCATTTTTCAAAGACGTGTGGATGATTCTTTAGCGTGCTGTAGTTGGTTGCCCCGTCTCTTCTCAGCCTTCAGACGCTCTCAATTTGGTGGCAAGCCCAGTTCTGTCTGTTGCTCCTTTGGAAGTTAACTTGCAGCCCTCCTATGCTGAAGCGGGTTCGATTATTGTTGAACGTATTGGAGTTGCAGGGGATGTGTTGCAGCCCCTTGTTGCCTTGTTTGAAGTTGTTTTGGATGTTAGGCGGGCCTCTCCCCGTGTTGTTGCTGCTCATGAGGAAGCTGTTGGTGTGGCCGGGACTCCATCTGCTCCTTTGTCTTTGGATGCTCCCCCGTCTTTGGTTGCCTCTCGTGCTCCTCTGCTTGCTTCAGTTTCTTTTGGTGAATCTGTGAATCTGGATGATCAGCTCCTTGATGCTAGTTGAAATTAGAGTCGGATTGGTTAGTGCGTCTTTTGGCTTTGGCGGATGAGGTTCCCTATGTTGCTGCTTCGGTGCCTATTGCTCCTAGCTGGAAGGGTTGCATTGGCGGTCTATTGGTGTCGACACCGACGCGTTCGAGCTGGCATGACAGGAAATCCACTGCAAAGCTGCTGCCCTCCTGAAGGTTCCGCTTCGTAAGGTAAAAATTAGGTCGCCAAAGCGACTTACCGCTGCCTAGCCTTGGCTCGATCATGGCTGGATTGGAGGCAAAATATGATGACTCACGAGTGGAGCTTACGGCCGAAGCATGGCGCCTCGCTATTGCCTTGGGCCTGACGTGGGAGAAAGATGCCTCCAAAATCCTTAAATCAATCACAGAGTTCGCTTGCGGTCTGACTCATTTTAGGTATTTCTACCCCCGTAACTCATTTTAGGTATGCCTCCAAAATCCTTGTGTTTTGGTCTATACTCAGGTGGTTTTGGTTTTGGTATTTTAGAATGCACGTAGTGCACTTTGGGTAGATTTGTTTTAATGGTTCCTTGGAGATGTCATCAGATTGCATCTATCAGTATGGTGCGTACTAATTGGCGTCATTATCCACCGTACTAATTGGCGTCATAATTTGATTACCTGGATATAATACTTTTGTACCATTGGTGTAATTGCTTTTGGAATTTTTACTCGTGGAATATATCACTTTACTTATAAAAAATAATTAACCAAGTACTTATCATTTCCCATTATTTCTTACTTGGCAACGACATTTTGTTCGTCACGCTAGTTCATGTTTTTGGGAACTAACATAACCAAGTATTATTAGTTCCCGAATTCTCAGATTTCAGCCTATTGCAGGTCGTCAAAAGCTTAAAAAACCCTATTCTCATACCTCAATCCCCAAAATGCAGCGTTTCCTTCACTAAAAGAGGAAAACGAGTGCGTACTTGGTAGGAGCTCTGGTCCCACTTGTAGTCACGCTCATCCTCAAGAGCTTCAAGGGCGGCAGGAAGCGCGGCGTCCCCGTTGATACTGATGGCGAACCCGGCTACGCTGTCTGCAATGCGGATTTTGATGAGCCGTTTAAAAGTGCCTGGGACTGGGAGGCGTCGCGACGCTCGCCGAGCTCTTCGATGGTAGAAAGGAAGAGGGAGAAATGAATTTATTTTTATTATTTCATAAGGTTATATAAATTATTTACATAAAAAATATCGATAATGTCAATGATGGATCCGAAAATATAATAAAACTAAATTATGAAGACATTTACATGCATTTCTCAAATATAAAGACCAAATCGTCTTTGTGACTATAAAATAAGACCCAGGCTAATCTACCCTAAAATAATTGATGATTATTTACTAGAGCAATCTTTTAGCCCTTTTTTCGTTTTGGAGTGTCAATGGTGCTATAAGTCGCTGCTGACTTTTTTAATGAAACAAACTTAATTCTTCAAGCATTTGGATAAATTTTTCCACACACAAAGTAGAAAATAGACAATAGTACCTAAGACTATTGAAGTGTAAAAATAACGTGTTGGAAGTTTCGGGTCGACTAGGGCGATCATAGAGACCTATACTTAAAAGTCAACTTGCCTTGGCTGGTTAGACTCAAATCCACTTGGATACCCTCAGCCTTAAATCGGCTTCGATACCATTGGCCTTGAATCACCTTGGGTACCCTCAGGGTAAGGCAACCTAGGTACCCCCTGTCTCAAGTCACCTTGGTACCCTCAGCCTCAAGTTAAGTGAAACTCATTTATGTCAGGCTAGACACTTCTTATGAGTGGAAGGCCTTTCTCAAGTAGGGTCACTCACTTGGACAGGTCGGACGCTCGTTGGCTTGAGAGAGCTGCCTCACAATGCCCATCGTTAGTGAATCGACCATAGTTTGGTGCTCGAGCCTCGGATTGAGGTGATTCTTGAGGCTATGGAAAGGTAAGAGATAGGCCTACAACTTTGTCGTTCATAACTTTTACTAATTCAAAGTAAAAGAGGGTCAAAAAGCGGGTTGAAGTTGAAATTGCTAACCAGCTTTGATCAGTGATTTTCCAATCTGACCGACTTTGGTCAGGGATATTCCAGTCCGACCAGTCATGGTCAGTAATTTTCTAGTCGGACCAGAGATGGTCAGCAATTTCTCGGT
The DNA here is from genome assembly GCA_963995505.1 of Hypericum androsaemum. NCBI lineage: Eukaryota > Viridiplantae > Streptophyta > Magnoliopsida > Malpighiales > Hypericaceae > Hypericum > Hypericum androsaemum. Next base: position 12,441,335 of record OZ023195.1, read on the forward strand.
CTGATCAGCTTCAGTCATTGATTTTCTAATCTAACCGACTTTGGTCAGCAATATTCTGGTCTGACCAGCCATAATCAGTGATTGTATGGTCAGACCGGGGATGGTCTGCGATATGGATTGTCTTTTAAGGGTCATCAATTTGGTGGTTCAATCGTTAATGGTCAGCAATATTGATATTTTGACCATTGGCGGTTAGTGATGGAGATGTCAGAATGGGACGGTCAGGGATCTCCCTCCAGGTAGAGGAGTTATAGCAATTTCGGGTCCGGCTAGGAGAAGCGATACCAGCCACGGCACAAGTCAAAGAGATCTAGGTGAGCTCCGATACCAAGAGACTGGGCCAGAACGGGCTCTATTGAAGATAACTTTAAAGAGGTCAGGCGCACTCGGACTTTTGAGAGTTAAAGGTGAATATGGACTCTAGGTAGGACAAGATAAGCTTGAAGGGACCAGATATACTCGAGTTTTTAGAGTCGGACTTAGAGATAAATGTTAAAGAGGGATAAACTTCATGAAATTGACGAAGTCCGGGTTGGATGACGATAGACATTTGATAGAGATAAACTTTAAGGTCATCATGTTTGATTAAAATGCTGCTTAGGTGGAAGACCTGGTTGGTTACTTTTGTATATAAGCATAGGTCAGGGTTCATTTTAAGGACATCATCACAACAACATCACAAGATCACAAATCATACCCTTACTATCTTTTTCTCTCTATCAATAAACTGATATTTCTCTCTACTCAACTCTCACTCATTTTTCTTTTACCTTTTTCCTTTTTTGCGACTCATTGGGATCGGCCTTGGGATGACCACTATGGACTGTCTCGGGATCATTTGTCCTTGCAATATTATTTTGGCACACTCGGTGGGACTAAGGAGGGTATCTAAGAAGAGGCGATCCTAATACGATGCCATGTCAAAGAAGGTCGCTACCAACGTTAACCTCCCATAGGGGAAAGGTGACAACTTGAGGAACTCGGATCTCTCTCAGAGGAAGACCGGCCTTGCCAAGGATACTGCACCATCTTCGATTACCTCCCACATGGAGATAGATCCACCTATAAATGTCTTCTAGTGGCGGTCTCCCTCGAGACAGCAGAGAGGAAGGGAGGACTTAACACCGCAGCCATGTTCGAATTCTACCAGAATAACCATCAGTCCCTTGAGGGCTTGGTAGAGTAAAAACTCGCTGTGTTACAAGACCTCCGGACAGACCTCTAGTCTGACTGGGAACATTGTCGAGCTACACAGGGCCAGATGATCTATGAACTTAGGGCTGGTCTCCAATTCGACTTGGAGAAAAATCATGACCTTCACCATGAAGGGTTGGATAGGTTCACTTGCCAGATGGCGGCTATCATAAACAGCATCACAGGCAAGCCTGATCAAACAGCTCAAGAGATCAAAGCAACCGTCTGTGACCAGACTGGGTCAACACAAGAGCTGATCAAAGGTCACCTTGACGATACCCTATTTCTCATAATGAAAAACTCAATCCAAACCCTAGATCACGCTGCGACCGCCAAAAGGATCTACCTCGGAGCTACCCTGGAAAATGGGGTGACGACACCTAAGATGGCTTCCTTGCCTTTACCATATCAGGGACCCATGACTCCTCAACCTCAGGGAGAGTACAGCAGGACCCCTCCTACAAGGACCTCTCATAGGGACGGAGAAATGGATCAATAGAAGACCGACTACCCTACGGCCATCAAACCCTTAGATGTTTTGGCTAGAGAGCAAAATATGTGCATGATGAGCCAGATGAAGGACAATAAGGTTAAGCCATCACCTCATCAGGCAGAAGAGGTTGTATTAAGACAGCAATCTAGCAGACCGTTTCAACCTCAGTCTTTGAAGCCATCATATACTAAGGGTCAGCCTCCATTCACGCGATTTCATGGTAAAAGAAAGCGTGTGAAGAAGGATTCAAAGATATGGCCATAATTAGTCGATAAGGGCAAGGATCGGCCTGAATATGCTTGGGTTAGGAGAGACTTGCTTACTCGATTGGCGACCAAGCAAGATACCCTCCAGTCAAGTAAGAGGGATGGTCGATCCATCCATTCCGAGGCCCTAAACAAAGAAAAGCTGATCCGAAGACCCAGGGAGCAAGACTCGGAGGGCAAGGAAGGCCACCCGATAACGACCTCACAAGGACTAAGAAGTTCTTCTATCTGAGGGGAGCTGACGATACGTGGAGGTTCCATCATCCTTGTATCAAGGTGGACTTTCAAGATAGGCCTAACCCACGCTGGAGCATCTTCAACTAGCTTGGAGACAAGAGGGTCATTCATGAACTACCAACAAAAGACGTCTTGACTAAGACTCAGAGATGTCGCATTGAGAGGAAGGTCCAGAAATGGAAGCAAGTCGTTAAGGACCTCGAGAGACAACTGGCTGAAAAAAGAGCCCTCCTAGGGGAGCAAAAAACCCTCCTAACTTGACCACAAATGAAACAACATTCGACCCCAACTCAAGGCCGGGAAAAAAGGGCAGAGCCTCTAAGGCAGATAAAAGAAGGCACCTCAAACACATTAAAGAGGGTCAACCAGAGGCACCCACTGATTAACGTAAAAAGTTGACTCGAAAGTGGGTACCAAAGGCAAGAGGTAAGATCTACCCTAGGAAAGGTATCCCTCATGAGAACAAGGCTGATCAGGAAGAAAATAAGCCATCATTCGACCTTGACAACGGGTACTTCAAGTTTGGAGACTTCCCAAATAAGGTGGGGATTGACGTGGTACCTACTAGCTATGGGTCAAAACCCAACCAAGAGGGAGATATGATTGAGGGTAACCCTATTGAGGTTAATATAGGAGAGAGGCCTTCATTGATACCTCTAGTGGAAGACTTCAATGATAGTAACACTATTGTTAAGCCTACCCGGAGCATATGTCAACACCTCAAGTCCTTGTATGTCACAGCTCACGTCCTTAAAAAGAAAGTAGGGAGGACCCTCATAGAAAATAGGGTTGTTACAATCATCCTACCTCAATCGCTCCACGTGAAGCTAAATAATTACCTTCTAGGGCGAGACTGGATCCACTCCAGTCAGTCGGCTACTGGTTGGGTGAGAGCAACCTTCTATGATAGCTCTATGGTACCTACCATTAAGGCTCGGAGTGACATGGATTACTGGATGGTCGGGTATACAAGCTTGGTAGACCAGGCAGTTTTATCTCCCCAGCGACCGGTTAGAACAACACTCGGGGGGCAGGCATTTTACCTTACTTATGAGGAGTGAGGCTACAAGAGAGGTGATAAGGCACTTGGGGTTCTACACCTTGTCACCGTATAAGTTGGTCGATTATATCTTTCAGGATGATGTCCAAGACCCAGTAGAGCTGCTTAGGTAGAGTAACCTTCACCTTGGCCGAACCAAGCTAGATAACGCCAAAGTCTAAAGTGAAGGACCCTGTGTAGGAGGTATTGCCACTCTCAAACAAGGTCCTATTGAATATCGATCCCAACTAGGCTGGAATGTCTGCCTCAATCACGACCTATAAGAAGAATGATGTTGGAGGTAGTCGACACTCGCCCAACCTTACACCATGAATGCATGCCTTCAATTCTCCTTGGCCATTCGAATTAAAGGTATGTGGGGGGCATTGTTGAAGTGCAAAAATAACGTGTTGGAAGCTCGGGGTCGACTAGGGCGATCATAGAGGTACCTGTACTTGGATGTCAACTTGCCTTAGTTGGGTAGGCTCAAATCCGCTTGGATACCCTCAGCCTTAAATCGGCTTCGATACCATTGGCCTTGAATCACCTTGGGTACCCTCAGGGAAAGGCAACCTAGGTACCCCTTGGTACCCTCAGCCTCAAGTTAAGTGGAACTCATTTATGTCGGGCTAGACACTTCTTATGGGTGGAAGGCCTTTCTCAAGTCGAGTCACTTTCTTGGAGAGGTAGCACACTCATTGGCTTGAGGGAGCGGCCTCACAATGCCCATCATTAGTGAATCAGCCATAGCTTGGTGCTCGAGCCTCGAATTGAGGTGATTCTGAGGCTATGAAAAGGAAAGGTAAGAGATAGGCCTACAACTTTGTAGTTCATAACTTTTGGTAATTCAAAGTGGAAGAGGGTCAAAAAGTGGGTTGAAGTTGAAATCGCTAACCAGCTTCGGTCAGCAATGTTCCAATCTGACCAGCTTCGATCAGCAATTTTCTAATCTGACTGGCTTCGGTCAGGAATATTCCAGTCCAACCAGTCACGGTCAGCAATTTTCTGGTCGGACTGGGGATGGTCAGCAATATAGATTGTCTTATAAGGTCAGCAATTTCTCGGTCTGATCAGCTTCGGTCATTGATTTTTCAATCTGACCGGCTTTGGTCAGTAATATTCCAGTCCGACCAGCCATGGTCAGTGATTGTCTGGTCGGATCGGGGATGGTCTGCGATATGGATTATCTTTTAAGGGTCAGCAATTTGGCAGTTCAACCGTTAATGGTCAGCGATATTGATGTTTTGACCGTTGGCTGTTAGTGATGGAGCGGTCAGACTGGGACGGTCAGGGATCTCCCTCAAGGTAGAGGAGTTATAGAAACTCCGGGTCTGGCTAGAAGAAGCGATACCAGCCACGGCACAAGTCAAGGATATCTAGGTGAGCTCCGGTACCAGGAGACTGGGCCAGAACTTCAAAGAGGTCGGGCGCACTCAGACTTTTGAGAGTTGAAGGTGAATATGGACTCCGGGTAGGACAAGATAAGCTTGAAGGGACCAGATATACTCGGGTTCTTGGAATAGGACTTAGAGATAAACATTGAAGAAGGATAAACTTCATGAAACCGAAGAAGTCCGGGTTGGATGACGATAGACATTGAATAGAGATAGACTTTAAGGTCATTGTGTTCGACTAAAACGCTGCTTTGGTAGTAGACCGGATTGGGAGACTCTTGTATATAAGCATAGGTCGGGGTTCATTTTGAGGACATCATCACAACAACATCACAGGATCACAAATCATACCCTTACTATCTTTTTCTCTCTATCAATAAACTCCTCTTTCTCTCAACTCAAACTCTCTCCCTTTACTCGATTATCCTTTATCTTTTTTTTGTGGCTCGTTGGGATCGTCTTTGGGACGACCACTCCAGACCGTCTCGGGATCGTTCGTTAGCGCTCTCGAAAAATTTTCCTTGCAATAAAGACACGTATCTCATTTAATGTATAACAAATAGTTAATATCTCATTTATATCCAAAACCTCAAGGACGGCGATGTCATATAAATTTCAGTAGGGTTTCCCAACAATTTTAATCTACAATTTCAAAATGTAATTTAGATACAAAAGAAAACAAAACCCCACCAAAGCATTTTTCTCATGGGGTGTATTCATGGAGAGTGTAGACGTGTTTAATATAGTCGCATAAATTAGTTTTTCGTAGAAAAAAATTTACTTACCAATAAGATGACTTTTTATAAAAATATAATCAATTTTTTTGCGCTACTAACAGTCCACACTCCTCGTCTGTGGTTTGCTTACTTCTAGTAATTTTATTTCTAATTTTTAGGATTGGAACAAGAAGGAAAAGTTGAAAACTTTGTACTAGATTATTTTTTATAGGCTAATTTGAGAATTATGAAAACTTTATTTTTTTTCTATGTATTAGATTAATTTTATTTTCTCTTCAGTAATTCTTTAGATAAATGTTATTGCTAGAGTAAGTTAAGTCATTAACAACGGGAGAGACGGTTTCGGTGCTTGCAATTGCCTTACTACTCAAAATAAAAGCACGCGATAGCGCGCGAAGCAATTCTTCCCCACCATATTCCAATTTTGCCCCTAACCCAATCTCTCTCTTCTTGTCGTCGCCGAACATCCCTTTCCCGGCGTCGGCGAGCAATCCCGTAAAAAAACCTTAGAGAGGATGAGCTCTGCAACTGAAATCGCCTGAAACGCGACGTCGCTGATAACGAGATGAACAAGTAGGTGTTCGTTACCGGTAGAAATTAACTTGCTTCGTCATCACCAAACCTCCATGTCCACTTATTTCCTTTAGTTCTCTTTTAAATTATTTTTTAATTAAACCTCTGATCTTGAAGTAGAGAAGTGGCTTCAAGAAGAGTGAGCTACGGGAGAGCAGCTCTTTTGTCCATGGCGGAAGCCGGCAAGAACTTGCCGTTGCAAAATCAATTATATTATATTTGTTTGATGTGTACTTATTTTTTTTTAAAATTGATGTGCTCTTGATCTTGGCTGATGTGCATTTGTATTTTTGTCTTTAAATAATTGATGTGCTGTTATTTTTTATCTGATGTGTCATCCAAGTACAGCGGCACATTGTCTAATGTGCCATTGTTTATATGTGTTGTCGTGTGATGTGTCGTCGTTCTCTGTATTATCCGATTGATGCTGCTGGAGGCCCAGCATCACCGAATCCAACTCCTTAAAAAAAGAGAGAAATAATCAAAATGAGATGGTGAAATTGTATATAAATGATATGATTCAACGTTGTTTGGTGTGAATTTTTTTGAAAACTAGTGAGTCTAATTTTTAAAACAACTGTTCTAAAACCAACCAACATATCGTACCAAAATCAACAGCAACGTTAAAATTCACGGCTACATTCAACTTCTATGTACCACCAAAATCAAAATAGAACTCTTCTAATGTTTCCATGAAATCAAATGCGCCACCATACTTAGGCCCACCATAAATATTCCTCGAGGTACTTGTTACACCATCATCATTCAAACTCACCCTTTCTCTTCCCCTCACTAAAATAACCCATATAAGCCAGCATACACTCTTCGTATACGTGACACATCCTCTCTGGTGAAGAGCCTTTGGATCACAAATATATTCCATTCCGGAGCATCGCCAACAATTAATTCAGAGACAAACGGGTACTGATCCGAACCCGGAAAGCAGTAGGTTGGGTGACCTAGTGGCGACTCCTTCAACCATCGCCCTTCCCAGATGATGTCTTTGTATGAAGTAAGGGATGTTGTTGTATGAACTTTGTTTCAGATTTTGATGACAACGAAGGTTGGGTCGGCCGGTCGGGGATTACCGGAGGTAGAAGACGTTTGGAGATTTTTGATTTTTAATTCCAAGGGTATAATAGTCATTTTAAGATTAAAAAATATATAAACAGTTGATGACATGAGCGAAGGACCCGAAAGTTTAATAAAACCAAATATGAAGCACGAGAAAGTAGGATGACCAAACTTTAAGAAAAAGAATATCTTAAAAATTATGAAAAAAATTAGAAGTCCTAAGATTTGATATAACGTATTAAGAAGTCCATGCTTAGTCAAAAAAATTATAAGTAAAGTATTGTATTTTACCAAATTAAACTATCAAGATACCAATTAAAGCCTATTAACCATGCGCCACAGTGATAGAAGTTAATTGAAATGGATACGAAGAGTGTCACCAAAATAATCAATCCAAAAAGTCCTAGGATTGTCAAAAAGAGAACTGAATGTACACCTAGCAAAAGACAAACCAAAATAAACACTCAATAACAAATTAAGGAGGGCCGTAAGACCGAAAGGAGTCTTACCCTAACTTTTGAAAAATTAAATTTGTTAGTCCTTTAAATCAATTTATATCTCAAACGGTGCATGTGATTACCAAAACACCCTTCACTTACTTCAAAACTATCAAATTACCCTAAAACACTAACTTGCACTCCACAATAAAAAAAAAGTTATACACACCCCCATCGAAAAATTAAAAAACCCAACTCTATCCACCCATCCCATGCAACAAAATTGATTAATTCTAAACCCAAATAAATAAATAACTTACTTTGGTTCGGTGCGTTTAATCTCCACGGAGAAGGGGAGCTGTTAGGGATTCAGGAATTCTATATGATAATCAACCAAAACCACAAATTATACTTTCTCTTTAATTTTGTATGCTGTATGCTATTATTTTTTTAAAAGTAAATTTACACTATTAATATAATTGTCAGGTTTAAATATTAGATCTCTTTAAATTATTATATATTTTTTACTATTAGATTAAATGTCATTTTGGTTGCTATTGTCTATTATATAATTTACTAAATATGTAGTTGCATTTTATCCAGCTAGTTTTAGTTTTTTTTAGCATTTTTTGAGCGTTTGGTGCTCGCTAAATAGAAGGGTCCACATATCAGATGACCAAATACTGAGGAATTTAAGGTAATTTATCCTATCTTTTATTATTATTAGACAAAAATTACTGTATAATTTCTCGAGTTTGATTAAATATACTCAAAAATTTTCCCTATTTGTAAAATACATGCTGACGTCTTTCTAGTTTACTTTAATTATAATTTCGCGTTCTTCAATAAATTTTTTCTTTTTTTATTATTAAAATGAAACAAATATCCTTAAAAAAAATGCTCACGTCATCTCGTAGCCGAACAAAAAGTGCATCTTAAAATCAGAACACCCTCTCCCTATACCCCCCCTCCACCGCTGGCCGCTATCGGAATGATCGACACCGGCATCGGCGGCGAAGACATCACATGAAACCCGTTCTTCCCGGGCCCACCCAGGCCCATCTGAGCGAGCTGGTCCCCCACCCCCGCCCTCCGCATGGAGCTTAATCGGCGTACAGTTCCCGAGAGACGGTGACGGAATGAACCTCCTGCCTCTTTCCCCCTCCGCCCCCCTCGACCGCCACCGGATCGTCAAGCCCCAACAAGCAATTCACCGAAGACGCTGCCGAATCTGAGAACCCCCTATTCAACCCATCGTGTGTCCCATTCAACGCCAGCAACCAGTCGTCCGACTTGTTCCCCACCTCGAGCAACGACACTAAGGATTCCGGCTTCAACAGGAACAACGGTAGTGGTAGGGTTACTGGCGGACGAGGGGAGGGAGCAGATGAGGGCAGTGAGGGAAGAGCAGGAGGACGAAGGGACGGAGGACTACCGGGCCGATTATGTGAAAGATGGGATTTTAATTATATTTGTGATGCAAGATGGGATTTTGAAATCTGAGTTTTGTTCACAGTTGGTTCGTGGAGGAAGTGTTGCAATATCTTCGAACCCAGAAAAAATTTGGTCGGTTGATTGGAGGAGAGAGAGAGAGGTAGAAGAAGAGACGATGAGAGATTTTTTATTTTTTTGTTTTAGGAGTATTTTGGTCATTTTATTGACAAAAATAAAAATTGAACTGCTAACATACGCTAGGGACCCGAAAGTATAATAAAATTAAATACGAGAGACGTCGGCGTGTATTTTGCAAACAGAGAGACTTTTGAGTATATTTAAGCAAATCATAGAGGCTACACGATAATTTTTCCTTATTATTATGAAGTTTTTAAAGTGACAGAGGGGTATTTTGGTAATCTTATGTGACATTTGATATTGAAAATTGGTCTAAGAGACTAATAGATTTGATTTTAAAAAATTCGGGGACTAATTAACTAAGGACTGAATTTTATAGTACATTATATCAAACCGACTTCTGAGTATTTTCTCCTAAAAATTATTAGTAAAACTCTATAATGTACTTTTTTAAATTTTTTCCCAAATTAGAGGTTATAGACGATTAGCATGTGGGTATTTCGACTATGGTGGTGAAACAGTATTGATTGGTCTCTGCTAACGAGGCTCTTTAGCAATCTTATCTGCAAAAAAATTGTAATTGTTTTAGTAGACAAAAGAAATTACGTTGTTGTTTTCGCAAAACAAATTTGATATATATCAAGTTCAAATTTTTATAAATATGTGTGAAGAAGTCTATTTGATTAATATTATTTTTTTATTTCAACTATAATTCAATCATTTTGTATAACTTCAATAGTTGTTTCTGTTTTGTGAAAATGCCATTGCTTTTTTGCGAAGCCACGTCTTTTTCTTCAGCTCCTCAAATTGTAGCCTCCGATCACTATCTTCGTCAAGCATCAGAAATTGGCGCGACACATTCTGCTCGATCTGATATTGTTCATCCATCATTTTTCAACGAGTATTCTATCGTTTAGTTACGAGAATCGGAAATTCAGATACCGCTTGGAGCAATTTGTAGATCACGAATTTGCTAATAACTGATTACACAAGAAGAAAGTAGGAAGAGAGGGTAACCGTTCAAGAATATTTTTTTAGACACACCGGTCACTTGGCTTAAGCCATAGCTGAGAAAACTAGCCAGTGAAACATTAAAAGAGTGGAAATTACTCTCAAGTAATTGTATTTGCTTAAATATACTAAAAAAAATTTCATATTTGAAAAATAATCTTATTATCTCTCTTGTTTAATTTTATTATACTTTTGGGTCTCTCAATAAATATTTTTCTTTTTTTGTCATTAAAATGACGAATTTACACTTAAAATAAAAAAAAAACTCTACTAATATCATCTTTTTTACCTTATAATATGTGATGTCATCTCGATAATTTTATTGATAAAAAAAATCAAAGATCTTCTTCTTATTCCCTATAAATAAAAAGGAGACTTTACGAGGGGATGGAGCTTCAACTCGTTCCACCTGTGAAACTTGGTGCTAAAAGGGAATAGTAAAGGCAGGGGGATGGGACCCCTAAAAAAAAGAAAACATTTGGTAAGGACTGTGCTACTCCTCATTTATGAGGATTAACTCAAACCAATATTACTACACATGCAAACCAATATCACTTCACATGCAAACTAATATCACTCCATATGTAAACCAGCCTCTTGCAAACCAATATCATTTCACATGCAAACCAATATCACTTCACATGCAAACCAATATCACCTGGTAGGATATTGACCATCAGATTTAAAGATAATCAAATGTGACGGCCCAAAATATAGTCCCCACCTATGGACAAATTTTCTTTAGTCTCCACTCAATCCGGTCTCCAAAAAAAAGGCAGGGGATGGGTTATGGTCATTAAATATTAATGATTTATTAATAAAAAAATCTGATCAGACCGGCAGTCTGACCGGTCGGACCAGATGACCCAAAAAACTGACAAAATTCGGGTCGTAACAAAATTCGTATTTTAAAATTATGTTTTTTATCTTGAGATTAATGAGAATCTCACGTCGCTTAATGCAAGAGTGGAGTGTAAGTTTACAAGTGTGGAAAATCTACTAACACGTTGCCTTAAGATTTTTGGTTAGATATGAAGATTCTAACATGGTATCAGAGTGGGTTGATCTCGTGCCCATTGTTGTGCTCGCACGACTCCCATGTCTTGTACGTTGATGAAGTCATAGCCAGTGCAATCTTCGACCTGATGGTGCGTCTCGTTTGAGGGGCGTGTTGAGAATCTCACATCGCTTAATGTAAGAGCGGGGGGCAAGTTTACAAGTATGAAAAATCTATTAATCTATTATCTTAATATTTTGGGTTGAATATGGAGATTCTAACTTTAGTCAATGATTAACTTTTTTCAAAATCACATGGTATCCGGATGCCTATTGAACCAACTAATTCAGGTCTAAATTGGTATGACTTTTGAACGGTCAAGGATTAACTTACACCCTAATATTGGGTTTGTGTTACATTTTTCCACTCAGAAATAAACCCGTCAATGCCAAAAAACTTGTAACTTAACAATACAAGAAGCGTAGCTTTTGAAAGAAAGAAATAACCCGTCAATGTTGTGCAAGAAAATGTATGGCCCAGGTCAAATTTTGCTGAGATGAACATGCCAAAGTGATTAACCCGTCCTACAAAGCCATTTGGGATACTGTCCGAGCTGAATTTCACAGGACACCAAATAGTTTTTTTTATAAGTAAATTTTTATCGTGATGAGTATTGAAATTTGATCACTCTTACTTCATCTTTTCCTTATATCATTAGAACAAGCATTTTTTGATTAAGTTCTTAAGTGAGAGATTTTTGTAAATATGCCTGAGGAGCACAAAAAATTGTACAAGCTCTCAACTGATAAAAATATTTCTGGAACGAAGGTAAAGAGAAGCTAAACTTCCCACTATCAATATTTATAAACAGGGTCCGATTGTACTCGAATTTATTTCCTAGATATGTTTTAAAAACGTGTTTTGGTGTATGCTTTTAACGGCCCAATTTGATTAATGGGCTTTCGGACATGTTATATTGGGCTTTTCCGTTGGGTGTTCTAGTCACTACTTGTCATGGTTTGTGTTCCCTGATTGTCAAACAACGAGACGTCTTTTTCATTCGAACTTGAAACGATAAAAGATGTCTGGGTTTCAATTGTTGGTTAACTCACTCAGTCCGACTATTGCAGAATTCTTCCTATACAATTCAGGCCTTTTTTGCATCTCAATCGACGCCTTCTCATTGCCAATATTTGCTGAAATCAACGTTCTCTCGGTTGACTAATCTAAATTTAAATAGTCTATAAAAATGATGAAATCTTCTCTACCAAATGATAACAAAATTGTGTTTTAATGATCCGAACTCAACATATTCCTTTTACTTTAAAACTTACAAAATTGGTGATAAGTTGGAGAACTTTTTGATAGGTAACAAAAATTTTACATATAAAGAACAAAATGAGTGATAATCGCATGAATTGTATCTTCGGTGGATTGTTTTCTGAAAAGTTACGCAGACATGAGAATCAAAAAGTTAGAGGAGACATAAATGCCCTATTTAAATTTGTGAAAAAGATCGACGTCTACTTGTTAGAGCCGTGATTAAATTTCGCTTCACAGCATTTAACCAAGAATCTTTAGTCATCAAGAAATGCAACTACTTTTTGCTCCTCAAAATAAATGGCAAGACAATTTATTTCAATTGAGTACATTTAGAGTTTGGGAAATTAAAGCACCAGTCCCAATCCCTACTGGAGACTGCTAACTGCTAATATAAATTGCATTCAGAGTGCTTTAAGTAAAATATGTGGTTTTGGATTGAGTGGGGACAACATAAAAGTCGTCCCCACGGAGGAGATTTCGTTTGAACCATCAGATTTTATTAAAAATCGTGTCTACAGATCTGACATTCATTAAAAATCGTGTCTATAACCAAAATCACTTGATCCATTTCAGTGGGGACCACTTAATCCAACCCCATAATTTATGATAGGTAGGTCACCTCATAATTTATGATCTCAAGCATCCAAATTAATAAAATAGTTATATTTTTTATTTATACCATCTAGTATTTCGAATGATCTTCGAGGTTCGAGCCAGAAAATCTTCTAAAAAATATTTAATATTATTATATTTTTAATGACTCGACTCGAGACTATTATTTAAGCTGAACAACTTTTTCAGTGACTAGCCTGAATGATTGTTGGTATGAACTGATTATAATGCATTAGAAACTAGCTAGTACGCGGACCTTTTGTAAATTTTAACGATCTTATCCAGCTTATTTTTATATGTAAAATTTATTATCCACAAAAAAAGTCAAATATGTACGAGTGCATTACACCAATAACTTATACGAACTAATTTTGTCACCCAATTATTTTCCTAATTGCACCAAGTCAACTCGTACGATCTTATCCAACTTAAATTTATATAAATTAACTCAGTAAAAGTTCGGATATCACGCAAATTCTACCAACAAAAAAAAGTGCGTCGTACTGCAGAAACTAGTAGTGCGAGAGATATAGCCTGAAAGAGACTAGATTGCTTCTCATACCTGAGTAGCTTTTGTTTCCTTCTCCCCTGTAAGTTGTGCCATCTAATTCCAATTTTCATTTACTTTTTACTTTTTAGTTTTTCTATGTCTGCAATCAATTATTAAGAAAAATCGATTACCACTTTTGTTTCTTTAGTCAAAAGAAATGAGTTCGTTTTCTATTTTCAGTTTTTTTCCCAAAAAATGAAACTTATTAATTAATATGTAAAATAATTTTATTAATAATTAATTGTCTATGTATATGCAGATAATTATTTAATTCGGATGGGATTCTATTTTATTTAGAAAAGGTATAATGAGATCCAGCACTTAAATTATTCACACAACGGTAGGTCATCCGGACTCCAGATTCCGGAGACTATTTTTTCAGCCAAAACAGGGTTAGACGATGGAAATGAACTAAATACAGAAGATCCGTGTCATTCGGCCAAATCTTTCCGCTTAAATACTATGATTCTTAGAGTAATTGTGATCAGCACTGAAAGCATTTCTGGAAATTCTAACCTAGATTTAAAGACGTGTCTAGAAATAGCGATGAGTAGGGTAAAAATACGGTCCATCAGATAATGGCAGTGAGTAATTTCGAGGCTTGGGCAATGAAGTGTTTTGACATGTGCTTATCTTTGTGTAAGAGAATAGTGATTAATTGCACATTTGACGTAGAAAAATTGTGCTTAATTGCATTTTAGGTGTAACTATTTGTTAGAGTTGACATAAAATTTTACCTATAAAAGGTTAGAATGGAACGGAAGTTCGATCAACTCAAGCGAGACCAAGTTTTTTTTGGTAAATAGAATAATTACATTTCATATACTTCAAATATTTACACAAAGTAGTACAAAATAAGTTTTGGGTTCGAACTCGTCAACCGAGTTTGACCATCTAACCTCTTCTTAAACTTGGCGTGTGATAGTATGAGTGAGAAGCTCCTGGTTGTTAGATGTGATGGTTGTTTTAAACACTATTATTTAAACGATATGATTTCATCCCAAGAAAATTACCATCCGATCTCGTACATCCTTCTAAAAAAAAGGTCTCGAACACTTCACACTTCACTTACCAAAAAAGAAAATAAATGTCCCGAACATCTGATTTCCCTGCACGGACATTATGTGACAGAAAATAAACAGATAGAAGAACTCAAATTGAAACTTGAAATTGTATTGTTCAGTAGGAAAATTGAATGATCTTAAAAGCGTGCATTTGATCGTCCTGGAAAGTACTTCTCGCTGATCCACGATCCGTGGTGTATTGGAGGAGATCTATCGCTGTCCTTAGCTAACTGGATTGAATTGGTTAAGAGATGCATGATCACGAACGTCTAGTTCGCATTGTATAGTGCAATTATGTGGGGAGTTTGGCTTCATCAAAATCACACATTTTTTACAACTTTTAGAACAATCGAAAGTTTCTTGTTCATTACATTTTTTATCATGCTCATGAATGAATTTAAATGGTCGAAATGGATGTCGGATTCATTGTAACCAGGATTTGTATCTAGAATTATTAGGTTGATCTAGACCTCAGGCGTACTGCTACTGAAGCTGCCTTACACGTAAATATGCACCTGGATGTACGATATGTGACTGGCTTTGTAATATGACAATATATCATGGAGCCGGAAAGAAACTTTGTTCTTATGGTGCTATCGATGGTATTTTTTCTCTAGTGCGGTTTTTTTAATAGGAATTTTACCGTACCAGTATTTTGAAGAGACTGACGGTTCTGAGATCGCGAGTTTTTCTTCTGGCGTAAATATTTTCATAATAAAATTTTACTTATTAAAAAATTACTTGGAGTTTAATACACGATTCAATGAATAATTTACGGTAATAACAGCATATCCGGTGTCAAAATTTAATCAATATTGTATATCCAGGGCTCCTCCGGAATCAAATGTAATGTCCACGAAGGCCAAGGGCTCATAATAAATATTTTGACCAAATTATCAAAGCATCTAAGTACTAACATTTACCCCTTGCTTTCTCAACAGACAGATGAGGACTTTGAAATATGGTTGGCCTTTCATTGAATGTTGTTTGGGACTATGTTTCTTTTGTATTAATAACTAACGACTAAGATTTAACCGAGTAAGATATTTAAACAGTGTCAAAAATTTTCTAACAAATAGTTAACACTGCGACGTTCTTAATAGTTCGAACTCAAATTTTTTTAGTTAAACTAGAACAATATTTGCTAGTTATTTTTAGTAGTTGTTGGTAATAATCTGGGACTATGTACGTGTTCATATTCATTACATCTATTTAAAGTCGCACATTTAAACTTGCTGGCTGGGTCGGTTGCCCACATACACATTTTTTGTGTTATAAATTACAAGCCAACTTTCATCAGCTGGTAACTTAGGTAAAACGGAAATTAAATCAAATGTTGACTTGCCTTGATGTTAAGAGACAGCTCACACTAGAATTGATTGAAACCCATTCGCCTTTAAACTCTTATAAACGCTATACTAATGAGGATGAACATGTAATTAGCATTTAATTCATATCTCACCGAAGAGATAATACAAATAGTTTACGCAGAGCAGAGCGGTCATAGATGCGAGTAGATTCATCATTGGTCATTTTATGTAGATGATTAAGAGAGAGTGATTATCTAGCCTCCTCCGTTTCTCGGACCAACAAAGAGTAGTACAGAAATATTCACCTATCGTCTATCGACTAAATTTTTTGACTTGATGATGTACTCGTGTAGCAGTACAATAATCGTCAAGTTTCCACCAAATAAAATTTTGCTCAAATATATTGTTGGGTTTGAATGAATTTATTCAATGCAAGCCCAATAATGGAAAGGCCCAAAAGAAAGGCCCAAAGGGAGATGGAAGGTTGCAATCCCACATTGATTAGAGCAAGGAGGATTTCTTTGTTTATAAGGAATTTCCCTCCTTGCCTCTCAACTTGATTGGCTACCCAAAAGGCTGACCCACCGCTAGCTGCCTGCGAGGACAGTGCTGCACCGTCCGAGCACGCGCACGCGTATGTGCGCATGGCGCTTTGTGGCGCACTTGGCAGGTGCGCATCGTCGCGAGGAGCTGGAGGAGCCTTAAGTATTTTGCCCGGGCCCGGAGGCAGCTGCGTAGCTACCTAAGCGACGAGGAGCTGCGAGCGCCTTTAGGTTGGCCGCCGAAGAGGCACGACGGGGAGGAAAGTCCAGGAGACTTCCAGAAGGCCGAAGGGCTGCGAGTTCCGTCACCGAAGGGCTACGAGCATAGCCTGGCGCGCCTGGAAGGATCCAGAAGCCACCGAAGGGCCACGAGCGCAGCCAGTCAGCCTGTTGGCCGAGCGGACGCGTCCCTTCGGGGTGGCTGGCTCCCTGCCTCCTCCAGCCTATAAATAGGCGTGCCCTCCTTGCCATTTCCTCATCCCAGCAGCACATGCACCTCCTAGCATTGTTGTCTTCTCCTCTCCCCCCGTTCTTCATCTAGAAAAGAGTCCCGAAAGTTCTGGGTATATAAGGGTTCGCCCGAAAGTTTCGAGATACGTGTGCAACGTTCTTGGAAATGCCCTAAACAGTCGTTGTATCTTGGGGACGATTGCCGAAGCCCGTACCGCACTGAAATATACGGGGCAATCTCGTCTTACGGAGAAAGTGTCCAACACTTGCCTCGACTAAAGTAGATCCTAATCAAGTACACCAACTCCGACAAACAACAATCGTAAGACGAGATTGTGTACTTGAAGATGGCATCGACAAGCTCAGCACCAGTGCCAGCGGTCCCGGGAACTGTCCACGCCGAAAGGCCGGCCAAGTTCAACGGTACCGAATTCAAGAGGTGGCAACAGAAGATGTTGTTCTACCTGACGACGCTCAACCTGGTCCGATTCTTGAAGGAAGAGGCTCCGAAGGTGGCGGAAAATGAGGCAGATCAACAGAAGATCAACGCCCTCGATGCATGGAGTCACAACGACTTCCTATGCCGGAACTACGTCCTGAATGGACTAGACGACACGCTCTACAATGTCTACGCGGAAGCTAAGACCGCTAAAGAGCTGTGGAGTTCACTCGAGAAGAAGTACAAAATGGAGGATACTGGGACGAAGAAATTCATCGTCGGACGATTCCTCGACTTCAAGATGGTGGACTCCAAGAAGGTCATCGACCAAGTGCAAGAGTTGCAGCTGATCCTTCACGAGATCCAAGCTGAAGGGATGCAACTCAGCGAGTCCTTCCAAGTAGCTGCAATGATCGAGAAGCTCCCCCCGCTGTGGAAGGATTTCAAGAGCTACCTCAAGCACAAGAGGAAGGACATGGGCCTAGAAGACCTAATAGTGAGACTAAGGATCGAGGAAGACAACCGAAAATCCGAAGTCAAGCAAGGCAAGGCCAACTCTGAGACCACCGTGCACCTCGCTGAGGGAAAAAGTGGCAAGAAGAAGAAGAAGTCCGAGGATAAGCAGAAGGAGCAAAAGCCCAAGAAGAAAAAGATCAAGGGCGACTGCTACAACTGCGGGAAACCCGGATACATGGCTAAGGACTGTCGCCAGCCAAAGAAGGACGACCAAGGAAGGGCTAACCTGGCTGAAGACTTATCCCAGATGGATCTGTCAGCCGTAGTGTTTGAAGCCAATATGGTGGACAATCCGAGAGAGTGGTTCGTAGACACTGGAGCTACCCGCCACGTCTGCTCGGACAAGGAGATGTTCTCGAACTATATCTCGATCACCGACCGAAAGCTATTCATGGGAAACTCTGCAACGTCCAAGATCGTCGGTCTGGGAAAGGTGGTCCTGAAGCTGGCCTCAGGAAAGGAGCTGACCCTCAAGGATGTGCTGCATGTCCCAGACATCCGCAAGAACTTAGTCTCTGGCTCACTGTTAAGCAAAGCCGGTCTTAAGCTTGTATTTGAGGCTGATAAGTTTGTACTGACCAAAGCGGGTCAATTCATAGGAAAGGGTTATCTAGAAAGGGGGCTATTTAAGATGAATGTAATAACTGTACATCGCACCTTTAACGGTGAAAATAAAGTTAATGCTTCTTCTTACTTGGCCGAGTGTTCTAATTTATGGCATGGTAGATTAGGACACGTAAATCTAAACTCGCTAAGAAAGTTAGTAAGTTTAAATTTATTACCGAATCTAGAGTTCAACCCATCCGATAAATGTGAAGTATGTGTGGAGGCTAAAATGACCAAAGCACCTTTCCATTCAGTGGAAAGAAGTACTACGCCTTTAGAATTAATTCATACGGACACTTGTGATATGAAACACGTGCTAACTAAAGGCAGGAAGAAATACTTTATCACATTTATCGATGATTGCACGAGATACTGTTACGTATATCTCTTAAAGGGCAAAGACGAAGCTCTTGATGCTTTTAAGAGATATAAGAATGAGGTTGAAAATCAACTCAGTGTGAAAATCAAAATGATCTGAAGTGATCGAGGAGGAGAATATGTAGCTCCGTTTGAGGAACTCTGTCAAGAACATGGCATTATTCATCAGACGACTGCTCCATATTCACCTCAATCGAATGGCGTAGCTGAACGCAAAAATCGAACTCTTAAGGAGATGATGAACGCTATGTTGATTAGCTCGGGCTTACCCCAGAACATGTGGGGGGAAGCTGTGCTCTCAGCTAACCACATTCTAAACAAATTGCCACACAAGAAAAGGGATAAAACCCCATATGAACTATGAAAAGGAAGGAAGCCTTCCTACGGTTACCTTAAAGTGTGGGGGTGCCTAGCAAAGGTCGAAGTACCTAAGCCTAAGCAGGTGCGAATAGGACCCAAGACCATTGATTGCATCTTTATCGGATATGCGCAAAATAGCAGTGCTTATCGATTCTTGGTGCATAAATCTGAAAACCCTGAGATAAACACGGGAATGGTCATAGAATCAAGGAACGCAATATTTTTTGAAGATAGCTTTCCTAATAAAGAAAGAAAGGAAGCAAGTCCGAAGAAAAGGACTCACGAGACTACGCAAGGGTCAAATCAGAAAGATGATGAACCTAGACGTAGTAAACGGACGAAGGTGACCAAATCTTTCGGTCCGGACTATCTAACCTATGCGTTAGAAGATGAACCCAGGACAATCCAAGAGGCATTGTCTAGTCCAGATGCTCCTCTCTGGAAGGAAGCTATCAATGGTGAGATAGAATCCATTATGCAAAACCACACGTGGGAAATCGTGGATCTCCCACTGGGCTGCAAACCTTTGGGATGCAGGTGGATCCTAAAAAGGAAATACAAAGCTGATGGATCAATCGACAAGTACAAAGCTCGATTGGTAGCTAAGGGGTTCAAGCAGAAGGAGGGATATGATTTCTTTGACACGTATTCACCGGTCACAAGAATCACATCGATTAGAGTACTCAAAGCTGTTGCAGCACTCTATAACCTCGAGATCCACCAAATGGATGTAAAAACAGCTTTCCTAAATGGAGAACTGGAAGAGGAGATATACATGGAGCAACCTGAAGGGTTTGTGGCTCCCGGTCAAGAGCATAAAGTATGACGACTAGTCAAGTCACTATACGGGCTAAAACAAGCGCCGAAACAGTGGCACGAAAAATTTGACAAAACAATGTTGTCAAATAGATTTAAGATCAATGAGTGCGATAAATGTGTTTACATTAAGGGCACACCTGAAGCTTACGTAATTGTATGTCTCTATGTAGATGACTTACTAATTATGGGAAGCAATAAAGAGGTTATTGTGAAAACTAAGAACATGTTAAAGAACCACTTTGACATGAAAGATATGGGTCTGGCAGACGTCATACTAGGAATAAAAATTTCTAGGAAAGCTGACGAAATTATCTTGACACAATCCCACTACGTGGAAAACGTGCTCAAGAAGTTTGAAGCTTTCGACAAACCTCCGGTTAAGACTCCAGTAGATTTGAATCTACACTTAGCCAAGAATCGAGGGGACCCAGTATCGCAACTGAAGTATGCGCAAATTATTGGGAGCTTGATGTATTTAACAAACTGCACTCGTCCCGATATTGCGTACTCGGTTAGTAAACTTAGTAGATTCACAAGTAATCCAGGAAAGGATCACTGGCTAGCTCTAGAAAGGGTTTTACGGTATTTAAAACATACCATAAACCATGGCATACATTATGCTAAATATCCAGCTGTATTAGAAGGATACAGTGACGCAAATTGGATATCGGACACTAAGGACTCCAAATCCACCAGTGGATACGTATTCACCATAGGAGGAGGAGCTGTGTCTTGGAAGTCCTCTAAACAAACGTGCATAGCTCGATCCACCATGGAGTCGGAGTTTATAGCAGTAGACAAAGCTGGGGAAGAAGCTGAATGGCTCAGAAACTTCCTAGAGGATATTCCGTGCTGGAGTAAACCGGTGCCTCCCGTATTGATACATTGTGATAGCATGTCTGCAATCGGGAGAGCACAAAGTACATTGTACAACGGAAAGTCTCGACATATCCGTCGGAGACACAATACCGTTAGACAGTTGATCTCTAGTGGGGTGATCACCATTAACTATGTAAAGTCCAAGGACAACTTAGCTGATCCTTTTACAAAAGGAATCAATAGAGATCAAATGTACAACGCAGTAAGGGGAATGAGATTAAAATCCACACACTAAAGAACATCCATAGCGGTAACTCAACCATGATGAGTGGAGATCCCACAAACTTGGTTCAATGAGACAACTAAGTTATGGAGGGTTCAGTGAATCACCTGGAACCTATCTCATTCTCAGAAGCTGCCCAGGTATTAACCTGCAGAGGTGTGGTAAGGATAAGCATTACGCTTTTAATGATTCCTATACCTTGATTAAGGTGGAGTATGGCAGGATACTCCTGATAGGAGATCACCTATGTAAGTGTGAAGTGAGGCCGCTTCAAATGGGAAAAATACTTATGAATCCAAGATACGGTCCATGGCCGAAACGGACACAACGTGAGAACCTAAATATACTAGGGTTATTATTGTGTAAATGTTATTGTCTTGGTTTACACCAAAAGCTGACGGTTCAGACATCACGTTCACCGAGCAGCGAGTAAATCCGATAACATATTACTAGAGAAGGTTCAACGCCGCAAGCTACCTGTCTCGATGCAATAATAACACGTCAGAACTTTCGATTAGAGTCTGCATGCATTAATCATCATTCATGTGGGGGATTGTTGGGTTTGAATGAATTTATTCAATGCAAGCCCAATAATGGAAAGGCCCAAAAGAAAGGCCCAAAGGGAGATGGAAGGTTGCAATCCCACATTAATTAGAGCAAAGAGGATTTCCTTGTTTATAAGGAATTTCCCTCCTTGCCTCTCAACTTGATTGGCTACCCAAAAGGCTGACCCACCGCTAGCTGCCTGCGAGGACGGTGCTTCGCACCGTCCGAGCACGAGCACGCGCTCGCGCACGCGCACGCGCACGCGCACGTGCGTGTGCGCATGGCGCATTGGACGCAGGTCGCAATGGGCGCTTTGTGGCGCACTTGGCACTTCGCACGTGCGCATCGTCGCGAGGAGCTGGAGGAGCCTTAAGTATTTTGCCCGGGCCCGGAGGCAGCTAAGTCCAGGAGACTTCCAGAAGGCCGAAGGGCTACGAGCGTAGCCTGGCGCGCCTGGAAGGATCCAGAAGCCACCGAAGGGCCACGAGCACAGCCAGTCAGCCTGTTGGCCGAGCGGACGCGTCCCTTCGGGGTGGCTGGCTGCCTGCCTCCTCCAGCCTATAAATAGGCGTGCCCTCCTTGCCATTTCCTCATCCCAGCAGCACATGCACCTCCTAGCATTGTTGTCTTCTCCTCTCCCCCCATTCTTCATCTAGAAAAGAGTCCCAAAAGTTCTGGGTATATAAGGGTTCGCCCGAAAGTTTCGAGATACGTGTGCAACGTTCTTGGAAACGCCCTAAACAGTCGTTGTATCTTGGGGACGATTGCCGAAGCCCGTACCGCACTGAAATATACGGGGCAATCTCGTCTTACGGAGAAAGTGTCCAACACTTGCCTCGACTGAAGTAGATCCTAATCAAGTACACCAACTCCGACAAACAACATATATTTTGGCGGTGTTCTATTTTTTTTAATTGGTAAATAATCTTTATTCATCCGATGAGTAAATATTAACATATTTACAAAATGGGCCGATTGGAACTCCCCCGTTCTAGTTCAAGACTAGAACAGAGTTGCAGCTCACACAAGTTTCAAACCCCCGCCCCTTCAATCCAGTACCTAAAGTTCTTTGTAACGTTGTAAAGTTTTCTTAACTCTTTGTGCAGTTTTATAATGTGAGTCTAACGATATTAGGTTGGAACCCATGTTATGGCAATTTCACCCAAAAAGTAATGGATTATTCCTATAGCACATCCTTGTATAATGCTCAAGGCTCTAAGTTGAGTAACAGGAGCGCTTTTTCTTGGAGGTGAAAAATTCGTCAAAAAACCTGATACAACAGGGAACACCCCTGGATCTAAATAACCAAAATTATGTAGAGTTGTTTGCCTCCAAGTACAAGAACAGGTCTTGGTTCCTAAATTTTTTTTAATAAGTAACTGTTGTATTGATCTCCGTGTAAATATATATACATACTTACCGGTGATGTCCACCACCACAGAAACTCCAAATTACCCAAGTGAATCTAGATACAAAGTAAAGTCCTGTCCTTGGACCAAAATAGTCATTCATGGTAAAGAATAATATTCTCAAGAAGTTCTTGATTACTCTCAATCTCGTAAAAAAATAATATAGTTCCTATGAGCAGGAGCTGAGTCAAAAAATTTGGGGAGTGAGAGCAATATAATTTTTTTCAAAAATTCAATGTATGCAATTACGATATTTATAATTTTTTTAGTTGATTACTTTATTATTTATGGTAGTACAGTTAGACTAATTAAGAACTTATAATATATATTAAAAGATTAAGAAATGTCTAAAATTTTTTAAGATTTGGTTTCAACTTTTAGGTTGATTAATTTTTGGATAAATTATCTCCTAGTCCCTGGTGTTTGGTCATCTTCCTCCTCGGATCCCTGCATTTTAAAAACTGATTTTGCAGTCTTCCGTATTTGATTTTATTAACTCTCGGGTCCCTGGCTGACATCATCAACTCTTTTTTTCATTTTTGGTCATAGAAATGGCTATTATACCCCTCTGGTCTTCTTCTCAGGCGAACAAAACCTTCTGGTCATCTTCTCCGACGACTCTTCGTCTTTTCTGGCAAAAAAAAATCAGAAATCAAAAAACAAACCCATAAAAAACTAAACCTGTCGCCGCCCACCTAAATCCCCAATCGATCTCGGTGTAGCTGCTTCTTCTCTTCCGTCATTGATTGACCAAGAGAGGTAAAAACCAACATCGTCGCGGACTCATCACCGTCGCGAAAGCTGAAGAACGGAAGGGCTCGCCGCCATTGGGGAAAATGGAGAATGGGATGCTGCGAAGGTGGTATGAGACCGCCAAGGCTAGGTCGGCATCACCCTAAAAAACCCCCACAACAGCCGCCCCCTCCAGCACATTCGCGACTTTGCCGTCTCCTCGAATCTATTCGCCTTCATAACCTAAACGATCCAATAACAGGAACCCTAAAATTTTTGCCCCAATTTCCTCTCGTCGTCGACTTTCTGCTTAGGGTCACCGACGCAGGGGCGAGCTACTGGAAGGGCTCATCGTCGAGCTCCTCGAGGTGGTCGTTGTCGAGCTCCTAGGGTCACCGATGCATCGTCGAGCTCCTGGAGGTGGTCATCGTCGAGCTCCTGGAGGTGGTCATCGTCGTTACAGTCGGTTCGTCATCGGAGTGGGATGTTTGGTTGCCGAAGCTCGATGTTTGGTCGCCAGAGTGGTCGTTGTTGGGAAAGTATTTTTTTATTAATTTATTACAAGAGTATTTAAGTAATTTCTATTACCAAAAATGGAAAAAAAGCTGTTAACGTGCGCCAGGGACCCGAGAGGAAGGTTTAACCAAAGACGGGGAATGGCAAAATTAGTTTTTAAAATGCAAGGACTCGAGGAGGAGGATAACCAAACACCAGAAACTAGGGACTAATTTGCTCTTAATTTTTTAGTGGAGTCAATTTCTAATTTCTGTGAGGACATACATTTAAAAAATACCTAATTATCAAAAAAAAATCAATGTCCCACATCCCTCCACCCCTACCTATGAGTCCAAAGTCCCCACAACACCATATAAACGTGCTAGACCTTTGCTATCGTACCGTCTCTACCCTAGGCGGTGTTCTGTAAGAGGCGTAATGTTAGATCGTGGCCTAAACTTTTTTGTTCATTTCTAAATGCATAATTTAATAAGTTGATCGTTGAGAAACAACATATTAGTTTATTCTGCAAAAAATAGTGGTTTTGCATTTAAGTACAAATATTTAAGGTAGATTACATTTTGAATAGAATAGTCATATCACTAGATGTTGATTCCCCACTCTTTTCGTGGAAGACCTAGATTTGGCCCTTGCTTCTTTAGCATTCAAGAACATTAATTCTCATTAATTCTATTCTCTTCCGAGTACAAAAATAGTTCGGATATTCAAATTCTACAACATAATATCACCAAAATCTTACTTGTAATTATCTTTTAGTTGTATTTTAAAGAGTAATAAACTTTACTTATAAAAAAAATCTTATTTTCGTAGATAGAGTAATAAACTAGGTCATTTGTTGTTACATCTTTATTATAATTAGTATAGCCTTATTTCATTTCGAGACTTTAAGGTCTAATATTTTTTGAGAAATACATTAAAAAACAAGTTGAGTCATCAATGTTGGCTAAAGTAACGGATCCAATAGCAAATTTTTATATACGTGTGACCATGTTTGGTCCAACATTGACGCTATCGTGCAATTTGCTATGGTTCCTTTATATTTTCTTGCAGTGAAACAGTGTTTTTGTCCAAAATTTAGGAAATGACTAAATGTAACAATATTATTAACATAATAAAAAAAAAGGTATACATGCTCAAGTCGTGGCAATATTAGTAAAGGGTAGGTGAATTTCGAGAATAGAGTACCTTTTTAATATTGAAAGAATAACAATATCTATTTATAAAAATATATTATTGCGTTCTGAATAATCTTTTTATACTCAAAATTTAATTAGTTAGATATTCTGGGAGGAATGCTGCCAGGGGCGACACCTTGTTTAGTCAGGGGTTCACCTTTTGGTGTTTGTATATACCTTCTACAAATTAATACAAACCTTAACTTATCAAAAAAAAATATTTTGGGCCAGAGCAGGTAAGACCTATAATTTGGACATTAATTAACCAAACCCACTTTCACTAATAGACGAGCCAAGTTTTTAAATGCTAACCCACATTTTCCTCTGTGCTTTCTTGGTAAATTATTAATATTTGTGACTGGTCAATAGTTGAATATTTAATCAGAATACTTAATCCTATTTAATTTATCTGGTTCAGGACAAGCGAAAATTTTAAATATCGACCGCCATTGTTAATTTCTCAGTAAATATTATCAACTGTCACCTGCTTCCAACCCAAGATGGAATTCTCTATTTGCGTTTATTGATTTCCTCAACCTCCCAAATTAAATTGGTCTCCAGACTGATTTTATTTCTCCTCGCAAAACATTGGAACCAAGTCCAATTAAGATCCAAAAATTATTATTTTTTAAACTATACTTAAAATTAAACCAAAATAATTCTGACAAAGCTTTTATAAAAAGTAAATTAGCACTTTAATCTCAATATACAATAAATTCGGGATGGTCTTATTCTAATGGCATAATGGCGGATATAAATGCAAGGTTATCCAAAATTGACCAAGAATAAGATATAGAATTAAAAAAAAGTTGCATGTAGTTTTGGCCTTTGGTGGATCTCATTAAAGTCCCAAGTTAATACCCATTAATTAAAAGCAACTCAGTATTTATTTTTAAATCAAATGGTCAGTTCTCATTAAATCATGTTCATCCGAATTTAAGATATGTGAACGGTGATGGGAAATTTTTCTTCCTTTATGTTTTCTGGCTAGTAGGGAATTTCATAAGTGTTCGAGAGAGGTCGATAACTCTATTCTCGCAAAAAAAAAAACTCTATAATATATTTAAATTGATTCTACATATGAGATTTGTTTACTTCTTTTTTTTTTGGAAGTATGAGATTAGTTAACTTTATGTCACAGGAAGCTTCCATTAATTTCTACAGCTTTTTTACGCCAAGTATGAAAATTTTCCAAAGTAGAGAGGTGGACAACGTAGCTTAAATATTACTAGTTAAAGTTAAAAGACATTAAAATAATTTTGTGCGTGATATTTCTTGCCCAACTTGAAATACAAATCCAAAATAAGAAGATTAACACAAGCCACTAATAAAAGTTCCAAATACCTTAAACCCAAATACAGAAAAATTGGACACCTATTTCTAAAAATTTTAGGCCTAGATTTTGGCATATAAAATTAAAAAGCTTGAACATGTTTAATACAAATGATGTACGTAGAAATTTTATGTGAAACATCTTTTTGAAAAAATGATATCACCTGCATCAACGGCATAATGAAAATGTCAAAAATTTGAAACCGATAATAAGTACATGCATGCATCATTTAACATAATAATAAAGTAAGTTAATCCCGTAATACATTTATTATCTTTAATTTCATAACACGAGAGATTTAGTTGAGTTAGATACTATGATTGTGAACGGATTTACTCAAGCTGCTCGATTGTTAGATGCTAAATCTACCTAAATAATTTTGGGGCTTAATTTTTTTGGTTATTTTTTCGCCTTTTGTCTAGACTACTGCCTCTTATTTGTGTCCAAATTTTGCCACTTATGTGTTGTTAATTGGGGCATTTCAGACTAACTCATGTATGGTCTAATGGATACGGTGTCAGTCCTTAAGTATGAGGTGGGAGGATCGAATCTCATGACCGTCTAAGATCCAAAATTGTGGAAATAATTTAAATCTCACAAAAAAAATTGGGGCATTTTGGGTTGGCTTATTGCTGTAACAAGGAGTCAAAAAAGAATTTTGTCCTTGTGGTGTTATAGACGGTACTCTTTCCCTGGTACAGTTTTAGTCGGATCAAAATTTTGACGAGACCGTCGACCGCAAAATCGAGAATTCTTCTTTCGACTAATATTAACAATATTTACTTATCCAAATAAAAATCTACCTAGATAATCCTTTAAAAAGAGTCTGCCTAAACTGTGAAATGATTGTGTCCGTAAATTATCACGTGAAGCCAAACAACAATGTTGATTTTGGGACGGGGTTCTACGAAAATAGTAACGTCGCCAACCAATTCAATAAAATAGGATCAGCATTTGTCTGCCACGTGTCATACCCAGGGTAAATACAGTAGTATGATATTGCCCGTTGACTCTATGGTTTTTTTTGTAACGCTGTATAATAATTTTCTTGAAGGGGTCAATATAAATTTCAATATTCTATTATTATATTGGTAAGGGTGATCATGGTTCAAATTCGAATTATGAAAATTATGATTTATTTGAGTTGATTCAAATTCGAATTAAATTTTGACGAATCAAATTCGGATCAAATCATTCTACCATTATTTGAACATGCAGAGATTTTCATGAAGAAGTCACAACTCTACCATTCTCCTCGCAAATTCTTCATACTTCAAATATACAATCATTTTTATAGTAACATGTGGTTTTGTCAATTTTCATATATGAACTTATGGTTTGTTAAGAATCTCACATTATTTAGTGCAAGAGTAGATTGCAAGTTTATAAGTATGAAAAATTTACCAAGAAATTGCCTTCAAATTTTGGGTTGGATATGAAAATTCTAACATGATATCAAAGCGGGTTGATCTTATGCTCATTGTTGTGCTCGCACGACCCCTATTTCTTGCACATTACTGAAATTAAAACTCGTACAATCTTCTATCCGATTGGTCCTGTTTGAGGGGTCGTATTGAAAATTACACATTGCTTAGTATAAGAGTGGAAGGTAGTGTGAAAAATTCATCAACTCATTGCCTTAAGATATTAGGTTGGATATGCAGATTATAACATGATTTAAATGTACACACGTAGTTTGATGGGTGACCATGGTTTGAATTCGTACACATTCGAATAATGAAAACTATGATTCATATTCAATCCATCTAAAGACGAATTTGAATACAAAATCAGACTCGTGTGAACTTGTTCAAAACCGAATTAAAATTTTGACAAATCAGATGCAATTCATGATCACCCTTTATACTCTATGTTATTTATTCTCTCTTCAAAATATTAGCTCAAAAACTCCCATCTCGAAAATTCGGGAACAAGGAAACGAGATAATCTTTCTACAATTATAATTTTTTTGGGTGTAAGCTACAAGTATAATTTAGTATATCAAATGGTTGGATTTTACTAGTTAAAAATTTCACGAAACTTTCCGTTTCTTATTTTTATTTAAAAACAATATTATAAATATTGTCACTTCATATAAATAATCACTCACTTAAAATTCAAGTAGAATCCTCGATCTAAAATATACTTCCATATGATTGTATGCATCATATTTGCGATTCCATCTTCTTATAAAAAAAAAATTTCAAAATTCGAACACCTATCCTTAACTCGAATTTTAATTCTAAACTCCGCATCAATTTTACCATTTCAACTAAATCTCATAAGTTGTATTATTGGTAAAAACAAATACCAAAAGGTAAAATGATCAGAGAAAAATGGTAATCCACGGACAACAAAATGACTTATAAGTGCTTCGTTAATATTCGACTTTAAATATCATAACTTTTAAAAAATTAACATATCAGAGGATTAAAAAATACTTCAAGCTTAAAAAGAGTAATTATATTAGTACACTAATTGGAGACGATATCGGCAAGTTCGACACCTACGCGTCTTGAATTTAATGAAAATACACACATCATTGATGAGACTGTCCTCTGGTGTATTAAATTCTATTTAAGTAGCCTAACCATATAACATGGATAGAAATAATAACATACATAGCATCACTTTCCATGGGCTCGATGGTAATTACACAACATTGATGCGAATACAGGTGATCGGTGGATTCCTATCTGATCACTTAGACCACTGGTTGAATAAAATGTTTTTTATATATTTTATTATTAAATATATTTAGCATTAAATTGTCAAATAATTTTAAATATTCTCTAGATTTGTTACAAATTTGTTATTTTATAAGTATCAAAATTTTTTATTTAATCACATTAATATAACAAATTATTAAAAATTATTTTTCCAAAAATTTTTATCAATAGAATAAGACTGGCAGTCCAACCGATTTTACCGGTCCAATCCTCCCAATTTTAGTATAAGAAAACAACCCTCAATGTTGGGTCACAGGAGTCGGACCCGCATTTTGTAAAACAATGGATAGTATACGGTACAATACAAAAAAATTGAAAATACTAGAGGGAGTTTGTAATTTCTTTAAAGTAGAGGGACTGCTTCTGCTATTTACCGGATGGAAAATAGGTCATATTAATTTCATCTTGTGTTGCCATTTAAACCAGTTGTTCTTTCCTATGTAATTTCTGGGTGTAGCCATTCAATTGCTTGGGGCATTCCTGCCCTTCAATTTATAGTGTACTGTTGGATATTTATTTTGTGATTAGCTGTTACCCTAGCTTTTATTTGGTTGACATTAAATTTCTTGGTGCTTTTTATTAAATTCTTAGGTGGTGGTGATGGGATTTATCACTCTGATATAAACCCCAAAAAAATAAAAAAAATTGAGAAAATTGGTTGAGGAAAATTAGCCATAAAAGCCCATGGATGGTGGGTTTTCTTTTCTTTCCTTTTTTTTTCTGCAATTTAATTTTCTTTCACTTGCATACATTAAGAACACCGACCCTCCTCTCCTCCTCCTTCAATATTAATTAATGCAATGGATGATATTGGTTTGCAATTTTTATAATTGCCCTATATTTACTCCAATTTCCCTTCTTCTGCATACTCCCTGGGATTTTTTCCATCCATTAAATACATTTCCTGGCCTCAATTTACCATTTTTCTTCCACCAATACTTAAATTCATCAATTATCTCCCTCTCTCTCTCTCTCCATAATTAAGGAAAACCCTTCTTCCCTGTCCTTCATCTCATGTATATATAATGGCCTAAGAGGTTCAATTCCAAACCCACCACCACTAACCATAGCTCATCACCTTCTAATACTCTCCTTTTCCAAAAGGTTATATACATAGTTAACTCACATGTGATCACTTCTTTTTTCGAGTTTTTTTTAAGGTTTGAACTCTGACCTTCAACTGCGTTCGCATCTGTTCTTTGCAGACGACTCCTTTAAGTTAACATGAGTCGAAGAAGCGGCGGCTCGAAGCTTGACCTGAAGCTGAACCTTTCGCCACCACGGGGCAATAACCGCGCCAGGATCAATCAACCATCGCCGGGGAGGTCGGCCTCGGCGTCCCCGACCTCCCCGCCGAGCTCGTGTGTGTCGTCGGAGCTGAACCAGGACACAAACAGCCCGGAAACCACTTCCATGCTCCTTGTCGGGTGCCCAAGGTGCCTCATGTACGTGATGCTATCCGAGAACGACCCGAAGTGCCCCAAGTGTAAGAGCACCGTCTTGCTTGACTTCCTACACAACAATTCTGCCTCCGGAGGGGGACCAAACAAGACCAACACCTTCCGGAGCTAATAAATGTAGGGAGAAAAAAAAACCCTTAGGATTCGTATAGGTTAAGGTTCCTTAATTCCTCCTCCTCTTGTCTGTTTATTTATCTAGATCATGTTCATCATCTCAAGTAGCGCTATCCTCGCTCCACCTCTTAGCTAGCTACCGCTCTATCATCGGGATTTGAACTCTGAACTCCCGACCCCTCCTTTCGGAAGGGGGAGTTGTTGTAAGTGTTGGAAAAACAAGGGTGGAGCGCGAATAGCACTGCTTTTTTTTTTTCGTTTTGAAGTAGTACTTAATTTCCCTGTTTACCAACAAGGCAGGGTGGGTGCTTGTGTTTGAGGGTACAAGCTTGGTTTCTTCCCTGTTTAGGAGAAATGCAAAATGTAACACCTGTTAAGGTTTGGACCCAATTTTTCATGCATGGAATTAATGTTAGGAATAATTCATCGTCATTTTTTTCTATAAGTAAAATTTGTTATACTATCAGAATTTGAACACCGATCATTTCAAACGAAATTCATATTGTGAAGCATTTATAATTTTCAAATTGAGTTGAAGGTACGAATAGAATAGTGGGTTTAACGTTAAATGAAGTGATCATTGATTGCGTAACAAATCTTCTTACCTGGTTGAATCAATGAATTATGTATTTAGTTTATCACTACTATGTTCTTGGAGTTCGAATGCGAGATAGTGAAATATATTTTATATTTCATTTCACAACGGTCACTTAATGAAATAGATAATTGTAATTAAGTATCCACTTGAAGTGCTCTGTCAACCGCGGAAAGTGAGTACGTGGCTGTGACGGAAGCAAGTAAAGAGATGGTATGGTTGCAGAATTTCTTGGTGGAGTTGGGGAAAGAGCAAAGTGAGAGTGTGCTCCACAGTGATAGCCAAAGTGCGATACACTTGGCAAAGAATCCCGCTTTCCACTCAAGGACAAAGCACATTGAGTTGAAGTATCACTACATACGTGATCTCTTGGAAAGGAAGATCTTGAGGCTTGAAAAGATTGACGGGAAAGTGAATCCCGCGGATATGTTGACTAAGGTGGTTACCTTAGAGAAGCTGAAGCTCAACATGGCTTCAGCGGGTCTAGTAAACTAGAGAAGAGACCCGGCGTACCAAGAAGTGAAGAGGAGAAGGTGTCATCAAGTGAATGGCGGCAGGTGTTGATGTCAGTCTCCAGGTGGGAGATTGTTGGGTATGGAGACTTCGGACACCGCGGGGGGGGCGTAGCCCCCGTCCTAAACGGTACGCGTCGACGACGAAATGAAGCGTGGACAAAAATGCCCCTGCGTGTGTGTTTTTTTGGTTCCTAGGTTTGTTGGTACTATAAATACCCGCTTCACCATCCCTGTATTCTCTCTCCTTCTTCCTGGCAGACAGAGAGACATTTTCTAGAGAGAGAGAGAGAGAAGAAGAGAGAGAAACTACCATTGTTGAGCATGCGTAGCTCCAAAGTGTAGATCGAGCTTGATATAGTGAAATCTCCTGGCTTGGTACGCCCCCGGACGTAGATCGGTCAAGATCGAACCGGGTTACCAAATCTGTTGTTCTTGTTTTTCGTAGATCTTGCTCCTATCTTGTTCGCTGCGTTGTTTGGGTCCACGGGAAAGTGGGTTATTTCCCAACATGAAGCAGGCCACATCCACATCCAGAGTTAATTACCAGCAAGTAATGTGGCCTTTTTTTAATACATTAAGGTCAATGCGCACTTGGTGAATCTATAATTGGTACCCTGGTCTCGAGTAAATCTGTGACATGTAATCCTCTGTTCTGCTTCTCCCTTGAGAAAAACTATTTTTTGAGCACAATTTTGTTGCTCGATATAATATTTACATCTTATATATAAAGTGAGTGTTAAATTTTTTCATACAAAATTACAGCCGTGAGAAAATCTATTGAACAACGGATGTATTTCTAAGAACTTGATTAATCAAGAAGATTCACAAAAACGAACAACAGATACATTTCAAAGAATTTTAGATTTTTTTATTAAACTAAAACAAATCATCTAAGTATTTGTTCATATTAAAAAAACTATAAATATGTTGTGACTACAACTTGGCCAGTGGATGGCCCATGCTTAGCCAAGTTTTTGTTACGAAAATTTAGAGTAATGATTTCAATGGGACCAATGTCCTTCAGAGGCGGATGACATCCTAATACATGAGAGCTATTAAGGTTGCGAACTTCCTCCGGCACATATATTACTATCTTTTTCGAAATGGAGATATTACTAATTTAAACAGGGCATTTCAACGGAGAAAAACCAGTGTGGTGTTGGGCGGTGATGTCCAAACTCAAGTCGTAGAACCAACTAGCATTTAGATCAACTCGTGAAAAAATTATTTTAGGCTAATTAGATTTCAAGTTCGAGTCCTTAGAAATGCAGCAGTGTTAAATATTTATTGGGAGAGATTTACCACCTTTCAAATGTTATATCCGACTCAAATTTAGATTAATCAGCCCAGTAGGCCGAATACCAGATAGTATAAATAAAAAAAACTCAAATTGTAGAATTCTCTATAATTCAATACTGGATAATTCGTCTAATCTATAATTAAATTGGAAAACCCATAAAAAATAATAACGTTCTCTGTGCCGTGTTTGTATTTATCAAGATAAAACAATTTCTTTGTAAGTTGTTCTACGTGTTACGTAGAACGCATAAATTCAAAAACAGCTTATCGTTTATTAGCTTTACGACTGTAATTGAACTATTCTTTATTGTTGTAGTTGACCAAATGATAACAAACACCAGAATACTTGAAAATCAAATACTAAAGAAAGATGATGGGGCAACTTTTTGCCCTGTTAAGCTGTGCAGGAAGTAACTTCGAACACCCTCCCCTATCCAGCGATAGAAAATAGCAATTCAATACGATATCGTTCGGAATATATTTTTTAGTTGGTAAAACTCTCCAAACAAGTACAACGTTTTTAAAATCTTGAACCTGAAATCTATTGATTAAGATAGAACAAAATGAGACTTTCAAAAAAGAATATAGGAATTGAGGGAGAAGGGTAATTGGGTAAAATGAGGGAGAGGGAGGTTAGGTAGTTCCAGCATTGAAAAGAAGAAGGGGGGCACTAAATTAGATCGAAAGACCATTAAAAACGCATAAATGCAAGAGTAATTGAGACAGTTGAGAATAATGAAGAGGCTATTACGTCAGATGATAAATACAAAATTAAATTTCCCACCTTCAGCCCTCAATTTTGTTCAATCTTTTCTTCAGCTTTCCCTTTCATTACTCTTTCTCATCACCCTCCACTAAATGCCACCTTTCTGGTGCCACACTTTGTTTGGGTAAATTAACACCCCTACTACCGCTCTCTCCATGTTCTCCCATTCAATTCTCTTTCTTCTTTTGCTTCTTTCACACAACTCTCTTTTGTAACCACGACACATTCTCTCTACCTCTCCTCATCCGAAACATGAACAACTTTGATTAACATTTTCATTAAGCATTCAGATTTGTCATAATCCGTAACAAATCCACAACTAAAGAATCTCGCTAGGAAAGGCGATGAGTAGGATACGAGAGAGAATATGGACCGAAATCCTACCCAAGACCTAGCCCTAAAGGTAGATTCAGACCCTAATCAAAGTCAACAAACTCTCCGTATGATAAATCCGGGTCCGACCCACATGGTCAAGGTTCAACAATTTACCTGCTCTGATGATCCAAATATACCAGAAACAGTAAATCCAGAAAGGTCCATGTAGATATGACATTCCTGTTCAGGAAAAGATCTGATGCATATCTAGACAGTAAAAGTTTCCACTTGAATTCACAAAATACATGACCAAGAGAATTGCCACGAGTATAACCCAATATTCTCTTTGACAAATAGGAATGGGTTGTAAGCAAGGATCCATAGGATCCAAACCCAAACTCTAGATTTAGAGATAGAACTCCGACTCTACCCTAGACCCTGCGGTAAAGATCCAGACTCAGATTCGCATGGTCCTCAGGAAAATTAAGATTCATGTCCGAGGCATGGACTTTTTTATTTACAAAATAATTTTAACATTTCAATATAAATTATTTAAAAAATACATTCATATTTACCTATATTTTGACACTCAACACTATAAAATATTAATGCTTAATTAAGATGAAAAGTGAATAATCTATTTTTTTCAAATATAAGTGTCATATAAATTTTAGGTTTTAAATAATAATATCTTATGTTAATCTAGATATATCCCAGTAGGATGTAATTTATTGGTCTATGGGTAGGGTCGGGTCTGGGTCTATATAAACCCTATATAGGGCTGATCCATACTTTACCCTATCATAGACCTAATAGATCCTAGACCCGTAAGATAGGGTGAGGACATGGCCCGCGGGTCTGGATTTGTTTTAAAAGGAAAAAAAAATCCTAACAAACAAACCATCAGCAAGAGAACACCAAATACGGCGAACCGATCATTAATAGGATGACAAAAACATTCAACAAGTACCCTCACCCTTCACAAATGCATCACGTGGTATGGATTGGCATGTCAAATTAAATGGATCCTACTCTACACAGAAAAACATTTATTCTCAAAAAAGATCGTTGAAAACTAGCATATCTAATGCTCCCCATTGAATAATTGAAGTCAGCTTCGTGAAGTGCAATCAGCAAAAAAGTAACGGATTCAAAATAGTACGAATAGTTTACCAATCGAAGAAATCCCATTCAAGAAGACATCATCGCTTACTCGAGTCATTAGTAGACGAGGTTTACCGATAATGAATCAGCTGAAGTGCATCTCCGATGTGATGAATCCCAAAAGTGAGGCATAGTAGTGCTTCTGGTGAGCCGAAAACTAGCATACATGCTCCTACCTGTTTCACACGATCAATCCAACCTAAATCAAGA
This sequence comes from Hypericum androsaemum, assembly GCA_963995505.1. Lineage (NCBI taxonomy): Eukaryota > Viridiplantae > Streptophyta > Magnoliopsida > Malpighiales > Hypericaceae > Hypericum > Hypericum androsaemum. Next base: position 12,477,308 of record OZ023195.1, read on the forward strand.
AAATGATATATACATATACATATATATACATATATATATATATGCTCAAGGCACCAGAAGCACTCAGGTCACGACTCTTGGCTGCAGCTTTTGCTGAAGATTTGCACCAGTATTAAAGCAGATTATTAACTGACATGCATCTGAACGTTTATATCACATTTGACCTCCGTGGTGGTACACATACAACTAACAACTTACATACTACTACTTTCCCTGATCCTTATTATACTGTAAATAATCCCTTCTAACGAGTTTGTATACGACCGACTCTTGACCATCAGATCACGGTATTGACGTAAAGATGTCACTGGTTATTTCAGATGAAGAATGTGTGCATAATCATACAAACTGGGTGATCATTGTAATACAAAAACCTGCAGAGGACTAGTCCATGCTTGAATTTTCAAAATGTAAAAATGTTGGGTCCAAATACAGTTGCAGCGATAACTGCCTACCAGAGCGTTATTACACAGACCCCGTTAACACACAGAGCTGCGAATGTGCGTAAGCCTCAGAAAAGGAAGAAAAAAAGCTACCTCCTCGGTTATGCTGCAAAAGGCAACTGAGAGAAAAGTCATATCTCATCGCTCTATGCAGAGTTATTGTGCTATAGTTTTGCAAGAGAGAGCACACAAATGCATATATGCCAAAAAGAAAAGACATTTGTGAAGGAAGCGTCAGATCATATAGAAGTCTCGATCAGTTAGTTACAGAAGCATGTTTAAAATGAAACTTTTAACCACCGCCAAAATAACTCCATGAAACTATCCTATAACCTATTTTCTGAAACACGGAAGTAAACGTTCAGTACAACTCGACAAGACAGAGAAATAACTCTGCATACCTCCTCCAAGCTTCTGAAAATATGCAAAAAAAAGGTTGCATTTGGTGTCCATATATCAACCAGGGTAATGTGACAAACAGCCACAAAATCTTGATAAAAAACTAAACACTTGTCACAGATTTCCTTGACCCAGTTCTCCCCATCCGCTACTGCTTCTAATATACTTATCAGTAATTCCGAATTCCCTGTTTTGTTCAACTCGCCTGGCATAGTTTTGCAAAGATATCGGTCCCTTCTTCAATCTCCTGTAGTATATGACCTCCCAAGGCCACAAGCGAGCTGCGCCAAAGTAATCATCTGGATACAGGGATACTGTGCTTTCATTCAAGATGCTATGACCATAATGCTTCAGAACCACGCTCAACTCCTTTGAGGAAATTTTTGTTGAAGACCTAACGTACGAGGTGTCATGATCCTTAGTGTTAGTTAGCGAATGTGATGGACGCTCTGTTAATGATCCATGCAAGACTTTCGTGCCAGTCAATCTCTGTTCAAGGCTGTTCCCTTCATCAACGAAGTTGTCATCTCCTGGGTCCCGGCTTTCTCTCGCCACCTCATCTGCTGAACCCAAAACAATTTCACAATTCTCGGCATTTTCTTCAGCAGTCCCACCTTGTTCCATTTCACGCATTTTAGAAGGTAGTGTGGCAAGTTCGTCATTCATTAATCCATCACAATTCTGGAAGTCTTTTGCACCAGTCAATCTCCATTCAAAGCTGTTCCCTGCATCAACGAAGTTGTCATCTCCTGGGTCACTGTTTTCTCTCTCTACCTCATCTGCTGAATCCAAAACAATTTTAATATTCTCATTGTTCTCTTCAGGAGACCCATCTTGTTCTATTTTACCCAATTCCGGAGGTAATGTGGCATGTTCGTTATTTGTTGCCACTGGAAAGTTTTCTGGTTTGGCATCCTCTGACAAAACACCAACTTCTACCATTCTACCCTTCTCAGTTAAAGCCTCCATTTCTGCATTTTCATGATCATCTGAATAAATTCCAGCAGTCTTGTCAGCCTTACTTGGAGAGGAAGCCAAAGGTTGGCCAGTTGAAACAGATAGCAGCGAAAGTCTCGGTGAAACAGATCTTGACCTGTGCTTTGAACCATTGGCCCTACGATTCCTTCTAGGCGTGCTCGACCTTGAAGAATACGATGCTGAACGTGCTCTAGAAGACACTGACCTTGATCTAGGGCGTGAATAATAGCCAAGCCTGTAATTAGACGAATGAGATTTTGAATTCGATCTGGACAAGCTGTTGTCAGAATCCAAACAAGGAGATGCTGAACTTGTTTCCTTTTTTCTACTACAATCTTTCACATCTTCAGTTTTTCTCAGCCTTTTACCTTCATAATCATTCTTTTGCGAGTTATCAGCTTCATTTCTAGTGGGTGTGGTTCCATCCCTTCTTGACCTTCGGTGTTGTGCAGAATGAGGCGACTTTACACCGCTCATTTCTCTACTGACAGGGCCAGAATCATGACTAGAACACAGTCTTTTCTTTGGCCTGGGTCCCGGCCTATCTATTTCCTCCCACCCTCTATCTTTTCTCTTGTTCTCCTCATCCCGCCTATGGTCAAACCTATAAAATTTCCTCCCAGGAAAATTTCCCCGACGACAGTCGCGCATTTTGTGACCAACAGCTCCACACTGGTAACAACCTTGTTTAGCATTTGCTCGACTGAAACGGTTAATCGCGTACTCCCTAATATGACCTCTAACACGGTGTTCATCAGCATCATCAGTCTTCCCATAATCCCAAGAAGGTTCGTACCTTGCAACATCCCTTTCATTCTCCGTGCCAGCCCCGTTTAACGCGCCTTCAAATTGCGCGCCCCATCTATCATCATCTACTATCCTCCTGTGCGGCTCCCCGTCTTCATCCACACTGTCCCGGTAACTCCCCCTCCCACCCTCCCTAACTCTACCAACAATCCTCTCCCTAAATCCGCCGCCCCTTCCCGCTCCCCGAAAGGCTCCGGGCTGGCGATTAGACCACGTGAGAGTCAGCTGCTCCCCGCAGATGTCCTTATCCTGCAACGCTCTCAGCGCCTTCTCCGCATTAGGCGGGAAATCGTAGACAACGAAACCGTACCCACCCTTCATCCGTAGACTACACCGCCCGAACCTCTGGAACACCCGTTCCAGTTCGTCCAGGCGGACGCCAGGCGACAGGTTGCCCACGTACAAAGACATCTACGACCAAAAATAGAAAAAAAAATTCACCGATCAAAACAAAAACAAATAAAATCCGCGAACCCTAACCGACAAAACGCGGCGTATTGGCAGTGAAAGAGGAGAGTGACGTCACCTGGAAAGAGCTGAAGCGAGAGAAGGGAAAATAACTTTTCCTTGCGTTTTTCTTTTCTTGTCTGTCGTTTCTTTTGTATTTGGTTGGGAATGGCTGCTTTTTGAGTTCGAGAGGAGCAGCGAAGCGGCGTCGTTTGGGGTTCCCTCCTCTCCGGCGGCTGATTCCTCGCCTCCAAGTCTCTTTACTAAATAAGCGAGCCGGGGGTGGAGGAAGTTTCGGTTTTGAGGAGGTGGAGAGCTTTTATTGGGCTTTGAATCTTAGCGCGGGCTCAGGCCCAAAACCAATGTCCGGTCTCAGGATTGGGCTTTGGATACGGCCCGGATCAGGGTAGCCCTTGTGTTTCTTCTGTTGAGACCGACATGGGGACGCGTTATTCCCTTATTCACGCTTTTGACCAACCAAGGGTGCCTGGTTGATGGTTCAATTATATAAAAGAGAATCGCAGGAAAAGGACCGAGGGTAAGATAAAATGGAGATATCTCCTCTCTCTTTTATTTATTTAAACAATTTGGTATTCGAATTGAAAAAGATTTTAAATATTAGCAACACATTTATTCTAAATTTCAATTTAATGTTTGAATTTAAAATCTTTAATTAATCTAGACAAAATCAATGAATGCTTAGAGATAATGATTTTTTTTGAACTTTTTTGAAAAAACTGATGTTTTCATGCTTTAAACGATATTTTTTCTGAAATGGACAAAAAATATACATATTTTTCTTAAATAGGCAAAAAGTTATACATATTCCCTCAATAGGTTAAAATATGCTTTAAACTCTGTAAATCGTTGTATACTAGTATATATATTCAGTATCATTTTTTGAAAGCTATTGATATAATTCGATATCGTTGTATCCTAAATTTAATATACTAATATAATTTAATCATTGTCATTATACTAATGTATAATACATGTCAATAAATTCAGATCATTTAGTATTGGGATAAATTTATCGATACTTCGATTAAATTTATGGATATATATAATTTTAGAATAATGCGAGTAGAGATAAATATTTATCAATGAATGTAATTGTTGTCAATATACTATTAATACATCGATAAATTCATATCATTTATTATTGGGTAAATTTAAGATACAACGATTAAATTTGATATATGTCCGAAAAAAATAAAATAAATTTATTATTTAATTGTGGCATAAGCCTGCCACTTTTTTTTACTTTTTAAATTGGAGGCGCCAAGGCCTTGGGTTTCCACTCAAGGCGCCAAGGTAAGAGGACGCCTTCTTCAATTTTTTTATATTAAAATTTTTTTTAACCTATTTATAAAATATGTATAACTTTTTATCTATTTAAGAAAAATATGTATAGTTTTTGCCCATTTCAAAAAAAACCCACTTTAAACCAAAACTCTCAAGAGAATCTAATTCCCGTAACACTTTGACTAAGCATTTTATTCAACAATATGTCTTATGAGAATGCACTTGGTAATAGATATTTGGAATACCCGAGTGGCTTTAAATATTCTTCCCAATATATAGAAGAAAAAAACCGACAATAAAAAATATAGGGCAAATTACCCTCACATCCCTGAGGTTTGGTCACCCACCCCTAGGGTCCCTGACTTTTGGAAAATGATTGTCTCGTCCTTAAGTTTTGATGATAATAGACTGTCGGGTCCCTGTAGCCGGAATATTCTATATTCTTCGGCAAACTCCCACTTGAAAAGACTAAAATGTCCCTCCCACTAAAAAATAAAAAATTCATCTCTTTCTTCCTTCTCTTCTCTTCTCTCTCTCCCAATTCTTCTTGAAACATGTTGGACAGAGAAGTAGCCCACTCACACGGGTGTTTACCTCAGTGGGAGTCAAGAAGTTGATTCCTAGACGAGATGAGGCAATTATTGGACATACATAAGTGCATGTCCTATGACGGAATGCCGTCTTGCTCAAGAGCAAGTTTCCTTATGGGATGCAGGAATAAGTTGTTGCATTTGGATTTTCTACAATCCATATGATAAGTTATAAGTAGAACTTATCATACTGTCTGTCCTATTAGCCTAGAGTTAAGCTAAGGCTGAGACTCTAGTATGGTGTTAAATGACATGTGTTCCTTTAAAAAGAAAAGTACACCGTAACACATGATCAGTTCCATGTGTGCTACTCGATCACTGGATGGGATAAAAATGTTGAGTGATTTCACAATCCCTGGTGTGAGACCAATTTTCGAGAACTGTGGTTCCCGAAACCTACCCTTAAGATCCTAAACGTATTCTGGAAATATGATCCAGTGCTGCTAGCTTGGAAAGTTCATGAAAAGGTTATGGCATAGCGATCAGGGCTGACCAGAAAAGCAGGCTGTATCATTATGAAAGGAATATAGTTAAGGGAGAAGGAACTCTGTTCATCACATTCTGAGTTTCATGGTTCAGGTGCACCAATTGTATTAAAAAGTACAATAGTGAACCCGAATATAATTGTTTGAAATCACTGATGTGAACAATGGAATGTGACATGAGTCCTGGGGTAATAGCATACATTATACAAGAAGGTTGTCGAGATGCTATTATTCAAGTAGCCTGAGTGTCTGTGCTCTTGAATTTGGCTTAACATACTCGACGTGTGCTGGTCGCACGAAATTCTTTAAAGAAATCCGATAACTGTTGATCAAGGTCAATAATAATTGAGTGGGAGATGTTGGACCTTGGGCCCATTAGGCCCAAAAAGTTGGGTTGGATGGGCCGGTCAACGCGGGTTGACCGGCCCGAAGCCACGCAAGTGCCACGTCAGCGTGATGTGGCACTGACGTCGTATGTGGCAGTCCACGTGGCGCGCCCACGTGGCCCTTCCACCTTCAAATAAACACTACCCAGAATTCAAAATTAAATAATCAATACCCACTTAATTAATTTCCCAAATGGCAGGAGAGCGAACAAGAAATCTGGATATTCTTTTTGCAGTGGACGAACACCAACGGAGATGGGTATTGATCTCTTAAAAGTTTCAGATTTGGGAAATTATAGCTTTGATTGGAACTGTAACCCACAACAATTCAAAAATTAAAACACACAGCAACTAAAAAATTAAAACATGCAGCAACCCGGGCAAATCCTCGTCGACGGGCAGAAGCCGCTTCTCCTCTTCCACCTTATGCAGCTCATCGTAAACGGCGTCGTTGCCTTTGAGGAGGAGCTTGGAGCTGCAGAAATTTCCTGCTCGGGCACTTGCCTCCCATCTTCTTCTCCCCGGAGATTAGGGTTAGGGTTTCTCCTTTCGAGGGTTTTAATTTTGTCAAATTGGGGCGCGAGAGGCCGAGCTGCGAAGTGGGACTCGGAGAGTAGCCTGTGGGTCTGGACGATGGAGACAATCCTTGACAGCTTTGAGAGAGCGTCCAACGGCTTCTTCTCGTCAGGGAAGTCCTACAAATTAAAAATTTGGGGAAGAAGATGAAGTGGAGAAGAAGATAAAATGGAGGAGGAGGAAAGAAGATGAAGTTTGATTTTAGATATTTTTTATTTTCACCGAGGAGGAGGTGAGAGAGGAATAAAGGAAGAAGATAACCTTTTTTTTCAACAAAGGAGGGTATTTTGGTCATTTCAAGTGGGGGTTCACCGGAGAAAAAGGAATATTCCGGCTCCAAGGACCCGAGAGTCTATTATCATCAAAACTTAGGGACGGGAAAATTATTTTCCAAAATCCAGGGACCCTAGGGGGAGGGTGACCAAAGTACAGGGATGTGAGAGTAATTTGCCCAAAAATTTAACAAAAAGGAGGAGAAGAGAAAAGGGAAAAAGGAAAATGAAGAGAGAAAGAAAGGAATGACCCAAAAATAATCCGACGCTAGTAATCTCTTTTATTATTTATTCCGAAAAAACACATAGGCTTGGTCGTCTCCTTTCCAGATTCTCTTCTCTTCCTCATCCTCATCCTCATAATTCGTTAAGCACCCATGACGCTTGGCTCTGGAGGATCGAGTGTCGTGGGTCAGTCTTCTCTTGCCCTTCCCCCACTTTTCTCTTTCTCAATTGTTTTGTGATTTTTCTCCATCGGATTTGGTCTCTCCTAACCCTAGTAATTTTTCCCCTGGTTTCTGGGAGCTAGAAGTTGTTGGGTTTTGTCGGTTTATTACCCGATTCGTAAATTCGTAATCTTTGGTGTCGATCGGGGATGCTCTGGTTGATGGGTGCTCGAAGGTCTGGCCCGAGCCGGGTTAGATGTGGCCTTTGAGTGCGGGTGATGGTGTGGTTTTGGTTAGGCAAGGTGGGGGAGTTCATGTTAAAAACACTTGTGTAAGATGGTTGGTACATGTCCATCTCGGTTTGGTGGCTGGTTTCCTCGCGCTGTTTTCGGCGTGAGATTGGGGCGAGGGTGAGCTCAAATGCTCAATTCTGTCTTGTTTGAGCTCCAGGAGTTGGTTGGTTTGTTGGAAAGTTATAGCAACTTTATCGATAGTGCTCGAGCTTGCCAGCCTCAAGCACCGAAAGCCGTTTAGAGATGGGCTATTCATTTTGGAAATTACATGTGCATAATAATCCAGTGCCTGAAATCTCTTGTGAATAGGTGTTCATTCTTGATTATTTTTACAAGTGATGCCGATTTTCCACTTTTCTGAGGACTTCAAATTCTAATCTTTGTCTGGGTTGTATGCCTTGCAAGCGTTTGTGATGTTGAGCGTTTCGATATGTATGCAGTCCCTCGAAATTTCAGATTGTTGGAGGAACTTGAGCGTGGAGAAAAAGGCATTGGGGATGGCACCGTAAGTTATGGCATGGACGATGGAGATGATATCTACATGCGCTCTTGGACGGGAACCATAATTGGTCCTCACAATGTACTTTCTATTTTAACCCTTTTCTTTACCGTGTTCTGTTAATTTTTTCTTTTCCTTTTCGAGAAAAATTGCTTGTGCAGTTACATGGTTTCTTTCCTGGTTAATCTTTCTTGGCCCCTGGCTCAAATTTGATTGTTTGGAAAAGTGTGTTCCTGTTTTTGGCTCATGCATTCTGATTACGAAAGGGTCTTGGGATCTTTTCGTAAACTAGTATTGTTTATTGCTTATGTTGTCAGTTTACAAAAGATAGTTTTTTAGTGCTCGATGTCATCAATGTTTTCAGTTTTTTAGTGCTCGATGTCATCAATGTTTTTTAAAGCAGTCACTAAATTCTGACAATCGTTTCTTTCAATCTCATTCTCGTTTTATCTTATTGTTCTGCATGTTGCTTGTGATGTGATATCGATGGTTACTGATAAGGCAGTTATCCTGGTGCACGTCCAGGGACCAGGATATCTGTTTGGAGTATGTTATTTGAATGTAAAATGTAGCATATACTGTGCCATCAGATGGTGTTAGGAAATTAATTTTTCCAATGTCTGAATGGTAGTTAATGCTTTTTCCTTCAAAATTTCCTTTCACTCATGACATGTCATGACCTGGATGCCATGGAGCTGATTCAAAGTTGTTTGAGGTTGCTTCTTGTTGCGGTTTAAGGCTGTCTTGTTGATTGTTTTCTGTTTGAACAAATCAAAGATGTCGCTAGAACTTGAAATAGGTGATAACAAGAAACAATAAGATCTCTGTGGCACACGTTTGCTAGAGTTTAACTTATTACGTACGTTTTCATTCTTTGCTACATTTATGTTCTCACATTTGCTTCAACACCTCGTTTTTTCCGTGTTAGACTGTACATGAAGGTCGAATTTATCAGTTGAAGCTGTTCTGTGACAAAGATTACCCAGAGAAGTCACCAAGTGTGCGTTTCCATTCACGGGTCAATATGACTTGCGTTAACCATGAAACCGGAGTGGTATGTATACAAGAGACTCATTTATCCATATTTTTCCTGCAGTACTACTGTCCACCTTCAATCATACCATCTTTCACAACTGTCTATGTCTCGCAGAAGTTCAAACCCTCTTTCTTTAATTGTGTGGATGTGGCAGAAACTTCACTATTTACCGTCACTCTATGAATAGCCAGCTCTCTTCTTGTACAATGTAGGTGGAACCAAGGAAGTTTGGTCTTCTTGCAAATTGGCAGAGAGAGTACAGCATGGAGGACATATTGACACAGCTGAAGAAGGAAATGGCATCACCGCACAACCGTAAGCTGGTCCAACCTCCGGAGGGTACCTACTTCTAGCTTCATGGTCATATAAAACACCAAACATATTGCTCTGCAATATGCAATATATAGTCTGTTGTCCAATGTCCATCCTTGTGAACTTAGGACTCAAGGGGAATGCCGTAAAACGCCTTTTTCGGTTGCCCTCTACGGCTTGATTGCCATCGCTATTGTCGTCTTTAATGAAATTGTCCGGATGGGATGCTGTTTGATTAATGTGATTTCTGTGTGTCAACTGTCCAAACGTCCGTTAATAGTATCTCATTCCGGCTTTATGGGTCTCTGGGACTCTCTATTGATGATCATCTTCAAGCTTCCTCCATTGTTTTCGTCTCCTTGTAGTCTGTTTGATGACACTGGATGAATTTATATGGTCAGCGAGGAAGTTGTTTGAAACTTTCTTATTACGGAGAAAATGTGTTTTTGTGAAGAAAATTTACATTCTCTCTTAAATTGCTAGCAATTTAGTACTTATACCAAGCATTTCCAACTAAGATCCAGGCAGTGCCTTGATAAAAAACAATACTCATGGTCAACGGTAATGGACACATTTGTGATCGTTGGACAACAAAGATAAACACCCATTTCAGCCTATGAACGGTAGAAAATTGTTTAATCAAAGTTTGAGTCGGAAAATAATTTTCTCCGTCGAATTGTAAGACCATATTTCTCGTTTGCAACGACATGAAAAGTAAGCTGAAGAATCTATTCCAAGTGAGCGACAAATAAAAGTAGGCGAGAGGTTGACTGGTAACCAAATCTTTTGCTCATGGCCTGCTTTGTCCTATCGATTGCCGTAATAAGGCCCCCTCTTTCTGGTTTGCTCCCAGCCAAATCTTAATTGTGCTTCATAAGTAAATCATACTATATTCCAACATGTTATTATTATTATTACTATACAATCGTTGATTCGAGAAATTTGGAATCATTTGAAGAAGTCATTGATTCAAATTTTATGAATATTAAAAATTCTATTTAAAGATTACACAACTAAAAATGATGCGTCTTTTGAATATTATAAAATCATGGATAGTCATGATTGATCCTCACCCACTAATGAGAACAAACGTAACCCGTCGGTATTTCCGATCAGTTCAACCCAGACGACAGCACATGGGCTCTACCACCTCTTCTACGATCTGATGTATTTTTATCTTGATAACATGATTCACAATTTCAAATATGTCCCTTGATTGAACGGTTCCGTACTAGGTAATTTTTTAGTACGGGAAATTCACAATAAATTATAGAGTTAAAGAAATTTTAGTATCTTATATTATGTGTATATTTTGTACCATGTGTTATGAAAATATCTTTTTTTTTGCAAAAAAAGAACATAAAAATAAGAAAAAAGATATAAAGTTGAAATGACGCACCTAACTCCGCTAACCTCGAGGTTCCCCCCTAAATGGGGGCCGCCCAAAACCCTCCAACCTCAAGGGAATCACGCACAGCTCTAGATCCTAATCTGTTAAAACCCATAAGTCAGGTAGTCAGATTGACGCCCTCAACCAACAGGCCAAGGAAACGTCGCCTATCAACTATCTCAGCTGTACCCGTATGCCGATAGCCTGGGGGTCAACTACCGGACAATAGTCAAGTAGAAGACCACATACATCCACTAGCCTCGAGTTATCACATGCAAGGGAACCTCACATCCTTCCCCTCGAGGAACTCACACACTCAAATCCCGTACAACTATTGTGCACGGTTGCAGCCAGTGGCCTCATCAAAAACTTATCAACGCCACCCGACAGGGAAAAAGAGCACATGTTGACAACACTGCGAGTCCCTAGTACAAAAACCCACTCTCCGAACGAGAACAGGACTGCCACACCTGCAAACCGCAAGCCAAGAGCAAGGACACACCCAACCGTCTGCAACTCAGAAAAAGGACAAACCATCTGTATTGCACTTAGTCCATCCTGAAAAAGGACAAACCCACCTAACCTTCTTAATCACTGGGGCCCTCCCCAGTCTACCAAGAACCCGTAGAGCTCACAAAATGTGACGGTCCTCTTGCGAACCAAAAATAGACCCCAACTCAAAGTTGCCAGATTCTACCACCAGACTTTGAATCAGCACTACCAACGAAGCTACACTCCGTTTAACCCCATAAAAAACACGTTGATTTCTTTCCGTCCACAAAGCCCAAATAACAGTCACCACCACCACCCTCCACAATGAGTGCACCTGCGGACTAAAAGAGAATAACATCACCCTCGCAAGCAGTTCATAGAAATTTGCATAGTCGCCCCAAGAAACTCGAAACATCTCGAAAAATGCATGCCAGACCTCTACTGAATAATCACATGATATCATCAAATGATCCTGGTCCTCCGCCCCTGCAAAACAAAACACACAATAAGAAGGACTGATGTATCCTTTCTGCTATAAAGCCTCCATAGTGGGGAGACACTTAGAATCCTCTTCTCATATAAGTTTTGACTTTTATTGACGTGGGAATGATGACATGGCTTAAGCTTGATGGCATGGCACAAATGATGACACTTAAGACCATTTATCATTCCCTCACGTTGACATGCCTTACGTTGTGCGTTAGGTGAAAGAGAGAGGAGGAAAAAATTAATTTTTTAAGGCTAGTAAATCGGATAATTTAGATTATTTGTATCCGAATAATTTACTATTTGGATTCGGATAACTAAATAATTACTTCGGATAGTCGGATAATGAAAATTTTGGAGTCTGATTATCTGAATGTTAACCCTTTATTTTTTAAATTTCTAGCATGATGGTATTTTTTTTAATTTTCAGTAATATTAATTGACACGTCATCTATTTGTGCCATCTCAGTAAGCTTAAGACATGTCATTATTGTCAAGTTAACGAAAGTCAAAGGTTACATGCGAAGAGGATCCTAAGTGCCTATTTCACATAATACATGTACTAAAATAGGTATTTTCATAACATAGGGTACAAAGTGTCTATTTCACATACTACATGGTACTAAAGTATCTTTATTATGACAAATTACCCTCAGATTCCTGGTCTATGTCATAATTACTAGTAGTATCTTTGCTATTTAAAAATTTTATTTATCGTCCTCGCTTTTCGTTTAAGTGTTAGTCTCAGGTCCTTGGTTGACTTCAGCATTCATTTTTTTGTTTTATCGTGTAAAATGATCTTTATATCCTTAAAAAATAAAAATAAAAATCTCACCTTCTTCAACATTTGAACATCTAATTCAAAACACCCAGCCCAGAAATAAACCAAAAGTAAAAATTATTTTTAACCTCCAACGATATACTTCTCAACCCCAGAGCTAAATCCAGGAAACTCTAATTGGGAATTGGTGAAATCCCAAGAGTACGACTATGTAACAAACCTATTGGTTGAAGTAGGGTTCCAAGAAAGTAGGAATTGGGAAAAGGGGAAAGAAGAATAGGAAGAGAAACCTAATAATTGGGGAAAAGGGGAAAGAAGAATAGGAATAGAAACGTAATAATTGGGAAAAAGGGGAAAGAAGAATAGGAAGAGAAACGAAATACTTCTTTAGATTTGATGTTAAAATATCAAAATGATCCTTAAATTTCCTTCTACTTCTATTTATACCCCTACTAAAGTGGTGTGTGCGGTTTATGACTATTATTTAGTCCCAAAACTTCCACTAATGCTCACTTAAGTCCTCTCGTACATGACATGCTGCTTCTGGGATGATAGCTGACCCAACATGCAACACTTGTGTCCCTTCTGAAGCCTCAAAACCTTGGGCGCACCAGGGATGACCATGTGCTTGGTCTTTTCATACGGAGGCGAGACCCTTTCGTAGGCCTTGGGGCGGGGGAGGACGGCCTCCGCTCATTTGATCTTGTGGGGGATCATCTAGCAGACAGTGGAAGAAGGTACACGGAAATGGATTGGCCCGTGAGGCAGCTTTGTGTTCATCCGCTTTCCCAGGAACCTCGTGGTATTTCATCTTCTGGCAGACCAACCCGCTGGATATGCTTATCAGAAGATCTTGGAAGTTGCATGGAGGGGTTGAAGAGAGAGAAGCAAAAGAAAGGGGAAATATGAACTAGTGATTTTGATTTTTGCTGGTCGAATCTAGTGGGTGGAAAAGAGATTGAAGCAAATGAATTTTCTGTTGATTTTGGGTTCGGGTGTTATGGATTGAGTTCCTCTGTTGTTCTTGGGTATTCTAGAGGTCAAATATAAATGTCATTTCACATTAAAAATAAAAAAATGACTGCCGACGTCATCCAATGACCCGAGACTAACATTTAAACAAAAAATGAGGACGGCAAAGTAATATTTTAAATAGCAGGAACCTTACTACTAATTATGACATAGCCTGCTAATTTATCCATACCTAAAAAACAATATTTTGTATTCGAAGGAATATTTTTTAAAATATCAGATCAAATTTTAAAAAATTAACACATTTTTACGATTTATAAGTACACTTTATTTTTGTCAACTTTATTCTATTTAGCAGTACATATAGCTTAGCATATCTAGTGATTAAGATTAAGCAAACTAATAATTTTACGTTAAACTCAAGTTAATTGTTTTAAAAAAAATTAATTGAAAGACAAAAAATTTAAAAGCCCCACGATATCCTTGTTTACGAACTTTTCTTATTTAACCCCCCAAAACCCTTTCATAATTTAAAGACCAATCTTTCCCCTCTCTTAATACCTCCAAAAGATATTCCAGGACCCGGAAATCCTAACCCTAGTAAATCGAAATTCTCGATTCCTTTTCGAGAGAGACCGAACCATGTGCGACTCCGATGACCGCCCGCCGCCGATCGAGATCCGATCCGTTTGGGCCGACAACCTGGAATCCGAATTCTGCGTGATCCGATCCGTGATCGACCGCTACCCGGTGGTCGCCATGGACACGGAGTTCCCCGGCGTCGTGTTCCGCGCCGGACCCCCCGCCGCCGGCCAGGACCGGGACCCCGCCGCCCACTACGATAACCTCAAGAAGAACGTGGACCTCCTCAAGATCATCCAGGTCGGGATCACGCTCTCCGACGAGGACGGCAACCTCGCTGACGTCGGCGGCGGGGCGCGGGTCGTCTGGGAGTTCAACTTCCGGGACTTCGACGCGGCGAATGATGCCCATGCGCCTGACTCGGTGCAGCTGCTGCGCCGCCAGGGCGTCGACTTCGAGCGGAACCGGGAGCTTGGCGTGGACTCGCGGCGGTTTGCGGAGCTGGTGATGTCGTCGGGACTCGTGCTAAACAACGACGTTAGCTGGGTAACTTTCCATAGCCCTTACGACTTTGGTTACTTGGTCAAATGCTTGACGGGGCGGGCCCTGCCGGGGGAGCTCCGGGAGTTCCTTAGTCTGGTGAGATTGTTCTTCGGAAATAGGGTTTACGATGTTAAGCACTTGATGAGGTTCTGTGATCAATTGTATGGTGGACTGGACCGGGTTGGGAAGCTGTTGGGCTTGGACCGGGTGGTGGGAAAGTGCCACCAGGCCGGTTCTGATAGCCTGTCGACGCTTCACGTGTTCATGAAGATCAAGGAGATGTATTTCGGTGGTAGGGAAGGGAAAGAGGGAAGGTGGAGACTAGATGATTATGCCAATGTATTATATGGATTGGAGATAGATAGCAGTAAATGATAGGTTTTAGATTCTTGGATTTCGTTACTGCTGCGTTAGAAAAGGTTAACTGTGTATACCATTTCTCTTGATCTGGACATCTGGTCAATTGAGTGTCTACATTTTCTATTTGCAATTCTTGGTTCTTTCTCCCGTAAAGCATTAATATAATATCCTGGTCTTTTGGTACATTCTCCCCTACGTGCTGAAGAAGAAGAAACGATCAATGAAGATTCGTGTTTATCTAGGAAAGTATGATTTGAGGATGGATTTGACAATTCCTTAATTGATCAACTGATTGGCTAGTTGCACGGGCATCAAAGTGAAAGGAATACGGTGCTTGCCAACATATTATTATCAACTTTAGAACCTAATTATGTTTAACATCTTGACTATTTTTTACTGAGGCCATTTGATTCTAGCCAGCTGCAATTAATTGACGATTTTCAGCAGATTGGCATCAGGTGACTATCAACATGATGCCTCTGTTCTCAAGAAGTGCAGAAATTTGTCTTTTTAAGCTGATCCTCTGAAACTGAATATAACCTTCTGTCATCCTTGGTTTTAGAGGGCTGGTTTTAGAGGGCGTTGACTGGGAAATGACTAAAATGCATATTGTACTGCAAGTTATTGTCGTACGATGTGAATACGACTGACCTTAAATGTTGCAAGGCTAATATATTGTCATTGAACATTTTCTTTATTTGTGAATAGGATAAATAAGCTGCGACTATTGGTGTTTAAATTCTTAGTATAGTTTTGCATACGGTATCTTGGATGTCGCCCTCCATGTACAGATAGGAAATCACTGAGGATGTATGATATCTGTAAGAGTTCACAGAATAAAAAAGTCTCTCAAACACTCGTTGAGACGGGAAAATAACTGAACAATAAGCAACTTCTTTTATGATATGCTCTTTCTCTCGACAGGAAAGACTGGACATTTTGCATTATTTTTAAATAAATTGTTGAGGGACCATAAAAGAAGTTGCTTGTTGTTCAGTTATTTTCCCGTCTCAATGAGTGTTTGAGAGACTTTTTTTTTCTGTGAACTCTTACAGCTTCTCTCCTCATCCAGGAGAGTAACTTCGTAAGATTCACTTGTGAATGAGGGCCTTGATGTCATTTCAATGTGCCGATGGCAACTCTCTTTTGTTATGTAACTGTTAGATGATAGTGTTACAATGAGGAGCCTGGAGGTTATGATTGCCATTGTGGCAGTTTACTTTCAAAAAGGCAGCATGACTGAGATTGAGAAAGATTGGACCCTGAGATGTACTTTCTGATAGTGTGTCATCTTCATAGTTCATTGTTATGCAGGTTCCTGCACCTAACTATGTTACTGTAATAGTCCTCATTGATTTTTATTCTGCATCCATTTGCTGCGAGACTGATGACTGATCATTGCTGTGAAATAGCAGACAAGTGAAAAGTTTGATCGAGCTTGTATTCTTGTTTGCTGGCTTTTTCTAGACTGTCATGACTGAAAAGTAATTTGATTAAAGTTTATCACAGTTCAAGTTGAAGTTATCCTTGCATGGGTCTGCTTTGTATGTTGATAGAAGATCTCTAGGCTTACAGATAAACCTGTCTTCATGTTTCATGTTAAAAATGGTCTACTTAAAATGTGAATTTTACTGCTATGGATGAGTTCCTCTTTCTTGAAGTTTCATTTTCGTGGAGCTTGGAGATGGTATCTTTGCTGTCACAATCTAACAGAAGTTTTCCCGATTTGATGTTCCATTGCCATGGTCAGTGGTTATTTTCTTGTTAGGCACTTTGAGGCATATTTCCCGAGAAGGATGGTCAAGGTACACTGGCTCTTATGTTCTTTCAAGAGCTACAGGGAAGAAGTCTAGATTACTGAACCCCATAGATCTATTCGTGCTTGCCTCATATCAAACTATAGATTTACACAACATTTAGCTGAAGAATAGATGCATCCTGTAGTCCTAGTAGTTTATCATTCTCAACTTTTCTGCAACTTTTTTGTGGCCTTGAAGATGCATCCTTGGAGACTTTGCAGGGAAGTGAATATGATGAGTGGGTCGTTCTCGAGAATCACCATTTATTCTGTCGGCTAGAAGCTTCTCTTCATAAGGTATGAAACCATGCAACTAGACTATCTTCTTAAATATTCTTGTGGCATTTAGCTTTGAAGGGTACTCTCCGCTGCATTGATATATCGGAAGGTAGCTATTAGAAAAGAATACCAGGAATCACTCTAGACGAATATAATGGAGCAGTTATCCTACCGCCTCAACAAATTGTAAATGATCCTTTTCAGACCAAATCTAAACTATTAAAATTTGATTTCCTCGCCTCAATTAGGAGTTGGAACCTCTAGGGTCCAGTTATCTCACACTAGGAGCGAGTTAAAAGGGAAAATGTAAACCAACCTTGATGTTTCTTGTGCATAAACCAAATACTATTTGATCCTGCGGGTTTTCAAGTCCTACAACTATGGTTATAATGACACCCACAACCCGAATGAACGAAGAAATGGAAACTGTGTTGATTGTGTGAGCTTTTTCTCAAGCCGTGGAGCCACTGATGGGGCTCAATATTAGCTGTGAGGATGTGGTCCAGCTTGTTATTGGGAAAAGGCTGTCCCAACAGGCACAGCTTCACATGACTGAGCGAGGATTAATATCCACCGTCATGGTGAATATGATTGTATCGGACGATCTGCGAAGGACCTTTGTTAGAAAACTGTTGCAGTGAGTTATAACAGCCGCATAGTCCTAACTGGGTAAGCTAACAGTTGCTCGTACTTGGCCGCTCATGGGACTCGCATCCCCAGAAAAACCCTGTTGTCCCAGGTGCGGGATACTGTTTCTCTGCGTTCTGTATTTGTACCAGTGTGATAATTTGTGCAGCTGCATCCTCAGAAGTTTGGGAGAAGCTAACAAACAAGTTTATCTAGCCAGCCGGGAACCACAAAACATGCTGGGAGCTTTGATTCGAAAGTGGGACTGCATGGACCAACTTGCCTTTTGTTTGGTTGCCAAATTCTGATTGGGACTAATATCTCAAACACTCAGACTTCGATGATAATCTGCATTTAAGAAAATCGTTTTAGGACCACTGCAGCATCTTAAACTGTCATGGTCCCTAAACTCTTGAGACATCATGTTGTTCGGTTGACCCCATGTCATAAATGGTGTTGTTGTTACAGGATCATGGATGTGATCGTAATCTGCACCCACATAGACCATGTATTATTATCACTTGCTGCAATTTCTGATTTATTTTTCTCTCTAACAGTTGGATATCATCGGATCGGACGACCGGACACGGGCCTGATTGGTTCTCTCTCCGTCCTGGACGCTGTGCAAGTAGAACAGAACGGGTCAAAATCCACGGGCCGAAGAAGAAACAAACTATCTTAAGAGTCTGTCCTTCTCAAGTCTCAATCACTTATCTGTAGGCCATGCATGCACGTGATTATGTGGTAAATGAACTTCGCCCCCTCCTAGTAAGTACATATGTTATTACTCACCCGCTTGTCCCATGCTTGCCTATTGCTTTATGTTACAACCGGTGAGGGCATTGTCCTAACTTAATCAAGATATCTCGAGTTCAAGTTATTGAAAACGCAGGACTATTAAATGCGTGTTGCGAGAGCTTTGCCACTTTTCAAAGGTCTCATCCGGCTGGAACTTGTAGTCTAAAAAACCTATACTCGTTTGGATCCGCTATGCACCTGCAGGAAAAAAAACACCTTCTACGGCAGAACTTTTTGCCAATTTTAATTGGGTTGATTCAATCATCCTAGGATATGTTTCGCAACATTTGGGATTTGACCCTTTTACTCGATTTCATGAGGGGGTCAGCTTTAGGTAACGTACCATTATTGGGCCCGGTTCTTGGAGCAGATCAATGTTATTTGTTTTCATGGACGTAAGAAAAAAAATATTGAAGCTGTAGATTAAGGGGTCCATGAGACCTTGGAATTTCTAGTGTAGGAACTTGGCGAGGAAATTTCCTCATCATTGAATCATTGTTCTTTACAGTAACGCGCATGTACCTCAACATTCGGGAGTACCACCAAATACTTGGTTCAACTGTTATATATGGTTCCAACTCGATCGGAGTTTAGGCAACTGCTAATAGCCAATAAAATTCTCAACGGCCAATTTTTTTATTAATGCATACTTGAAGCTTTTACACTAATATCATATCGGATATGAATTAAATTTTAGATTTTTGTCAATTTATGTATGTCCGGAATCTCACAATATAATGGACCCTGGGGCTGTACATATTTTTTTCCCTATACGAAATTTACTTTTGCTCTTAATAATGGGCCCGAAGGTATCTGGAAGACTGGCATCGGGCGATTCTGGCTTATGATTTCACTTTTCTTTTCTAAGACGAGCCCGAATTTAATCGGTCAATGTTTATGAATTGTCAACTTCACTATAGTTTCATGTTTGTCAATTTATTTTTTCCGTGGTTGGTCTCACTTTTTGCTGATGAGTAGATATCTATTCTAGAGTTTTGACGGTATTCTTTGAATCTAAACTAAATTTGCAACTATTTTTAACCGCTTGAACTAACTAGCCGTATTTATGTGGTTAATTTCATAATTCAGCCTAATAACCCTATTCTTTGGTCTAAAACAGTTATATCCGTACATTGTCGAATTTAATTCTATTTTACTTGAAATCGAAACATTAACTAGCACATCATATATCAATTGATCCAGGAACAGGTAGTCTGTATTTTTTTTTCCAAACTGGTGTGTATTTTAGTGCAATTATTTTAAAAAAAAATTGCATGCACTTTAAAGATATTGTAAATTCAAATAAAATTGTGGCATTTTGTAATTAACTGCAGTCATTCGTCCGTAGGAAAAATCCGAAACTTTTTTTCAAAATCAAATCCGTATGTACGACGATATTAAATGGCCTCAACAAACACAACAATAACTTCCCCTAAGCTAACAATTTAATAGTTAATACACAACAAGAATAACTTCCCCCACCGGTTTCCCTCCACAACACAATAAAAAGAAAAACTTGTTTCTTCCTTATATTCTTGTTTGGTTTTTTTTACTTGCATGCTATATATTCGTTAGTCGGCTTGGTAAATATCCCGCTACGAACCATATAAAAAACTCCACCCACGCGGCGATTCCTGAGTGACCAATTAATGCCCACATAAAGAAAACCCACAAAAGGAGCTTCTCCTCTACCTCAGCTACAATCTTCATTTCAATTTATTACACACTTACTTTCTCCCCAACCAACTTCCACTTCCATCCCAAAAAATGGGCAAGAAGAAAGTGAAGCTTCTTCCCTTCTTCTTCTCCAAGCCCACAAATGCCGAAGAATCAGCTCCACCCCTTTGGCCATGGCCTGCTTACTGTCAGCAGCCAAGAACCCTCTCCTTTAGGGACATCAACGACACCTTCAAGACCATCACTAGCTTCGAAGAGGTGGAACTCATCGAAGCTAGTGATCCGGTCGAGGAGGTGATCAAGGGTTTGATGAGGTCGGAGAGGCTCTTCTTCGAGCCCGAAGAGACCAGCTCCATCCTGGACGAAGCCAACAGCAAGCAGATACCTGGTGTTGTCCCGTTCAAGGAGAGCGTGGCCATGTCGATGGAGTCTCGAGACCCTTACTCGGACTTCAAGAAGTCGATGGAGGAAATGACGGAGGTCCACGGGTTGAAGGACAGCTGGGAAGAGCTCCAGGAGCTCTTGTGCTGCTACCTGAGAGTGAATGGGAAGAACAACCATGGCTATATCCTCGGAGCCTTCGTGGATTTACTCGTCGGTTTCGCTTTCGCTTCTTCTTCGTCTTCATCCTCCTCCTCCTCCTCTTCGAGTTCCAAGAGCACTAACCATGAGTGCACTTGTGCTTGTTCTAGGAATTCCCCTTCTACCCCTTTGTCCTTCTACACTTCATCTTCTTCTTCCTCGTCCTCTACTTATGGATGCTCCTCAAGTTCCGACCCTTGCGTGTCTTCCTCGACGTTGGAAGCTGAGGAGATTAGCGATGGCGGTCCTTGTTTGTCTTTGGTTGGAGTTGAAGTTGCAATGGAAGAAGAAGAAGAAGAAGAAGAAAGCTAGCTAATGGAGAAATATTAATATTTTACGGTTATTAGTTTATTTCCTTTACTTTTGTTTCTTCGTATAGTCTTGTTAATTACTCCTACGGAACAATTTTTGTGTATATAAATTGTTAGCTTAACGAACGAGTATGCAACGGAGAGTGTTTTCCTTAACCGTTTCACCGAAAATTCTAATTAGCTATACTTCAATTAAGAGTACTAAAACTGGCATAATTTTTTTGATAATTAAAAACATTCGTGCAAGAAACAAGCGGGAGGTTGCAATGTTCTTACATGATCATAGATTTAATTAGTTTAATTAAATGAAGTATGTTTTGCAGTAAACGTCCAGTTTTGTCATTTACGAATTTTGTTTTTTACAATAGTTGTTACTCGGTCGGGCAGCGTTCAGTGCAGAGACAGACCGAGTACATGCGAGTGTGGCCTTAACCCAATTTGCACTAAATAAGACAAATGATATATTCATGAAATTCCGGGTCCCTGTAAAAGAATGAAACCTTGGTCGAAGTCGTTTGATAATTACTAAATCGACTTATACATATTGAAATTAGCAAAATTATTAATTTTTTTTATCATTATATTCTCAGATTTCGAACTCAAAACTGCATATCTAAATCAGGGAAAAAAATATTTTCCCTTCAAAGAAGGAGGTAGCTTGCTTCAACGGAACTCTATGCGTCCATTAAATGTGGGTTTGGTTTCCGGGCCAAAATTATAATAATAATAGTAGCTATATTAGATGGTATAGTCCCAAATAAATGACCCATGGATTCAGACCGTTGAAGGGCCTGACACTGATCGGGGAGGATCTAGGCCGTTGGTTTCAAAATTAAGCCCGTCATTATCAATCTGATGGGTACCAATTCCAGCGCAAAAATTGGCTTCATGTTTGACACTTACATTAATGCATCATATTTTTAATGTTCAAATTGGAGAACTTGTAGTACATTATTTATAAAGGAATCTATGCATTCTTAACTCCATTACTATTCACCATGCATGAAGCCTCATCGCACAACTATGCGAAATTGAAGAGAGCGCAATTACGTTGTAGACGCCTTATCGATTTTATCTACTTCTTATGATAATTTCCCAACAAAAGTCCCGACTTCATCATGTCTAAATGTATACTTGAATGATTCTTTATGAAAGTAAAATTACATTAAAAATTACATATTTTTAGGATTTGAACACTAAATTTTTGTTAAATCATCATATCTTGGGTTATTTTTTCTAATATACTCTTTCTAATATTTGATGAATGATATTTTGAGAATTTTACTGAAAAATGCAAGTAATATTGGCACTAACTGGTTATTCATTCGTGATTTGGAAATTTTCTACTTTCAGTAATTATTGTAATTAATTGTCCTATTAGCTTTAACCAGATCAATGGAATCAATCAGCGTCGTGTCTTATATTTGCAAGGCTCCAACAAATTTTAAATTCATAATCTAATATTGTCAAACCTATTTAGAAGAATGATATTTTTTATTGATAAAATTTAAACTAAAATAATTTTAAATATATATATATAATTTTTGTATCATTTGTAGAAACTATTATTACGAGATTAAGGTATAAAGATAGCTGGTGAAAGAAAAAACAAGGGGAGGGGAATGTCTCTCCTTAAATAAGGTATGGACCTTTCGTGGTCCGTGGAGAACACAATTCGATAATATTGCACTTCAACGCATGTTATTATGGAATCTTCGCCCAAAATAGTTTTTGTCACTAGAAACGGACGACATAAATCAATTAATGGACCGCTTTCAATATCGAATAAAAAAAAGCCCTTGAAATAACTAAATGAACGAACAGCATATATCCTAGTCCTTACAACGGCTTGAAAAACATCGGCTATGATTCACATAAATTTATAAATTGTAGTTGAAGTATAGATTAATGGTTTAAAAAATTGTAGATTACGATCAAAATCGTCGATTCTTCTTTTATGTCCAAACTAGTAAATAATTATCAATTTAAGTAGTGGTTAAACCAAAACTGATGCTTTTATTATTATAGAAAGCTTGAATTAAATTATGTTTTCTTTTACCTTTCCAAAATCTAAAGGTTGATTAGTTAGGATGATGAAATGATTTTTTTTTCATGGGACGACGTACATCTAATAATAAATAGATGCGGCCTGCCATAGAGGGTAACCCTAACAATCTAATAGTCCACGATCACTAGAATTAGCGGCTCATCTAATGAAATTTTTAAATTGAGAAGACTCGAATCCACTTCCGAATGGTATCTTTTTTATCTTCTAATAAAATTTATTAAATGAATCAACTTCCAATAGTCCACCTGTTTGATAACTACCTGATTATTCATTTATTTGGAGAATAAAAGAAGAGTTAGATTAGCTACTTTCTCACACTTGGTCGGTTATCTTTGTGGTTCTATTTGATTCCCGAAAGCAAACGAAAAGTTCGTCACTAATTTTTAGGTTAGCCAACTAACTCATGTGACGATGTAAACCATACAGTTAATGCACACCTGAAATTACGAGGACTGTAAAAATTTTGAGATCCACGATTTAAACTCTGACATATATAATTATAGTATAATATTTACTTTCTAAAAAATGCATACCTCAAATATGAAATAGCCACCAAATTATTGAGTTTTGGACACATTGGGGCTGAAAATAATTATTTTTAATGAAATTTTCAAATTAATTAGTCATACAGAATGTGAATCAAAGTTTGTTATGAATACAACCATACATACATCATTTTCTACAAATGATACAGGATGTTATGTGAGGAATCTCAGAGTTGGGTAAGCGTACGACTTCAGTTGAGTTACAGGAGTTGGATCTAGTTAGCAAATGACCAGCTATGATTTTTGCTAATACGACTAATTCTCAAGGTCCGGCCAAGGCTGCGGAGTAGTCTCACCAATCATCATGAATCTTGTAAACTGGAATTATCGCGGTTGGGGAGTCCGGATGTAGTTCATCAACTTTGCAGGCTATTGAAATTCTGCCATCCCCAAATCTTCTTCCTCTCTGAAACAAGACTTTTAGTGGAAAAGGCGAAACGGTTGAAGTGGCGTTTAAGGTATGAATGTGGCATTTTCGTGCCTTGTATTAGTTCTGATCGTACGAGGAGTAGTGGGTTGGTGATGTTTTGGCGTAGGGATATTTCGATGCAACTGCATTCTTTTTCGAATCATCACAGAAATGTTGAAGTTCGTGATGGTTCTCATTGGTGTCTAACTGGGTTTTATGGATGGCCATTGACAAGGGATAAGCATCGCTCATAGAAGTTGCTTCGTTAGTTGAAATCCCACTCTTCTCTTCCTTGGTTATGTGCATGAGATTTCAATAAAATTTTAAATAATTCAGAGAAGAGAGGTGGTCGCTTAGTATGTTACAACCGATTTGATGCTTTTCTGTTTGGTGATTCTTTGATGTGTGTCTATAATACACATTAAACACATATAATTTTTAGTACTTTTATCTTTATTTTAGTATTATTTTAGTAAACTTTTGATTTTTGGGTGAGTGATGACTTCTTTGTGCTAATTTGTAGGAAAAGAGGCAAATTTGGTGAAGAATTATACTTGAAGAAGGAGTCTAGTAGGGACAGCTGACTTGGAAAGATATTTTGATCAATTTCAGAGCCGAATCAGAAGATGCCTATTAGATAAATAATTGAAGAACTTTCTTTCCTCTTTTTATGGATATATAGTACGCTAAAATCAGAGATCACAAAAGGAAGTTACGACAAAAATACTAAAGCATGATCTAGCAAGATTTTGTTGACAAATATTTAGTGGCAATATTGAAAATTCGGTCTTCTGCATCGCTTAGGACTCTGAGGAGGACCCTTGTACATTTTTAGAGTTAGGACTTAGGAGGGCTAATACATAAGCCGCCAGACTTGATTTTTACTACACTTTTCGATTCCAAGGAACTACACGTTATTTGATATTTTAATTTTGCCATGACTACGAGGAACTAATCCTCTGGGTTGATTTGAGGGAGGAGACCCAATGATTTGGTTATGAGGATCTAGTTTTATTCATTCTAATTCAGTAGCATTTACTTATTCCTTTTGCTTATTATTATTTTTGAATGGTTTGCGGTTACAAGTTAATTATAGAACAGATTTATCTTTGATTCTTGATTAGCGGTTGTAGTTAAGAATTGAATTAGGATAAAGGTTAATTCAGCGAGGAACGGTATTTACCAGACTAATTAACTAAAAATAAATAAGGCTAGTTTGGAGGTACCAAAGTTTTGAGTATAATCGCTAGGAGTAGGAATGTCTGTTCTTAATGCTATTTCTTTATAGATTGAAATCAGTTGGTATTCTGTCTATTAGGTGGTAAACAACTAGATAGGCGGTTGTTTGGCTAGTTAATTATTGATGTATATGGTCTCTTTGCGGTTGCAGGAGATTTACACCTACTTGTTATGTGTGTTAGATTATCTTTTATGATCCAGTGATCAACCAACTTGTCGTGGTACTCCGATCCCGAATCTACTATTTTCTGTCATTGATTTTTACTCCTACATCTTTCTTTTGTGTTTGTCTTCGTAAGATTGTGAATCTCACACCCCCCCCCCTTTTTATTTTCGTTTAAATAGTTAGGTTAATCGAGTATTCGTTCCTTCTTAGATCTGACTCGGTATTTCTGCTTTCTTACTACAAATTAGTCAGCCGTGAATATCGATTTATTTTGAGGAGCCTTGACATGCTCATCATTCTTACTTGTGCTTTTCAGGAGCTTCGTCAATCAAGTTTATTTTTTACGTATAGTAATGGTCAAGAAGGCAATGCCCATATTGAGAATAAATTGGACCGTACGATGGTCATGCTGATTAGATGAGCTTGTTTCCAACTTCTCATGTTAAAGCTAGACCACGTATTGGTTCTGACCATAGCCCTTTATTCCCCAAGGTTAGAAGGGTGGAGGAGGAGATTTCGGTTAAGCGATTCTATTTTGATGCCATGTGGCTTTGCCATGCGGGGTTACAGGAGTAGGTTGAGACAGGTTGGGGCTAAAATTTGGATTCGAGTGACATATCACACTGATTATCTTCTTGTATGAAGGTTTTACGAAATTTTGAAGGATCGTGAGTTTGAAAATGTGCGAAAATCAAAGAGGAGGCTAAAGGCTGAGATTAGAAACATTCAAAAACGACCTTTAACCGTCCTTCGAAAGAAACGACTACACAAATACTTGGGAGAAAGGGAGGAGTTGCTTGGAAGAGAAGAGGTTACGTGGGCTCAAAGGTCTAGAGTTGACTGGATTAGGGAAGGGGATAAAAATACTAGGTTTTTCATCAAAAGGCAAGTCATATGCATCGAAGAAATTGAGTAGCGGAGGTTAGGAATGAGGGAGGAGAGTCTGTCTGTAAGATGGGGGGTATTTAAGAGGTCTTTATGGAGTATTATTCTTTATTGTTTACCTCTTCTGGTTGTGTGGAGGTAGAGGAGATTGTGGTTATGGTGGTTCCACGAGTCACGCCGAACATGAACGCTTTTCTTGACCAGCCGTATACCAAGGGAGAGGTGGAATGTGCTCTTCCCGGATGTATCCCACTACAACATTGGGACCGAATGGAATGCCCCCTATTCTTTCAACATTTCTGGCCAATTGTTGATGGTAGTGTCACTCAGGCAGTGCTGGATATTCTTAATAATGGTATGTATCCTGCCTATATAAATTATACCATTATCACTCTTATTCCTAAAGTTAAAAGTCTCAAATTATGCTCAGAGTTTTGGCCAATTAGTCTTTGCAATGTCATTATGAAAATTGTTAATAAAGCCATTACTAATTGGTTGAAGAGTTTCCTCCCAGAGATTATTCATGAAAACTAAGGTGCCTTTGTACATGGTCGCCTCATCTTTGATAAATCTATTATAGCTTTTGAGGCCTTTCATTGTTTGAAAAAGAAGAAATCAGGTCATAGAAGTTTTTGTGCTTTTAAGCTTGAAATGATGAAGATGTATGATCGCTTTGAATGGCCTTTCTTGGAATGCATGATGTATGCTTTGGGATTCTATGATGTATTCATTGGTCTAGTTATGCGTTGTGTGCAAACTGTTCAATATGCTATCCATGACAGGGTAGGAGAATATTTTACTCCGAGTAGGGGACTCCACCAATGAGATCCGATGTCCCCCTATCTATTCCTATTTTATGTGGGAGGTCTTGAAGCTCTACTTTTACATACTGAAAGATAAGAATTTCTTCATGGTTTGAAGGTAGCACGAGTTGCCCTGTCTATTACTCACTTATTTTTTCCAGATGATTCCCTACTTTTTATCAGAATCACAAATGATGAACGATGAACTCAGACATATTCTTCATAACCTGGCTTTATATGAAAGGGTTTCTAGGCAGAAAGTTAATTTGCAGAAAAGCTCGGTAAATTTCAATGGCAATATTTCGAAACAAGTGGTTGAAAGGCTCTGAAATATCCTTCAAATGAGACAGGTAGGCCAGGATCAAAATATTTTAGACTTCCTACTCTTATTGGAAGATCCTAGAAGGTGGTTTTTGTGGACATAAAGAGCCGATGATGGAGAAAGTTGATACTTGGAAGGGGAGGTTTCTTGCCAGGACGGGTCAAGAAACTATGATCAATTCTGTTCTACAGTTTATTCCAACTGTTATGAGCTACTATCTATTCCTTATGAAATACATGTGATCATATAGAGAAAAGACTGAGGGATTTATTATGGTGTAGTAATGATGGTGAGCGCAAACTTCACTGGTGGAGTTGAGAGAAGATTTGTAGAGCAAAATTGGAAGGTGGGATGGGTTTCCTTCATTTGCATAATTTGAATAGAGCCATGTTAGCAAAACAGGCTTGACGGTTACTTAATTGCATATATTCTTTGACAGCGCGTGTACGAAAAGTGTGGTACTTCCCAAGGTATCCTTTGTTAGATGCTCATGATGGCTATAATTCTAGTTATATTTGGCAAAGTATCAAGGCAGAGCTATCAGTGATGGTTAATGGATTGGAGTGGAGGGTAGGGACTGACTGGTCTTCAGATTAATATATAGTCTGACCACTGGTTGCCAGACTCGAAAACTGGCTATCCCCGCTACTTATACTCGGGATCGGATATTTTCTAAACAGTTGTCATTGAATGCCTGTTTTGCCAGGCTGCGCCTGAAATGGTCTACTACCTTTTTACAGAATGTCCGGCGGCTTTGTGTATTTGGCAGGATGTTGGTGTGTTGGTTCTGTTTGCCTCATCTATATCATTTCTTGCTTCTTTGGAGATAATATGGGCTAAAGCTGTAGAAAGTTTAGAGACCATGTGGTGTTCTGCTCCTCGACTGAAGTGAGTGTACAAGCTAAACTCAGCGAGGCTATTGGCTTCTTTCAGGACTATATTGCAGTCAATCTTATGTCCTCCTAAAGCCAGTTATGTTCTATTACTCGTTGGATGCTCCCTGAGGAAGATTGGTTTAAAATTAAATCTGACGCAGGTGTTAATTTGGCTGGGGAGGGTCAGGTTGCGGCAGAGATACGTGATTCTAGGGGTGCCTTTATACGTGCTTCGGTGCTCTCTTTACCGAATGTTTCACACCCAACTTTGCTCGAGGCTTATGGTGTCAAGTTGTGTATTGATTTGGCAGAGTCGATGGCTTGTCCCGTGCTGTATTTGAAACTGATTGCCAACTAATTATCTAGTCAATGGTACGTTTTGCTCTTGATCAAAGTACCTTATCCTTGATCCTAGATTGCCACACTCGTCTTGTTTCACTTTTGTTTATAGGGAAGCCAATATGGTAGCTCATGCGTTTGCTAAGTTAGACATACCGGTTGGGGAACTTTCCAAGTTTTACATGTCTCCTCCCTCTTCTGTTTGTGAGTTTTTTTTTAGGGGTAAATGATTCCATATCATTAATCAAAAAGTTAATTGTTACAACCATGAAAACACATATAGCAGCCTAAAAATTCCAACGTACAATAGCACGAGAGGAGCGTATATCCACCTAGACCCACCACCCTCCGCCTGGCCCTACAAACTTTGCTACCTACCCGACCTGATGTCCGCCGTACAACAGCACTAGAACACTAGCCACTTAGTAAGTTATCCTACAATCCGTAGATCTCCCCTCACTTAAAGTGAGGTTGCAGCCACCGGCCTCGGTAAAAACCTATTCCAAAAAACCCGCCCCACCGGGAAAAAACCGAAAATTAGGAAAAGAGCACCGGTCGATAACACTGCAAGGAGAAATGAGAACTACGAACTACCCTTGTTACACCCATCCCCAAACAAACCCAAAATCCCTCCCCATGAACCCACCACCCACCCGAACCTAAACCAGAAGTTAGGTCTCTAAGCTTTGGTCTTCCAGTAGAACATCATGGAGCACCGCAGGTAAGAAAGAGAAGAACTGAAAATGTAGGCCATCTTCTATATCCATCTTGGCGAGCGCATGTGCTGCCTTATTACCTTCACGTCGAGAAAAGCAGAAACGACAACCTAGAAAACCCCGAGCCATCCCCATACCATCCGCCACCAGTAGAGCCAGGTCACTTCTATCAGGTACCTTACTAGACATAGATTGAACAAGAGGTAAGCAATCAGATTCCAATATGACATACCTGAGACCAAGGGCATTGCCGAGCTCCAACCCGACCAGCATCCCGTGTCCCTCGAGTACTGTGGGGTGAATGGTGCCATCAAACTTTTGAATGAAGCTTGCAACAAAATGTCCTCTCTCATCACGAACAACAGCTCCGACCTGAGCTCCTCCCGAACCGTTCATCCCTGCATCAGTGTTGATCTTGAACCATCCGGCCTCGGGTGGATGCCAAACCTCTCTCAGCCGAACTGTAGGAATGGGTTGTGATGTATTGACTGCAATATGGTCCAACCAAAGTCTATGTACTGTCTCCAAAACCTTTTGTGCCTCTATGAAAGGAGCACCCTTGAAAATCATTTCATTTCGAATTTTCCAAATGCCCCATAGCCACGCTGCTCTCCGACCCTGCTCAATAGAATCCTGCACATCAACCAACTTAGTATACACAGAAATCAGAGAAGTACCTTGTAAAGCCCGTGAGTCAACGCCTGCTTTGAGCCAGAGGAATGTCGCAACCGCACATTGGAAGAACAAATGAAGCTCCGATTCTTCGACCCCCCTACAAAAAAGACAACAGACATCCACCTCCATTCCCCTCCTTGCAATGTTAACTCTAAGGGGGAGATTCCCATCTATCAAACGCCATATGAAAGATCTAATCCTGGGAGGGCAACAGAGCTTCCACACCTCCCTCCACACTTCCCTCTCATGAGTCTGAACAGCAGCAAGCTTTGACGTCTCCCACCAACCCTGCAGGTCAATGTAATAGCCCGACCTTACCGTATAAACTCCGTCCCTACTGTGTCGCCATCGAATAATATCTTCCGGAAGTCTAGCACTAACAGGAATAGATACTATTCTCTGTAC
The DNA here is from genome assembly GCA_963995505.1 of Hypericum androsaemum. Lineage (NCBI taxonomy): Eukaryota > Viridiplantae > Streptophyta > Magnoliopsida > Malpighiales > Hypericaceae > Hypericum > Hypericum androsaemum. Next base: position 12,507,647 of record OZ023195.1, read on the forward strand.
ATCCTCCTCATCAAACAAATGGTTTAGCATATCCATATTCCAATCGGTAGTCCCCTCAACCAAAAGTTCAGACACGAACTGAACAGAATCAAATCTCAGAAAAATGTAACGCGGACGTCCTAATTCAGAGCCAGCCAACCATCTGCTATCCTAAATTTGCACCTTACTCCCATTCCCAATCCTCCATTCAAGATTTGGGGCCAAAAGAGCTACTCCCTCCAAAATGCTCCTCCACGTATAACTCGGTTTGTACCCTATGGCGGCTGAAAGAATATCACTCCTAGGGTAATACTTAGCTCTTAATACCCGAGCCGGAAGAGAGTCTGGCATACACAGAAGACGTCATGCTTGTTTCGCAAGTAAGGCCTTATTGGAACTGATAAGTCTCCTAAACCCGAGTCCACCATCCCTTTTTGACCTACACATCCTTATCCAACTACGCCAATGCATCTTTCGCTGACCCTCTTTACTACCCCAATAAAAACTGTATAATTTACTCTCAATCCTGTCACAAATCTCAATAGAAAGCTTGAAACAACTCATTACATAATTTGGCACAGATAAAAGCACAGACTTTATAAGTGTTTCCCTCCCAGATCGTGATAGGTACTGCTCTTTCCACCCTCCAACTTTAGAAACAATCTTGTCCTCAATATAAGCAAAAATCTGCCACTTAGAACAGCCCACTAGCGTTGGGAGTCCCAAATAGGTATCACCTTCTTCTCCACGACGCATTCCCAGAACTGAACATAGCCTTTCTTGGGCTTCCTCATCGATATTTCTGCTGAAATAGACCGAGCTTTTCTGCAAGTTGACCCATTGACCTGATGCCCGAGAATAAGTGTCCAATAAAGATAAGATATGCCTGAGTTCCTCTTCCGTCGCTCTAGCAAACAATAAAGAATCATCTGCAAAGAAAAGATGGGTTATAGTTGGGGCGCTCCGCGCGACCTGTAGACCATGTATTTGTCGAGTAACTTCTGCCCGCTTGATGAGGGCCGCTAATCCTTCTGCGCAGAACAGGAATAAATACGGAGATAAAGGATCACCCTGCCTTAGTCCCCTTCCTGGAATGAAAGATTCTCCCACCTGTCCATTGACCTGTACTGCATATCTGATTGTGCGCATACATCTCATAACCAGGTTAGTGAAGGAAAGCTGAAAACCCAAAGCCAGCAAAGTTTTTTCCAGATAATCCCATTCTATCCTATCATACGCTTTCGTCATGTCTAACTTTAACACGCACTACCCCCGTTTACCCAAAGTTTTCTTCTTTAGATAATGATAGGACTCGAAAGCAATAAGTGCATTATCAGTAATAAGGCGGCCAGGAACGAATGCCCCTTGGTTCTCATGTATAATCTCATTCAAAAAAACCTTCAACCTGTTCGTAATAGTCTTAGTCACAATCTTCATAATAACATTGCATAAGCTAATAGGACGGAACTCCAAACAAGTCGTTGGACGCTTAACCTTGGGGATCAGAGTAATAATAGTCTCATTAATAAAAGAGGGGTCAGTCCCATTATTAAGCACAGAAAGGGTATATTGCTCTTGAAACGATGTAAACTCTATCTCTTGATTTTTAATCAATATGAAGTGATTGACCCTAAAAAAATTATGAGATATCATAATGGTATTTAATTACAAGCTTGGTTTTTTAATATTTGTTTTATTATTCTGAGAAAAAATTAAAACCAAATTAGAAGTCAATCCTCCACGTTCACCAAAAGAGATTTAATAATTTATATTCTAAGATTCTCATTAGCCGTCACATTGGCGAAACTTCCAAACCTTAGTCTATTTCACAGCTCAAGGTTTTGATCAATGTGGAGCTCACTCCCTTAGTTGGAAATAATCGAGAATACCTAAAGTCTGACACGTTTTGGCTTTAAGAAAAACATGAATATATATATATATATATATTTTTTTTTTTTTTTACTGAGCATTAATAAAAAAAATTCCGGCAGTCACAACCATAAAACCAAAAATAAAATTGTACTAGGCCATAAATATTACGATTAATAAACTTATAAATTTTTTTTTGGTCGAGAGGACCCAAATATCTGTTGCCATGTTTTCCTCTCCGAAATTTCGAGATTCGGTTACAACTTACAAGGAAACATCATATCAGTTCTCGAGAAAGAGCATACACCGTTCCCCAAATAAATGTTATTGGCAGTCGCTAAGCTCATATCAACTCAGATTTATCACCGGGTTCACATCCCAGATCCGTAATAAATAGGCAGTTAAATGTAAAAGATATTTTTCAATAAAATTTATAGAATTATTTTACGCAATTTTACTTGAAAGTTATAAAAACTTGGAAATAAATTTACAGAATGTTTTTATAATTTAGAACTGGAGACCCCATGAGTCCATGACACAAACAAAAAAGCCCTATGGTCATTTACTCTGCGGGTATGATTTATCTGTCATTACCTCGAAAGGAACATAAAAGCTCGCGTTTCTAATTTTAAGCAAGAAGAAAAATGAGCAAGTTGTATCGGCGAGGTGATTAATTTAGATTTTTTAATAAGTGTGCTTAATTTAGATGATGAAGCATTAAATGCATGCTCATCATTTCCAAGAAAATCAATTTTTTTAATGAAACTCGTGATGATACAAATACGAGACTGAATTGAGTGGGAGACTAAATAAAATTTGCTCCCAAGTAGGGACTACACGGGTTTTTACCCAATATGGTGTTACTGTAGACGTATAATACTCAAAATGGTATTAATGTTCGAAAAATTTTCAAAATGGTGTTCCTTTTCCAGGTCGAAAAAAAAATTCGACCTGGGGACCTTAGATCGAATTTTTTTTCGACCTGGGATCAAATCGAAAAAAGGATTCGAATTCTGTGGTCGAACGCGTGTTTTCGGCCTGTGACCAAATCGAAAAAAAATTTTGACCTGAGACCAAAATCGAAAAAACATTTCGACCTAGGACCAAAATTGAAATTTGTTTCGACCAGGGACCAACTTTGCCTTATATTTTTGAAAAATAGGTCTGAGTTTATTTAAATATCTTTTTTTTCGGTACTTTTAAATTTTTGGGTGGCTCGCGTTAGTTTGTATATTTGACACGCTAACTAATATAAATCGTATGTCGGTACGAGACCCAAAAATTCTGATTTTATTAATATGAAGGTCTTTTTAAATTTATATTTTCAAATTTAAATTCTGACAAACTAATGTGACATACGGTTTATATTAGTTGGCGTATCAAATATACAAACTTGAGCCACCCAAAAATTTAAAAGTACAAAAAAAAATTTTAAATCAATTCAAACCTTTTTTCAAAATTTTAATACAAATTTGATCCCAGGGACTCTGTTGAATTTTTTATTCGATCTGGGACCCAGGTCAAAAAAAAATTTTGACCTGGGTACCAGGCCGAAAACAAGCGTTCGACCACAGAAGTCGAAACCTTTTTTCGATTTGATCTCAGGTCGAAAAAAAAATTCGATCTAAGGTCCCCAGGTCGAATTTTTTTTTCGACCTGGAAAAGGAACACCATTTTGGGAATTTTCCGAACAGTAACACCATTTTGGGTATTATACATCTACAATAACACCATATTGGGCAAAAACCCAGACTACACATACAAACCAATATCATTTAACGGACAAACCAATATTACTATACATGCAAACTAATATACAATATCACTATACATTCAAACTAATATCCCTTTACCAAATGAGATTTGTTGGGTTCTAATATATGGGAATCGGTGTGAGCCCAGTTGTCACTAAAATTGTTGTTTCATCTAGCATTAGATATTTAATAGACATAATTCTAAAAATTTTATATTTAATAAACATACTAATACAGATTTGAGTTAAATATTATAAATAATGATAAATTATTTTTATGATTATTTAACATTGTTCCGTTAATTTTGAGATATTTTAATTAAATTATTACCATTTATTTTTTTCTAATTAATGTGAGTCGTTTCACTTTAGTCAATGGTGATGATATACCTCTGCTCATGATTTGCCGTTTGTAGATTATTCTACCCACATATAGTAATTGCTAAAAATATACGTATCAGATATGAAATATTAATTGCTATAAATAGAACAATGCCTCTAGAACCACCGACCAGTCTTCTTTATATTTTGTTGGAATGTGTTCTTATTTGCAGTGAAACATTATGAGGTCATATTTTCAAAATGATTCTCTCAATAATATAGTTTATATTCGTAATATTTGAACTCAAGATTTTCGTATGTGAATCAAAGTCTTTACGAATGGGAGTTGATCATTCTTCTTTATATTTTTTTGGTCTAGACCACCTAATATTTGATATCATTGTACTAACTAATCCACGTTCGAGTCGGATAAAACTTTTAAAATGTGTCAAAGCTCTCAGAACATACTTCTTAGTTAAACAACAACAACGTCTTCACTCGTTGATCCAAGTGTTTGTTGGTGGGGTATCATTGATGAGAAATGTACAAATTAAGGTTACAAGCAAGTAAGATTTACAGTCCCGTGGTTGGGAAAGTTGAAAAAAAAAAAGGCATCACTGTCTCATTACATTAGTTTTATGAAGCAAACTGGCTTTCGTGATTGGGTAGGTGAAGTTGTTTAATGAATTAGGTGCAACGAAGTGACTACTTTTGATTCCGATCAGAGATGTGTTTATTGGCGGATGGTAGTGTAAAGCAGGGAAAGCCAAATTTAAGCGCTTGCTTTTTTTTAATATAAATTTTTAGACTATCAGATCCTATTTTATGATATTTTATATATTCGTTAGACTTAAAAATAATATCTTCTTAAATAAATTCACATTTATTATAACCAATTCTCTAACCATATGGGTCATGATTTAATTTTTTTCTTTTTTTTTTCCTTTCCTAGTACTAAGCTCGCCAAAATTTGTTACTTTTTATTTAATTTGTGTTTTATAAGTAATAAAAATATTTTTTTATTGTAAAAATTTTGATACTTCCATTTTCTTTTGCATGCATTGGTATAGATCCCCTTAAATACATATATAGTGTGTGAGCGTAGATATGTTGACTATTACACGCTACAAAAAATCTGTGGTCAAATTAAGAAATTTTAAAGATATAAGTTGTACTTAATTTGTATTAATGGTTATTATGCAGATGTTTTTGTTTTATATTACTATCAGAACATTACTGCACCGACTAATCCAAACATTCCGGATGAGAAGGTAAAGCTCTGGCAATTAGTGTCAAAGCAATTAGTATCAAAGACAATTCAATTTGCGCAAAGTTTCTTTAACGTTATGAAGAAGAAAATATTTGGGCTTATGTTCTCTGCAATTGGATTTTGTCCCCAAAAAACCAATTTCAAGGCCCACAAAGTGGACGCTATTTAAGCAAGAAGTATTGGGAATTTCCCTTGGGCTTATCAAAAGAATAGCGGTCCACTAGATTGTGGGCTACTTATGGAATAAGTTTTGTCAATAAAATGTGATCTTTCGATTCTTCTGTCCGTATATTCACGTTCAAATTAAACATAATTATAAAATTTAAAATAAATTCAAAAAACTTTATCGCATATCCAATAAAATTTCATATTTGGTCAATAAAATTTATATACTGAAACTAATTGTCGTGGCCAAATTCTATTTGATATCGGTAATTTCATTATTTTGACAAATAATAATATTGTGCATGTCCTTGTACCTGGCACCACCGCTAAAATTGAACCAATTTTCTCTCTGTGGGTTGAATCACACCTGATGTTATAATCTAGATTACTTCCCCATCTTTTTATAATTGTATTGGATATATATGAACATTTTATTTATAAAAAAGTCTATATTATAGATTAAACCCTTGCATGCTAGATTTTCTCAAGTCTCATTACCTCATTTTTATCATTGGACTAAAATCTACATTATTTGACTCTAAATTAATATTAAAGTACTGAATATAAAAACCGGATAACAAATAATACAGAAAATATTTGTTGATATGTTATGATCTGGGTTCAGATGACAACTAGGCCGGGCCCCCAAACCCACAACTCTTGGTACATGGCAGACAAAAATTGGTTATCTCAGGTGACTTAGGTTGTACATTTAATATCAAGTTTTTAAGTTGACAATTTAATGAAAAATCTACCGACAAACAGTTGAGAGAATTATTCTAATTTAACTAAAAATTCTCATCAGTATTAAATACTTATTAAAATAATATTGTCACCTTTACATGTCATATCCGACTAAAATATGGATTAATCAACACAGTGCTTGGAACAACCTTTAAAGGGACAAAGCTAATATACTTGGCCTACCGAGTGCTTTTGCCATGGATCGACATAACGTCTCTTTATCTTATAGCCAAATAATTGATCCACCAAATCAAAATATGTCACATAATTGGTGGAAAAGTTGCATCCAAGGCCCCTCTCATGTCTTGGCAATGCATCATTAGTGGAATGCACGATTTGTGAAGGATAATGTTCATCTTCTTTTTTCTCTACAAGTTTCTTCCTGCTAAGCAGCATTTTCGCACGTTGGTGTCTGTCTTTTGAAGAACAAAGATACTGCTGCCTCTATTTCCAGGACTGAAAAAAAAGAAACTTTTAGGACTTAATGTGAGTTATGGTCCGTAATCGATAAGAGAGTTCAGCTGCCACACCATGTGCACGTGCTTTTTTAATGGTGACCCAATTATAGGCTTATTAAAAACTAGTTGTTCGAGAAGACAGATTAACCGATCATAGATTATTTTATTTTAATTATAATTATAATAATTGAATTTGAGTCGTGCAAACATAATTGAGTTAAAATTTAGCTAAATTAGTCATTTCAAATATGAATTAGTGTAAATCCACGAAGTTAGATGCTCAATGTCCATTAAGACTAAATTTTATGTGATTTTTTTATAAGTAAATTATCATTCATCTTAAAAAATCCCATCCAGGGAAGTTACACTATTACCGTACCAAAAATACCAGATAAAATATATTAAACACGAAATGATGATATGCAGTATCTGAGTACGTAATTAAGATAACGCCAAAATAATATCCACACCAAAAACTTCCCAAGGTAACTTTATGTGATCATTAGTTAACAAACATAATAACTAACTTCTAACAATCTCTGAATTTATGGTGTGACAAGCGATTATTTTCTGGAGCTTTTGTTCAGAAAATATCTACCATAAATGTAAATCGAAATAAATAAAAAAATCAAAGTGGCCAAAACATTTTGGCACTCGACATTAAACGTTAAAACAAATTCAATATGACCATTATGTGCATTATTTTTTTGAAAGGTAACGTCCCTTATATATACAGAAGATGGTAGTTATGAGTAGCGGAAAATCAACAAGCACTTATATCAACTAGTAAAATAGTTAATTCTAATTTAATTAAGAGATGTTGAACTCGAACTATTAGAAATACAGCGATGTTATATACATGTTGGGAAAATTTTGATGTTATTTAAATATTTTAACTGGTTTGAATTTGGATTAATCGATCTAGTGGGTATCCGGATAATAGATTTCAACCAAAACAAATAGCAGAAAATAATGAAAATGTCGTCAACTCAACAAATTCATTTCAAAATATATTTTTCTTCTCAAAAGCACTTAAGAGGTGAGTGAACTGGAGAGATCACATTTATTTCGACAAAGAGGGAGACAAATCTTTATGCCGAAAAAAGTTGATTGTCCAACTTTAAAAAGCAAAAGAAAAACAGAGTTCATAAAATGTCCTACTTCTTTATCGTTGTCAACTAATGGGTTCTGGCCCATTATGGTCCAGTGGGCCATGTAAATTTTCGCATATTCAGAGTCGACCACTCGAATTCCACTTAGAGTACAGTTCCTTTCATATTTTTATACATCCAAGACTTGAATCTAAGAAATTTTTAAGTGAATTCAAGAATTTTTTCTACCGTATTGAATGATAGTGTATTTAATTCCCTATTGAATGACCAAACAACTACTATGTAATTATGAAGTATTATTACTCATGTGAAAGAGAAATGTGAAGGGTTAGAAACCGAGGGCCTCAAGTCAAGCGTAATAAATCGAACAGTATATGAGCCGTAGGAACGCTCTCAAGTGTTTCTGCTTAGGCATTTCATTTCACCGTTCAGTCTCAATCTAATTAAACTCCATTTAATTCGATCCAGATAGAAATAGCTTGGATATGCCTCAGTCCCTCTTTCAATATCAAATATCAATTTTTTTGGAATCGTACTATATCTAAATACTCACTATTCCGATTAAATTCGAACTAGTTCGAGTTCGCAATGTCCCAACTAGACTGATCACACCGGCCACTAAAGAATCGCCGACCAAAATCAGAGATCGCAAATTTTTGGGCTCCAATTAATTCTACTCGCGTGATCGTCATTGTTATTGTTTCTTGAAGGGAGCGATCTAATTAATTATTGTCGTTTTATCATTTCGTGGATCGATTTTCTGATGAGATTATACCATTACAAAAGTTTCAAGGCTATTGATACAAATTGAGCTTACAAATCCAAAAAAGACGTAGTAACTTTTATGGAATAATATAATTAAACAATACAGTATGTCGAAATACGCAGATGTATGATTACCTAACTCTACTTTTTTAGAAAACTAATTTATATATGGACTTTCATTAAGTTAACTGATCAAATTTCTACACAAAAAATATCAACTTTAAAAAATGACTACATTTGTAAAAAATTCTCGAATTCAAAATATTTAAATAATCTATAACAATCTCCTGTCCATTGATAAGTTTAGTGGTTGGTCCAAAGATAGTTGAAAGTATTTTTGTATACGCTTGCACTTTTCTCCGCATAGGACCGGTTCAAGAAAATCAGATATTTCTCAAAAAAAAATCAGATATTTCAAATTATATTTTAAATTCAAACATCATTAATTAAATAATTTTGAAGATATATATTTATAAGAACTGATTCTATTCAACTCTAAAATTATATATCTTATATATACTAATATACAAAGCACTTGGATAATTTTGCAAGCAACTGGTCCTTTTTGAGGTCGTCATCAAGAAAAATATTCATTTGTCCCGTATATTGTAGTCATAAAACTGAATTAATATACTATGATTACTACTTAATTAATATATGACTTTAAGCCACATTTCCCCAAGAAAATAGTATTCTTGGAGACAGGGATCATCAATGTTCTTCATGGCAGTGTTGGGAAATGTTCAAAGTCAAGTGACAGAAAACAATGCATATATATATTATATTATAAACCATACTACTTACTTTTAAATGCACCCATGCCAAGAAAAACCAATTATTTTTCTTTTTCTTTTCATGAATCTCTGAGTCAAAAACTATCTAACTTTATGTTCATAAACTACCTAAATCTACATAAAAGTAGTTTTTTATAGGAAAAGTAGTAGACTTTTTTTAGTGTCTAGTAAATTCGTAAAGTTTGATCGCAAAATTTTTTGGACAAAATTTCAAACCAATTCTTAAATACCAATATTTCAAATCCCAATGGATGTCTTTCCATATCTTTTCCCACCCACTGAAAGACTCTTCTCTTGACTCTTTAGGCTTGATCATTTTGAGACCGGATTGAGTGGCGACAAAATAAAATTTGTCTCTTAGGTGGGACTAAATTTTGAGTCGTCAGATTTGATTATCTTTAAATTTGATAGTCAATAATCTATCTGGTAATATTAGTTTGCATGTGAAGTGATATTGGTTTGCATGAGGCTGATTTACATGTGATTTGATATTGATTTGCATGTGAAATAACATTGGTTTGCATGTATAGTGAAACCATGGGTGGGGACTAGCTCAGTCCCACCAAATCCGTCCCCGATGATTTTGACCAACTTCTCCGGTTCTTGGGATTCTATCTCCAGATGTTGATAACCCCTTTCTTCTATATTTTTATAATGAAAATTGTAACTTAACACTAATCCTAATTTAAAAATTAGCATCAATTATTTTAATTATAATATTATTTGCAAAGGAAAGTTTAAGGTCAAGAGCTGTGTTTTCTGGATAATTATTCGTTGGCCTGAATAATTCGGTCACCCAATGATGACGTTTTGCTATCCGCTCTTAAACGTATCACGTGAATCTTGTTTTTTTTTTGGTGGAGGTGAATCTAGTTATTTTGTTATCGTGACGAAGGAGCACTTCGATTCCATGTAAATAACATCCCCAGATTTATAATTATACTGTAATTATTCATCATCCGATTAGTTTAAGAATCAATACAAAATCCAAGTGATTTAGACGGATATAATTGCTTGAAGATTTTTATCATGTGTAATAAGTTCATCACTTATGACAACTTTTATTTAAAGATAAATTTTACACCATCACGTATGTCAAATTTTGAACCCTGAACTGTCTAAATATTTAGGAGGTTTTGTGACGTTAGCTACAAACCCTTTGGCCCTATGATAACGTTTTGCATCGCAGTTTGTTCATTTAGACACAATGCTTTGATTAGATAAAAGTAAACCACTTGATGCTTTGTGTTTGAGAGGAAAGTTGCACGGTTCAATTGTGTGGTGTATGGCTGTATTGTGGAGTGGGGTGCGTGGTCTAGTGTATCGAATGATCTTTGCGGTCAGAATGTCATGGTGTATTTATTTTCTCTCCGTAGAGTCTAGGTTTGCTCTGGTCGTCTTGGCGTAATGGGGCCGTTGCCGACATGCGACTTTTTTTAGCTTCGGTTGCATTGTGATGTCGGCCTCCTCTTGTTTTGGATTTGTTTTATTTTGCAGGCGGAGTGGGTGTAGTAGGATGTTTTTTTTATTGTCTTGGCGTGGTGAGTTTTTATTTTGTTATTCTAGATGACGGTGTGGTATTGTTTTGGCATTTGTGGGTGTAGTAGGATGTTTTTTTTATTGTCTTGGCGTGGTGAGTTTTTATTTTGTTATTCTAGATGACGGTGTGGATGTTTAACGTCGAGATAGATTTTCGTATCAGGGTTTGGGTATCGATTCTTTTGGAGTCACTTTGGCATTTGTACTCAAATAGCGTCTATCAGTATGGTGTATGTTGATAGGTATTATCTGGTACCTTTTATGTATCTTTCTTGGTGGACTATTTTGGTGGAATACAACAATTTACTCATTAAAAAAATATTTTTAATATTTTTCTATCGGGGTACTCTTTCCCTACCACACTTTTTTCCCTTGGTTTTGGTGTTGTAGGATTTTAACGAGGTCGACGGTCACAACCGTTTTGATCTATGGCAAGGAGAATACCATACTGGTTGTATATACCATATCGATTAATAATATATACTTTAAAAAAAACTAGTAACTATAATCTAACAAGAAATCTTGCTTCTAATTTTTCGATTAAATCCAAAAATTACTCCGATTAATATAGCGTTCAACTCTAATACGAAACAAAAAATACCTCTACTCGACTTCTACACTTTTTTACATAGACAACCAATTATATTACACCTTGGAGGACGCAATCCAATCCCGAACATGAAGTTGGATTGGAAAAACCAGGCGATAGCTAGCAAACTACTTCAACTTAAACGACTACAACATGACTCAATAAACAACTTAAAAACCCCAAAAGAAAAACAGAGCTAGGAAAACAACATCATATGGCTAATAGTTACAACAACAAGGGACACCGAAAAATTTAGATTAGTCGGTCTATTAAATTTCATACAACTATAAAAAAAACAAAGCTAATAGTCACGAGCGTTACACCCATAACTATAGTAATGCACATTCCCGGAACCTGAACCACCAAATGCATTACCACCGCGATTATGAAGCGAGAAAACTCCATTCCAAATCTCGGTGAACGCCCTAACGATGACGCCGTGGTAATAAGGAGAATTCAGCTGCAAGAAGCAGTTCAAGAGCTCCCTCAGGTCGTCCTTGGAATATATCTCCTTCTCGAGTATCATCTGAAGCATGGACTGCCTGAAGTCGAGGTACGGGTCGTCGGATTCCTTCTCGACGGCCACGCTCTCGCCCCCTACGCGCCCGAACCCGGTCAGGGTGCCGCTCCCATTGGAGGAAGAGGATGAGGGGGTTGAAGTGTAACAAGAGGAGGAGGAGGAAGAGGAGTTGTAGTTGTGGGTAGGGTTTAAGTGATGCTTGGGTTTTGGTTTAGGGTGGAAAATGGAGGAGAGCCTTGGCCTTATGCAGCTTCCACAGCCCAAGTCCACTGAGACTGAGCTCAAATGGAGCTTCTTTTTGTTGCTAATAGGCATTGGCTTTCTCTCTCTTTCGGGTGGAGAATCGTATAAATAAGAAGCTCCCGGTAGTTATGTACTCTCCCGAAGGAAAGAGCTCAAGTAGAGCTTCTTTAGTACTTGGGTGGAGAGTGGGAGAGTTAGCTATGGCTATATGGGTTTTGAGGTTTATAAGACTTTAGTACTTGGCTTTTGCTTGGCTTCTTGGCTTTGAGTGAGAGTGAGCTAGAGTATATATGGTGGGATTGATTTTTTCTGTAAATTAATATTCCTCAAATTTATTTATTTTTTGTTGTTGTTTGGGGGTCCATATGGTGCTATAAATGGCCACTGTCTTCATTTCTGGATGTGACATGATGATTTTGACCGTTGATTTACTGGGATCCTATGACATCGACTTGATTTTTTTAATGTAAATTTTTACGGCACGTTAGAATTGAATTATAAATTTTTTAAAAATAATATACTATTGCTAGACTAAATACTCTTTGGCGATATAAAATTATTCAGCTATAATTTTTTGAGGATGTAAAATGCAACAGGTGAATCGTTTTGGTTTAATTGAGATGTATCGAATTCGAACTATTAAAAATATTGTACTGTTTAAATTTTAAAAAGATCGAATCTGAATTTTTGACAAATGTCATGACAAATAAAAAAATGGTTTTAAGCTATTAGAAAATGGAGAGAAGATTATACTATTTTATTGGGAAAGAATGATGTGGCTTGTCAGGATCGATGAATTTCACATGTCACGGGTATTTCAGAGCTTAATTCCATGAGGCGCCAAAACATGTTTATTCCACTTGCTTGGCACTAAAATAAGCTACGTACGTACGACTTGTTAAAAATATGGCTGGTACACCCTGTTTCACGTGACATTAAGACGAACGAAACAGATTTTTGATATACCCATCCATAAGCTCGGGAGTTGATCTGAGTAGTAACAAATTTTATTTATTTTAAAAAATTTTGTTTAAATTTTACAAATATAAAAAAATTACTATCAAGATAGTCACTCATAAAATAAAACCCAGCTATTGTCGACTATAAAATACAAAATTCACAAAAAAAAAGCATCGCATATTCCTCGAAACAAAAATGGCCAAGTAAGGATAAGCTTGCATTATTCTAGTTGGGGTTTATAAACAAACTTACAGTACCTAGACTACGTATGGGAGTTAAAGTAAAAAAAGTAATAATAGTAAAGTCAATAACATGGTTTTATTAATACAATTAACTATTTTTACATAACCAGAATTTACTGAATCTTCTAATCTATATTTGAGCAGATGATGGGCCTACAGGCCCGAGGATCGTGATGGGCCAGACCGACGTGACAATCGTAACACTGGATTTCATCTATATCAAATGGAGGATACAAAGGTCCATCTATTATGCGTCTTGGGCCAGACGGAGACTGGCCTCCAGGCCCATAAGAAATAAAAGACAAATGAATTAAATGGTATGCAGATAGATGTTAGAACAGGACAGCCAGCTGAGAAGAAATAAACACAAAAGATAGGAGAAACGAAGGGACATACATCGAAAATCAAATGCTGCTACTAACAATCAATATCAATAATCACCGGGGCGGTACCGTCAATCGGAGTTGAAAGAATCAATTATAATCACAGTTCATCTGATACTATACACCTGCTCTCCATAGTTGGTTCTTTATTAAGCTTGCTGCATGCTCTGCAACCCATACCGAGCCAGCCTTGGTTACGCAGAAACAATGCCTATGACCTTCTCGTTCGATCGATAGCGCGATGTTTCTTGGATATCTGCAAGGAGAGTGTAGTTTCGAGGGCGTGGGAAAATATGCAAATGGTGTGAGGCTGATAAGAAATCAGGTACTAAAGCATTCATCACCTGTTTACTAGCTCTTCTCAGGATCTCGAGGGACATGTACGAACCGGCGGAGTGCCCGAATCTTTAAGCAAAAAAATACATGATAGGTGCTAAGAAGTCAGTTTCATGCAGCAAAGGAGTTATCACTAATTGGACTAGCAACTGCATTTCCCCAAGAAGCTTGAAAAATTACATTATGGTTGTGTTTTTCTCTTTGATTTTGGTTACTGAAACTCCATAAACATAGTTTGATCGATTGTCCTGTCCTCTATTTGCAGCTTAATGGAAATTAACCATTGTTACCTCAAAGAAAAATGCGTCGAGATCGTATAAATTGGACAAAGAAAGAGTAATGGCCTCACCAGCACTATCGGAACTCTTATGTTTTCCCCTCTATTTCTACCAAAAAAAGAAAAAGAGAAGAAACTCCGCATGTGAAATATTAATGAAGCAAGTTGATTCTAGTGATCACATGAAAATAAACATACATCAATCTTTTGCCTAATTCCCATTATGTGGAAGCACCTAAGTGAATCTAAGCAGAAATTTGTGAACTAAAATGAGATAAATCTAGTCAACCTGGGTTCAAAACTTCCTAAAATGAATTCTAATTGAGAATTCAAGGAATATGGCGTATTTTAAAAAGAAACTCTAGGTATGTTCGACACATATAAACGATCGCCAACTTATGCAAAGAAAAAAAATGCAAAACTATATAGTAGAGGAAGGAGGCGACCTATAACCATGGTTTTAAAAAATGTGGTCTGACCGGTGGTCCGGTCAGTTGGACCGCGAAACGGGCACAAGACCGGGTCGTTTTTAGGCTTTTGACCGGGGTCTGTACTAACCGGACCAAATCTGGTCGGACCGGCCAATTTTGAGGTCCACTTTGACCGGTCAAACCCGGTTCGAAAAAAATGGACGAAATTGACTTTTTTGGTAGTTTTCAAGAAAAAAAATTGATTTGATAAGTTTATAAAGTAATAAATAAATAAAAAATATAGATTTATAGAGTGGAGAGATAAAAAATTAAGTCTATTTTTTTGTATGGAAAATAAGTATATTTTAACCTACATATATATATTATTTAAAATATTTAAAAATAAAAATATTTTTGGTCCGACCGGTTCGACTGGCCGACCCAGAAAACGGTAGGAATTCCGGGTCGTAGCTCCGGGCCGGGTTTTAAAACCATGCCTATAACTAGCTCAACTCCACTATTCAAATTTTTTTAAATTTTTTTAAGAGCGTTAAAGTGACAAGCTGTTGTTCGGGTATCCGAATGAGTTAATTTTTTTTTGATTTCTCATAATTTTTTGAGCTCGACGCGTAGATCTCAAAAAATTAAGCAAAATCAAATCAAAATTTAATTCATTCGGATAATCTAATCTGACTTATAACACCTACAAAATCAAAAAAAAAATTAACTCATTCCCCTCCCCTTTTATTACAATTTTTTAAAGTACCTGTCACTAAAAGCGGGTAAGTCTCTTAGGTCGACTCTACTATTTTTTTAAATTTTAATTAAATTTTTGCCTATTTTGAGAATATATTAAAATTTTGTCTATTTATGAAATATATTTATGTTATTTTTATCTATTTTAGAAAAAAATCTCTATTTCTGACCAAGGGTTGGGTTACGAGAACCTTTACATTTTTCATTGTGGGGCCAGGGAGTTCATAGTATTTATCTTGTAGTGAACTATCTAGATATGTATTTATCTCATTCCCGACTTGATGTGAGTATTCTGGTGTAAATATTTTTGGGGTATTTTTTGAGAAGTAATAAAATTTTAATTATTAAAAAAATACATATTTATCAAAGTTGTTATGTATAATTTTTTTATATATAAATTTTTGTCGTGATTAGCATTCACTCTCCACCTTACCTTTCTCTTATACTATTAGAGCAAGTATTCTTTCGTTTCTCCTAAAAAAAATATTCTTTCGTTTAGTTGTTATGTATATAGTTGGGTAATACTAGTATATCAAGTACTAAACTTGTTTATAAAAATTAAAATAAATAAGACGAATATTATAAAATAAAAATAGGAAAAAGTCTATCTTAGCATCTTATGATATCGTAAAAAATTATTTTAGTACCATGTGGTAAAAAATTTGTCAATCAAGTCAAACAGTAGCCAATTAACGTCACTTAAATTTACGGACAGCTGCCCAGACTTACCCCGACCTGCCCGGTCAACTCAACGTGCCACATCATCAAAATCTGATGACTTGATTGTCTCTTCTCCTTTTTCCCTAGGGATGGCAATGGACAGGATTCTGGTAGGATCCATAGGACCCAGATCCTTACCCTCTTTTTAAATGGTCGATCCAGATCTTTACCCTTATCCTCTTTAAAAATAAGGATTCGGGCAGGATCTGGGTCCTAAAAAACTGGGTAGGATCAGGGCGACCCGCGGGTCCGTATTTTTTATAAAATATTTAATTCAAAAAAATTAAATTATATTTTGATAGTTTTCAAATAGCAATGAGATATTTTCATTCATTAAACATATCAATACAAAGAAATCAAACAAGCAAATAAAAAAAGTTGAAGTTGGGTAAGTTAAAATTGAGAATTTGGTTCGTGATTTTCACTGCTATTACTTGGGGCCTGTGGTTGCTTCGTAATGGTATTATCTTCAATGAGGCGATGTGCGATAATGAGCTTCTCTTGAATTCTGTGCTCTTTCATGCCCAAGAGTGGATCTTTTGGACGAATGCATCGATCATTCACAATCAATCGCTGCTCACTTTCTTGATTGCCTACAAAGATTTATATGTCTCTCTTCTTCACCTCTTGAGATTGAGAGAACGTTTTGGTCGGGGGTGAGATTGTAACCGATGTAAATATCGGGAACATGTATCTTGTCTTTCTTTTTTCGCTTGCTCTGTTTTGAATTTTCGTTTTAATAAAAAATATTTATCTACCAAAAAAATTAAGAATTTGGTAGTATGTCTAATAATTAATATATATTATATTAATTTAAAAAATTCGGGTAGGATCAGAGCAGGATCCTATAGATCCATATCCATGCCCTTATCCTTTTAAAATATCAGGATCCGGGCAGAATCATGATCTAGACCCGGTCAAAGTCAATGAATCTTGGACCCTTCGAGTTTGGATCAGGGTAGACCCTCAGGGTAAGGGTCTAATTGCCATCCCTATTTTTCCCTCTCTCTCCTCTTTCCCCTCTCTCCTCCTACTCCTCCAATGTCGGCGACTCGCCCGTCTCCCAAAATCTCTCTCTCTCTCTCCTCCCAAACATGGCAGAAGAACTGGACCCCTCCAGTCAACCAACCCAGACTGTAAATTCCATCAACCATTAATTAATTAATCACTTCATTATTTAATTAATTACCTTTTTTCTATTGATAACAGGATCATGAGAAGAAGCTAAAGTACCTGGAGTTCGTCCAGGTGGCGGCGATATACGCCGTCGTTTGCTTCTCCACCGTTTACGAGTACGCCAAGGAGAATTCCGGCCCTCGCAGGACCGGCGTCCAAACCGTTGAGGTGATTATGAAGACCGTCGTCGGCCCCGTAACCGGAAGGTCAGCTTCATTCAGGCTTCTCCTCTACTGCGACGTCGTTTTTCTTGCCTTTAGTTTATTGATTGACGCGTGTAAAGATCGGGTCTGGGCGGGGTTTTTCAGGTGGACGAGTCCCTGGGGGAGGTGGAGAGGCACATGCCAGCGAGGTCCACCGGGCCGGCGTGGTATCGCGAAAAATCACCATCAGCACGTGGTCCCTTTCAACCCGACCTACGACCAGCTGTGGGCTCCCATTGTCGGCCCCGACCACCCCTTCGCCCGCGACGGCATCGGCATAGCCCAGGGCATGCACAACCACAAGCTCGGGTTCGTCGAGAACAATGGGGTTTTGGTGTACAACATCCCTCGCCGCGAGCTGAAGAGGTGACGGATCGAGGAGAGGAAGGACGGGGAAGAGGAGGACGAGGGGGAGGAGGTGGAGAATCCTAGAGCTGAAGTCGATTTGGATCCGCTGGAGAATTTCGGGCATTGCTCGTTTGTTCGATTCAAGTGACACGTAGTTTATATCTGGAACTTGAGACGAGACTATTAATTGCTTGCGGTTACAAGTTGTTTCTGGTTGTGGATTTTACGAGTCTCGATTTGATCCGCTCGATCGTTGTTGTATGTTGTTAGAATTGTTGCAGATTTGGTGGACCGGCGAGTCGCCGTCGTTGTAGGATTGGAGGAGGAGGAGGAGAGAAGGAGGAGAGAGAGGGAAAAAGGAGGGGGGAATGAGAAGAGACAGCCACGTCATCAGATTTTGTTGATGTGGTATGTTGAATTGGTCGGACAGGTTTTGGGCAGGTCGGAGCAAGTCCGAGTAGCTGCCCGTGAACTTAAGTGATGTTAATTGGCTCTTATTTATCGAATGATGGATTTTTTACTACAAGATACTAAAGTGATTTTTTGCGATATCACGGAGTATTAAAATAGACTTTTTCCATAAAAATATATGTGCTAAAAAGGAAGAGAAATCATGCAAAAAAAATAGATTAATATCAGTGAACAATAATGTTAGAAGACAAAAAAATTCAATATATCAAAATTGGTGGGACAAGATTTTCGGTGTAGAGCTTGGACAAACTTTCATTTTATTCAAGCCCATTGTTGTACCTGTTAGAACAAAAATTCTTGTCCAGTACTAAACAAACACGGCAACCTGATAAACTAGTAAAATCTGTTTTCCACCAAAAAAAACTAATAAAATCTGATGTTCAAGACCTACTAATCCCCCGCTAATATTGTCATCAACTAGAAAGACGACGCTTATAATTATTTCAGGCCCAAAAGGCACTGTAATTAGGCCACAAGGACCCTTTAGGTTACAGTTGATCCGACACTAAAGAAGGCCCAAACGATGTCCTCCATTCTAAATCCCGGTCAGAGTATTGTTTCTCCTGCTCGTCCATGGGCCAAACAAACCGATGTTCTAAGGCCCACTCGGCCAATTATAATTTGGAAACTTTAGGAAGCTTCCACGACTAAAAAAATCTGCTTCTGCCCGGCTGTCCAACCGGAGGTTACTCGTGAACTGCCAAACTTTAAATCGAGTATTGAATCATGGATCTCCGATAAGATTAAAGTTGAAGGTTTCTCTGAATCTTGAATTGACGATTCATTAACCGAACCATGGCGAATTTGAGTTGATTTTGGTCAATATTCTTCATACTACATTTTAGGATAATTGTCTTATTTTAATTAAATTTGAGAAATCTGATTGATCTAAAATAATTTTCTAACATTACGTAATTTGACCATTTTCAGATTGTCTTCCCATACAAATCATCTTGATCCATATCTTTGGCATTGTCCACAACCTAAAAAAACTAAATTAAAGATCAAACTCTAATGATATAAGAGAAGAGTGAATAGAAATTGACGAGAGTTCAAATTCTTACCACGACAAAAATTTATTTATAAGAAAGGAATTAAATTGAAGGAAGATGCATCCAAGAAATCAAGTAAACTAGGCGCAACTAATTATAACAAATCCCGGGATTAATTATTCAATTTTATTCTTGGTCATTCTTTATTAGCTAGTCAATCATGGACTTCCAGTTTGGTAAGCCATTAGTTGACGGACTCCTAAACTCCCTCCAAGAAGAAGTACGTAACAATAATTGGAGGCAGCCTGTTAGGTCATGGGTTGACCTAACTTAACGACTCCTCCCAGTGTTATTTGTTGTGATTTGTCGCGACGTCGTTGGTTATTAACTTTGGTCCGTGTTTCACATAAAATTTATAGCTTGATTGAGAGTTTTTCATTTTAAAATCTTAAAAATACAATAATTTAAAGACTTATTAAAGCTGTGTATAGCCTTCTTATTTTCCAAAAGAAACAGGCCTCTTTGGTGTTGGAACGTCACATTCCTATTGCATCGTAGTTTGTAGGAAGGAGCAAAGAAAAATTATTCTAAAGAAATAAATTTCTAATAAATATTACACGTTAATTAAAATATTTATAATTTTATTTAAAGCAATATATTAATTTTTTCAAATTTCAATAAGTGACTCATAAACTTTGTCCGTACAAAGCCACAAACTCAGATTTAAAAAAATAGAAACAAGAAAGGTGCGATAGAGTAAATGTCGAAACTACCCATGACGTCCCAGTTTCAGAACTTGGAACTTTCCAGCGTGGCAGTCAAGGACCGGCAAAAAGGAAAGGATGAAGCAGAACGTGGGCCCATGTCGTGGTCAAGTTTTGAAACTATCAGTTGTTTGTTTAAAATTTTGTCGAACAATAACAAACCCTATTTTTAAGTTCGTTTTTTGTCATATTTTATATTTGTAAGATTCGAATTCAAATTTTATTAAATAAATTTAAATCTTGTGATGCTTTCTTGCTATTGTATTTTTTTTGATATCTTGCTATTGTATTTATAGATATTGACTAGTCGCTCTTCAATAATGAAAACGATTATTTCTAATTTGTGTTGCGGGAAAAGAGAACAAAATAACTTAGGACGGTCTTGAGTGGTCGTCCGAAGGTCGGTCTAACTATGCTAGGACTAGGCTACGCTAAGCTACGATCTACGGGCTACGGAAAGGAAAAACTAAGCAAGATAAGTAAAATTGTTGTTTGTATTGGTGATGTCGTCTCCTCTTCCCGAGCCCTCTTTATATATGACGCTTTGACCTAGCCTACCGTCCTCAAAGTAGGAAACTCTAAGCCGCCTTTATTGCTCGAAGATCTTGGTCCCAAAATTTGATAACGAGAGATCCGCCTCAATAAAGACTAAATCCCGCAAGATCTGCCAATTTGTGATCGTCGCCAATACTGAGAGATATAGCCAGGCTTGATATAGGAAAGTTCTAGACCATCGTCCAAACATAAGAAAATCTGGCCTTAAAAGAAGCTGTGCCACCCAAGTAACCCGACATCGAATAAGAAAGCCGCCACCATAATAGGAACCCGGCTCAACTTAGAAAAATGTAGACCGACTTGACCTTCTCGAACCTCCCACGCGAAATCTCGTCTCAAGCCCGTCATTGTCCAAAGCAACTCCAAAGCACTCATCCAGGCTGCCCCCTCGAAAGCCCAAAGCGTCCTAACGAGCTCCCGCCTTATGGGCCAAAGTGCTCTATCGGGCTTCCCGATTCGAGTTGCATTACTCGGCAGACTTGGATGGAACGGACCGAATGGCCTACTCGGCCAACACTCATCAACCCAAGCGCGAGTTGCTCTACGCGAACCCAAAAACCCGAAGCATTATTTTTGTGCATCAACAATTTGTTAATCCATTAATAAGATTCAGAGCAATGAGAAAGATGGCATACTCGGCAACACAAACAAGAAATCAAGACACCCAAGCTTTAAATCGCATCTGAAAGTTGAAGATTCCTCTTAAAGTTCAATGCTTCTTGTGGATTGCTTTCCAGGAGAGGCTACAAACTAGAGACAACTTGATAAGAAGTAGTGGTTTGGCCGAGTGGGATTGTTTGTGCCCTTTGTGTGGGGAAGAGGATGAATTGTTGGGAAATAACCCACTTTCCCGTGGACCCAAACAACGCAACGAACAAGATCGGAGCAAGATCTACGAACACAACGAGGAGATCGACCACAACTACAAATAAAGAAAACTCACAGTCAAACAAGAACAACAGTTTTGGTCACCCGGTTCGATCTTAACCGATCTACGTCCGGGGGCGTACCAAGCCAGGAGATTTTACTATATCAAGCTCGATCTACACTTTGGAGCTTCACTTGCTCAACAATGGTGTTTCTCTCTCCTCTTCTCTCTCTGTCTCTCTCTACACAAGGAAGAAGATCAATATACAGTGACAGAGAAGCGGGGTATTTATAGTGCCAACAAACCTAGGAACCAAAACACACACGCAGGTCGATCCCAGTTCTGGACGGGGGCTACGCCCCCCCCCCCCCCCCCCCCCGCGCGGTGTCCGAAGTCTCCATACCCAACAATCTCCCACCTGGAGACTGACCTCAACACCTGCCGTCATTCACTTGATGACCCCTTCTCCTCTTCACTTCTTGGTACGCCGGGTCTCTTCTCTAGTTTACTAGACCCGCTGAAGCCATGTTGAGCTTCAGCTTCTCTAAGGTAACCACCTTAGTCAACCCGCGGGATTCACTTTCCCGTCAATCTTTTCAAGCCTTAAGATCTTCCTTTCCAAGAGATCACGTATGTAGTGATACTTCAACTCAATGTGCTTTGTCCTTGAGTGGAAAGCGGGATTCTTTGCCAAGTGTATCGCACTTTGGCTATCACTGTGGAGCACACTCTCACTTTGCTCTTTCCCCAACTCCACCAAGAAATTCTGCAACCATACCATCTCTTTACTTACTTCCGTCACAGCCACGTACTCACTTTCCGCGGTTGACAAAGCTACTACCTTTTGTAGTCTCGAGGCCCAAGATATCGCTGTCCCTCCCAGCGTAAAGACATAACCACTTGTGCTCCTCTTCTCATCATGGTCATTGGACCCCAAGTCTGCATCACAATAGCCTAGGAGCTTCACATCTTTGCCCTCAAAACAAAGACACTTCTCGGTGGTACCTCTCAAGTAGCCAAGGATCCATTTTACTGCAACCCAATGTTGCTCACCCGGATTGCTCATGAACTTGCTCACTACTCCTACCGCATGTGCTATGTCTGGCCTCGTACAAATCATAGCATACATCAAGCTACCCACCGCCGATGCATAGGGAGTCTTCTCCATTTTAGCCTCCTCCGCCTTAGTCTTAGGCGAGTCCTTCTTGGACAATTTGAAGTGTCCAGCTAAAGGAGTCAACTTGGGGTTGGCATTTTGCATGCTAAACCTCTGCAGTACCTTCTCAATGTACTCGGCTTGTGAGAGAAATAGCTTCCCTGCAGCTCTATCTCTCTCAATCCTCATTCCAAGGATTTGCTTAGCCTCACCCAAGTCCTTCATGGCAAACCTTTCGGATAATTGCTTCTTCACCTTACTCACCTCACTTGCACTGGTGCCTGCTATCAACATGTCATCAACATAAAGCAGGAGGATGATATAGCCATTATCCAGCTTCTTCATATAACAACAATGATCCGCTCCACAACGAGAAAATTCAATCTCCCGAATGAATCCATCAAACTTCTTGTACCATTGTCTTGGAGCTTGCTTCAACCCGTACAGACTCTTCCTCAACCTGCACACAAGCTTATCGTTACCTTGCAAGAACCCCTCTGGTTGCTCCATGTAGATCTCTTCCTCTAGATCACCATGAAGAAATGCCGTCTTCACTTCCATTTGCTCTAGCAATAAATCTTCAGCAGCCACCATACTTAGCACCATCCGGATGGTGGTCATCTTCACAACAGGAGTGAAGATGTCAGTGAAGTCAATACCATACTTCTGCTGAAATTCCTTTACAACCAGTCTTGCTTTGTAACGTTCGGTGCCATCCGCCTCTTTCTTCACTCTATAGACCCACTTGTTATGCAATGCTTTCTTACCCTTGGGAAGTTCAACTAACTCCCAAGTTCCATTGCTCCTCAAGGACTCCATCTCATCATTCATGGCAAGTTTTTACTCGTTCACTTGCTCACTTTCTTGAGCTTCTTCAAAATCCTCAGGTTCTCCTCCATCGGTCAATAAGAGATAGTAGTTTGCTGGCAAATATCTATCCGGAGATCCACGTTGTCTAGTGGACCTCCTCAATGGAACCACTGTTAGTGGTGATCTTGGCCCCATCTCCACTTCGGCCTCTTGGCCATCAAGTATCCTGCTCCCACCCGAGTTTGAGATGTCTAACTCGACCACCTCACCGGTAGGATCCACTTCATCAGCTAAATCCCCCTTGTCCTTGTACATCACCTTCTCATTGAATATGACATCCCGGCTCCTCACAACCTTTCGGTTCTTCTCATCCCAAAAACGGAACCCGAACTCATCTCCTCCATATCCAATGAATGTGCACTTCTTGGACTTTGCATCAAGCTTACTCCTATCACCTGCATCCACAAGCACATAGGAAACACAACCAAACACTCGTAAGAAAGTCAGATCAACCTCTTTGCCACTCCACATCTCCTCCGGTATCTCATTCTCCAAAGGAGTTGATGGCCCTCTGTTGATCAAGAATGCTGCAGTATTTACAGCATCTGCCCAAAACATCTTCGGAAGGCCACTCTTCAACCACATGGCCCTTGCTCTCTCATTTAGTGTTCGGTTCATCCTCTCAGCTATGCCATTTTGCTGGGGGGTCCTAGCTACCATCTTTTCCATGCGAATCCCATACTTCGCACAAAAATCTTTAAACTCTTGAAGCTCGTACTCACCACCATTATCGGACCTCAAACACTTCACCTTGAGATTCGTCTCGTTCTCCACAAGAGCCTTCCACTTCTTGAAGGCATTGAAAGCATCAGACTTATGCTTTAGGAAGTAGACCCACACCTTCCTTGTAGAGTCATCTATGAAAGTCATGTAATACAAAGAACCACCCACGGATGCCACCGGTGCCGGTCCCCACAGATCACTGTGGACCAATTCAAGCTTCTCCGGCTTAGGAGTTCTACCACTTCTTGAGAAGCTCACCCTCTTCTGCTTCCCAAATACATAGTCTTCACAAAGACCTACGTCCACGGTCTTTAGACCCGGTAGCTTCCCCTTTGAACAAAGCACCCGCATCCCCTTCTCACTCATGTGGCCAAGCCTACTATGCCACAGATCTGCATCATTGGTTGCTCCTACAAGATCAATGCTTTCATGAGTGTTCCTTGTCATGTACAACATACCTTCCTTCTCACCACGAGCCACCACTCTAGCTCCCTTGGTGATCTTCCATGTCCGACAACCAAAGGTTACATTATACCCCTCTTCATCTAGTTGTCCCACGGAAAGCAAATTTCTTCTTAACCCTGGGATGTGTCTCACCCCCTTCAACAATAACAATGATCCATTGGGAGTATTGATTCTCACATCTCCTTTACCCACAATTTGCAATGGCTCATCATCGGCTAGATAAACCTTGCCAAATTCTCCTGGGGTATACAATTCCATTATCCCCTTGTCGCTACCAGAGTGGAATGATGCTCCTGAATCCAATACCCAAGCCTCCAACGGGCTACTAACACTCAAGATCAATGCATCCCCGTGGTCCTCTGTTATTGCATTTGCCGACTTGTCCTCCTTCTTCGGTGCCTTGCATTGGGTTCTAAAGTGGCCAAACTTCTCACAATTCCAACATTTAGTGGAACTCATGTCCCTCTTCGAACCATCCTTCGATTTGGACTTGGACCTGCTCCGGTCCTTCTTCCCCTTCCACTTAGATTCAGACCTCCCTCTATTGCTAGCATTCAAAGCCGAACCCGAGGCTACTCCGGACTCTTTCCTACGAATCTCCTCACTCATAATCAAGTCCCTCACCTCATCCAACTTGAGTACCACCTTCCCCGCCGAGGCACTCACCGCCGTGACCGTGCCATTCCAACTATCGGGTAAGGAACTTAGCAAAATTAGAGCTTGTACCTCATCATCGAAGTCAATCTTCACCGAGCTCAAAGAGGCGATGGTCGCATTGAATTCGTGGAGGTGTACCGATACTGAGGTACTCTCCGCCATCTTAAGGTTGAAGAGCTTCCTCATCAAGTGAACTTTGTTGGCCGCCGATGGCTTCTCGTACATCTCGGACAACGTCTCCAACATCTCCTTCGTGGTCTTTGACTTTACTGTGTGCAAGGCCACGTTCCTAGACAAAGACAAGCGCACCACGCTCATCGCTTTCCGATCTAGGAGCTTCCACTCCTCTTCCTTCATGTCCTCAGGCTTCTTCCCATCAAGGGGCAAGTGCAAATCTTTGCCATACAAGTAGTCCTCTACTTGCATCTTCCAGAAGCCATAGTCGACGCCATCGAACTTCTCCACGGGCGATCTCACATCACCCATCGTGATTGCTCCCACCACGCCCTAAACCCGGGTGCTCTGATACCAGTTGTTGGGAAATAACCCACTTTCCCGTGGACCCAAACAACGCAACGAACAAGATCGGAGCAAGATCTACGAACACAACGAGGAGATCGACCACAACTACGAATAAAGAAAACTCACAGTCAAACAAGAACAACAGATTTGGTCACCCGGTTCGATCTTAACCGATCTACGTCCGGGGGCGTACCAAGCCAGGAGATTTCACTATATCAAGCTCGATCTACACTTTGGAGCTTCACTTGCTCAACAATGGTGTTTCTCTCTCCTCTTCTCTCTCTGTCTCTCTCTACACAAGGAAGAAGATCAACATACAGTGATAGAGAAGCGGGGTATTTATAGTGCCAACAAACCTAGGAACCAAAACACACACGCAGGTCGATCCCAGTTCTGGATGGGGGCTACGCCCCCCCCCCCCCCCCCCTTCCCCCCCGCGGTGTCCGAAGTCTCCATACCCAACATGAATCAATTCCCCACCTTCTTCTTCACTGCAGTTTCTCAAGAAAATTATGGAGCTTTTTTTCTAGGCTTATTGGAATAAGCTGGTGTCTTCCTTTTACGGTGGCTGAAGCTTCTGATAGCTGGTGTGGATTGTTTAAAGGCAAGATGATGCACGAAATCAGACAGGCCTTTTTCGGGGCAATTACTTGGAGAATTTGGCATACTCGGAAAAGGCAATTTTTTAGGGAGAGACTCCTATGGTGGATTTGGTGATTAATCAAGTCCTATTCCATGTTCGAGAATGGCTAATATGATCAAACTCAATCAAGCCTCTGTGTAATCAAGATTTAATCTTATTTTTTGGCTCGCGAAATTTAAATTAGCTTGAATTATGGTACTCTTGCTATTATTTGGACTAATTTGATTGGAGTTTATGTAAATATGTAACTATTTTGGAGTTTAATACAAAAAGTTTATTGATAAAAAAAAGATATTGACTAGTCACTCTTTAATAATGAAAACGATTATGTCTAATTTGTTAATCCATTAATAAGATTCAAATTCACACATTTATCTTACTTTTCAATTTTTCGTAATCATTTGACATTCCGACACACAAATACATACGCACGCAAAATTTACCGATAATTCATCAATTATTATTATTGTTATTATTATCCTAATTACATTTGGCGGCACCAAAAAACCGATAAAGATGGGACGAAAGAAAAAGGGACGAAACAGCCCCTGAGACCATAAAAGAGACGAGCAACCGCCACCAAGCAAGCATAGGTGGGACCCGTTGGAAACTTGCAAGCATCCCAATAAAGAAATCCCAACGCTTCCCTCCGCAGCTCCGCTACCCTTTCCCCCCTTTTTCCCTCCTCTTTTTCTCTTTTCTTCTCTCCTTTCTCCCCTATGTTTTGATAAATATCTCGTATTTAAAGTCGAATATTATATGCGCTCTTTATTTTCAATAAATTTAAATTTAGACAAGTTAACTTAAACTCTAGAAATTTTGACGAAGTTAGACTTTATTCACTTCTCAAGCAAGAATTCTCCATTTCCACAATAAACATAAATTAATTTGACTAGGATCTGTTGTAATCCTATTTACGATGCTCTCGTTAGTTTGTGCTATTTTGCTTCTCATCATTTAGCGTGTAAAAATGCAATGATGAATGGAAGCGTCCAAAGCAAGAAATCTCCGAGTACTCTCTCCTTTTATAAATACCCCGTGATCCATTCCCATCCCACGTTCCTCTTCATCCAAGCCAAACAAGCATCATTTCCATCTACTCCACTTATATTATATTAACACACAAAATAGTTATACCACCATCTCAACTTGGTCAATTTCATTAAATCTTTCACGTCTAATTACACTAGTTTTTATTAAAGAACGTACTCGTCTCTGTCTTCTTCTATCTGGGTCTATCTCCTTCCCAGCCTAAGATCCTCCTCCCTTCCTGATGTTCACCTTTAAAGACCTTGGCCTTTGAAATCTCCAAGGATTGGTAAAGGGTCTCTCTTCATTAATTCTTCACCATTTCATGTCTTTTGGTTGTAACACCGTTGCTTTTTTCGCTCGAATTGAGATCTATTAATTAAATTATCTTCATCAATTGATATAAGTGATCGTTTGTTATTATTCTTCACCATTTCATTAATTCAAGTGGTTAACTTTTCTTTTACGTTTTTTAATTAAGAGGCAGAAATTCCGTCTTTTTCTTTTTGAGGCTTTTGACCCTCTTTTTTTTTCCGTTTCGGGAATCTTTTCCGGTGCTTCAATTACTGGTCTTTCCTGTTTCAGAATTCTGATTAATTCGTTCTTTTCCAGGTACAAGAAA
This sequence comes from Hypericum androsaemum, assembly GCA_963995505.1. Lineage (NCBI taxonomy): Eukaryota > Viridiplantae > Streptophyta > Magnoliopsida > Malpighiales > Hypericaceae > Hypericum > Hypericum androsaemum. Next base: position 12,535,916 of record OZ023195.1, read on the forward strand.
AACAGAGAGATAGAGACAGACCAAAGTGGTTAAGGATGTTGGGTGAATTCCTCGCGAGGTGTCTAGTGTATGTTTATGTTCTATTAGCCATCTTACTTTTTTCAATTTTTCTCGTTTGAAATTTTCGGTTGGATATAAAAATTTAACGATGATGTTTAGGTTGGTGTTGGGATTCGCGTGCCCGGCTATCCAATGCTTCAAGTCGGTGGAGAAGAACAGGATGGATAACCAAGAGCTTAGGTTCTGGTGCCAATATTGGTTAGTTTATTTATTTCCCTTTCATTTCGTTGACTTCCAAAAACTGAACGGTAACTTCCTTGGGAATTGAATCAGTAATTATTTAGTTGTCGATGTCGTGGCTCCTTTAATTTCGTAAAAGAAAATCATGGCTTAATAATCTATTAATTAACTGAATGTAGCCACCAGGTAAGCCTAGAATAGGTCAATCAATCAGTATTAAGTGGAACTTATAATAAGTTGCAGGCAAATAATATTTCATCAGACCAAAACAAGAGAGGTTTATGATTTATGAGATGGAAGGAATTTAATAACCAACAGAATCTCGCGGAATCGTGTGATTGATTGAGATATAGCAATTGATATCCAGATATGAATCAACTAATACAAAAAACTGTTATTTTTTTGGGACTTGAATCAAAGAATCTAAGACTCCTTAATTATGTTAGGAAAATTTTTCTTTTTTATCTAAATGTTTGTTGTTGGTAATATAGTGATTTGTTGATTAATTAATTTTTTTATACAAAAGTATATTTTTTTCGCGATCAGAATTTGAATACTAGTCAGTTCTCTGTTTCTTTATATTATTAGAATAAGTGCTATTTGGTGCTTAATTGATTAGTTGTAATTTATGGATGCGACATGAGCTCTGTTTTAGCCACCACCGTAAACTAGAATTCAGGAACAATGATCATTTTGTTTATCTTTTTTTTATTAAAAAAAATTAAGCCAAACTTTACCGGGTCAATTTTCTTCTTTTACTTACAAATATCGAATTTTCTTTAGATCAGTTGTCACTATCTCAAAATTGATCAATAAACGATGAACTGGATTTGCAGGATCATCGTTGCAATCCTGACAGTTTGCGAGGGTGTAGCCGACATAGCTTTTGCATGGTGAGTTGCATTAAGCTTTTGGTTGATATTATCCGGTTTCCGGATATCCATTAGTTCGATCTGAATACAACATCTGAATGGCTGCATTTTCAAAAGTCTAAACTCGAGATTTTAAGATAGAACAATTGAATGGTTTGTTCATGTACGTTAAGGTTGCCGGTTTACGACGAACTGAAGCTGGGGTTCATCATCTACCTATGGCATTCCAAATTCAAGGTAAAAAAAAGAAAAACAGAGCAACCAAAACGCGAAATAATATCTCATGCTTCAGACGAATTCTTATGGCTTTAAATGCAGGGAACGAGCCATGTCTACGAGACCATATTGAGGCCGTACGTAGTTGGTAATGAACCAGACATTGAAGTGAAGTTGCAGAACTTGAAGACCAGAGTTTGGAACGTCTCCGTTTACTATTGGCAGAACTGGACAGACCTGGGTCAATCTGCAATGTTTCAAGTTCTGGATTACGCATCCGGTAAATCTGCGAGGTTTCCCAGCTCCAGAATTGAGGTAAGATCCCGCACTTAATCCTAACAAGTAATGACCAAAACTGCAGACTTTTGAGGCTGGATGATCTGGGTTCAATTCATACGAGGTCGCGTAAGATGACCGAACCCGAACTAGCCAAACCAAACCAGGGACCAAACAGAAGCCAAGTAAACATTGTAGTTCCAAAACTAAATTTCTGGTTAGGAAACAATCAAACATTGAACTCCTTATAACCAAATGCTATACAATTAAGGTCAATTACCAAATGAGCAAATCTGTACATAGAGTCACCTGCTGCTATAACCCACATGATCAAAGACAGGAATTAAAAGGCTGCAACTTCAATCTCACGGATCAGTTGAGTACCAAACTAACCTTCCTTCTTCCTATTCCAAGCAGGATAACAAGGGCAAAAAGCGATCCGAGCCAAGCGCACCCCCAATGCCACCAACCATACACGACTTTACCCCGGCTGGGGGCCGGGACTCCAGGAAGCGGTCACCAAGGGGCAGCGGCCGCAGCTGAACCACCAACCGGCTCGTCTGCCAGCCCACCAAATCCAACCTCTTCCCGGTCCTCCTCATCGGAGACTTTACAAAACAACGCCTCGCCTAGCCGAAGGCAAGTCCCACCACAACCAAACGGCGAGGCTATTCCGGCGATCGTGACCAATGCCACCGCATCCGACGAGTCAAACAGAGATAAAGACGCTAACTTTCCTTACTTGTACAAAAGGAAATGCCCTTTTTCGTGCTAGCCATTTAGAACTATAAGTAACAGTCTGATATGTGAATATTCATTTCCAATCCAACCAATTCTTTCTATTTCTTTTTTTTTCCTCCCTTTTCCTAATTTAATAGATATAAACCCAGAAAAACCCACTAGCTTAAAAAGCATTTTTTTTCACCGGATAAAATATTTTCCGGCGAAACAAACAGAGCATTAATCGGAGCGGGAATTGTTTGTTATAAAGAGGAGGAGCGGAAAACCCGGCGGAGAGCATCGGCCAGGAACCGGAAGCAGGAGGATAGCCGGAGCCAAATCCGGCGGAGGAGCCCCGGCGAGGCGTCCGGCGAGGAAGACATCGGCTGGAGGTAAGCGCAGGCGGCCTGCTTCACGAGGCGGTTCCGGATGGGGACCTCGGAGGGCGTCGGGGAGTTGATAGACGAGGCGGCGCCGGAGGGGAGGAGGTCCTTCAACGAGGTGTAGGAGGAGGGAGAGAGGACGAGGAGCGGGGGAGGCGAGAAAACGGCGCCGTTGGTGCGCGGCGGGGGGAGGCTGGTGGTGTGGTAGGGTTTGGGATTGGGGATTGTTAGGGTTGTCGCGGCTATGGTGTGCCTCCTTGTTAGGGTGGACGGGTCTTTAATATGGGCGGCGGCCATGGGAGAAAGCTCAGAGGAGGAGGAGGAGGAAGAAGAAACGAAGGTTTGGGTTTGGGTTTTGGATGGTATTTATTTATATATGTAAGTGGAAGACTATAAAATAAGTACAAATTTCAAATTTCAGTGAAGTTTATCGGTTTTTAGGAAATGAGTTATCTTGTGGGTTAATTTGATTCGGTTAGAGTTTGAATTAGTTAATTTAATTTAAATATCTGATCATTTCAGTCAACTAATAAATTATCATTTTGGGTCTCCACAATTGGTTATTGTTCTCTAGTTTTTTTTTTAATTATCTTGTATGAAGAGACTTACTAAGATGGATAATCACAGTAAAATTCGGGCCAGAATGATTATTTAAAAACGAGAATAATATTGGAATCAAACTTGAGAATTCTTATTAAATTGGATGTTAATTACGGCTCATTTGATGGTTTATTCAGAATAATTTGGGTGATTAGTTTTTTTTAGTACTTAGGGTATAAACCAAGGGTGGGGGGTGGAGTGAGCAATATCTTGGACATATTTTAAAAAGGTTCCGATGTTGTTAAGCTATGAAACCAAATCTTTTACTTCTGAAAAAATAAACCAAAATCTTTTTAATCTTTTGGTTTATTGAATTCAAATTTCTAATTAGATGAAGTCTCGTCAGTATTTGGGAATTAGTTTTAGGCAGCGGAATGCGTGAGTTGGGATGTCGTTAGTATACGTTCATATTTCAGAGGGAGGCACCTCTTGGCTTAGTCTCTATTTTTGTGTGTGGAGATAATGACGTGGCGGCGGCCATAAGAAAAAGTACTTTTTGGAGGGGAGAGGGGACGAGAATAGAGGAAAAGAGGATAATGGAGGACGGTTTTGGATTGAGTGGGAATAATATAAAAGTCGTTTCTACGGAGGGGATTTTATTTGGATCATCAGATTTCATTAAAACTCGTGTCTAGAGATTTGACATTCATAAAAAGTCGTGTCTATAACCAAAATTACTTGATCTATTTCAGTAAGGACATTTTTTGTCCCACTGAATTCAACCCAAGGAAGGACAACTAAACTAAATTGGTCTCCTGTTGTCAGTTTTCGCCCCCTCCCTTTCAGCTCAAGACTTTGGGAGTGCATGTTTACATCGTTATTAATCAGTTCAAAATTTTATTAGTTAATTTAATAAATCTTCGGATTAAAAAAAAATCGGGAGACTGCTCTATTTGGGTGGGAAATTGTCAAATTGAGACGCAGGAACAAAATTACATCTTTGGAGTCGCCTTGAATTATAAATTAAGATTCTACATGTACCCTTTTAAGTTAACGACCTTCTAGTATTTGGTGTGATATTACACGCAATTACCTATCTAGAATAATTGGTCAGGGAATATCTAAACCTAGTTTGGTTAAAAGCTTATGGTATTCTTGCCATTTGGGTTTTTTTTTGTTAAAAAGTGTAATCCGGTGGAGTGACTTTAATAATAGATATATATTGGCTTGTGAGCCTATCCGAATCAAAAATAGTTCAATCATTTTTAATCGTGAATATCTGAAAATTCTAGTTAGGCAAATTTGTATCAACACTTTTTATACTTGGTCAATAACGGATATCTATAATATTTGTTGTAAAGAAAGAGTAATTATTCCGAAAAAACGCTACTAAATATGCACAATCCATACGAAATGGTATAACCCAAATGGAACGAAGAATAATATGATATCTTGATTTATTTGTAAATAGTGGGATATAATTTAAAAAAGAGAAAGAGACTAGGAATGCAGAACTTAAAGACCCTAAAATTAAAAATAAAGAAAACGCGTTGGGGCGGAGGAGCGACTTAAATGGCATGGCTTATATATTCTTTTCCTCCAAACAGGCCGCCTCTGTTTGCCTATGAAAAGGACGGTGGGCTTATTTTCTAATCGGGTCACCCTCTAAATATTAAACATCATTAGGCTCGTCCATGTCTAGCCAAAATGGTTTAAAGGATAAATATTACTAAAATTTTTTGACTTCTCAACAATATTGCATGGATCCAGGAAGCTGCAATCTGAACTCAGTCGGGTTTTTAGAGTTAGCTCTTTTTCGCGAGGTCAACCACATTATATCTAATACTATAATTTCCATATAATCAAAACAGAGAAAAGTGGCTGAAAGATGCTAATTTATCTTTGAACGGATTACTATTTATTTTTTAATAATTTATGAAATGTATTTTCTTCAAAAGCGGAATAAACGGTGAAGAGAATTGTACTTTTTCGTTTAATTGGTTACCTTAGTCAAAATAAGAACCGATATTATTACTAGCCCGGCTAGTGAGCCAATCCAGTTGAGGCATGCACCATTGACCAATCTAGCCGCTCCTTTGAAAGGTAGTTAGGCTTGGAGGCAGAAACCAGGAAGTTTCTTAACAATGCGAGAAAAAAAAGGGAATAAAATTGATTAAGGTAAGGTAAATGAGTGATTAAGTCGTTTAGACTTTAGATAAAGATGAAGTTTTGTAAAGTGACAAGAGTAAATATTGAATTATCGAAACTTGCAAAAGATACCCATTAGGACTCATAAATATTAGCATTTATCTCATCTTCCACTAGTAAAGACGCACGCGCGATGCGAGTGCTATTCTGTCGGCGCTGCAGGTTCCAGCTACCGTCACACTCCACCACGTTCTCCAACCTGGACTCGCCTCTTCTCCCGTTCGACTATTCCACCCCCGACGGAGAAGCTGGCTTCCAAGTGTACTCTCCCAATGGGCTCGATGACTCCGTCATCAAGACGATCCCTCTTTCCCTCTACGATCCGCCGTCCAACGATGTCGTTCTGCGAGACTCTGCCGTGTGCTTGCTGGAGTTCGAAGAGAACGATTACGTGAAGACACTCTCGGCCTGCTCTCGCCCCTTCCACGTGGGCTCCATCGACATCTGGCTCCGATCCCACGCCAACTATCTACTCTGCCGCGCCAGAATATTGCTCCTCAATTCCTCCCCCTTCGTCCCCATCATGTCCACCAGGATCCGCATATCCCTCAAAGACACTGTTCTCGTTTTCCTCCTTAACCAGACCAACAGAATCACGATTTAATTGAAAGGGTAGTTTTGACACTTCCACGATGTGTCACCAAATCACCTAATGATTTAACTGGATTGTCTAGCAGATAATTTGTAGGCCCTCTAGGAGCAGCCTCCGGTGTCGACGTCATAACGCAACTGGGCGGGTTTAATAGATCGATAATCATTTTGCAAAACTTAGAACGCATAGATCATATCATAGATCGTCATTCAATAAGCATAACAAACCCTAATCAGCAAGTTATTTACAACAATACATCAATTATTCCATTTCGACACCATCAGAGAAAGGAATGGGATGGCAGGAAAGGGAGCTCACCAAGTTTGGAGTTGATAAGAGAGGACGAAAGAGAAGCGAAGAGGCAGCCCCAATTGGAAAACCCTAAATCCACTTGCGAGTGTGAGAGGGAGATTTTTTTAGAAAATTTTATTTTAGTACCATGTAATATCATCGATTATCACTTGCGTAGGTTGTGATTTTAAAACCGTAAGATAAGTCCAACTTATTCTAATTTTTATCACTGACAGGTCCATTGGTCTGGTTCAAGGATTTTTGGGCAAACAGTGTCGTTTTGACACCTACGTGGTATGCCACGTGACGATGACCTGGATTAGTCATTGCTGACGCGGCGATGTTTATCAGATAGGCTACATCAAATCAAGATACTACCATTCGATGCTTCGTCAAACTCAATACTGATGGAGCTTCGATGGGTAACCTGGGTCCTGCTGGTACTGATGGAATTTTCTGCGACTCATGTGGCATTTGGGTATGTGGTTTTGCCAAAGGGATTGGTAGTTGCACCTCCTGGCTACAGAGCTTAGGGCTCTAGTCCTCGGACTTGAGCTAACTTCGGAGAGAGGTTTTCGGAGAGTCCAAGTGGAGGTGGACTCGTCTCTAGCCATCCTATGCGTGGGACGAGAGGTAGACCGGGGCCACCCCCTGGCGATGCTGATCTCGAGGGCTCGGGAGCTGTTAGAGAGGGGATGGGTGATCGACATTCAGCATACCTGGCGTGAGGGCAACCGGATGGCGGATACCCTCTCCAAGCATGCTCTGGAGATTTCCTTAGATCATTTTGTTTTTGATGTCCCTTTAGCTTCCTGTTTTGAGGTTTACATGGATGACTTGCGAGGTATCAGCCTCCCTCGATGTACGCGCTTGACTAGGGAGATCCTTCTTCCGGGGACTTTTTAGATACTGACGGTGCAGGGCCAAGTTTTGCGGGATACCAAACGCCAAGGGGGGACTTTCCTTCCCGAAGTACTCTTTCCTTCTCACGGGGTTTTCCCACTGGATTTTCTCGTGAGAGGATTTTGATGAGGCCGGCGGTCGCAACCTCACAACAGGCCGAGAAAGGACCCTGCACTGAATAAGTTGTATTTGGCCATTTCGCTTATATATAGGGACGGTTCGCCCCTCCTATTCCAACAAAAAAATAATACTGCTATCCGACAAAAGGACTGCAAAAAGCAACAGCCTTTATCATATACGAAGCACCAAGAAGCAAATTACCTGTAATTAGTAAATTAAAAATTCATACGAACGAAATCTAAAAAAAAAAATTCCCTCTATTTTTTAATTCCACGAAAAAGAATAATAGTGAAAAGACGAAAATGAACTCGTTGTGCCTTTTAGCGGCGGCGAAATAGAGGGGAATTAAATTAAGGCCACCAAAGGTGGAGTACTTGGCGAGACACGGGTTACATTCCAGAAGAATCTTTGCCTCCACCAGGTCGCCGACACCAGCCGCTCCCCGGGCGCCAAGCACCCTAGCGAATTCCCCATCCTGCCCCTTCCCCCTCCCTCCCCCGCAATTTCTCGGCCAGAAACCTCAAACCAAAGAGGGTGGTAAAAAAAAGAAAAAAGAAAAGAATGAGAGAGATATAGAGAGAGAGATATAGAGAGAGAGATGGATCAGGTTTTAGGTCAACTGTGTATATATTTTCTTTAAATCTGCTAATTGTTAAGCTTGATTTGATCGGATTATATTAGAGGATAGTTGATTGTTAGGCTTTTTAACGGTTCGGAGAAATTCGCAGTGGAGTTGATGACCTTGCTTCTCCTTTTGGCTTCCTCTCTGCTTTTGTTTGGTATATGGATTGGCATATACCGAAAATTTTACAATGGCTGACACTTCATCCTCGCTTCGAGGGATAAAATCGTCACTTCCATGTGGCAAACCAAATCAGCTAAAAAAGAAATTTTTTTTATTATAGTAAGATTAGTCCTTGTAACCAAACAAAATTAAATAGAGGATAATTTTTACTTATCCAGACATTATAATTTAAATCAACCTTATCCTATTTATCCAACTTTTTTCCTATTTATCCAAAATAGCATTAGGCTCCTCTCAAATCGAATTTGGATTGGGTCCTCTGAACCGTTTGCTAGTATCGTAACCGGAACATGCCATTATTGGTCTTTCAGTCCAAAAGACCCGAAATAACACCTCCGTGGAGTGACCTCTCAAATCCGCTTCTATTTCTTTATCAACCAAATGTAATTTTTTTTTCCTGAAATTGAAACGAAATATCTTAGGATGCAAAAGTCAAACTTTTGCAAAGCTGACCCCCACTCCAATTTGATTCGCTTCTTGTGCTTTCTGCAATTTCTTAACTCTCCTGCAACGATCATGCAAATTCTATTATCACTTGCTTTCTCAAATAGCAAACAGAGTGCATGTGCCATCCCCTTCTCAACCCTTTTCCCTATCAAGTTCTTATGATTCCCTCGGATAATCGACGAGACTGCTCGAGTACACCGACGAGGTAAAGCTGCAAGAAAATTCAGAGGCACAACTTCACTTAAATCTTCATTGTATGAAGCATGGAAGATACAACTTCACCCCAGAAGGATTGGAGGATCTATTGACCATTGGCAAGTTAGCTGATACAAAAGAAGTTAGTACAGAGGAGCCAAAGGGCACCAGTGGAGCAGGCAAATACAATTTTGAAGCAATCATGAATATGTTTTATCTGTTTAGTTTTTTACTATAAACCTGATCCACTCACTAACTTGAATTCTGTCAGGGTTCTTGATTATCTTCTACCTAATCCAGTAGAATAATCTCCTTATCTTTCCTTTTTTTCTATCCTTCTCTTCTAAATTTGTCGACGGATTCCACCGGAAGATCAAAACTGGTGGCGCACACAGTGATCCCGAGCTGGTCGCTCACCCGCCGGCTTCAGGAAGTACTTTGTTCTGTTCCCTGGCAGTAAAGGCCGTGCCATCAGTTGGTCGCAGGCTTGAGAACTGATGTCCAGTTAGACAAGATACTCTTGGTTTCCTTCAGTACAATGATCATCTTTGACTGGAATTCTCCAAACTCGAAGGTACACTGATCCCAGATGGAGCTTCTGACCGGGGATTGTCTGCGTTCTCTGCTCCAAAGTTGCCTTGAAGTATATCACTCCATTCAAAATTTGCTGGAACAAGAGTCAAGGATTGGGCAAATATATTTGATAATTGGGAAAATAAAGCTTCGGAAGGTACCATAAAACTATTGAAGGATACTATTCCACATGTCTGTAATGCTAAAATCAGCAGCATCTGAGTAGAGCCAGTAAGCGTCATTGGTCTGCAATAGTAGCACATCCATCATTGATTAGCAAGTCTAACCAGCATTTATCAGGGATAAATTTTCAAGGTTCTCAGACTATCCTCTGCTCAAATCTTTTGATGATCAACATTTTTAGTACCAGACGATAGAGCTACCGAAGATACATATCCTTCGGAGGTCAGACCTAACAGTAAAATTATAGATAACCCCGACAGATGAGCAGTGTGAGCAAAACGAAGGCCAAGCCTTGTCAACTAGACAAATTGAGCCAAGGCTTGCACAAACTACAAGGGCAAATAAAAGCCAATTACCACACCAGACATAAGCTGGTGTGATGATGATAATGATGGCACACCAATCGCAGATAACTGCACTTACATCAACCGCAGATGGAACGATTTTTGTCATTCCCCCAAGAAACTCTTCTGAGGTGCTAGGATTGGACGACAAGGGTTGCAATTGTTCTACTGGAGGTGATTCGATTTCCTTCTGCACTCTGTCAGCAGTAACCACCTCGGTCTGGGGGTTTCCACTGGACCCTGAGCTAGAAGCATGTGGCAAGCTCATGGGTTGCTCTGAACCATTAATGTCCTCAAAGCTCTCCTCAAATTGACTACAAACACAGGAGCAGAAATTACGAGAACGAAAATCATCATGACAATGAAGCATGTTACACTTAATTGATCATGGCTTTCTTTGTAGGGAGTGATAGATCTTTTGTAACAGTGAGCTACCAGGAATGTGCCAAAGTATGCACTTAGTCTCTTTAGAAGTTAACCGCACCTTACAAGGTAGACATCAATAGGGCCCATAGAGCTTCTAAGGATAATTCTGTATCTTCGTCCTGGATGATCGACAGCCTGATGCATATAAGAAGAGTTGAATTCACCTGATGTAGAGAATAAGGATAGAGAGTTGAGTCACATAAATAAGAATCTTTCTATTCTCCTCGTAAAACTTACTTCGTCAGGATCAGGTACTTCAAGGGTTGTTCCGTGTGGAGCTTTAACTGCTATGAGAGTTTGATTCTGGCCAAAAGAGCAGTATCAGCAGATAAACTAAGGAAGAAAAAATATATATGATTATCAAACAAGGAGAGTTTCCCTGCACCTAGAGAAAAGAACCACGACGAGTACAGTTACCTGGAAACAAGGCAAGCACTTGATGTCTTCCTCGGTAACAAAAAGCCACCTGAAGATGTCAGAAGACCCCAGGGTAAGGAATTGTCCGGGGCATAAACAATTGAGTACTCTTGGTTTAGAAATAAAGAAATGGGGCCTTCAAGCGAAAAAAAAAATACTTCTGATTGTCCTGGTCTTCGCTTAAAGACCTCAGTCTCTCCTGCATTTCTCTGCAAAAGTTTTAAAGTATTAGAAACAACAGATATAAGCTTGTGCACTGCATTCTTTTAAGTAATTTAACCTTATGCGAACATCAACTCTGTGCTCCTCCAGAGAAAGCTTTTCAATGTCCGCCTGTGTAAAACAGTAACATGAAACATATTATTTCTTTCCCGAAGTCGTTACAGTAACCCATTATCTACTCTCCTGTTGAAGAAGAATGTGTCATCTTCTAACAAGAATTAGACAAGACCCAGATCCAACCTTAAACTGTCGCAAGTGCAAATGTTGCAAGAAGTATTAAAGTAAAAGCTAACAAAAAAACAGTAATTGTGTAGTAACTTTATCACTAGAGAGTTGAAATTCTTGAACCTTTAACAAAGAGCCGTCAAAGTCATCTTCTCCTGGCCCCAAAGAGTCATGGCCCCTGAAGACAAGAGAGTCAGATACTAAGTGCTATTAACTTTGTCACTAGAGAGTCGAAATGCAGAGAAGAAAACGATAAAGTTTAAAGAATTAAAGTGCTATTAGTTTACGTCCAATGTATTCTGTTCTTGAGCTTCTTTTCGATCAGGCCAATTCCTTCTAGAACATTCGTTATGTCGTATATCCGCCGCTTCTGAACCTGCTTCAATAACAGAGCCAATTAGCATCTTAACACAAACATCCAAAACACAAGTCAGCAGTTGCATTACCTCTAAAGTTTCTGCGGCCGCGTTTAAGTCAAGCATGCCATCCTCAGCTTGCTTGATTAGATTCACAAACTTCCTCGTCAACAGACCTGAGTAAATATCGCACACTATCCATGAGTACCCTAAAGGAACGACAGTAATCGAACTTCGAGACCAATGACATTCTCATCACCTAAGGAATTATCAAAACGGCAGTTCCCGGATGGCGTAAGCGGAGAAGGAGAATCTGCATTTAAGCCTAAACATATTACTAGTCTCGCATTTGTAAAACCGAATAACATCGCGCACAAGCAACACCTCACCAGCATTCGACACGGGAGTCTGAGGCGCAGATTTGTTGCCCTTCATAGACTTGGAACGGTTATTTCCCCTACCCGCTTTAGCCGAAATAGGAGTCCGAAACGGACTATCTGTCACGCCATTGGTCTCCGTCGGTCCCTTCCGCTTCAACGGCTGCACAAAACCACATTCGCATTCGGATTAAACCACGCGAAAAAAACCGCTATGCTAAATTCAGTCATAGATTAAACACCACACAACAAAAACGGAAGTAAACGGAGCTCACGGGTGACCGGACGACAATGCCCTCGGGCTCCGGATCGGGGGAGGGGCTCGGGGCGGGGAAGCGGTGGTAATCGTGGGGAGGGACGAAGGGGGGTTTCATGGTGGCGAAAGCGAGGTGGCGCCGCAAGGGAGGGACGACAGGGGGAGCGCACTCCGCGGCGGTCGTCGGGTGGGTGGAGGGTCGGGAGGGGGTGGACATCCGGGGAGTGGTCGGATTGGTAAATAATCGGAGTTGTTAGGGTTAGATTTTTGGGGGGGGGGGGGGGGGGGTTAAGGCAATGGAGGGTTTTGGAAGAGAGGAAAGCAAGTAGGGAGGTGGGAAGAATAGGAAAGGAGGGAAAAGAATAGAAAGGAAATATTTGGTTTGAGGATAGGTGTGGAGGGAACCCGTTCTATTTTTCTTTTTTGATTCTTTTTTAGGGGTACTTTTTATTCATTTTCTATGTATTACAAAATTGTTCTTTTAGTAGTTTCTTATATATACATTTACATAGATCCATTGATTTAGCTCTTAAGCTTTTAAAAGATGGGATTACAGTAAAACTTATTTAAAGTAATATTGTTGGGATCGGAAAAATATATCACTTTAGAGAAGTTATTAGATAAGAGAGGTTTACGTTTTTTTCTCCAAAAATATTAAAATTAATTTTTTGAACAATAAATATGTAAATACCAAAAAATTAATTTGTCTATATACAAATTACCTAAAATTTAGGCTTATAACGTTATTCAAATGATACACTCGATTGTGATATTTTCTTACACCAAGACGGTGATCACAAAGACCATTCGAAAATGATTGAGAAGATGAATGATGATGTAAAAGTTATTAAATAAGCAAACACAAATTAATTTCTTACAATATTTTTTAAATTTATAAAATATGTAAAAATATATGTATTTATTCAAAAAATCACTTTATGCGAAAATTGAGACCAAGATTTAACACTAAAATTTTCTGAAAAAATATTTGTTATTACGATAGAGGGGTTATTAAATTTTAATACTGATTCTAACTCGGGACTGAGACTTTTGATTAATTTAGAAGAGTTATTACTTTAGAGGGAATCACTTTATAGAGATTTTACAGTAGTATGGGAGAACTATCACTATATTAATTAATTATGTACATGAACCAAATTATTAGGTGGATTACAACTTTTGTCCACGACGCGGTTGGCGCGACGGCGGCGATGCAACATCAACGAAATTAACGATTCTTTGTTAGAGAGAGAAAGAAAGTGGAGAGGAAACAAAATGAGGAAATAAATGATGAGAGAAAAATGAAAATCTTTGAAATATTTTGAAGATTTTATAAATTATTTGGAGTTACCATATAAGAATAATTTTATATAAATGGGTGACCATAAATAGATAAAACAATGTTTAGTGATTAATGACCAAAATTTAAAAGATCAGTGATCGTGGTGTTTTGACCAAAAAGATAACAAAATCATGTGGACTTTTGATTCTTAAATGATACATAGAAAATGTTATAACAATGAATTAAGTTTCATTCAATAATAACAATAATATGAATAACTATTAAAAATTTATTAAATACAATCTCGCACAATTCATATTCAATAGTACAGTACCGTGTCAATTAATCTAGATTTGAGTTGGATGAAACCTTTGCAAAGTGATAAATATTTTTCAACAAATATTTAACATAGGTAGGAATGGTAACCATACCATAGTTTTTAGAGTTAGACCTATATATTTTACTCTTGGCCCTACCTAGAGTCTACATGGTTAACTCCTTAAATTTTTACTTTCTGATATTAAAAAAAATTAATTTAAATATAATTTTAAATAAATTTAGCACATTTAATGTATTACACATCGACATTCAATAAAAATTTAAAAAAATATCAAAATTTTACTTTAAGTTAAATTGTATTTCTTTTGAAGTTTGAAATACATAAGTAATTCAACAACAAAAATTAAGAAAAATTGACTTTCATTCATGAGAGATGTTCTGTGACAACATATTAAATTTATAGTTCATCATAAATTATCTAGTATATCAAACAAAAAGAACTGTTGTTTATCGGAAGTGGTGTACTTGATTAGGATCTAGTCGAGGCAAGAGTTAGACTCTTTCTCCGTAAGACGAGATTGCCCCGTATTCAGTGCTTACGGGCTACGGCAATTGTCCCTAAGATACGACGACTTTCGGACTTCGAGTTCGTAACACAACGACCCTCGAAGCTTCGGACGAACCGTCGAATATTCGGAACTTTCTGAGAGAGGGAGAGAGAGCCTACAATTACTAATGAATGCTTATGCAAGTTGTAGTGGGATGAGATGCAAATGAGGGGTAGAGGCCTATTTATAGGCGTTGGATGAGAGGGAGGTAGGCACTCCGAAGGGGTGCGTCCGTTCGGCTAGCAGGCTGGCTGGCTGCGCTCGTGACTCTTCGGTGGCATTTTGTATCCCTTCGGCAGGCAGCCCTTTGGTCGTGTCCCTTCGGCGAACATCCGAGCGCAGGCACCTTTTTGCACTCTTTCGTGACCATTCTGGAGTTTTCCAGAATTTGCCAAAATTTTAAGGTTCCTCGCGACGTTGCGCACGTGCGAAGTGCCAAGTGCACCACAAAGCGCCCATTGCAACCTGCGTCTAGTGCGCCATACACATGAGCGCGAGCACGTACATGTGCATGTGCGCGTGCTCGGATGGTGCGCAACAGTCCGAGTTGACTTTTCAGGCGGTCAACTTATTTCCTAGCTACTAAGGAGCACCTCTTTATAAACTAGAAAAAACTTGTGCCACTTTCCAATGTGGTAATGCACTTTCCATTTCTACTTTTGAACTTTTCACTTAGGCTTTCCACTTTGGGCCAAATATATTTATTCTTGCATTTATTCCAACAATCCTCCACATGAATGATGATTAATGCATGCTGATACTTTTAAGAAAAGTTTTGATAAAATATCATTGCATCGAGATAGGTAGTTTACGGCTTTGAACCTTCTCTAGTAAGATATTATCAGATTTACTTGCTGCTCAGTGAACGCGATGTCTTGAACTGGTCAGCTTTTTTATGTAAACCAAGAAAATAATATTTACACAATGATATCTCTAATATCCTTTTGTTCTCACGTTGTGTCAGTTTTGGCCATGGACCTTATCTTAGATTCATAAGTATTTTTTATTTGAAGCGGCCTCACTTCATACTTATATATGTGATCTCCCATCAAGAGTATCTTGCCATACTCCACCTTTTTCTTGTACAAGAATCATTAAAAATGTAGACGATTAACCTTACCATACCTCTGCAGTTTTGCATTTAGGCAGCTTCTGAGAATGGAGAGGGTTTTAGGTGATCATCTTAGCCATCCATAACTTAGTTGTCTCATTGAACCAAGTTCGTGGGATCTCCACTAATCATGGTTGAGTTATCACTATGAATACTTTTATTGTGTGGGTTTTAACCTCATTCTCCTTACCGCGTTGTACATTTGATCTCTGTTGATTCTTTTCGTCAAAAGAACAGCTATGTTGTCATTGGACTTCACATAATCAATAGTAATTATACCACCAGAGATTAGCTGTCTAACGATGTTATGTCTCTTACGGATGTGTCGAGACTTACCGTTATACATAGTACTTTGTGCTCTCCTTATTACTGACAAGTTATCACAGTGTATCATTACAGGAGGCATAGGCTTGTTCCAACATGGAATATCCTCTAGGAAGTTTCTGAGCTATTCAGCTTCTTTCCCAGCTTTGTCTAGTGCTATAAACTCTGACTCCATGGTGGATCGAGCTATGCACGTTTGTTTAGAGGATTTCTAGGACACAGCTCTGTCACTTATAGTGAACATGTAACCACTAGTGGATTTGAAGTCTTTAGTGTCCAATATCCAATTCACATCACTGTATCCTTCCAATACAGCTGAATATCTCATATATAGTATGTCATAGTTCAAAGTATGTTTTAGATACTTTAGAACTCTTTTCAGAGCTAGCCAGTGATCTGTTCCTAGATTACTTGTGAATCTACTAAGCTTGCTAACTGAATAAGCAATATCAGGGTGTGTACAATTTATTAAGTACATCAGACTCCCAATGATCCTTGTATATTTCAGTTGAGATACTGGGTCCCCTCTATTTTTAGCTAAGTGTAGACTCCAATCTACCGGAGTCTTAGCTGGAGGTTTATCAAAAATTTTAAATTTCTTGAGTACATTCTCAACATAGTGAGATTATGATAAGACAATTCTTTTAGTCGTCCTAGAGATTTTAATACTTAGTATGACGTCAGCTAGACCCAAATCTTTCATATCAAAGTTATTCTTTAACATGTTCTTAGTTTTCACGATAAGATCATTACTGCTTTCCATGATTAGCATGTCGTCTACATATAGACATACAATCACGTAAGCATCAGGTGCGCCTTTAATGTATACACATTTATCACACTCGTTGATCTTAAAGTCATTTGACATCATTGTTCTGTCAAATTTCTTATGCCATTGTTTCGGCACCTATTTCAGCCCGGACAGTGACTTGACCAGTTTGCATACTTTATGTTCTTGTCCGGGGGCAACAAACCCTTCAGTTTGTTCCATATATATCTCATCTTCCAGTTCTCCATTTAGGAAAGCTATTTTTATATCCATCTGATGTATTTTGAGGTTATAGAGTACTGTAACAGCTATGAGTACTCTAATAGATGTGATTCTTGTGACCGACGAATACGTGTCAAAGAAATCATATCATTCCTTCTGTTTGAACCCTTTAGCTACCAACCGAACTTTGTATTTATCGATTGATCCATGAGCTTTGTATTTCTTTTTAAGGATCTACTTACAACCTAAAAGTTTGCAACCTGGTGGGAGATCTACGATTTTTTACGTGTAGTTTTGCATGATGAACTCTATCTCACTATTGATAGTTTCTTTCCAGAGAGGAGTATCTAGACTAGATAACGCCTCTTGAATTATCTCAGGTTTATTTTCTAACATATATGTCAGAAAATCTGGACCAAACGACTTGGCCGTTCTGGCCCTTTTGCTGCGTCTAGGTTCCTCAACTTAATGAGAACCTTGAGTAGCTTCATGAGCTCTTTTGTTAGAGCTTGGGTCTTTCCTTTCCTTGTTTGAAAAGATATTCTCAAAGAATATTGCATTCCTTGATTCCATAACTATTCTCTCGTTGATTTTAAAAATTTCAGACTTGTGCACTAGAAATTAGTATGTGCTACTGTTGTAGGCATATCCGATAAAGATGCAGTCAACAGTCTTGGGTCCTATTCTCACCCTTTTAGGTGGAGGTATTTCTACCTTAGCTAGGCACCCCCACACTTTAAGGTAACCGTATGAATACTTTCTCCTTTTCCATAATTCATATGTAGTTTTGTCCCTTTTTTGTGTGGTCGTTTGTTTAGAATGTGATTAGCTGAGAGCACAGCTTCCCCCCACATGTTCTGGGATAAGTCCGAGCTAATCAACATAGCATTCATCATCTCCTTAAGAGTTCGATTCTTACGTTCAGCTACGTCATTTGATTGAGGTGAGTATGGTGCAGTCGTCTGATGAATAATGTCATTTTATTGACAGAATTTCTCAAATGGAGCTACATATTCTCCCCCTCTATCGCTTCGAATCATCTTAATTTTAGTGCTAAGTTGATTTTTAACCTCATTCTTATAATTCTTGAAAGCTTCTATAGCTTCGTCTTTTCCTTTCAAGAGATGTACATAGCAGTACCTCGTGCAATCATCAATAAATGTGATGAAATACTTTTTTCCACCTCTAGTTTGCACGTATTTCATATCGCAGATGTCGGTATGAATTAACTCTAAAGGTGCAGTACTTCTTTCCACTGAATAAAAATGTGATTTGGTCATTTTTGCCTCTACACATACTTCACATTTATTGTTTGGGTCAAACTCTATTTTGGGTAATAAATTTAAACTTACTAACTTTCTTAGTGAGCTCAAATTTACGTGTCCTAATCTATCATGCCATAAGTTAGAACACTCAGCCAAGTAAGAAGAATTAACAACTTTATTAGGACCCTCAAAGGCGCGTTTGACAGTTATTACATTCATCTTGAAGAGTCCCCTCTTGAGGTAACCCTTTCCTACAAAGGTACCAGCCTTAGTTAACACAAATCTATCAGAATCAAAACTAGCTTCAACCCAACTTTACTTAACAGGGAGCCAGATACTAGATTCTTGCAAATGTCTGAGATATGCAGCACATCCTTGAGGGTCAGCTCTTTTCTGGAAGTGAGTTTCAGCACCACCTTGCCTAGTCTGACTACGGGAGAAGTTACACAGTTACCCATAAACAACTTCCGTCCGTTGATCGGAATATATATCGAGAATATCTCCTTATCTGAGCAGCTGTGTCGGGTTGCCATTGTATCAATGAACTACTCTCTTGGGTTATCCACCAGATTAGCTTCAAACACCACGGCTGATAAGTCTAGCTCAGACAGGTCTTCGGCCAGATTAGCCTTCTCACGATCATCCCTCTTTGGCAGGCGACAATCTTTTGCCATGTGACCGGGCTTGTCACAGTTGTAGCAATTGCCCTTGATCTTCTTAGCCTTCTTTTACTTTGGCTCTTGCTTCTCCTGATTATTTTTGGGCTTCTTCCTCTTCTTGCCGGTGCCACCTTCGGCGAGGTGTACCTTAGCCTCCGAGTTGGTCCTGCTGGTCTTGACCTTGGACTTTTGGTTATCTTCTAGCCCCATGTACTTCCTCTTGTGCTTGAGGTAGTTCTTGAAATCCTTCCACAGAGGGGGTAGCTTCTCAATTAGTGCACCCACTTGGAAGGACTCACTGAGTTGCATGTCTTCGGCATGAATCTCATGTAGAATCAGCTGCAGCTCTTGAACTTGGTCTATGACCTTATTGGAATCTACCATTTGGAAGTCGAGGAATCTCCCGACAATTAATTTCTTCATCCCGGCATCCTCCGTCTTGTACTTCTTCTCTAGTAAATCTCATAATTCTTTCGCAGTCTTAGCACCTGCATAGATATTATAAAGGGTGTCATCTAATCCATTCAGGATATCGACACAAGAAGTCGCTGTGACTCCATGCATCCAGGGCGTTGATCTTCTGTTGATCATCCTCATTTTCTGCCACCTTCAGAGCCTCTTCTTTCAAGAATCGGATCAGGTTGAGCGTCGTCAGGTAGAACAACATCTTTTGTAGCTATCTCTTGAACTCGGTGCCATTGAACTTGGCCAGCCTTTCGGCGTGGACAGTTCCTGGGACCATCAGCGCAGAGCTTGATGATGCCATCTTCAAGTACACAGATCTCGTCTTACGATTGTTGTTTGTCAGAGGTGGTGTACTTGATTAGGATCTAGTCGAGACAAGAGTTAGACTCTTTCTCCATAAGATGAGATTGCCTCGTATTCAGTGCTTACGGGCTACGGCAATTATCCCCAAGATACAATTGCACAACGACCCTCGAAGCTTCGGGCGAACCATCAGATATTCAGAATTTTCTGAGAGAGGGAGAGAGAGCCTACAATTGCTAATGAATGCTTATGCAAGTTGTAGTGGGGTGAGATGCAAATGAGGGATAAAGGCTTATTTATAGGCGCTGGTTGGAAGGGAGGTAGGCACTCCTAAGGGGCGCGTCCGTTCGGCCAGCAGGCTGGCTGGCTGCGCTCGTAGCTCTTCGGTGGCTCCTCAGCTCCTCAGCTCCTCGCGACGTTGCGCACGTGCGAAGTACGAAGTACACCATAAAGTATCTATTGTGACCTGCGTCCAATGCGCCATATGCACGCGCACGTGCATGTGTGTGTGCGTGAGCGCATGCTCGTGCTCGGATGATGCTACGCATCATCCTCGCAACGATCCGAGTTGGCTTTCTGGGTGGTCAACTTATTTCCTAGCTACTAATGAGCATCTCCTTATAAACTAGGAAAAACTTGTGCCACTTTTCAATGTGGTAATGTACTTTCCATTTCTACTTTTGGACTTTTCACTTGGGCTTTCCACTTTGGACCAAATGCATTTATTCCAACAATAACTATATATAATTAGGATAAACACACTTCAATACCGTGTGTTATGTGAAATGGACACTTTGGACCATGTGTTATGAAAGTTTAATACCCTGTGATATGTGAAATAGACACTTAGGACCACTTCTCAAATAAGCTTTGACTTTCATTGACATGGCAATGATGACATGGCTTCAGGTTGCTTACATGGCACAAATAGACGACGTGTCAAGTAATATTACTAAAAATTACAAAAATACCCTCGTGCCAAAAATTAAAAAAATTAACCAAATGGATTTTTTTTCGAAACAAAACCAAATGGATTAGGAACTCCCGATCTCTCTCCCCGCGCTCACTACTCCCCGCCCAAAAAAAAATACATTAATCGGTCCATCGGTGAAATTTTTTTCTTCCCCAAAGCAAAATATCATTGATTTAATTTTTGTTTAATGCTAAATGCTATACTTCTCTGATTTTCCATAAAAAAATAAAAGGGCAAATTATCCTCACATCCCTGTACTTTGGTCACCCTCCCTCTAGGGTCCCTGAATTTTGGAAAATAATTTTCCCGTCCCTAAGTTTTGATGATAATAGACTCTCGGGTCCCTTGTTAAATATTCTTTTTTCTCCAGTGAACCCCCACCTAAAATAATCAAAATACCCTCACTTGTTAAATTTTAATCCAACCTTAAACAAAAAAATTCATCTCCAACCTTAAAGATCATGACCAAGACGAACACCATCTCCATTTTTTTAGTTCCGGCCAGCTTCAATTCCACCAGAGGACGACCAAGATGAATAAACCCTCAAATTGACGAAGCTAAAAATCACGGGTTCGACAGACAGGTTGTGAATGGAATTGAAAACTGCTTCAAATGAAATAGTTGATTAGTTGGAATTGGAACGATGGTGGACTGCATGAACGGACGAGGGACAATGAACAAACGATGGTGGACGGCGGATGAGCAGCTGAGCGGGCAGCGACCAGGGATGGCAAAAATGGACGAGGCTGAGTGAACGAGGGCGGATGACGATAGGGAGCAGACCACGAGCTTTCCGATAGAGGAGAAGAGCGACGGGCGCAAAGGTTTCTTCGTCGTTGTTCTTCTTCGGAGAGGCCAATCACTCTTCGCCGCCGTCATTCTTCTCCTTAAAGGCCACCGGCTCTTCGCCGCTGCCGTTGGTTATGTGTTCACCGACGTCGTTCTTCTCCCACCTGTCCTTCACCCGCTACCTCCTCACCGTCGCCACTATTTTTCTCCGATTTGGTTGAGAGGGATCTGGCCGAGAGGGATTTGGCCGATTTGGCCGAGAGGGATTTGGTCGAGAGGAATTTGGTCGAGAGGGATTTGGCCGATTTGGTCAATTGGGATTTTGAGTTAGGTTTTAAAATAAGGTTGTTTAAATTTTGATTCAATTATTTTTAAGTTTTGATTGAAGGTGGGGGTTGAAGATGAATTGGAGAAGAATGTGAAGGGGAGATAATTTTTTATTTCTTAAGTAGGAGGGGCAATTTGATCATTTCAAGAGGGGGTTCATAGGAGAAAAAGGAATATTCTGGCTTCAAGGACCCGAGAGTCTATTATCATCAAAACTTAGGGACGGAAAAATCATTTTCCAAAAGTTAGGGACCCTAGGGGGAGGGTGACCAAAAGTGAGGGAAGTGAGAATAATTTGCCCAAAATAAAAAGTGGAACTATTTCTTTAAAAAACATGGTTGAAATTAATTTTTTTAAATTTCTAGCACGAGGGTATTTTTGTAAGTTTTAGTAATAATACTTGACACGTCATCTACTTGTGCCATTTCAGCTTGAAGCCATGTTATCATTGCCACGCTAACGAAAGTCAAAGTTTTTATGAGAAGATGGTCTTAAGTGTCCATTTCACATAACACAGGGTACTAAAGTAGGTGTTTTCATAACACAAGGTGCAAAATGTCCTTTTCACATAGCACATGATACTAAAGTATCTTTATCCTTATATATTTTGTATATCAATAAAGAAATCATAGTTACATGTAACTCGAATTCCATAATCAATAACAAAACATATTTCCAAAAAGTGTAACTATATAGGGTAACATTAAATTAAAAAAATTTAGGTTATGCGCTTGTTTTTTTTTAAAGTTCTAATTATGTTACATATATATTATCCATAAAAGGGTGTAATTAGGATTAAAATACGGTAACATGGTAAGAATATGAAATGAATTTTTATTTGAAAAAGTAAATTTCATTCTATGAAGTAATTCGCCGGTGATTAGTGATTACAACGAGTTCCAGCCATACAACAGACCTCAGGCGTAGCTGCTAAGGGAGCAACTACAAGATGAACCCCGGCGGGTAAGGATATGAAAGGAATCTATGTGATTAATACCCTATTCCAGATCCTATCGTAAATATGGTGTATATATATATATATATATATATGTGATTAATACCCTATTCCAGATCCTATATGTATATATATATATACATATATATATATGTATACATATATATGTATATATATTCTGTTGAGGTATAAAAATAATTTCAAAATTGTCAACGATATCTCGAGCTCTCTGGTACGGCAGGACCATTTCTGGCTCTTCATCTTGCGAGATCGTCTCCAGTTTCCAAGAGGGCGACCGGTCTCCAAGAGGACAGTTGGTCTCCAAGAAGACGATCGGTATCTAAGAGGATGACCGATCTCCAAGAGGACGGTCGGTTTCTATGAGTACAATCGCTCTCTAAGAGAACGACCGGTCTCTAAGAGTATGCTCGGTCACCAAGAGGACGACCGGTCTCCAAGAGAATGGTTGGTCTCCAAGAGGACGTTCGGTCTTCAAGAGGATGATCGATCTCTAAGAGGGCGGCCGGTCTCAAATAGGATGGTCGGTCTTTGAGAGGACGACCGGTCTCTAAGAGAACAATCGATATCAAACCGGATGGTTGGTCTCTAAGAGGACGAAGACTAAAAGGACGGTTGGATTGTTGGAGCTTGACAATAATCATGGGTTCAAATTAGGCCGGGTCATTTCGGCTTTGAGTTCACATTCGATTTAGTTGGAAGAGCTCGCCTTTATCGGGTTTGCTTGCGTAGTGTACGTCCGTATTGGGCTCGCTTGCATTTGGATGGAGCTCGCCCGCTCCCACCTCGCTTGCTCCAAGATGAGCTCGCTCGGTCCCAGCTCGCTCGTTCATTTTTGGATCACTCGTTCGCTCGCTGGCTGGCTCTTGGGTCGATCGCTCTCTCCCGGATTAGTTGCTCGCTCGCTCACTCCCTCCCGAATTGGTTGCTCACTCGCTCCCGACTAGCTTATTACAAGTGGAGCTCGCCCGCTCCTACTTCATTCACTCCAAGTTGAGTTCGCTCCCTCCCAGATCGTCCTCGTAGGGCTTTGAGGAGCACGCCCGTGAAGTGCTCGCTTGTGCTTGGAGAAGTTCGCTTGTGAAATGCTCGCCTGGGCTTGGGCTCGCCCGAGTTTGGAGTTCGCCTGGGATTGATAATTCCACCTCGGGTTCAGATAAGGGTGCGGCGTTGTTTTAGGGAATGTTAGAGAAGGATAAAGACGGTCAAGATTTTCCTATATTGAGTCGAGATCTCCAAGATTCGGTTGGCATTTGGAATGTTCCTTGTTAGGTCGAGATTGTTTGCTGGACACAGTCCTAACATCCTAATTGGGGAGTGGCGGATCTCTTCATTTAGGAAGTTGGCTTGTGTTTTCCTATACTAAGCCGGGAGGATCCCTTAACATTGGGAACGAATAACTTGAGGCGGACTTCTCGGGATTGGATATTGGGAATTTTCCCTATTTTGAGCCGAGATCTTCCTACATTGAAGGCGGCTTAGGTTTTTCTGTTTTCAGACGAAGCTAGGTCAAGACACTCTATATAAGGAGGGCTCGGGCAAGGAAGATGAGACATCAACAACAAAACACAACTACTACTTTACTCTTGTCCACTTCATTTTCCTTACAACTACTACTTTACTCTTGTCCAATTTATTTTCCTTAGTCTAGCGTAGCTCGTAGCATAACTCTAAGCTTAACATAATTAGATCAACCTTGGAAAGACCACTCCGAACCGTCCTAAGTCACTCATTCCCGCAACACTAACCTATGTTTATTGTTAGCAAAAATATCTACGAAATACAGGTATTTTCGACTAATCAAATTCAAAATCTCCCTATTAATCTAGAATCAATTTGAGTCAGTTCTTGTTTCACTTTTTCTTTAAATCCGACAAAAATAAAAACACGTGTCCAAAAATCTAGGAATGTACTAGAACCCCGGCGGGTAAGCACAAAGCGATCCATCCACCAACCAAAACCTCCCCACTTTTTATCTCCTCATCCCTTTCTCCACCTCATACACACTAAAAACTAGGGAAACACTTGGACAGAGATAGAGAGAGATGGCTTGCTCTGCGGCTACTTCAACGACCGCGCTCCTAGCTGCTGCTGCGTCGGCGGCTGCCAAGTCAACGGTCAAACCCACCACCGGCCCACGTACCCTGTCCCTTCCCAGCCCATTCCTCGGCCCGCGCCTCGCCTCACGCGCTCCCGCCTCCCGACGCGCCCGCTCCCTCGTCGCCAGAGCCGCCGCCGTCGGTTTCTCTCTACAAACAAAAGTTCTCTCTCTTTTTAAATAAATTCCTCATCTTGATTAGGGTTTCTGTGATGTTTAAATTTGCAGACCGAATTGCCGTTGGTGGGCAACGTGGCGCCGGATTTCGAGGCCGAGGCGGTCTTCGACCAGGAATTTATCAAGGTAATTTTGGAGATCTAATTAATTTTCCCCTTTTTATTTTTTTAATTGTGTTTTAATTCGGTTGTTTCGATGCTCGTAATAGGTTAAGCTGTCGGATTACATTGGGAAGAAGTACGTGATTCTGTTTTTCTACCCCTTGGACTTCACCTTCGTGTGCCCCACAGGTTCGTTGAGAATCCGGTTCGGGTTTGGCTGTTTTCTCTTTGTGTAGTGGTTGAGCTTCGGTTTTCTGTGCAGAGATTACGGCGTTCAGTGACCGCCATGGGGAGTTCGAGAAGCTCGGCTGCGAGATATTGGGCGTCTCTGTTGACAGTGTGGTGAGTTTTCGTGTAACCTCTTTATTGGCGTCCGAGGCTCTGTTTCGAGCTGTGTACATGGTAATGGATTTGGATAGAGTTTGTTCTCCGGAAAAAGGGCTGGGGGGTCAAGGTGCATTGCATGAGATGGGGAAACCGGAAATGCATATGATTCTAGAGAATAAAAAGTAGCTCTTTCTTGTTAATCTGCAGTTAATATTGATCATGAAGTTGCGGTTTTGAGTTTGACGGGTCTATTTAAATTGATGCTACCTCTTTTATAGCTCACATATCAACGTGGAAAACGCATGTCTAGAATCTTCACAATTTGTTTGGCCGTTTCTATGAAGGAACAATCTTTGTCGTATCTACCAGCTCGCTCGGATTAGCCATTCATTTATTAGGCTCCGGATATGGCTGCTTTCGAAAGATCCATATATGTTTTTATCCTTCGGTGACACCCTATTGAATTTATTATTGGAGGCTAAGTTCTTTCTCTCCCTCTGTTCTCTTTTTAGTTCTCGCACCTTGCATGGGTCCAAACTGATAGGAAGTCTGGTGGCCTTGGAGATTTGAACTACCCATTGGTTTCGGATGTCACCAAATCTATCTCAAAGTCTTTCGGAGTTTTGATCCCAGATCAGGTATGAATAAGACACTTCTTTTGATCGAATTGAGACACATTTATCTGTATCGCTAAATATTCTCTTCTTTACTTCTCTTATTTGTCATGGCGCTTTCTAGGGAATTGCTCTGAGAGGACTGTTCATCATCGACAAAGAAGGAGTGATCCAACACTCCACCATTAATAATCTTGCCATTGGACGTAGTGTTGACGAGACCTTGAGGACACTCCAGGTGATTATTTCAACCTTTATCATGGTCGACTACCTTCAGTTGACTCACATTCGTCCGGTACATGTCCCGTGTTGACGAAGCGAAAGGATATCCGGTTGACATTTCTAACCGTCTTATCACCCCTTCGGTTCGCAGGCCTTGAAGTACGTGCAGGATAACCCGGATGAAGTTTGCCCTGCTGGATGGAAGCCCGGGGACAAGTCCATGAAGCCGGACCCGAAACTCAGCAAGGACTACTTTGCAGCTATATAGAGGCGATCTGAGTACTTGCGACAACATTCGTTTCCTTCAATGTAATGCTTTTTGTAGACGTAAGTTTAGAAGAGCCGTATTCCTGAAATAAGAAACGGTTGGATGAGACTCATACTTTGGATCTACTCAACGGACATTTTTTCCCCCATATCTGTTGTGTGCGACTTTTGTGGATGTATTGTATTGGTCACCTGATTGACGACAGGGGAAGCTTAAGAAGATCACCTAAATGCAGTAATTTTACGATGGTACCTACATTAAGTGCTAATATTTGGTCATTAATTTTTTATTAACACTTAGCAGCGAAAAAATATAACCATGTAATCAAATTTAGTATAATCCTCAAGTTTTATGAATTATCGATATTTTAGCCATGCGTTTAAATTTTTTGAAGTATAGTTGCGGAGGTATTAATAAGCGAGCTTTGGCCACTTGATTATTCTTTCCTACAAAAATTATAACAAAAACACGCGGACACTGTTTTTTGTACACAATCGCCATGGTTGGTTAATGCGACCAACTTTATTAGGGTACATCTTATCCAAAGTTTACGGGACCATTTGACCAAGTTCTTTGGATTCTCTACCTACTTACTCGTGTCGGTTTAAAATACTCTTTTGCTGAAGATCATTCAAGCTTTTGTTCAGGTTTGATATCAGTAAAATTTTTGAACGATGATAAAAACTATTCCACCAAATACTTAAGAAGTGTTCGAATTTGGAACCTCTTGGTAAAATTATGCAGACAACTAATAGTTATTAGTTTAAATATAATAGATTATCGACAAGGGATCTCTCAAAGTCAAAGTCCACCGTTTTTGTTTGGAAAATGGAAGTAACGTGTAAGAGCTCGGACCCATCAAGCCTTAACGGCTACAAGAAGATCGGTACAAAATGTCAATTCCGCGGCTCCTTTGGGGCTACGAACTGTATGTAGCTCCTTTCATACCATCCCCGAGAGCGACGGCACCCCCATAGAATGGCGAAAATACCCCTCGAAGCGGTTTACTTCACAGGTCAGTTCACAAGAGACTCGACTCGAATCAGCGGCTAAGCACATTGATTAAATTTGCATCACCAACTGGTACTCGGAGAGTCGGTTTTAATAAGATTCGATAATACTCGAGTCCGAACGTAGGAAATTTGCATCCCCGACAGTGGCAATCCCACTCACCCGAAAATCGAACATGATTCGCTCTCCTGTCCGTCCCTACTACGCTTTTTCCGTTGTCCTTGTCTACTTAACCAACCAAAACCCAGTTCCTCTCTCTTTTATTCACTACACCACAAACAATGGCCATCCCTCTTCTCCTCCTCTTCCTCCTTTCCCTCTCCTTCCAACTCCCAACCTCAACCCCAACCAAAATCACCCTCCCCTTGATCCCAACCATCCGCTCCCCATCACCCGACCCTCTCCAAACCCTAACCCACCTCGCCTCCCAGTCCATCTCCCGGGCCCACCACCTCAAGCACCCCATTGATCACGCCCACCGCGCCACCTCGCTCACCGTCAAGGCCCCGCTCTTCCCGAGGGGGTACGGGGCCCACTCCGTCCCGCTCAGCTTCGGCACCCCACCGCAGCCCTCCACCTTCGTAATGGACACGGGGAGCAGCCTCGTCTGGCTCCCCTGCACCTCCCGCTACCTCTGCTCCGACTGCTCCACCTCGGCCACCTCCTTCATCCCGAAGAACTCCTCCTCGGCGAAGCTCGTCGGGTGCGCGAACCCGAAGTGCGCGTGGCTCTTCGGGGCTAGCATTCTCTCGAAATGCCCCTCCCCCAAGCAAGCCCCCGAGGCTTGCCCTCCGTACTTTATCCAGTACGGCCTCGGGTCCACCTCCGGGCTGTTGCTCTCCGAAACGCTGTCGTTTAACGGGGAAGCTGGTTACTTCCCGGACTTCCTCGTCGGGTGCTCCGTCGTCTCCTCCCACCAGCCGGAGGGCATCGCAGGCTTCGGCCGCTCCCCGGAGTCCCTCCCTTCCCAGCTCAACCTTAAAAGATTCTCCTACTGCCTCGTCTCCCACCGCTACGACGACGTTCCGAGGTCGTCCGACCTCGTCCTCGGCGGCTCCTCCGCCGCCGCAGGCCTCGGATATACCCCCTTCCGGCGAAACCCGAACGCCTCGAACGCGGCGTTTAAAGACTACTACTACCTCAACCTGAGGCGGATCATCGTCGGGGAGAAGGTTATCAAGGTCCCCCACGTGTTCGCCGTCCCCGGAGAAGACGGCAACGGCGGGACCATCGTTGACTCCGGGTCAACGTTCACCTACATGGAGAAACCGCTATTCGATCTGGTCGAGGCCGAGTTCCGAAGACAGCTGGGGAACTACACGGCCGCGAAGGACGTGGAGGATCGGACCGGTCTCA
This sequence comes from Hypericum androsaemum, assembly GCA_963995505.1. Taxonomy (NCBI): domain Eukaryota; kingdom Viridiplantae; phylum Streptophyta; class Magnoliopsida; order Malpighiales; family Hypericaceae; genus Hypericum; species Hypericum androsaemum. Next base: position 12,564,627 of record OZ023195.1, read on the forward strand.
GGCCGTGCTTTCGGGTTTCCGACGCCGGCGAGCCGGTTTCCTTGCCGGGGATGGCTCTCCGGTTCAAGGGCGGGGCGAGTATGGAGCTGCCTCTGAGTAACTACGTGGCGCTCCTCGCCTCCGACGCCGCGTGCTTGATTTTCGTCACCGACGGCGCTAAGGCCGGGCCGGCGGGTAGGGGCGGGCCGTCGGTGATACTCGGGAATTACCAGCAGATGAACTACTACGTGGAGTATGATTTAGAGAAGCAGAGGTTCGGGTTTAAACGACAGAATTGCCTGTCGTCCACCACGTGATTAGATTATTGTTTTCCCCGTTATTATGTGTGTGATTTGCTTAAAAGATTGTGTGTAATAACATATGAATAAGTGAAAAGGTGCTTTAAATGATGAAAGATACAATTATAATATTAGTCAAATTTTTACGATTCAAATCTGAATTAATTTTTTCAATATATAATTATGATTGATGTCGAGTGGCGCATGATTTATCTTTCTGCTTATTGATGATTCCGATTAGATTTTATAGTCTCAGTGTTCAATAATTACGACATTAGTCTAATCTCATTCATGATTTACACATAATACAATATTTGATTCTTGTAACTTTGCTTCGGTGGGAAGTTTCCCTCTTTTCTGTTTTTGGTGAGGAAGTTATCCGATGTTCACGGACGGTTTGTGAGATATAACATCGATATATGGTTGACTCTGTTTCAACTTCATCAGATAATCATGGAGTTGGATTGGGTACGAACACCTCCATTCTGAACCGTTCGAAATGAAGACACGTAGGAATTTTTTTATAAAAATGCTAAAATACAGGGACCAAAATGAAAAAGTCATACGCAAACACAGGTTGGAAACAAATGTCATTATCACATAACTGCGCATGCCAGTATCGTAACCGGGGCATGCCATTATCGTAAATGGGGCATACCAGTGGGACTTTTTTACAAAAAATGCTAAAATATGGGGACCAAAATGAAAAAAGTCACATGCGCTAGTATCATAAACTGGACATGCTGCTGTCACAAAAATAAATGCCATCATCACATAACTGCGCATGCCAGTATCACATAACTGAGCATGCCATCGCGGTTCCCTTTCACTCCAAACCGTCCGGAATGATTTCTTTACTCCGGACTCAATCCACTGCCGATAATCATGTAATTGTGATTTTTTTGGTCTCCCAATTATAACTTTTTTCGATTTAGGCGTTGATTTCCTGTTAAAAACAGTATTTTGGAGTTGAATACTTATAATATCATGACCGTTCATATTTTTAAAATGTCAAATTTCAGTTGCTGGTTTTATGTGTTCTGAACTATAACGCATGAAAGTAAAAAAAAATACCAAATCACATATCAATGATATGAAAGTGAATTTTTCAATTTTTTGGACTATCAACCACGTGAACATCCAAGATGATATAGCGTTGCTGAGCAAAATGCAAAATCTCAGTCTGATTTTATGAAGGTTTTTGGAAACGACCGGAGGTTGATCCAGATTTTTGTCCGACATCTGGATTAATCAATCCGACCGGTTGGATTATCAATCAAAGTGGACTTTTTTATTTTTAAAACTAGTTAATTATATTTTGAAAATAGCAAGTGCCCCCCATTATCGTCGCCAATTTTGCATTAGACTTGGGATTGTGTAAGTCTATAAAGTATACTGTTGAGAAATAAGATCGAAACGAGTAAAATACGAGACACAAGAATTACGTGGAAACCCCAAGACGGGGAGAAAACCACGGGCAAAGGAGAGTCGTCCACTATGTGAGTCCAATCGGTTACAAGGTCTCCGTGAGGGTTCTCTCTACCTCACAACTCTCAACTAGTACAAATAAGACCTAGGCATAGGCCGTATATATATAGGAGACTAGTACTCTATTCTGATCAGGAAATAGAGCCCTACTCTAATTAGGAATTTGGAACAATCCCTAACAAATCTCCACCTTGGACCAAATTCTATGACTCCAACTTCAACGTTTCTCCACCTTCACCATCAGCCCCTAAGGGCAATCAGCATCAAGCATGAACACCGACCAAGTCCAAGCAATGCTCGAACTTAGTACCAGAAAGTGGCTTCGTCAACATGTCTGTAGGGTTGTCCTTGGTACCCACCTTGCTCACAACAATGTCGCCTTGAGCAACATGCTCCCGAATGAAGTGGTACCTCACATTAATGTGCTTTGTCCTCTCATGATACATAGCATCCCTTGTGAGATGGATAGCACTTTGACTATCACAGTACACTGTACTGACCTGCAGCTTCTCACAGATTTCACTGAAGAAACCTTTCAACCAGATAGCCTCCTTCACACCTTCAGTTATAGCCATGTACTCCGCCTCAGTGGTAGACAACGCCACTGTGGCCTGTAGACAAGCTCTCCAACTGATAGCACATCCTCCAAGAGTGAAGACATATCCAGACAAGGACCTGAACTTATCAAGATCTCCAGCATAATCTGAATCAACGAAACCAACAACTCCATCACTGATGCGTCCAAACTGTAGACACACGCCCTTGGTACCCTTCAAGTACCTCATAATCCACTCCACTGCTCTCCAATGACCTTCTCCAGGATTTGCCATAAACCTGCTAACGACACTCACAGCATAGGCCAAATCCGGGCGTGTGCAAACCATAGCATACATCAGAGAACCAACAACATTGGAGTATGGAACACCAGACATGTAATCGACCTCAGCAGCTGACTGTGGAGATAAGGCAGACGAAAGCTGAAAATGTGTACCAAGAGGAGTACTCACAGGATTACCCTCCAAGGCGACGAGCGAGCGGGTCGGTCCCCTCCAGGCGACGGGCGACGGCGCGGTGACGGTGCGCGGGCCTCCTCCACGGGCGACAGGTTCCGATTTCAAAGAACCCCGAGAACTCCCTCTCTCTCCCCGATTCTTCTCCGACTTCCCCGAAGACAGCGAGCGGCGGGACGACGCCGGACTCCTCGGGCAGCAGCGGACGGACGAGCGGGCGGTGGTCGGGCGAACGGCGCTCGGCTCCTTTGGCGGCGGCTCCGATGGGTTTCGAAAAAACCCTAAATCCCAATTTTCCCCAAATCGGTTACTGTTCACGGATTTTCCTTTTTTTTTTTTTTTCAAAACTCGAATACTCGAAACTCAGATCTAGCTCTGATACCAAATTGTTGAGAAATAAGATCGAAACGAGTAAAATACGAGACACAAGAATTACGTGGAAACCCCAAGACGGGGAGAAAACCACGGGCAAAGGAGAGTCGTCCACTATGTGAGTCCAATCGGTTACAAGGTCTCCGTGAGGGTTCTCTCTACCTCACAACTCTGACCTGCCACATCTTTCTTCTTGAATACCCACTTGCAACTGACAACCTTCTTATCCTTAGGCAGCTTAGTAATCTCCCAAGTCTTGTTCTTGTGAAGAGATTTCATCTCTTCCTCCATAGCAACCAACCATCTATGGTTCCGTTGCCGGGACTTGATTTCTGGATTTGGAGCTTGAACAGCTTGATGTGAAGACATCTTTCTTGAATGGAGAGCTTGAGGAGCGGATTTATATGGCACAGCCTGAGGGTTTTCATGTTGAAGGCAAAGAAGACCATGTGTGCTTGTTGAAGAAGTCCCTGTATGGCCTTAAGCAGTTTCCGAGGCAGTGGTATAAAAGGTTTGATTCCTTTATGATTTCTCATGGTTATGAGAGGAGCAAGTATGAGAGTTGTGAGGTAGAGAGAACCCTCACGGAGACCTTGTAACCGATTGGACTCACATAGTGGACGACTCTCCTTTGCCCGTGGTTTTCTCCCCGTCTTGGGGTTTCCACGTAATTCTTGTGTCTCGTATTTTACTCGTTTCGATCTTATTTCTCAACATATACTTATATTCATTTATGTAATGTGGGCTTGTCATCAGACGCAGGGAGTCTTTAGTACGTTATTATATGCTTGCGCTAAAAAGCAGGAAGCGCCACTTCCTATTGGGGTTACCTACGGCCTACGGGACACGGCCACCATCATCTAAACTTTTGCTGCGCACAAATTAACATGTTAGCTTTGTTCAAATGACAAACAACTAACATGGTAGGCCCAATTCACTTTTTGAGGTCGGCATTGTATAACGTACGGCCGATCAACTGTTTTCGTCACATGTTTTTTTCTTACTCACACTTGCTCCGATAAATTTTTCAGAAGTTATTCTTCATAAAACCGTTGTAGGACAAACTTGTCTAATTTTAAAGTTTTTTGTGATATTCGTCAGAAAAAAATGTACACTGTTAATATAGATAGTATAATCAAAATTTAAATTTTTATTAACACATCTGAAGTATTACATAGTGCATCACAAATCAACATGTTCGGCCGAATACCGTGGTGGAATTTTGTAATCAGAAAGAACATAATGCTATATCTAGAGTCAGTCAGATAAAGGGTTAACAAATTTTCACACAAAGTAAGAATTCACAAACCTTTTTCAATTGACATTGTATACGTTTAATTATCAACTTTGGTGAAATGAAGATGTCTATTTATAAAAAAAAATGTTCGTTTTGAATCCGACGGAGTAACAAAGAACAAGTAAAAGTTTTTCTACCAATTTTTAATGCTGCCATGTTTAGAAAAAGTAAACTAGAAATGTATCTTCTATTTTAAAAATAAATACGCTAGTTGATCCAGAGGCGTTAACTCTCCTCTATTTTTTCTTCCCAAAAACTGTGCGCAGGTTTACAAGGTTTCTCGGTATCCATAGGATACGAAAGAGACTGGTTATAATCATACCAATGATGGATGGGTTTATGTCAATTAGGACCATTGAATCAAAATTGGGGTCATCCAGGACCACAATATATTATGAACACTATGGTTATCTTCTTTTTTTTAGGGTACACTACGGTTATCTTTGGGTTTCCTATTGAGGACCACTTCATTTACGTCGATGCTTACGCATAATAGGTTCTATTTGCCATATGTTGTACCTATTGCGCAGCCATTATTAATTGCGCTGTTTGGAATTAAATTAATTCATTTACTTAGTGACAGATTATTATATTGCTAATTGGAAGTGTGGTGAAGTGTGAACATGTTAAAAATTCACCTAGTTATTTTTGGTTTATATTTCATGGTATCCAAACACTTACTCAACCAATTAATATAAGTGTGAGTCGAATATGATCTTTGAAATATGACAAAGTCTTTTCAATAATCTCAAGGACTCGAAATAGATTCCTCTTGATTAAGCTGACACAATTTCATCACGAATTGATCTAAGTAATTAATCCACATACCTATTACTTTAATTTTTTAGATAAAATATATTATATGATATTAGAATGGGTTGATTTAGTGACCCACCGTTACTCGCACCATATTGTCTTGTCAATTGCCGCTCCTTTGTTTTGGGCCTTATCTTGTGTGCATGTATGTGTTTATATATAGACAAAGAGATTCGACCCTGTTGTTCCTTCACTGCGAAGAAACATGCCATAGTTAAATCCATCGATTTATGTTCTAAAGTCGTTGGTAAGGTAGTCGCAACATGAACGTTTCGATTTCTCCAATTAGAAACACTTGCCAGTTGGAAACAGAGGAAATAAAGGTTTAAGTGATGGGCCCCTCTATGGTCACTAAAATCATGTGAGTGAATAAGACAAAAACATATGAGAGTAGCAAAGCACATGGGCTTGACAACGAGGTCATTAACCCTCAAAAAAGACAACGAGGTAATTTACGCCGTGGTCAATTTTCTCTATCAAATTATGGCTATAATTTACACTAAATTATGGTTGGGTGTGTTTTTCAGTAGACGGGATTAGGTTGAGAGCATGCTTTTTAAGAAATGCGTACCAATCAGACTGCAAATCCAGGCCAAACCCAAGCCAGATTTCACCCTAAACCTAGTCTCTAGTTTAAACAATGGTCAATAATGTTGTCACCGATTTTTCTGGTTGGACCGATTGATTTGTGCTGTTAAAATGGTCAACCCAGCCAAAAATTTTTTACTTGAAAAAATAGTTTAAATTTTAAAGTAATTAAATTATGATTTTAATAATTGCACATTATGATTTTGTAATAAATTAGATGATATTGATAACTATTTTCTATTTTAATACTAAATACAATAAATAATATATATTTTAATGAAAAAATATGGGATCCGACTATTAGTCTGACTAGTCGACCGATTAACTAGGACGAGATAAATTTCGGAACGATCTTCACACTGTTTTTTATAACTATGGTTAGGAGAATTTGATCTCATGTCGGTCTTTCATTAAGAGAGGACTGTGATAAACTCGATTAACTTGAGTTGGCTCGAAATAAGATAGTTGATGACATTATTCATGGGTGGTTTCGGTACGAGCACGTACTCAATTACCCTGGTCTGTTCATGGATGAAATAACATAATGGCCTTCTCCAACAAAATGAAATGGCCATCAACCTCTTATAGAAAAAAAATATGTGGTTAGTTGTTGGTTTTGGACACCATTCTGGTTTTAACTCGAGTGCATCATGACTATAGGCCGAATGTTGATTAATTAGGTTTGTTGTAGTGCGAATTGGGTAGCTGGTAGCTCATCGAATTATAATCAGCACTTGCAACCGATAATATTGTGCATATTATTTTTTTGGTGATGTGATTTTACATGTTACTTTTATATTTTGAATTGATAATCTGGTTACCCTTTTTTTATAAACATGTATCACGTGGTACCAACAAGAACATATATGAACTAGATGTTGCTCTAATTTAATTAAGAGGTCTCGAATTTGAGTCACTGAGAATGAGAATATAGCAATATTAAATATTTGTTGGAGAATTTTGTCACATTTTAAAAATTTTATCCGGTTCATATCTGAATTAGTCGGCCTGATGAATGTCCGAATAAGAGATGTTAGAGAAAAAACATGTACAATGTGGCGTGTTGGGAGATTGTTGAAAGTCTCCAAGTCACAGAAGCAGCAGCTGGAATGTAAGCTTCACCTGAGCGACATCTTTGCCTCATATGCTGGGAGGCACCAAACATGGATCGAGTCAAGATTAACATTTATGGTGGTCTCGTTCCAATTCCGAGAGCGGAAGCTTCTGCGCGGAATAATGGACTTTGCTACGAGGATTGAAACTAGTTTGAAATATAGGATTTTAAAAGGTCCTATTTTGGAAGTTGACTCGTAAGTTTTAACCTCCGCAACTTAGGGACAACAAGTCGATCACGGTCTCACTTATCTTTTACCAAGAAGTTAATTTGTGTGCGGTCGTGCGGATATTTCAGATACCCCAGATTGCTTAAGGGCATCACTATATTTAGGGGGAGACATTCGTCAGGGACAAAGGTAGTCCCCAAATTTGGAGACTAAAGGGGAGTTGTGGCAATCTAGGTATTAATAAAGTAACTAAGAGTAAAATTAAAAAATAAATAGAAATAAAAAGAGAGATAAAAAATTAGCTGGCACATTTTTTTTATGAAAAGACTAAAAAAGTCAAAAATATAAACTAACCCCACGTGAAAAGAGGAAGGAACGCTTCACAAAGACTCTTTCTCTCTCTCTCTAAATTATTGTCGACTTCAAAAATCATATCAGATATTTTTTTAACAAACAAACTCAAAGAACCAAAAAATAAAAATTTAATAGAAAACTAATATCACTACGTTCGAAAACCAATATCACTACTTTCAGAAACCAATATCACTACGTTCGGAAACCAATATCACTACGTTCGAAAACAAATATCACTACGTTCGAAAACCAAAATTACGACATTTAGAAACTAATATTACGACGTTCAGAAATCAATATCACCACATTTGAAACCAATATCAATACATTCGAAAACTAATATATCACCACATTCGAAAACCAATATCACTACGTTCGAAAACCAATATCATTACAGACTAAAACTAATAGCATTACTTACTCAAACCAATATCATTACAAACTTAAACCAATATCAATACATACTCAAACCAATATCATTACAGACTAAAATTAATATCAATACATACTCAAACCAATAGCATTACCGACTAAAATCAATATCATTACATAGTCAAACCAATATCAATACATACTCAAACCAATATCTTTACTTACTCAAACCAAATTTATTATAGACTAAAATCAATATCAATACAAACTAAAACCAATATCAATACAAACTCAAACCAATATCAATACATACTCAAACCAATATCATCACATACTCAAACCAATATGAGTACATACTCAAACCAATAGCATTACTTACTCAAACCAATATCAGTACAGACTAAAACTAATATCAATACATACTCAAACCAATATCAATACATACTCAAAGCAATATCAATACATACTCAAATCAATATCATTACAGACTCAAACCAATTTTATTACAGACTAAAACCAATATCAATAAAGACTAAAACCAATATCAATATAGACTCAAACCAATATCAATACAGACTCAAACTAATATCAGTACATACTCAAACCAATATCAGTACATACTCAAACCAATATCAATACAAACTCAAACCAATATAATTACAGACTCAAACCCTAAATTCAACACCTCCGTTGAGTTGGGCATCGAGGCGGCGGTTGAGATCGTGTGTCTTCTGGCAGACCTGGAGCTCGAGCTCGTGCATTTGCTGGAGACAGTACTGCCTCAGCCCATCCCCTTGCTGCTGCTTCCCGCTACTGTTATTGTTCACCGTCCACATGTCATCTGCCTTTCTCGCCGCTTCAACTTCTACCGCTGCCATCTCCTCTCTCTCCTATTGTTTCGCCGATTGGGGCTTCTTCTTCTTCTACTTGTACTACTCGTTGAGAGAGAGAGAGAGAGAGAGAGAGAGAGAGAGAGAGAGAGATTTCTCTTTTATGGGAAGAAGAAGAGAGATTTCTTTTATTTTAAGAAGAAGAGAGAACGATGGCGGCCACAATTTTTTTATAGCAAATTTAGGAGATAAAAAGGTTTGATGGATGGGGGTGGAAACTCTGGTTGGTATGGGTAAAAGGTCAAAAGTATCCTTGATAGATTAATGGCCCTTGGATTTGTAGATACTGTTTTAAAATCAAATCTGACGGCCTATATTTAAGTCCCCACCTATGGACAACTTTTCTTTAATCCCCACTCAATCCGTTCTCCTATATTTAGACATGTTTGATGTATCTTCGGTTTGTAATAATGTATAGGGCCTTCAAAACGAAATTTATTCTAAAAAACTAAAAAAAATTTACGTTAGTATAATATAGTTTAACTTTAAGTATCACGTAATTTTTTTGTTGCCAAAATTTGTTTAAAATGAGAATTTAAAAACCTCTAAAATTGGCATGGTGTTTTTTTTAATTAAAAACAAGTACTTGCTCATCTTAAATAGTGGATGGGCTTTTCCAAAATCCGAGCTGGGCAAGCAGCGTCCGTGTCCTAACAAATGGGCTTTTCTCGTTGCAACTTGCAAAGCACATATTTCTTCTCTCGACCCAGAAAAGAAAACCCAAACAAAATTCAGATGGCGAGAAGGTTGAAACGCCGCCGTTTCAACTTTTGCACCAATAATGCCAGCTGGCACACACCCCTTTAAAAGGAAACTGGTCGTTGAAAGTTAGTTGCTCCACGAAAAGTTGCCACCTCCTTCCCACCAAACGGCCAAACCAACCCGAATTTACCAAAACACCCCCCGTAACCGCGCCTCGCCCCTTATTATTTCCTATTTCGCATGTTCCAGTAACCGCTCTCTCTCTCTTCCTCCTCGCCCCGGCCGTCTCGAGATCTCGAATCCCCGATGGTTCTCCGCCTCTAAATCCCCGCGGCTTCATTTATTTAGAGAGAGAAAGTAGAGGTTTTGGGGACGAATTTTCTAGAAGGCTCCGGATCAGGTGACACCATGTGGCGATCTCTCTGGCGATCTATTGATCGCTTCTCTCACCAACACTTCAGGTAACTTCTCTCTCTCTCCCTCCTCAACGGTTTAGGAATTAGGGCTTACGTGGCAGGGAATCTGTGCCTGGAGCTTGTCAGTTGGCTTAGGGTTTCGAGATTATTTCTCTCTTGGATTTGTTGGAGTTGGAGGGAATGTGGTTATTGCTGGGAGAAGTTTTGAACTATGTTTGGTAAATTAGGATTGTTTTAGATGCGTTGAGGTTAAAGTTCGTTTGAGTCACTTTCTGCTCTGTTTTCCCTTGTTTTTGACTGTTTTAACGACGCTGAAGTTGACAATGTGCTTGTTGTGTGAGGGCCTATTGTGGGCGAGGGGAGGTGCCAGAGTGTATAGGCGGTGTAGCGGTTAGGGCGTGAAATATGAGGACTAATTTCTGCATCGTTGACTCATCATTTCGATGCGAAACTTTTGTTCTATTCATGTTAATGTCTGAACTTGTTGTTGAGTCTATAGTCGACGGAGGAAGTTGCCAGAATTTATAGCAACCGTAGGGCATGGAATTTGAGGACTGATTTCAGTGTTGTCGAGTCATCATTTTGCTGCTCAAGCTGTTATCTACCAAGAACACATTTGTTTTTGTTCTGTTTATGCTAATATCTGAACTTTTTGTGTGCTAGACATGTTGTCAGCGAGCTGCGGCAGATTAAAGTTGTCGATACTACTAACCGGGTAATTCAAAGCATCCTGCCTAGCTTTGTATCTTGTTGGTACGATATCAGGTTTCTTTATATTCTTAAACTCATTTGTCATCTTTTTCTTCTTCCAGGAATTAGTTATAGATCTTCTGCAATCCATAGTGGAGATAGTTACCTATGGCGATAGGCAAGATCCGTTGATTTTCGAGTACGGAATTCTTCTCACATATATCTGATGATGACTTTTGATTGTTTTGAGTTACACTTGAAGAGTTCATGCAATTGTGCAGGTTGTTTATGGAATATCAAGTTTTGGCAGAATTTGTACGTGTGCTAAAGATCGGTCGTAATTCGAGGATAGAAGCGCCATTACTGCAATATTTGAGCATTATGATTCAAAATATGGATAGCGAACAAGCAACCTGTATGACTTTTTTCTGCTCTTTTAACATGTTTTCTTTACCTTTTTTTCAATTTGTAAATTCTACGATTGTGCCTGTGCACGCTATCCTGATGAAGTCATTATGATTTTGTCTCCCGTCCTTTTAGTTTACCAGATTGCATAGCTAGATTACCTTTTATTCCCTTCCTTTTTCTACTTGGATCTTTCGCTGGCAACTTACATCTGCCATTGAACATTAATAATGTGCAGATTACTGTTTTAGCAATGACTATGTCAACAATATTATAGCACATGAATACAAATTCGATGGGGGAGATCTGGCTCCATATTTTGTATCATTCTTAAGGTTTGAATTCTCTTCCTAATTATAGCCGTGCTTGTGTCATGCTAGTCATCCTTGTCAATTTTCCAACAATCCATTCACAGGTCACTCTTCTGTTCCAATTTGCTTGTGACAGAGCAGTGAGCAGCAAATTAAACAAAGACACGCTTTGCCTTCTGGTTAAGGTTCAAGAGGTAAGTGGATATGTGTGCAGTTCAAAGCTATAGTTTTCTGTGATTCCTGCAGTATATGACAATGGTATGAAATTGAGTGAAAAATGATGTGCTGCTGATGATGTAGATGTGGCAAAATTGTTTGATTGCTCTGAAGGGCTGAACAAATAATCTCTTGTGTTATGACTGTTTGGTGATGCTTTCTGGAATAAAAAAATGAAGTCTTGTTTTTCTTAGAAAACAAGTTTTCCTATGTTAATGGATCAGAATGCAAGAAGGTGCCAAGTCTCGAGTTCTATATACTGGGTGCAGAACTTTTCCTGTTAGATGACCAGTCCATTCTTGTCTCCTATCTACTTTCTTAGAAGAAAAACCATCGCCTTATTTTCTTGAGATGGCCACTGAAGGATGCGAGACTTCGGGCTTATTAGGAAGACATGCATTGTTGAACAACTTTCTTATGCTATTAGACCAATAGACTATCTGTGTACCATTCTTTCTTATGGTTGTCTTAGGCATCATTGTAGGAGACAATAGTTTTCCAGTTGAACTGCGCATGCCTTAGTTTACAACTACTTGGTGATGCTCTTGTTGTACTCAAAAGGCATCCAAACATGGTGATGCTCTTGTTTTACCCAAAGGCATCCAAACTTGCCATTTTTTTGATCCTATGCAATTGCATCTCTGCCCTGTTCTAGCCTTTTAATTTTGCGCACTTGGATGCAATAATTCTGGCTATGCATTTACGTTATTAAAAAACTCAGGTTTTCTTTTTCTTTGGTTGCAGGACACTGTAGTTTCTTTTCCCCTTTATAGTGAAGCTCTAAAATTTGCTCAGAATGGGGAAAAGATGATTCAAACAGCTGTACGTGCATTAACTCTCAACATATACAACGGTATTTTGTTGTTACCTATCATTAGCTTTTGCACTACAAAAAATCTGGGTGCACTATGGAACAATCTTCCTTCCATGTTTGCAGTTAGTGATCATATGGTTTATCAGTACATTACAACTCCTCCAGCATCAGAATATTTCTCAGACTTGGTGCGAAGCTTGAAGGAGCAATGCATTCACTTGGATGGTCTTGTCTGTGCTACAGGGTAATTCCTTACATTTTCTCTTAGAAACTTTAGTACTTTTCATGTGCAAGGCAAAGCATCAGTACTCAACTGTCGATGCCTTTTTGCTTTGTTGCAGGGAAATAAATGCTAAAAGAGGGAGAAAGGAACTCCTTCCAGAAACTGACAAAATTATAGATGATTTATACTACTTTAAAGATATTCTCTCCATTGGCGAATCTCGTTTATGTCAAACAGTTACCCAGCATCTTCTGGACCTACTTGTTTTTCCTATTTTGTGTTCATTGGTTAAGCCTGCTCAAAATAAGGTGAGTTGCTGTCTGCATGACTCCCTTTTGTATCCTCAGGTTATACTTTTGTGAGAGAAGGTACTGCGGATAAACATTCCAACTAACTGATGTAGACCATGTCTGTCTTTAGTTCTCTATGGACATGTTTGATGTCTTCCCAAAATTTTGTAGCTGCTGTATCCTTATTCTAAGTTTTAACAGATGGTCTTCTATATGTTCCAGATAAATAATTAATTTTGTTAATTTTAAAGGAGGTCTGGCCAGTTGCTTATAGAATATCAGGCAATACATTGTTCAACATACTTGGGATACTAATTTGCTCGTTTGTTTCAGGGCACAAGTATGTCTGCAATTACTTCCTTGTATATGGTCATTCTTCTCGTGCAAGTTGTTGGCGGCAAAGATATCGTGAATTCAGTCACTGAATTTATTCTACAGCCTTTTGCGTTGTCATCCATGCAAGATGAAAATGAGAAAGTTGCTGAATCGTCTGATGATTTAGGAAATTCTGTTCTATCCCTTTCTGAATCTGAAGGAGCAGAAAACGTTAACGGAAGCCCTGCTTCTGAGTTTTATCTAGAAAATAATTCATCCAACTCTTGTGTGGTGGGATGTCCTGGCAAGGATAATGCTTTTCCACAAAGGTATGCTCTTTTGTAATGGTTAGATCTGTACGTCAACTAGAAAAGATTTTATTTTGGCTCATACTCGCGGTTTGCTACTACTAACTGGTCATTTCCACAAGGGTATGCACTTCTAGTATTCTTCTTGGCATTCTGAAGAAAGGATCTATCGGCTTCTGTGTCATTTTTCATAAAGTTCCACATGCTGATTAAAAATTGACATTTTGAATTTTCTTCTCAGAAGATTAAGATATGCGTTTCAAGTTTTCCTCAAAATATTAGAAAAATGTCAGCTTTGACTTTCATTTTCGATGGAGCTTTGATTGAATTAATAGTTATCCATTTATGTATTATAAATATCTTCTCATTGCTGACCAATCAATGTTGTCAGTGGAATTTATGTAATTAAATGGTGTTTGCCCTTCTCAAATGGCATGTCACAGTTTGACCATGGCTTGATGTTTATTCATTAACTATCCCATTCAGACATTTTTTATTTTGAGATGAGCCAACACCATTTAATTAATGAAGACCCACTGGGTGACTTGTGTTTAGTCAAAATTGATAATTATGTTATAACTTTTATAAGAATATATTATGTTATAACTTTTATAAGAATATATATTATGTTATAACAAATTTCGAATACAATAACTGAACTAGTTCATTTTAAATAGGATTGCACTGCTATTTTTGTTGCACGGCACGGAAATGCAACTACTAGTTGTAATTTTGAGAATTTAGTCTCCGTGAAAAAAGAAGAGCTTTTTATGAAAAATGTAACCTATCCTTTACATTCCTTTCTTGGGTGACTGACTGTTGAGGTTCATATTACGATCGGATATGTTGCCACCAATTTTATTAAGTCAGTTGCTGTCCTTGGCAAAGGGAGGATTTTGCTTTGCTCAGTCTTAATTTTCATGTGCTTCTTAACCATCTCCACTGACATCAATTTTTACTCTTTCATCATCTCTTTCTACTTGTATCTGTTTGTTTTCCGTTCTGGATGTAGTCAATCAGTGTTGAATGTACATGTTCGTGTGTGTAAAAGAGAGATGGAACCATGGTAATTCTTGGTTTCCATATCACAACCTAGGAAACATGTTTCCATTTTAACCATTTGGTTCAAATTTGTATTGTACAGGAGCAGAAGCTTCGCATCTACCTTCTACGATGACCAGTTTGTGTTGCTGGCCTTCTCGTTTTTGTTACTTACTTTAGCAGATAATAAGTTAACCGGTAAACTTTCTCATCATGCACACTTGAGGACGCTTACAACTGATTGAGTACTATTCTCATCCGTCTCTTTCATGTTTCCAATTTTGTTGCAGCTGCGGGGCTAACAATTCAACATAGTGGGAGCAAGCCAGATGTGGTAAATCCCTAAAAATCTTATCACTTGCCGTAGAGACAGAATTTGTGAATGCTTGTACTTCCATCTAATATTTACTATGTTTGATGAATCACTAGTGTTACATTGGTCATTCTTCTTGAGCATAGGCAGGGATGTCAATTTGAGTCATTATGTTGTCTAATAACATGAAGTAATATCACTGAAAGTTTAGGTTTCGATAATATACAAGTCTCCTGAACACAGTTCAGTAATTACCATGCCATCAAAGTGATATACTCCTTTCCATTCGGCATCTTTGTTTTCGCAGTATACTTCTTTTCTCTCTCTCTTTCCTGCTAAATTATATTGTTAATGCTGATTCCTTCAATTTATTGGGCAAAAATTCAAGCTTTTCTAAGTTATAAACTCTGACCTACTCTTACCCTAGTATTCGCCATTCTTTACAGCCAATAGTCTGCATTGTTCTTGCTAGATTCTTAGTTGCAGATTGAGTTTGTGGGTTGATAATTATGGTAGTTTCTCTTTGTTCTGACCCGAACAGTGTATCCTCTTCTTTTGGATATCTGCTAGATATTTGGTGCCAGAATTTTTGACTTCTCAGTTTCACAGGTAATGGATGGAAGTATCCTTGGGAAGTTTCTGCCAGAGGTACATATCTTGTACGGTTGTACCATATGCTACCCCATTTACTCAATGCTTTTGGTTACATGCTCATATTAGCCTTACCGATACTCCCACAGCCAAAATGTGTGTGCACATGGAGATGTGTGTGGCTCTCTCCTTCTGGAAACAAACTACCATCCGCGTCCTTCATATTTGGAAAATTTAAATGGGAAAATCCATAGTCGTTCAACATGTTTTGTTGAGATTTATATGACTTCCCTTACTTCACACTCTCTTTCCTAGTCAATAGGCCCCATTCATTGATATTTTATTCTCTTGCTTTAGAAATCAAAGTCCGTTCTTCTTTTTCTTTCAGTTTTAAATTAAGACGAATTACCAAAAACAGTAGGAATAGGCCATTGGTAAAAATGACACCCCGCAACCATTTGGGTTTTGCCCTGAAGAAATTTGTACACAAGATAAATTAGTGTGAGAGATGATAAGTTCTGTTCTTGAAATTTATCAAAATTGACATATGCAGCATCTCCTCTCCATCATTCGACTCCGTATTAGAATAAACTTAATTTTCTTCAATTACTAAAGGTAGGTAGGAGTTCTAGACAAAGGGGGGTGATGGCTGAAGGGTCAAGACTGAGGGTCGAGTGTTTCACCCCACAAGGGAAAGGATTGTATGACTAGGAATGATGTCACTCTAATCCCACAAATGAACATGACTTGAACATTTACAAGGTTTTCACAACCCAAACGTCCAAGTAGAAAAGGCCTGTGTTTGTCTAGTTTAGCTAAGAATGGGCAATGTTGACATGCCCCTTACTGTGACATGAATCACCAGAACTTTACATATGGACATAGTTATGGGTTTTGTTTCTACCTTCTCTTGTTATGACGAAGCTGCTTGATTTGTTTGTAACAGATCTTAAATGCACTATTGAAAGTCATAGCAAGGGATCCACCTCTATCTGCACAAACAAAATGGCATACAGGATGGTTATTGCAGAAGCTCATGGTTTCTCACGCAACACAGTTTTCTGATCAGGATTTTGCATTATTCAATGTAAGGGTTTTCTTATGAAAGCGTAGGTCCACTACTGTAATCATGTTCCACATTGTTTATGGTGTTTGTTTTCTTGTTGTTTTTTCAACGGAAAAAAACCTGACCTTCCAAGTTCATGGAATCATAAGGTAGCTTCATTTGCTGATATCCTTCCTTGGCTAGGCCTTTTATGAACCGACCTTAAACTAATATTCCTGCTTCGTTTAGGATGAACGAAATTTTAGGTATGAACTTGTGTATTAAATGAACTCAACCAACTTCTGATTTTTATTCATCTCATTAAAGGTTTTATATAAGCTTAGGAAAGAGAAAGAAGGAGTGAAGAACAGGCTGATGTGACAGCCTGCTAGCCGTTGCAGTTGCAACGGCTAGTTCTCCATTTGAATATTAAATAATTAAATTATCTAGCTACCAACTAGTTGCATTCTAACTAATTCTGACAGAAGCAGCAACATACCTAGGCAGCTGCAGATCATCATTTAGCAGCTCCTAAGGTACCTGCAAACACATTGAACATAATAAGCACTTAAATCACTCACATAATTCAACAATGGGACGTTTTATCACTTCAAAATAAAGAAAACCTAGATTAAATAATTTGTCAGTTGCTAGAATTTGATTTCTTGATGCTTCTGTCTTCTACTATCTAAAATTTTATATTTTCTAGTTCTCATTGACAGACATCATACAACAAGTCAATTCAGTACTTTGAGAAAGAACTCGATGGACGCTGGTTTGATCGCATCTTGGACACTTTGAAAACTGAATGGGCCAACCATAAAGCAGGCAAGTGTTACCTAGTATCTTCATTTTATCTATTTCGTGTACTCTGAGGCACTAGAGCTCCTTTGTGATATAATGGTTTTTCATACCATAATCTAAGATGAGAAAAAATTATGAAATAAATGATGATACGTTTTTCGCACGATTAATTCCTGAAACATTTCCCTATACATACAGTCCTGGAGGAACCATTGGATTCCAAAGATCCCCTCTTCCTGCTGGAGCTTGCTATCTCACAGCAATCACCGGTTGCAGGTAGCTCTTCATCAAGCGTATCTGTTTAGTAGCATTGGTCATTCTCTGCATGCTCTCAGAGTTCTTTTTCTTGTATTCTTTATTTAATTAAAGGATAACGTGTGTGCATTGCAGTTGATGAGACAGCTACTGTTGGTTGGCAAAGAATGGTTGATGCAGTGAAGGTCTGTATTCTTTGCTTTTAATGAAACTGACGAGTCATAATCTACAAAATTTGACCAATATCCCCTCGACATTTTCATAATTCTTTCTCTCTCCAATGTCATGGAGTGTCCTCTTTGTTGCATGGAATGCGGAAGAGCTCATATGTGGCATGCATGCAGGTATTTGTCGTAAATTTATATCTGAAGGCAGCTATTTGTAAAGCTGAGCTGCCTGGCAGACCCTTTCCTGAGCTTATGAGCAGTCCTGTTAGTTCAAGGACAATGCACACTTCAGATATTTCATCTGCAAGTTTCGGTTCAGAGGTTTCTTTAGGTGAGGTGTCATTTACCCTCATCGTAAATCCCAAATATACTTGGATCAATGTTATGAGCTTCAATTAATCACACTCTTTCAGGAGCTGCAATTCCTTGCAGAATTGCCTTCTCCAATGCAGGGATCAGAGACATTTTCATGATACCCATAGCAACAGGAGTGTCTGGGAAATTGCTTCTTGTGGAGAAGCATCCATTCCGTAATCACCGGGGAGTTGTGATAGCGATTGCTCCATTGGCAGGCTTGGCTGTAAGCCTATTTCCCTTTTAGTTAATGCACACCAATAATGTTGCTATGATTTGTCTAGTCAGCCTTACCAAACTTGGTGATATTTGCCTGGATTAACCAATGAGAGGAGTTATGTTAATTCGGCCATAGATGTTGATGCTGGCTTTTCCTTTTTTTTATTCCAAGAGCACATGATAGCCACGTTATTATATGAGAGAGTATGTATCGTGTAAGTTAATTCCCTCTTGTACATCAGTTTTGACGTGCAAAAAGAAGGCCAGAACATTCACCCGAGTAATAATGTATCCAGAAGAAAGAAAACCAATGCGGTAACTTGATAATGTTACTCATATATGGTAATCAATATGATCAACAGAAAGAAAGATGAAAATGTACTTATTTACAAGATCCAGCAATCGACACAGACCGATGTGTAATTGATTTACTCATCCTAAACAAAACAAAAACCCAATGTGTTAATTGATAAATGGTACTCAAATATGGTAATACTAATCAGTAGACAGAAAGATAAAAATACACATCTATTGGCAAAAAAAGTACATTTTCATCTTTCTGTCTGTTGATCATATTGATTACTACATATGAATAACATTGATCAAGTTAACCACATTGGTTTTGTTTCTTTTGTTTTTTTTTTTGGTGAAACATTGGTTTTCTTTCTTTTGGATATTGGTTTAGGTGAATTATTGAAACTTCTTTATGAGAGTTTAAAAAGATTCAAGATTTTGTGAGGAATCCCACAAGTTAATGACAAAGAACATTGAATGTTCTGACCTTTTTTTGAGTGTCAAAACTGATGTGCAAGAGGGAATTATCTTACACATTACATACTCTCTCATATAATAACGTGGCTATCATGTGCTCTTAGAATGAAACAAGGAAAAGCCAACGTCTATGACTGAATGGGGAAAGCTATTGCGAAAAAATGCATGTTAAAGGTTGCAGAATAGCTGTGCTTGGTAGATATAGATGGTGGTGGACTGGTGGACATAGTCTATATCTGTTGTCCTCGTGAATTTCTTGTTAGCTACCAGAACTATCTTCTTAAGCATCATCATTAAATGAAGCTCTTAGCATTTCAATAATTATGAGTTCTCGTACTCCAAAGGTTCATCTAAATTTTGTTGTTGACTGACTACCGATAATTTTGGAAAGGGTTTGGTTGCTGTCTCAGACCAAATTCCTCTATAATGTGCAGTGATTTTCTTTTACCCATTTTCTTGTTTTGAACAGCCAAAACTAGACGAGGATCATCCAACATGGCTACATCTGATGATAAGAGAGTTTGACCCAAGACTAAATGCAAGTAAAACAAGAGGCCAGAACCTCAAGGCATCACCAGGTCATGTTGTCGATGGAAGATGGACGCTAGGTTTTTCAAGCACTAATGCTTGTGAAGATGCTCGCTTGCTGATCCTTGAGGAAACCAGCAAACAAAGATCTTCTATCAGGAGTGTACTTTCTTCGCTACTTCAGCAGAATCACCTCGGAGAGCTACCGCCTGGTCGAGATTAGAGAAGAGCTGATGTGCATTCTAGGTCAGACTGAGCGAACCCTTCCCCTCGTTTCTCATCTTGCAAAATTTTGTTGTTGTAACATGTATATTCTAGCTCTGCATAGAATCTAGTCATCACTCTCGCTCGATCTGAAATTGCTCTCGTGTATTTGGTGTAATAATTTCTGGTGTATATTGGGTTCAGAAAAAACTGGTATGTTCAAAATTTCATTTTAAGATGTTCTGCAGATTTATAGCTCGGTAATGTCTGCCGTCGCTATTCGACCTTTGTCTCGTTTCTTCTGTGAAGTAAACATCCTAATGCAGGGATCATCTCTCTCTACTACTGATATGTCACCTGAGGCATTCATTCTTGTGGGAGGATCCTTCTAGGAGATATATATATTTTTGGAATAAAGGATTCTTCTAGGTTTCTAGGACTGAATGACTTCATGGAGAGGTATTTTCAGTATCAGATATGTCCATGCAAACATCTTTTTTAGGAATATTTTCACATGATTCTCACCAACTTTTTTAATCTTGAATCTCAATTTCTTAACCTAACAGCCGTGGTATAGTGAGACATTTGTATTTGACTACGGTTAAGGAAGTAAACGAGCGAAGAACTGCGAATCTTCAGGACTCGGGATTCCAAAATTTGAATGCGTAGTCATCTGCCAATTCAATTTAATCGTAAGCTTACTAAACTAATATTGTTAATATTTTAAATAAAAGAGATAATTACTTTCGGTCCCTTGGAGTTTGCCTAAATTCTTGTTTTGAAACCCAAACATTCATCTCCCTAGTTTGCTTTTATTAAATTCTAAGGCTCCTCGCTGATGTTATATGGTCAATGTAGTGATGAAATGACAATTATACCCTTCTAATAAAAAAAACTAAAATTACTCTTTCTTCAACCTTCAACCTCCGCTTCTACCACCATGAAACGACCTGACTTGACGGCCAAAAAATTACAGAAGCTTGAATATCAATGATTGGGAGGTTCCGTCTTTGTATAATTATATTTCCCAATCGTCACCTGGACATCAACGATTACAGAAGGTTGAACAACAACGATTTGAAGGCCTTATAATTATAACACCTTGGGGATATCCAAACGGAACCCATCCAAACAGCTTCGACCAAGAACACCGCCACCGTTCCCGACCTTCCATTAGCCTAACACCGTCATCCACCACCACCAAGCTCTCTCCATCGAGATGGGGGTGTCGTTGGCCATCGAGACTTGAAGATCTTTGAGCGTCGACATTCCAGATGGGGGTTCTCGCCGTGGCTGAGGTTAGGTCTTTGTGGTTCCAGATTCGGAGTAGGGACTTGGGTGGAGGAGGGAGGAGATATCGATTGGGAGGTTCCTCATCCTCGTCGGCGAGTTTCAACTTGGCCGGAGGTGCGGCGGAGGACTTCCAGGAAGGTTGATTTTGTTGGTGTTAATCGGAATTGAAAGGATTTTGGGATTAATTGCAGGAAAGGTTGATTTTGTTGTTTTTTCGATTTTAATTTTTAATTGATTCCCAGGGAGAAAAGACGCAGGGAAAAAGATGATGATATAATTTTTGTATTTTATTAGAAGGGCATAATGGTCATAATAAAATTATGTTAACCGGATAACATTAATAAAGAATCTTAAAGTTCAATAAAAATAAAATAGGGACCTTGAATTTCGAAATAGGAGGGTTAGGGCCGAGAGTAATTTTCCTTGGATAAAAAGACAACACCTGCTTTTCAGAAAGCAGGTTTGTGGTACGTAAGCAACTTTTTCTTCACGAAACCTTTAGGTCTCTCTCTCTCTCTCTCTCTCTCTCTCTCTCTCTCTCTCTCTCTCCCTCCCAGGCTTTGGTGTCGTTTCTGGGAAATTGCTCGTATTCGCCCACATGGGCCACGTAACATACCAGAGCTGTGCCTATTTGAAGCCTAAAAGCATAAATCAGCAGCCCTTTTGAGTAGATAATGCCATATTTACTTTCTTTATTGCTTTCTTGGTAGAGTGCTTGCTTTTAGGCAAAAGAGAGAAAAAAAAAGAAGACATGATGATCGGACGAGTCTAATGCAACGTTTGCCTAAACAATTCAGTTGTGTTTTTTATGGCGAAGAAAGAAAAAGATGACTCTAAACTTTCACTTTTATTTGAAATCACCTCGTATTTGTTCGACTAACAACCATTTGGATCAATTGATCATAGCGTTATTCTAGTTTGACCAGATATTGAGTTCAAGTCATTGAGAAAAGTGTTAAATACTTCGTGTGAGAACTTTGCCACCTTTCAAATGTCTAATTTTGCTCGGATCATAATAAGTTGGCCCCAGTAAATCCGGAAACTAAATGATATAAACAAAAAAAGTCAACGAGCTATGACTAATTCAAATTAAATAGCATAATTCTATTTTACTCCAAAAATTAGCTAGTTAAGCTAAAAGTTTACAACAATTTATCACTAGTTGATCTATGTGCTCGACGATTCTAAACTTTCGGTTTGACACACCCCTTTTGGTGGGTGCAAACCTAGATTTGGCTGGCTTTCACCAGACTGTGCTTGTTTGACACAAAGCTAAGCCATATATATATTTTTTGGTCAAGAAGCTAAGCCATATATTAGTTCACCATGGGGAAGTAAGTAAGTAATGCTTAGTGTATGTTGGAAGCAAACTGCATCTGTTCCCTTTAACCAAATAACGCCTTTATAGAATTCCCACCAGCCCTTTCTTTGTTTCAAATAATTGGGTGCGTATTGCATGTCTTTTGAGGCCAGAGAAAGACGGGACAACTTTTTTGACTGGTCACCCACCGAAACAACAGTCTCCAGAGCTTGGGTTCGGGTCTCCCGCTCCTATAACCAAAAGCGCAATTGGGATGACTCGTTTAAGTTCTATTTTTCTTATCTAAATTAGTCGGTCACTAGATATCAGGATAATATAAAAAAAAGGATTGTCTTGATGGAATTTGGGTGGTCGTGTTTGGTGGGAAGGAATTAGAGACATTACTGATGACCCTCGTCCGTTTCATGGTGTACATATCTAGTCAAATCATATATCTATCTACTCTCTCTATTTTCCACTACCAATATAATCACTTCATTGCTACTATCTCTCTACTTTGATGGCCAAAGATAATTGAAGCTATAATTTACATATAAATTACATAGCAAAAATTATGTATTCTCAACTCAAAATTGTGATCTCTAAATTAAAATAAGTCATTTTCAGACGGCCAAATATTGAACCACCATACCAAAAGGGAAGATGGAGAAATATACAAGTCTTAATTACTATAGGAAGAGCCTTTCCGTGGAGGGTGACTGGTGAAAACATAAAACCTGCGATTTCCGAGGATTTTGCATAGAAATGATTGAGGAATGAGAGAGAATATCTCTCGCTTACCGTGAAGGAAATCATGAAAAGTTAATTAGGTGCGTATAGAGTAGTAGTGCAGCGCTCGTTTCCATGCGAAATCACACTTTAAGTACGTGCCCGCCATAACCTAATTCGAAAAATAATACGAAGCTCGATGAATCCAATAAGTGGTATTGGAAATGTTTTGGGCTCACCCAAGTACTTTCAGATGATTATTGGAAAATTGAAAGTGTGTGTATCTGTATATATTATCGTCTTTACGTATTTTACCGAGAAGTTATTCTGGTCTGGACTGTTATCGAATATTCATACCATGTCGTTCTTTTTCTTTTTCCAATGGATTGGCATGTCTAGTTGTAATATAGAGGTTCGAAATGAAATAAAATATCTACCATTTCAAAAAAAATATTATGTATCTGATCTAAAATCATAATATAGAAGTGTTAAAAAGAGAGAGTATTCTTTATTTCTTGTCCTAGAATTTGGAAGAACATCGTACACATCCCCCGATACCTTCAGTCCTACAAATCCTCTTGTGCTCTTTTCAAGTCCCCGTCTTTGGAAGATCGTGAAAAAGAAATCAACACATTGCTTTTCTTCACATTCTTCCTTCGGTCAATTTTTTCCTTTTCTCATATATCACCTTTGGCCAATAATTTGAGATGAACAAAGACCGTAGCTTTTTTCGCGGTGCATTGAATTTTTTTATTCCAAAAGATGATAAAAAATGAATGCAATTACATCTATAGTGGAAAACCAAATAATTCGACGACATAAATGAGTAATTAAGCCGGGCTAGTTAAGAAAAAGTATGTTGTTAAATGCAGTAGTAGTTCTCTAGCTCAATCTAGAGAGTGATGTGGTCTCTTTAGGGTTTCTCAAAAGAAAATAATTAATATATCCTCTTTATGCTGAGTTATCAAGGCCTCCTTCGCATAAAAGAGGGAGACCCACTTAGGGAAACCATATCTTTTATCAAAATCTGAGATAGATCTACAAGGCAAAAAAGCTGAGTTGCCTTTGGTACTGGTGCACATATATTTAGTCTCCCACACATGCATTCCACTTCCTCCACACTCACACCACAAATAACTCTTGTTTTCGAATCTGGATTAGTCGATCAAGCAAATGATTTCGGGAACATAACTATTATATGTTAATAAAACCACAAATTAATATCACACTCTCCTCCTCATCTCTCTTTCTATAGTCTTAAGCCATAAACACATACCTTACAAACCCTTTAATCTCCAAACTCTCTCTACTTCCCATCTACTTCCCACATATTGATATAACTTGCACCAAAAGTTATAGCTATAATTAATTAAAGACATGAGAGCCGGGGGTTGCACGATCCAACAAGCCCTAACCATGGAGGCAGCCACCGAGGTGAAGCAAGCGGTGACCCTCGCGAGGCGGCGAGGCCACGCGC
The DNA here is from genome assembly GCA_963995505.1 of Hypericum androsaemum. Lineage (NCBI taxonomy): Eukaryota > Viridiplantae > Streptophyta > Magnoliopsida > Malpighiales > Hypericaceae > Hypericum > Hypericum androsaemum. The sequence continues at coordinate 12,589,156 of OZ023195.1, forward strand.
AGGTCACGCCTCTCCACGTGGCGAACACCATGCTCTCCTCTGCCACCGGCTTGCTCAAGACCGCCTGCCTCCAATCCAACTCCCACCCTCTCCAAACCAAAGCCCTAGAGCTCTGCTTCAACGTCGCCCTCAACCGCCTCCCTGCCTCCACGTCCGGGCCCATGCTGGGTGGGCCCCAGAAGTTCCCTTCCATCTCCAACGCCCTGGTGGCCGCCTTCAAGCGGGCACAGGCCCACCAGCGACGCGGGTCCGTCGAGTCCCAGCCCGTCCTGGCCGCAAAGATCGAGCTGGAGCAGCTGGTGATTTCCATCTTGGATGACCCCAGCGTGAGTAGGGTCATGAGGGAGGCTGGATTCTCTAGTACCCAGGTCAAGAGCAACATCGAGCGAGCTGTTTCTTTGGAGATTTGTAATTCCCAAAACCCTAATAAGCTACTTTCTCCTACTTCTTCTAAGAAGGTGGTGGCCAAAAGAATGGATAATTACAAAGAAAGAAGTACAAATCATTTAGACCCCATTAGAAATGAGGACGTGAATAGTGTTATAGACAGCTTATTGTTATCATCAAGCAACAAGAGGAGGAGCTTCGTGATAGTGGGGGAGAGCTCTACTAGTGTCGAAGCAGTCGTCAATGGCATCGCTGATAGACTCGAAAACGGAGACGTCCCGGAGGCTCTAAGGGGAGTCAAGTTCTCCAACGTCCCGGTCCGGTCTCTTGGGAGGCTCTCAAGTAGGGTAGAAGTGGAGGAGAAGCTTGGAGAGCTGAAACAACTTGTGATGGCCCACATGGAGAAGGGGATTGTACTCAACCTGGGAGATCTCAATTGGGTTTTTGAGAGGAAGACGAAGAAGGATCCGAGTGATTCGGGTTATTATTATTGTTATGATCATGTGGAGAAGCTGATCTTGGAGCTTGGGAAGCTGGCTAGCTCCATTGGAGAGAGCGAGAGTGGAAGAATTTGGGTGATAGGGATGGCCACTTCCCAAGCTGCTTGTCTTGATAGTGTTTATGATCTCCATCCTCTTACAATTCCTGCTGGAGTCTTACGCTTGAGTCTTACCACTGACAGGTATAAGCTCTTACAATCTTTCGAATGGGTGCGGTTGACTGTAAATTAAGTGCACTTGTGATGTGTTTTTACAAGAATTCACTAACAAATTTACAATCAACTATACTCGTGCAAAGAAAGATTTTCGGTCTTAGAACTTTAACCCTCTTTGTAGGTCCATTCCATTTGGAACTCTTTTCAACAACTTTAAGGATGCTTCAACATTAAGACTAATTCTTTTTCATATGATATATTGTGGAATATTATATCGGGTTCCAGGTAACTTTATCTAGACTTTTTGGAAACTTAAATACTAATGAACCGAAATTTTTTTTGTTGGATTAAACAGTGCTAAAATGAGAAGAAATCCTCTCTTATCGTTTGATTCAATGTCAGAACGCATCAAGAATATATAAATGGTGCTGCAACACATGGACATATGAGCTTTTTCATGCGAAAAGTGATTAGCTGGAAAAGCACTTAATATGGTTCTTTTGTGAAAACTTGGTAATTAAGACATTCTCCCTTTCTTTATTACCGGAAAGAAGAATGCTTTCCAGGAATGGGGAAATTACATTCCTATCCAACTTGCTGATGTTTGGTGCATGGTTCTCTTTTTGTATAGTGATTTTTCGATTTAATTTAAAAATTTTGAAGTTTTGTTTTCTTAGAAAAGTTGAAAGTTGTTATCCTAGGTTAATTAACTTAGTTATACATTTTCTTCAGGAGCTTGATTAATAATTATCAACTTCATTTAAACTTTTTCTCTCTCCAGTGACCTACTCGAAGCACAGTCAACAATTGTTAGAGCTGAAAATAAGTCAATTAATTGGCCTTCTTCACTCGGAAGTGGAAGCCTACAAGGTAGCAATTGGAATGGCTCCGAGTCCATCTCTTCAACTCTTCCTCCATGGCTTCAACAATACAAAACCGAGAAGGAAGCACTTAGCGATGCCAATAATCAAGTAAACTTTTTTCTTAGCCTATCTGTTGCGGGTAAAAAATCGTGAGAACGTCAATTACATCAAATTAAATGAGACATTTTTTTCCCGACAAATATATTTTTAAATAAATGCTCTAATTGGTCTTTTTCTATGCTATTGTCAGGATTGTGCCACAATTAAAGATCTTTGCAACAAATGGAACACTACTATTTGCAGCTCAATACACCAACATCCCTACTCATTTGAGAAGATTCCTAAATCTCCTAATTCTTCTGCTTCCCTTTCTTATTCCTCACCAAGCTTTTCATATGAACCTTGGACTTGTCCTCAAGAATCTTTCCACCATACCAACAATGTTGATGGCTACGAACCTCCTTGGAGATTGTACAATCTAGAGAGTCAAGATTATTCCAACCCACAAGTTAATAATTCGTCGAGTAATCCTAATTCCACTCTGAATTCTACTTCCTCTAGTGATGCAATGGAAGTGGATTATAGCTTCTCTCACAAGTTCAAGGAGCTAAGCTCTCGAAACCTGAATGCCTTGTGCGACGCATTGGCAGTGAAAGTTCCTTGGCAGAAAGATGTAATTCCTGAAGTGGCAAGCACGGTGTTGAAATGCCGGTCCGGGATGATAAGAAGGAAAGGAAAATCAAGGAGTTCTAGTGATGATCATGGTGGTTCCACGGAGGCCAAAGAAGAGACATGGTTGTTCTTCCAAGGTGTTGATGCACAAGCTAAGGAGAAGATAGCTAGAGAGCTGGCCAAGACAGTGTTTGGCTCCTATAACAACTTTGTCACAATTTCCCTAAGCAACTTTTCATCCACAAGGGCAGACTCAACAAAGGATTATTGTAGGAATTACAAGAGATCAAGAGATGAACAAAGTTGTAGTTTTTTTGGTAGGTTTGTGGAAGCCATTTCAAGCAATCCAAGTAGGGTTTTTCTCGTGGAGGACGAGCGAGCGGACTATTGCTCTCGGATGGGGTTCAAGAGAGCCATTGAAAGGGGAAGAGTGAGGAATTCAAGTGGTGAAGAAGTTGGTTTAGGTGATTCTATCATAATTCTAAGCTGTGAGAGCTTTAGGTCAAGGTCAAGAGCTTGTTCTCCTTCTTCCATGCTAAAAATTAGGGAGGTGGGAGAGAAGAAGGAAGGTGGTCGCCCCAATGTTTCTTTGGATTTGAACCTTTCCATTGAGAATGGTTATGGGGTGGAAGACCAGTCCATTGATGACATTGGCCTTGTTGATTTGGTTGATGCATGTGTTATTTTCAGAATCCATGATTTGAAATGATGTATGAGACGTTATATGGGAATATGTTTAGTTAGGCCAGGGTAAATTTTTTTATGATTTTGATAATTTCATAGATCATTAACGGTTTCTTGCTAGTAATTATCGTACTTTTGATTAAAAAAAGAAAGATGGTAATCGATGTAAGATACGTTATACATTAAATACTCTTTCCGGTGCTTGTGATCACTGGTTTTAAAGTTTTGTTATAAATGTCTCTCCAATTTAATGTAAAATTCAAATTGGGGTATTTTTTTTGGTCAATGCTGATACACCATAGAAAAATATGATATGGTTGTAAAATATATGTAACATAGTGTTATGAATTCAGCAACTAGGAGAATAAACCGCGCAAAGAACATGAACGCAAAAGATAACGTGGTTCGGCCTAATGCCTACATCCACGGAGAGAAAGGAGAACTTTTATTGATGAGTTTCCAAGCCACAAAGCCATACAAAACCTTAGGGTAACATGCCTTTATATAGAGGCAACCTCTTGGTATACAAGTAACCTATCTAGGTCGGATTAAGAATCCAAAACCTAGTCAGAATAGGAATAGGAATATGAAATAAGTCTTTCCTATTTCTCACCATCTCAACAATCTCCACCTTGGCGAGAAATCATCTCGTGGAAGAACCATGAAGCTCCACCCGAACTTCAACAAACTTTACCTTGATAAAACATCACCCCATGAAGAACCATGAGATCTTACAAAACCAATCCGACTTCACCGACTCCATCTCGGACCATAAATAACTGCATCAGTATGACCGTCTCAACTTTCTCTTCACCTTTTGTTCAATCACTTGGAGCCAGCCCCCAAACTCGAGCTTCTGAGCTTGCTTGGCCTATTCCCTCCAACTTCCATCGAACTCCAACTAGCGAGTCCACTTTCTGAAGCAACCTTGCGACCAATAGACATACCCTCTATTTTTTGATCAGCCCTATGCTCCGCAACCTCGAACCGCTCTTCCGTTGGACCTTTTTGCCTCAAACCAATGCTACTCGCCATAGCATACAAAGGACAACCTTTTGTTCTACTAAGTAGAACCCTCGACATGTCTCGAACTCTACTGTTCGGCCTTGAGTGAGATACCCGATTCATCCGTGGTACTACCAACGGCTTCGCATTCCCCATGCAAAACCTACCTAACACCTTTGACGTGCGCGTCCCTTTAGACAACCATAGCAGGGCCCAGCTAATAATACTTCTCTGAGACAACCATGGTTCCTTGCCAACCATGCCTCCACAAAATAATCATAGCTTGCTATCCATATCTTTGCGAATCCCAACTACACTCAAACCATCCATATCAAGCCTTTGCTCCCTCATACGAACCAACCTCATATGGCCTGAGCTTTTTCCTACTTCATCAGACCCATTGATGTGACTCCACCTACAATAATGTTCTCCACTAACCTGTAGGTATTTCCTTTCACCCTTCATCCCTACCATCGCATCCTTATCCATCTTTTTTAGCCTACCTTTATAACTATCATTGTTATAATTCAAGGTCCCTAACAAAAAGAAATTACCAGGATGCATTGGATGTGATGAGACAGAAAGTCAGTCACCATCCGACCCGTCTGAATATGTGGCCATGGTTGTGGATGCAGATCCCTCCTCATTGTCTTGATCTCCAGTTCGTCCTGGATAGTCCCCTTCATGCACCCTTCTCAGCACTTGAAGCCACTTCTATTGAACTTCTTTGACTCTGACCTGGATCCTCTTCAACAACCCAGCTGGTGGCTCCTCATCATCCGCCAAGCACAAACAAATCTTCACTACCACATTGGCCTCCAACTCTTCCCACTCTTGCTCCTCCATCTTCTCAGGCTTCTTTCCTGAGAGCGCGATGACCATCCCTTGTTGCACGAGGAGATCCTTGACACGCCTTTGCCATAACCTAAAATTCGATGAACCATCGAACTTCACAAGAGCAAACTTTATGCCGTCTGACATCCTCTAACCTTAGCTCTTGATACCACTTGTTATGAATTCAGAAAATAGGGAACAAACGCGCAAAGAACACGGACGCAAGAGATAACGTGGTTCGGCCTAATGCCTACATCCACGGAGAGAAAGGAGAACTTTTATTGATGAGTTTCCGAACTACAAAGCCATACAAAACCTTAGGGTAACATGCCTCTATATAGAGGCAAACTCTTGGTATACAAGTAACTTATCTAGGTCAGATTAGGAGTCCAAAACCTAGTCAGAATAGGAATAGGAATATGAAATAAGTCTTTCCTATTTCTCGACATCCCAACACATAGTACTAACAATTATTTAGATCAATTGGCAATTGGCAAGGGCGTTGTTATAGTTTAAGCAATAGGTCTCGAGTTCGAACTCTTGAGAAATGTGAAATACTTGTTAAAAGAATTATATATATATATATATATATATATTGGTCTGAAAGATGCAAAATTCATGTAGAAAAGAGAAACGAAACATGTATTCATGTCGTGCACGTGATTATTGTTCAAAAAATTAAAATCTTGTCCATCGAATTGCAATAAATACGTTGAATGGCCGAGTCGAACCGACCGTTTATTGTCGTTTGTAATGTTTCTCAGATCATTTTTTTTAGACGACATGGTAAAAAACTATTGATTATAAATTTAACTATAGATTTGAGTATGGATGATAGGAACGACATAATGTGGACATAGAAATGCAGTATATGTCCTACAGGTGCAAACCCACTTCCAGATGCTCATTGCATAATAAGGTACATTCCATAACATAAGAGTATGCAAAGGAGAAGCAACTTGTATCTGCTTTAGATGGAAAAGCAAAATCTTCCTTAATAAATATAAAAAGAGCTCTACTTTTTATGCCTTGTGGTGCTTCTTGTTAAAAGAATAACTTTTTTCAGCTTTTAATTTCACTTTGTAAATCCAACATTCTCATCTTTGTTAAAGAAAGCTCGTTGATATGAGATTTAGTTAATTCAAATAAAAAAAACGCTGGCGTTATACCTTTTTGTTATATTTTTGAATGAAACCCTCTCGTATTCGGATACACATTGAGCCGACTAATTCAGGTTCGAATCGGAACACTCTGGCGAAACTCTCCCAACAAGTACTTAAAACTTATGCGTTTTCATGGGTTTGTACTCGAGATCTATTGGTTAGGATAAAATAACCTTACGAGTATTTGTTGGTTGTTATAACTTTTTGTTATAAAGACACAGATAAGCATACTTTTTGTACAAACATAAAAGGTGATGATACTTTGGAATCGCGAGAAAGATCATTATCTTGATAGATTTAAATCAAAATCCCTAACCTTAAGAAAGGGTTTTGTCCTTTCTTTACTTTTAAGAAAGATATGCGGGTGTTATACCTTTGCAGCTAATTCCTGCTTTGCAGTGTACAAGTGCGGGGTTCGATGGGAGATGACCTTCATTTATCACTCTTTCTCTATTTTTTGCCATATTCTAAGTATGATTTGTTGAAGAATAAATACACCTGATAAATCTTTACTTAATTTGTTCAAGAAAAGATGCACATATTTTTTTGTCATAGAAAAGGCACACTTGTGATAGGAATTAAATACAAATTAAGTGGCAATATCTTGACAAATCATCTTTCAATTAAACATAGGACAAAAGAAAACAAACCATTACAGCCTACCGTAAAATTACCAATTGATAGAATTCTAACTATTTGGTATATTAAGTCTTGTACAGAGACCATTACGCGTTTTTAGGTTATTAATGAAATAGATTCCTTGTGTTTTTTGAACATTCACAAATTAATTCAAATAAGATCTAAGCCGTTAATCATACTCAGAGCACTATCATTCATCCACTACAACATATAGAACATATCATGTTCAAGTAAGGTCGTTAAATATATTCCTTGTTATTAGAAAGATTAAAGGCATGGTTTTAAAAAATGATCGGAGATGGATTCGGGATTTTTTCTGACCTCCGAAATAACTGATCTGATCGAGTTTATAGTGAAAATTAACCCAGGATTAACTCCGATTCGCAGTCTGACCGATCTATCAAATTTTTTAAAACCATGATTAAAGGCACTCCGAGCAAATCACTTAATTTTTCCAATATCTCCAAGTCACTTTAAGTTATGCAATTGGAGCATGGGGCAAGTCTTTTAACTGCAGTAAAGATTCGATAATAATAAGTTACTTTTATTATTATTATGAGCTCCTGATTGTTATACCCAGCAGGAAACACGAGGTTAATTTAATGGAGATGTGAAAGTATCTCGAATCTAATAAACCAGCCCTCAAAAGCAGGAAGAGGAGATAAAGTTGTACGTGGAAATGTGTTAATTAGGTTGCAGAAAGTGGCTGTCCCTTTAATGCAAAGTTGCTCTCTTTTTTCACCCCTTTTTGTGACCGCTACTAACCAGTCTTTGGCTCCGCTAAACTTTGATCTATACCCTACTTTAACAGTTTTTTTGGTTTATTCGATTTAAATTTGAATTAATTATTCGTAATTATAAAAATATGTGTGCACATTGGTGTAAAATAAATATTTTTCTCAACAAAAGAACAACTTTTTTTGAGAGAACAACAAAAGACTAACTGATATCATGATAACGTCATTCATCGAGGAGGAACACATGGAGCGCAATTTGGGCTCCATACTCGAAATATTAATATGAAATTATCTAGAATGGATCGTTTATGGGATTCATCTCTTGTTCCTAAGAGGGTTGGAATGGTTAAAAATCTAGATCTGCGGATTTGGATGATCCAGATTCAATGGATCTTGATATTTTGATTGTTTAATGGTTGGATATGTTTTTACAAATTATCTTCAAAATTTTATAAATTGTGAAACAGAATCATTAATATTTAGATTTATATCTAGATTCAAAATACCAATAAAAATTAGTACAAGTGGTAAGACTTGAATTCGATTAATAATGTATTTGGTTAAGACCTTACGAATGTAAAAGTGAACATCGAAAAAAATACTCTTAAAATAAGTCTCAAATCAGATCAAATTCTAAAGAAAAAAGTTCATTTTAGTACCTTGTAATATAGTCCAAAATTATTTTAGTACTATGTGATAAAAAACTCATCAATCGAGTCAAACTGCAGCCAATTTGGATCACTTAGGTCCACGGCAGCTGCCAATTTACATCTTTTTAGTACCCTCTCCATGGACCTAGTAAATTGGGTACGGTTTGACTCGATTGATGAATTTTTTACTACGTGGTACAAAAATAATTTTTTTATACCACAGGGTACTAAAATGGACTTTTCTCAATTCTAAAATTATGTCATCGTGATTCGTGTATATGCCGACGTTGTACACCACAAAAGTGCAAGATGTCCGTTTCTTTCTGGTTTTAAACATTGATATTTTTCCGACGTTTAAACAATTTTGACTATTTTCTTAAAAAAACGTTTTAATTGACTATACTTTTCTGGTCATATTAATTAATTATGCAAGTTCATTTTTTGGTGGTTATATTGGGGCCGAACCATTTATATAGGAAGGAGTAGCCAGTAGGGCAGCTGTCTTGCTAAATTTGCAAATAATAATGTTAATTTTACAAAAATTTAAATTTGGTCCTAAACAAAAGTTAATTTGCATCAATAAATATTTTATTTTTTCAAATAATTTTTTAAACAAAAATAAAATTATACATAGCACTGCTAATATATTTCACTGATAAAGACGATGTTCCAAATATTTTTTGACCGAGGTCCCAAAAGATCAGTTCCTAGTTCCACCAACAGGAAAGTATCAATTTGCTGCTTCTTTTGGCATCCAAGAAAGACAAAAGAGACACAGAGAGACAAGTTTCAACACACATTGAATCCTTTTACAGACTTTAAGAAAAAAAGCGGAGATAACATAAGGACTCTCCTATGGTAGATGTTAGGAAATTATATCGAAACAAAAACACGCAATCTTTGTTCAAAACGAAAGAAACAACGGTAAATGAATATGTAATATGTCGGGCAAATCGGTACAAACTATATTAGCTCCACGAGTAAAATTCTCTAACCTACAAATTTCTACTACTCAATCAAATTATCGGTCTACATATTCTGGTTAATCTACTGGCCCGATGACAAGCCCCAATAATCTAACTTGGATCAAATGACTTATCCTATGTTAATTACATCTCTCTCGTCTAAAGTTCGAGTATTTTACGTGTTTTATTAAAGTAATTGTAATTCGCCCTTAACAATGAGAGTTGGTTAAATCGTAAATATTTTGACTCAAATCTTACGAATATTAATTATATGATTGAAAAAATTATTTATAAATAGAATGTGATTTTTTTTTTAAATGTAGTTCGCACTTTATTTTTTCCCGTCTTTTTAGGGAATTAAAGTAAGGAAGTTCCATTACGCATCCCGGGAATGGATAAATTCGAGGAGTAATGTGAAATCTCATGATGAAATAAGGGCCATTCAATCTTAAGGGTCCCTCCTTTCAAAAAAAATCTTAAGGGTCCTTATCATCTCAGATTTTGGTTCGTCGCTTTCTTTTTCTTTCTTTGGTTGTAAAGATGGCTGGGCTTTGAATATTTATAGCTTTTTTGGGCTTTATCATTTCAAAGTGATGAGCTAGGGATCCGAGTAGGGATGGCAATGTGTAGGATCGGATAGAGTATTCGTAAGACCCAACTCATACCATAGTTTTTAGAGTTAGACCCATACCTTACTTTCGATCTTACAAATTTTTTATTGTTAAACCCATACCTTACCCTCCAAGAGACCCGGGGTCTACAAGGTCTGCTGGGTCCGACCCTTTAATATTTTATCTTTTTGATAATTACTTTACAAGATATTTTTATTATTTTAATATAATCCAAATAAAAAATAAAAAAAAATCAAAGTCCATGTAATAAAATGATAATCTCAATTTAAAGTTGAGAGTGAACTATAAACTAACTGGTTCAACATAAAATGAAACACATACGACTAGCTCGTCAATTAAAAACTAAAATTTATAAGTGTTCTTGCATAATATAAAATTTTAACTTCAAAATAATTTCTTTCTAAATTTTCAAACGACATCTGAACTAGTCTACTCGACCATCTTCTTGCTCTTGGGTGTGTGCTTATTCTTTTTACGGCTATATCATAATTATCTTAGCAATATAATAAATATAGATCTAAATAAGATCTAACTAGGGTCTAACTATGATAGGGTCTAATTAATGGATATATGGGCATGGTCTGGGTCTAGATTTATATGGACCTTATCCAGACCCAGACCCTATCTAAATAGATAGACCTAAGCTCAAATCCTACCCAAAATTTATAGTCCTTAAGATCTATAGGGTAGGGTAAAGGTCTGATCCACTGGGTCTGGATCTTTTTGCCATCCCTAGATCCGAGGAGAACAATTAGTGATTGTCACTTCAATTCTTCTTCTTTCAGAGGGTTTTAGATAAGGTACTTCAATTTGTTCATTTTTGGTCTATAAATAATCCAAAATGGAACACTGCTGACTTGATCGGCTATGCCATGTTGAATAGTTGCTCTTTTAAAAGTCTTAAATTAAGGTATGGTGCTTAAGTCCAACTTGAGATTTTGTTCACATTTCATTGATTTTTCAACCATGGTTTGGTTTTTTTCCATTAGATCTTAATGCATCAGAGTTTTGAAGAGACCAGCGGCTACGAGGTTGCGAGATCTTCTTCTGCCACATATAGATTACAATAAAATTTACTTCTAAAAAATTGATTTTCAATCCACTTTTTATTGGGCCTCTCACAAATTTGCTGGGCTGTGGAGCAACGAGATGGGCTTTGGGCTAAATTAGTTGCCAAGCCCAAATGGAGGAGTTGGTGCTGCACCTTATGAGACCGTGACAGCGTTTATTTTTGTTTTAAACTAAAAAAAACACACTTAAAACATAAATGAGGATCTATATTTTTCCTGTTAAATTGATGATTTATTTTGGTATGATCCGTAGGTGTGTTTAACGTTGCAATATTTGCACACTTTGTAGCATTAGTTTAATACATTCAAAACTTGTTATTGTGTAGGACACTGGTATTTGTTATGGGCTTTGGGCTTCATCCAACCAGGCATCCAATCCAAGCTTTACGTGGGGTAATTAATTAAATAACAAAATCTCCATTTTTAGCAATATTTTTCTATGTATTCAATATTTTGCTTTGCAGAACCTCCTTTGTTGCAAGGTGTATATATATATTTTTGAAAAGTAAATTATTACACTATGACACTACCAAGATTTGAACCTTTGACCTCCTATATATTTATAACGCATTGTATCGTTGAGCTACTAACCTTTGGCAAAAGATGTATATTCTTCTTCACATTTGAGAATCAATATATGTAAAGTTGAAAAATGACGTTTTGAAGTTCTTGTAAGAGTGCAAAATATGAGAAGGTACATATCACGCAAAAAGAGAGAATTAGCTTCATATTCTACCAAATCAAAAAAGGAAGAACAAAGAGAATAAAGAAACAAAGTTTTATTTATCTAATAATTATTATATTTTAATTAATATTATCTGATATCCAGATAACTAAGGAAAACACAAATTTATTTTTCCATTTGTAATTGACGGAGCTTTTTATAATAACCGTATTCGATGGTTGGTCTTGGGCTTTGGTGGGCTCAAAAGCACATTGAAACCACAACGGCAACTGCTTCGTATCAGGCTGTCAGCCCACAGAAAAAAAGGTTGGTTAAATAAATATCAAATGAAATTAAATACGTTTTTAATATCTGAATTTATATATCGTCCTCAAAAGAATCAGTCTTTGTTGAAATAATTTTACCATTATTTAAAATCTTATTTAATATAAATCTAATTAATCAATAATAAATATCATGATATATATCACGTAGTATCGACAAAAAAATGTGTTATACAAACGAATAGGCTATAATCTAAATACTTACAAAATATGTCATAAGCTAAACCACAATAGTCCACTGTAATATTAAAATCATGAGTACGTAACACCAACTACAAAAAGTCATACTAAATCACTTTATTTATTTATTTACATCAACGTAAGCAAGACAGCCTGAAATAATATAACATCCAGAAAATGAACCAAATCTTATCGTCTACTAAGTCCACGAAATACCAAGAGACGACAACTCTCACAAATACAAAAAATGAATAATAATATAAAATTAACAAAACTAACAAAAAAATCAATATATCATCAAATATCTGTAGAGACCAATTATTTATTTATGTAAATCGAGGTCGCACTTGCTCCCAATCCCACTAACGGCGCCGTTCACCGGAATCTTGAACCCGCAAGTGACTCTGGGCTTGAACTTTCCGGTCTTGAACTTGCCCACCTTAAACCTAATCCTCAGGTACAGCTTCACGTCGATATCGTACGACCCGGCGGCCTTCTCCTTGTCGAACTCGGTCAACGCCTTGCCACTTAGGACCACCACTTGCTGGCCGGTGAACGACGGGGACAAGACGCTGGTGTTCTTGTGTCCCTGGTAGAACGGGTCCAGAAAGTCAACGGCGAACCGCTGTCCCTCGTATATGGCCCTCGCCTCGAGCTTGTCGTAGTAGATGCCTATCTTCTTGTTAGGGTTTCGGACAGTGATGTTCAGGGCGAGGTTGTAGTGGAGGGTGTTGTTGGACGTGAGGTTAAACTCGGTTAGGGTGGCGTCGGTGACGTGGAACTTCACCTTGTGGGGGCGGACGACCAGCCAGAACACGAGGATGGCCGCGCCTATGATGATCGCCGCCGAGACGATGAGCTTGAGGAGGAGGGAGAAGAGGCACCTGCAGCAGCCACAACTACCGCCACGACTGCGACGGTGGTAGTGCCGCTGCGGTGGAGGGATTGATGGGCCGTAGTAGGCCCCGTTTAAGGGGGCGGATTGTTTGTCTGCCATTGAGAAAATGGTCAAGTTTTGTTTGGTTTTTTTAATGTAAGAGGCTTGGTTAGGAAGTGGTTTTTTTGTTGGAGATTGGATTAGTGAGAGAAGTATTATATATAAAGGGTTTGGAGGAGGGGAGCCCGCGGGGACGCGGGGGAAGGCCGTGTCAAAATTTGACGCGGTTGCGGGTGGTGATGGATCGAAGAAGTTGTGTGCGAGTGTTTTTATTTAATGAGAAATTTTATAGGGGTCTTTCGTTTTTGATGAAATTATTTTACGGGCAAATCGTCTTCAGGTCCCTAGATTTTGATAAAATTATCATTGGGGTTTTTATTGTTTTGAAACCACTATTTTCGTCTTTCAAGTTTGATAAAATGCACTTCTCAGGTCCCTACCTAGACAAACGGCTAACATCAGCAGTCAACATATTTTTTTAATGACAATTTTACCCTTCCAAAAAAGTTTTAAAAAAAATAATGTTCATCTTCTTTCTTGTACAGCAACCATCTTTTTCAGCGAGTTGATTAACTTCTTCAGTAATTCAAAACCCCCCGACTCAGTAACTACAACTCTTAAAAACACCAGCACAAATCCTAAAAAATTAATCAGGAAAAAACCCCCACAAAAACAGAGGCGAAGATCGGAAGGAACAAAACACTATCATCTTCTTCTTTGTCAAGAACAAAACGCCAGCAAATTCACAGGGAACCAATGTTTTTAAAACCGACCCGGAAGGCAATCCAAAATTTTCAAAATTTTCAATTCGCTCGGTTGGACCACAGGTCCGACCGAAACTTCTATTTTATATTAATATTATTAAATTAGGTTTAATAAATTTAATTTAGCATTAAAAAAGATAAAATACTAAATAAGTTCACATATTTAACAACTTTGTTATACAATTTATCCAAACAAAGTCCTCAAACATGAATTAAACAAGTCTAGAAGTACAAAAAGATGATTATGCAAGTTTTCTTGTTCGACATATCATTCCAATTTGTTTAACTTAGTTGACATATTATCGAGAATTATTAAAAAAATAAGTTTGTTGTGATCTAAAAGTGATGTATACGCTCCAAGCGTGGAAGTTGAGGTTTTGTTTCTAAATTAAATATGATAAAATAGAAAAAATAAATAAAATTTTTTCTGATCCAGGCGAACCAGGTCACCCGGAAGCACCTGACCAGGTGGTCTGATTGGATTTTGGCCGATCCGACCACTTGATGGGTTTTATGCAAAAATGACCCAGGTTTGGTCATGGGTAGCAATCGGACCGCCGGTCAGACCTGTGGTTTTTAAAACATTGCAGGGAACAACACCCAAGGCCAAGATCTTGTTCTCTGTGAAAAATCGTAAGACAAAATTCACAAGGCATATCATCTTCTTTGTCGCTGAACCATTAATCCACAAAATCACAGAGAACAAAATCTAGGGTTTGGCCCATTAATAGACAAAAATGAAAATCGTATTATTTTATTTTAGAGAGGACGTCGCCCAGGAGGTGACCTTGGCCAGGCGGGAACTTCATTGTCAGGGAAGAAGGCCTTGATTCGATGGTTAATTTTTGGTTAATCGATTGTCGCCGTTAATTTTTGGACTGGGTAATCTGCAAATCAATTGAATCGGTTCAATCTTGGATAATTTTTGGACTGGACGACGGCTTCGGAATCAATTGTATCCCGTCGGAGATGGAATTCCATTTTTTCAACAACTTCGACGGGAGATGGAGCACTGGTAGGCCTGAGGGAGGGAGAGGAGGGGAAGATCGAGGGGATGGAGGATGGCGGGTTTCAGATGGTGTACGGGAAACAGGGGAGAAGAAAAGGGTTTCAGATGGTTGTCGCCGCCGCCGCGACCGGGAAGCCGACGAACGGATTGAGATCGTGGAAGAAGAGCAAGAAAGAGGATGATTTTTTTCTTTACTTTTTGGAAGGGTAAAAATGTCTTTTAAAAAATAATATTGACCGCTGACATCGGCCGTTGACTCATTAGGGACCTCTGAATTCTATTTTAACAAACTTGGAGGACAAAAAAAAAGGGTTTCGAAATAGTATTGATAATTTAGTCAAATCCTAAGAACCTGAATACAATTTGTCCTATTTTAAAGGTAGTTGCTTGTTTAAAAATGAGTATATAATATTTTTAAATATAACTCTCTAAGTTATTTTTTTAATGTCGTCGGTAGATTTCTTGCGAAAAAAATATCTTTACTGCTAAACAAAAAATAATAAATCATGTACTTCTTCCCCACATTTTATCTCCTCTATTTTTTAAGTAGAAGTAGAGACTTTGTTGCTAAGCAATTGAACAGCTATGTACTGAATCATATTTTAATGGAGAATATTTGGTTGCAACCGTTGACTCACTAAAACTCTTACGTGTTAAAATTCAACAGAAAAAAATAACAATAGAAAAAACACCTTTATAACTTTGCTTTCATAATTCAAGTGACTCAAAATTAATATGAGGCTGATATCTATTTTTATCTTTCTCAAAAAAAGAAATCTATTTTTATCGGGCAAATTAAAACGGCGATTGGTATCGCTAATACCCCTACCGACATCAAAGAAGCTGCGGCCCATCACTTTCCTAAGCAATTCAAGGAAGTTTGTTGGCGCAGACCATCTCTGGACCGAGGCCTTTTCGATCAAATAGACGAGGCTGCCTGTGAACGCATAGATTCTCTTCCCTCGGATGAGGAAATTAAAAACGCAAAATGGGCCTGCGAGTGTGACAAAGCCCGTGGGCCAGCTTCGGGTTCTCTTTGTCGCTACAGCCAATGTTTTTAAAACCGACCCGGAAGGTGACCCAAAATTTTTAAAATTTTTGGTTCACCCAGTCCGACCGGTCAAGTCATCGATTAGACTAAAACTTCTATTTTATATTAATATTATTAAATAAGGTTTAATAAATTTAATTTAGCATTAATAACCTTGTTATACAATTTTTCCAAACAAAGTTTTCAAATTTGAACAAGCCTAGAAATACAAGAAAGTGATTATATAAATTTTCTTGTTTGACATATTAGTCCATTTCATCTGACTTGGTTGACATATTATCGAGAATTGTTAAAAAAGATAAGTTTGTTGTGATCCAAAAGTGATGTACATGCTCTAAGTGTGGAAGTTGAGATTTTGTTTCTATATTAAATCTGATAAAATAAAAAATAAACATTAATTTTTCTGAACCGGGCAAATCAGGTCACCCAGAAGCACCTGACTGAGTGGTCCAACCAGATTTTGGCTTGTCGAACCATTTTCTGGGTTTTAGGAAAATATCGACCTGGTTTTGATCCTGTGTAGTAATCCGACCGGTCAGACCACTGATCGGACCATAGTTTTTAAAATATTGGCTACAACCACTATGCCCCTGCAGACCAAGGGGGCAAATGACTTCAATGAGTTTAAGCCAATCTCCTTGGTTGGCTCGCTATATAAAGTTGTCTCCAAAATCTTGGCAAACAAGATACATGGAGTTGTGCAACATATCATTGGGAAGCATAAGTTCGTCTTTATTAACATGATGCACATCTTGGATTGTGTCTTAATATGTAAGGAGGTGATTGACTACATCAAGAAGTCCAGTATTGATGCTGCATTGTTTAATTTGGACTTTTGAAAAGCTTTTGATAGCATCAATTGGTCTTATGTTCTTGAAGTGCTTGAGGCTATGGGCTTAGAGCCTCGCTTTAGATGCTAGATTGCTGGTTGTATCAGAGGCGCTTCCGCTTCAGTTCTGATCAATGGGCCTGCTTTAAGACTTTCAAGATGGAAAGGGGGATTGCGCTAGGGCGATCCCCTTTCTTTGTACCATTCATTGTTGTAGTTGAAGGGCTTAGAAGGCTTTTACTAAAGGTGGACTCTCTCGGACTAGTCTGAGGCATTTCGGTTCCTCGCATTTAGAAGAATTTATGTTTACTCCAGTTTGCTTTTTAAAAATGAGTATATCATATTTTTAAATATATATCTCAATTTTTTTTTAATATCACCGGTCGATTTCTTGCGAAATAATTTCTTTAATTTAAAAATATAATAATAAAACATGTTTTTTCCCCACATTTTCTCTCTTCTCTCTTTTTAAATAGAACTAGAGACTTTGTTACTAAAGTAATTGAACACCTGTGTACGAAAAAAAAACTGCTAAGTGAGTATTAAATCCTCAAGTATAGAGAATATTCGGTTGTAATCATTGCCTCGCTAAAGTTCTTACGTGGTAAAAATTTAATTAAAAAATCACATTAAAAAAAACACATTGATAACACTACTTACATAATTCAAGTGACTCAAAATTAACATGTAATAACGTCATTGCGTGGAAATAGCCTGTAAGATGGCTAATACGAGGCTGAAATCTACGGCTCATATTAGAGGGAGTTGTGCAACAAGTCATTGGGGAGCATCAGTTCGCCTTTATTAAAAGGAGGCAGATCTTGGATTGTGTCTTAATATGTAAGGAGGTGATTCTCTACATCAAGAAGTCCAGTATTTATGCCGCGGTTGTTTAAGCTGGACTTTCGAAAAGCTTTTGATATCATCAGTTCGCCTTATGTTCTTAAAGTTCTTGAGACTATGGGCTTTGGGCCTCGCTTTAAATGATGGTTGTATCATAGGCGCCTCCACTTCGGTTCTGATCAATGGCTCTGCTTTAAAAATGTTCAACATGGAAATGGGATTGCTTCAAGGCGATCCCCTTTCTTCATACGTAGTCATTGTTGTAGTTGAGGGGCTTAGAGGGCTTATACTAAAGGCGACCTCTCCCGGGCTAGTCCAAGGCATTCCGATTCCTGGCATTCAGAGAAATTTATGTTTACTCCAGTTTGCCGAGGACACCATGACTTTTTCTAGAGCAAACAAGTCCTCCACTGACATGCTCAAAGTGGTGTTGTTGACATTCTCGCTTGCTTCCAGCCTGGAGCCGAGTTTCAACAAGAATGCATTAATAGGTTTGAGCACTGACTCTAATTGGATCTCAAAAATTTGAGGCTGTGAAGAACTTGGGTTGTTAGGAGAATGGAGTTTGGGTGTGGCACTTTATGTGGAGGTAGGAGTTGCGTGGATGGGAGGTGGAGTCTTTGGCTGAGTTAAATTGATTATTAACATCATTCAAGGGTTGCTCAAACCTCCCTGCTTTTTTTACTCAGAGTCCGGATGTTAATGAGGGCTTCTCAGTTAGTGAGGGCCCAAACCTTTTTAGGAAGGGTTCTCGCGCATCGTTCCTTACAACGTCAGTTGCTATATTTGGATGGTGTTGAGGGGCAAGATCAAAACAAGGGATATCTTCTAAGGCTATGTTTGGTTGATCGGGATCATGCCAAGTGTGTATAATGTAACGAGAGCATTAAAACTTTGGCCCACTTACTCATGCATTGTCGGGTAGCTGCTAAGGTGCTCCCCTCGTTGGGTTCTGAAATGCAAACACTATCTTGATTGTTGACCACCTTTTGCTTGGAATTTAACTTTGGCTATTAAAGGACGAAATGTTTATCACTTTCTCAGCTTTTCAAAGATACCTCATATGTCTCCATCCAATGTTCAAACAGAAAGTTAAGGCATTTTTAGTGTAGCATAGTTAAAAGTGTCTCTTTGCACGGCAGCTTAAAATGCTCGAGAGCTCGTGGAGGCCATGTGCCGCTTGGCCCTGCCGCGGAACATGGAAGGATTCCCATCAAATTTGGCCTCAAATACTCCACATGTCTATCTCAGATGGTCCCAAACCGCTCCAAATACCTCCAAAAGATAAAAAAAAATACAACAAGTGAGTCCATCCAAGGCAACAAACCTATAAATGGACAAAAATACTCACAAAGACAATTGACATGAAAACACACTAAAATGGCTTTAAATGACATGCTTAAATGAGTGTTTTGGACACTCATCAGGCAAAACCAACGAACCTATTTTATAATGGGTGTTCACCTCGGACGACCTGGAACACCAATATCACACAAACGCAAAAGGTCATCATGTGAATTAAACATTAACCTAAGCTCAAATGACCCTGCATCCACCGCAAATCATTATAAGTAACACTTAAGCACTGTTGGAATGGTTCCCAAAGATGCGACGATTGCACACCTGAAATATCGTCAAGCACTGATGACAAACGCCACCGCCATAATGCAAGCAATTGTGGGTTAAAAGAAGGATCAATAAACCCATGTCTCTACAATGACAGTGTACCAGCACGTGGTCAATGCTCTCCTTCGCAGCCGTCCATAACACACAAAAAGAAAGATCGATAAACCCTTGTCTCTGTAAGATATCCAGTGTAGTATATGAATCGCACGCCAAATAGTAACACAGTGGAAAGGAGGAATATACTATACCTAGATTTAGTTCCCCCATTGAATAGAGTGGAATGAAGCCCTGATAAGATGATAAACTCCCTTTGATGTCAACAAACCATCCGACGAATGCGGCCAAGTTATGGAGTTGTAATTAGGCAGCCCCTTCCAAGTAATATATGCCACAATAGCCGGATATTTCTCTAAGAAATCCCTATAAAACCTCGATATATCGTTGCACACAAATCTATCACTAGATGTCTCAAATACTGCCTAACAAAATCCAGAAAGTTTTATGAAAGCTAAAGTTTGGAAAGTTTTTAAATACAGTTTATTTAAGGGCGTTAACAAAATGTGTCATGTTTGGAAGCAAAACATAAATATTTATCGCTCTAATAATAAAAGAAGATACCAACACACATAGTTTTGACCATAATTATCATCTCGGGCCGTTCCGGCCTAGATCTCAGAGCGGAGTAGAAATTTGGGCTATGTTGCGCCAGCCTGCCCTGCTTCGGCGACGACGCGATACGGTCGGAGCAGCCCGATGTGGGGTGGGGCGACCGCTCCACCTGAACCCAATAAGTTTACGATGTTGCCCTCTATTTTTAATTTTTTTGAGGGGTAAAATTATAATTTTAGAAAACCTAAATACCTACATTTTCTCTCCAAACAGACAGTGCTCCACAACCTTCACTCCATTTTTTTATTTTCTCTCTTATAGTCCCACAATGCCACGACTCACCCACTGATTTACAGAACCCCGGCAACCTCCAAGCTCTGTCGACCGTCGTGCATTCAGAACACCGGCGACTTTAAGAACCTAGGTGGCAGGTGCATTTTTGACTTTTTTCTCATCTTCTTTTAATTTCTGTTTCTTTTTTTTTAATGATTTTTGGTATAAAATTGTTGGTATGTGGCTGAATTTGTAATATGAGGAAATGTATGTGGGAGAGTGAAGAAATCTGAATTTGTAAAATGGTTATTTATGTGGTTGAAATCTGAATTTATGAGATTGTTATGTAATATGTATGCGGCTGAATTTTTTTTATCTATTTCTAGCACCTATGAGAATGACTCCTAATACTAATAGTAATACTCACCCATCATCATCAATTTCTTCTTCTCCCGAGCTATTCAAACCAAGTGGTGGTGATATAGGATGGAGATGGAATAGTTTGAAGGACAAGAATAATAAGAAGAGGGTTACATGTGATTTTTGCAAGGTTGAAACTATTGCAGGAATTTATCGGGCCAAAAAACTTCAAATGGGAATCAAAAGAAATGTTACTAGTTGCACCTTAACACCCAAAGATGTGAAATTGCTTTCGAGGGAGAGTGAAGAAAATAAATTAGCTACAAAAAATGCTATGTCAAGCGAGCCATCACAAGTGCATGTAGAAGACGATGAGGTTGTGATGATGAAAGAAATATCTCAGATCCGAAGTGGAAAAATGTCAGTTGAAGAAGCCAATTTGCGGGCTGCCAAGAAGAGTGTAATAGGCTCCCTGGATGCAAGGTTCCATAAAAATTTGGAGCTTACTTTTGCAAAAGGAAGGCAAACAAGCTTGAATGATACTTTTTTAAGGATGCAAGAGAGAAAGCTTGCCAACATATAGCTCATTTTTTTACAATAATAGAATTGCTTTTAATGTTGCAAAATCAAAAAATTCAAGTTGATGGTCTAAGCAATTGGTCATTATGATCCTAATTTGAAGCCTCCAAGCTATCATGAGTGGAGAGTTCTAATGCTTAACAAAGAGTTGGAACATACTCATGAGATGTTGAAGTCTAAAAAGGAGCAGCAAGCAAAATATGGTTGTTCCATAATATCAGATGGTTGGACTGATACAAAGAGTAGAACATTGATCAAATTTTTGGTCAATTCTCCAGCGGGAACAATGTTTATTAGGAGTGTTGATGCTTCTGACTATGTGAAAAACAAAATTTTGCTTCTCCAGCTTTTGGATGAGCTTGTTGAAAAGATTGGTGAAAGTAACAATGTGCAGCTACTTATCGACAATGGAAGTAATTATAAATTGACTGGTAAGTATTGCTATTGTACTATCTTAATTGTTAATTGTGATATATATATCTTGTTAATTTATTTATTGCATTGGCTCTTGTTTTATAGGTAAACTTGTAGTAGCCAAGAGACCAAGAATGTTTTGGACACCATGTGCTACACATTGTCTGGACTTGATGCTGGAAAATATTGGAAAGATTTCTAAAGTAAAAAAGATTATACAAAAAGAAATTAGTCTTGTGAGCTTCATTTATAACCATTCTTTGATTTTGAACTTAATGAGGCAGAAGACAAAAAAGTTAGTCGGTTAGAACTGGAGTCATGAGGTTTGCTACAACATATTTTATGTTGAAAAGATTGTACATCCTAAAAGGAAAGCTTGGAGAGATGTTCATTTCACAAGAATGGGAGAATTTGAAGACAGGTAAGGATTACAAGGGAAGGAATGTAGCTAAAATTGTTTTTCAAACTGCTTTTAGGGATGATGTTCTTTATGTTCTCAAAGCTATAAGCCCTCTTGTGGGCGTACTCAGGCTTATTGATAACAAAAAAAAACTTACAATGGGTTACATCTATCAAGCAATGGAGAACATAAAAGAGTTTATTATAACTGGCTTCAACAATAATGAAAGCAAGTATAAAGAGATACTTGCAATCGTTGATAGCAGATGGAAGGATCAACTTCATCATCCATTGCATGCAGCTGGGCATTATCTAAATCTAGCATATTTTTATAGCAATCCAATGATTGAGAATAACAGTTGGTTGTTGAAGGGCATGTATGATTGCATGGAGAAGCTTTTTATAAGTAATGAAGTCTTTGATGCCATCAGTAGAGAATTGACACAATATAAGATGGTTGAAGGCTTCTTTGGAACAGAGTATGTAATAAGGCAAAGAGACAAAATAGCACCTGGTAAGTTAAGTCTATTTGACTATTTCATAATTTAATACGTAACAATTTTTATATAAGAGATTAAGAGTTCCATTGCATTTGCAGCTGAGTGGTGGAAGAGGTATGGATCAGAAACACCAAATTTGCAACTCTTTGCCATTAAGATATTGAGTTTGACTTGTAGTTCATTGGGGTGTGAGCGTAATTGGAGTACCTTTGATCATGTAAGTAGTTGATATTAAGTTCTTCGAATTCAGATTTTCATAATGTATATTTATCATTTAAATTTTAAACTAACATTCATGTTTTTACTTTTTATATTATAAATTTACTAAAATAAAAGAAATAAGCTTGAACATCAGATGTTGCAAGATTGATTTTCATCAAGTATAACCAAACTTTGAAAGAACGCTATGAAAGTAAAGGTAAGATTGATCATATGGCCATAGATGATATTGATGCTAGTAACGAATGGTTATTGGGCGATGAAGTTTGTGAAGGTGGTGCTGATTTGGTTTATGAAGGTGATGATTTGTCTTGGTTATATGTTGAATGTGAGTCTGTTGTTGTTAAGGCAGCTACACCTGCACCTACACCTGCGCCTCTGCCACCACCTTCTTCATATAGATCTAGGCCAAGAGCTTGGGAAGTAGACGAAGAGGATGAAGATGATGACAGATCTAGTAGCGGAGGAAGTGATGATGTAGATTTTGATTTTCGTGATGTTTAAACTTTCAAGTCTTAAAGTGTTTATTTTCTTGAATTTATTGGCATTTGCATCTATGTTTTGATTTGTTGCATTGACTTTTGTTTCTAATTATGAATATTTGCAAGTGTTTATTTCTAATTATGAATATTTACAAGTATTTATTTCTAATTATGAATAACAATAGTAGTATCCAAGTCAAACTAAATATCCCCCGCTTTGCGCCGTGTTATCGTGCTGTGTTATTTTTGTGGTTGGCCATGCCGCACTGCGTTATCCGCTTTGAAAACTATAGTTATGACACGATTATCACATAACATGAGAGTAGACCTAATGCAAATGCTTAATATGCCAAGACCAACATATTCTCGTGACGAAGTGCAGAGATTTTCTGGCGAAACTCGTAGGCCCTCGAGGCGCTACCTTTGTCAAATCTTTCAGCAACATCATCTCGAAATTCATTAAATGTGTTAGCGTATTGTAAATTATTTTTTATCTCCTTCTCCATGAAACTCTTGGGCCATCCCCTCATCACAGCGTCAATGCGCATCATGAGGTTAAGGC
Organism: Hypericum androsaemum; assembly: GCA_963995505.1. NCBI lineage: Eukaryota > Viridiplantae > Streptophyta > Magnoliopsida > Malpighiales > Hypericaceae > Hypericum > Hypericum androsaemum. Next base: position 12,612,756 of record OZ023195.1, read on the forward strand.
CAGTCGGAGCACAAAAAGATCTTGGTATCGCATATAAGGCTTTTTTTAAAATAAGTTCGCATATAAGGCATTACTCATATTTGATGACTAATCACCATAACTGCTGGCATCATGTAGCAGATCATTCATGAACACATGTCCAAAATTGTCGGCGGCGTGTATAAAATACGAGGACATCACAACCACACTACTTGATGTACTAGTCAAGTATTTGTGGTGGTGTAATATGATGGAGGGGGTACGCTTTGTGTTCAGTGAGTTATTTGATCAGTTTTTCTGATATCATGAAAAATTAATATGCTACATAATTTTATTGACCAGTCTTGGTCAAAATATACACTACCAAAAGTAGGGAATTAAAATTGAAAAACTTACCTACTATACATTAAAGCAACGATCAATTACTACATTAGGAAGTAGACATTGACAAATAATTAGGCAATATATCTTGACTGGATACACCAATAATTAATCACGCATCAGTTTTGGATAAAATACTATAATAATCAGGCAAGAAATCTGAGGGAAGAAAGATCTGCACGCGATACTCCTATGTCTATTTATACAGCTTTGTAATTTGCAAAAGTATGAAAAAAATAGGTGTCTGCATAACTAAAACATGGCTTCCATTTGTTGTACAATTGCAACTTTTTTTTTGCCTTCTCCTTATTGTATTTTTGAGCTCTCAAGTCTCTTCCGTTGAAACCAACTATACATTTGAAGCCTTGGATGAGATACAAAAGATGACAATGATAAAAGAATATCTCCAAATGATTAACAAGCCTGCCAAAAAGACTATATTGGTATCTTTATTCAATATTTTGCTTCCTCGTACTAGATTTGTTTGTATTTTATAAGTCATCATAAATTATTTTTCATGACTAAATTTTTTTTTTTGCATTTGCAGAGCTCTGACGGCGATATTGTAGATTGTGTTTTGTTTAATAAACAACCGGCCTTTGACAATCCTTTATTAAATGGAAAGATACCAAAGGTGGTCGATCTTTGTATATTTTTCTTAATGGTTAAAATGGGTTATAATTTTGATTTTTACATATCATGTAACAGATTTTGAATATTCATTTGTTTATCTCACACTAATCAATATTAAATAGGAGCGACCAAAAAGAACAAATGGGCTTCAATCAACAAGTGAAGCAATTGAGAATTTTCAGGTGTGGAATGCAAATGGTGAAAAATGTCCGGAAGGAACAATTCCAATTAAAAGAATAACAGAAAAAGATGTTCTAAGAGCTCCTTTGCTTGCAAGATTTCGGAAGAAACCTTACATGCCTTTTACAACAAATGATGATAACAATGACCATGAGGTAGGTTAGTTCAATGGCTATTTTTCAAAACAATGGGATATAAAAATGTAATAACACTTACTTATGCATAGCATATATATATTTTCTTATTTTACATGTCTTCTGCTGAGGGCAATAAATTCATCTACTTGTAAAAAGTGTATATTTTTTAATTTGTTCTTTTAGTAAATTTGTAATGACATGAATGAAATTTCAATTTAAGTACCCCAATCCAACGATGCTTATAGTGGTTTAGGTCATGAAATAATAGAGCAAGTCAACTCGATGTACCTTAGTCATATATTAAGAAGATTCCTAGCTTCCCTTCTCTTAATTACATATGATTAGCTTTCTCCATAAAATTACCAATCAAATTATAGACATTTGACTTTTTTAACTTCTTTGGCTTATTAACTACTTTGTTTGCAGTATGCAATTACATTTACGCCCTTTGGTAGATATTTTGGAGCCAAAGCAACGCTCAACATTTGGGCACCTCAAATTGGTAACCCAGGCGAGTTCAGCTTGTCTCAAATTTGGGTTCTAGCTGGTAAATTTGGAGTTGATCTGAACAGCGTTGAAGTTGGTTGGCACGTACGTATTTAAATTTTGATAAAACCTACATAAAACTTCAATAAGATATTGAAATAAGACACAACACAAGACTTCTCTTGGTTGATTTTTTTAAAGAACCCTTCATATCTTATGGTGGGATCTCACCCTCGTTCTTTGTACGTATTTGCAGACTTTCCCACAAATGTACGGGGATGCCCGTCCCAGGTTTTTTGTGTTCTGGACGGTGAGTATAAAAGATTCAAAATTTTTTCAATAGAGTACACAAGATGTCTATTTGTAGTTTATTCTCGAAAACCAAATGAGATTATTTAGTTTTTATATAAACTATATGCTATTTTTTACTTGGATCCTCGTTTTAATACAAGGCCGATGCTTATGCCCATGGATGTTACAATTTGGAATGCCCTGGCTTTGTCCAAACTAGTTCCAAAATTGTCTTTGGAGCAACTATTTCTCCGGTATCTACTTACAATGGCCGTCAGTATGACATTACCATCGCGATTGAAAAGGTAAAATTACAATATGAGACTAATTTCTTACACGAGTCTCTCTTTTTTTTCATAAGTAAAGTATTATTATCCATTAAAAGGTAGTGCAAAAATTGCACGAGTGTACTACACAACAAATATCATTAAGCACAAATATACCATAAAAATAATCAAAAAATATTTGACTATCTAAATAACTTACGATATTAGATAGGTGATATCTTACATGAGGCTCTATCAATTTCAATTATATGGTATAACTATTGCGGCAAGGTCCATATTTGGTGTAAAGATTTACAAAGAAAATTTGTGCGAAATAAAAAATTTCCTCATTCGCAAACTCGGACTCCATTTATCGTCGGTCAAAGATTTTAAGAACTTGTAAAAAAAAAAAGTGTCCACGTGTCACACCCAGGTTAGAGGCTTCTGCTAGCGCCTCCATTTTTATTTCGGTAATTTTTTTTGCTTAAAGTTCACATTATTCCAAAGAGAAAATAAGTTCTATTTTAGATTATATTAGGTTTCAATTCTACGACCAAAATTACAATAGTGTAAAAAATTATTATACAAATACCACTAACATAAGATGTAATATTTTTTGATTAGTCTATGATTATGTATTGTCATTAACTTTTATCCAACTAATTTGGGCAGGATCCAAAAAACGGAAATTGGTTATTATTGTTCGGCTCGAACCGTGAGGAAATTGGATATTGGCCATCTCATTTGTTCACCCACTTAAAAGATTCTGCAAGTATGGTACAATTTGGCGGAGAAATATTTAACACAAGGCCTTCAGGTGTCCATACCGCTACGCAAATGGGAAGTGGGCATTTTCCTAGAGAGAAGTTTGGTAAAGCTGCTTTTGTGAGGAATTTGGAAGTCCTTGGTTCTGGGAATGTTCCATTGTCTAATTTGGGTTTGAAAAAATTGACTACTCATCCAAGTTGCTACGATATACAACTAGCTGGGACTAACAAAATACATGGTACTTATTTCTACTTTGGAGGACCTGGATTAAGCAATAGCTGTCGTTAAAGGAGAAGTGCTTAATTATAACTAGTATACAAAATAAAGTTTGGAAAAAGATTTTCAAAATTTGTAGTGTTTAATGTCAAATAAAGAAGCACATCCAGTTTTCCTTTTTTAATTGCAAGTTGGACTTTGTTAGTAAGTTTGTGCTTACGATTTTAAGTTGAATGGTCTTGTTTTTCCGCAGTGACTAGTTCAAATTTTAACTCAAAAACGTGGATTTTGCATTCTCTTTACATGCGATGAAATATGTGTTGTGAAAAAATAGTAGGCTAAAGAGATCATGTAACCTATTACATTGTATGAACATTTGAGATCAAACTAATAATCTTTGAAAAATTCACTTAAATATTATATAGTTTTGACTTTTTTGACTTTAATATTCTGTAATTTAAAATACATCAAATAGATAACAAAAATTTTAAATTTTCACACTTTAGTGACACGAAAAATTTCTCCTCTTGCCTGGCTACATCATGTGCCACATCAACCAAGATTGCAACGTGGTCGATGACATTTTTCAACTCTACCAGAAAATTTTAACAAGTGTCCGAAATTCACCGACGCTGGAAGTCGATTAACGTCTCCCTTTGTTTGTCTGTATTAGGAGTTAGGTGTTCCATTATATCTAGGGTAAATTACTCCCTAGTCCCTGGTATTTGGTCATCCTCCTCCCCGGATCCCTGCATTTTCAAAATAATTTTACCGTCTCCCGTATTTGGTTAAACCTCCTCTTCGGGTCCCTGGCTAACGTCATCGGCTCTTTTTTTTATTTTTAGTCATAGAAATGACTATTATACCCTTCTCGTGGGACCCGAGAAAAGATAAACCTTTCCATCCTCATAGATCGGAGAAAAATTGCAACAACTAATGAACTTGGGGATGGCGACGGTGAACACCTCATCGGATTATTCCAGCCAGGACGACACCGTCTTGTGGCGCGAGTGCAATAACAACTTCATCGAGTGCAATGAAAGCCAGGACGACACCGTCTTGTGAAGATCCCTCCGCCTCTGCCCTCGGCTCGTAGTTCCTCCAAATGCTCTGTATCTTCGCCCAGGCCGCGCGTGACGATGACACACCATCCACCCCGCCTCCCCCGTCCCCTCCCCTGCTCCCAGAGGTGCGATCGGAGGACGACTCCTTTGGATTAGAGTAGGACAAGTCGCGACGTGTTCCAGGCACGGATGAGGGACATAACGACGAGGTCCTGTGGCGGGGGGAGGAACCAGATCTTGCACTGGACGCGGAGGATAACTCCCTCGAGCTCCCCGACCAGTTCGTCAAAAACTAGGATGACTACGTGGACAGCTTCACTTTTGGCCGGAAAAATTTACCAGAAAAGATGACCGGAAGGTTTTGTTCGCCTGAGAAGAAGACCAGAGGGGTATAATAGTCATTTTCATTAACAAAAATGAAAAAAGAGCCGATGACGTCAGCCAGAGACTCGAGGGGGGAGGGGTTTAACCTTAGACGGGGGACGGTAAAATTATTTTCAAAAATGCAGGGATCCGAGGGAGCGGATGACCAAACACCAGGGACTAGGGGGCAATTTACCCTTTTATCTATGGTGTAATTGTCCTTTCTCGAATAAAATTTACCTATTAAAAAAAGTAAAACATAAATTGCACTAATAAAGTAATCTCGACGGAATGTCCGTAATCAAAGTGTAATCATATATTAAGCTATAAATGCAAGTTATAGAGATTGTTCATCATTTATTAGACAAACTCCGTTCCATACACTGTCAACTAAACATACTAAACCAATAAACCGTACATAGAACCGATCAATGATACACAATAAATTTCAGACTTTAATAGTTTTTCATAAAAACATAAAGTATACATCAATAATAGAACAAAAAAGCGGTAATCTATTTTAAAACGTATTAGTGAGTTTGACGTATCAATTATCGCAATATTCAAAACTACAACCAATAACAACTCATGATCATATTATTTAGTTGTAATCATAATCATTATGGATCTAAAATCATGAAACTTGTCATTATGTAAAAAGTAGACATATTTCTGAACTTACTTATTATTATTTTTTTGGTAGGTAAAAATGATTCATTTATAAAAGGACTTACAGGGACAAAAACAAAAGGAATAAAAACTATATACAACGATCCCCAAATCTTGCGGACCTATCGGACTCGAAGAGAGTCCCAAAAAAGCTCAAACTCTTGATTGTCAATGTTTTTCAAGGTCCTCGACCAAAATAATCATTTTCGAGTTCACTGAAAAATAATATGCTGAAGAAGCTCGCAATCATATTATTTTTCATCAAAAATCACCTAATTCCGGTGATTCCAAATGCTTCAAATAGTAGCTCCAAATAAGGTGAACCACACTTTCCCGACCATGCCACTCCCTATCAAACTACACCAAGTAGAAAGCGCCCTCTCAATAGAATCAAAACCACACCATAACACACCAACTCGCTTCATCAAGTAATCCCAAATAGATTCTGAACTTACTTATTAACAGCTAGAATATCTTAACTCCAAGCACCTATACATTATGTAATCTAGGCATATTTTTCGGAACAGTTCCGATCAAAAGAATCTAAGAGCTCCTTCACTTGCAAGATTTGGGATGAAATCTTGTACACTTTTTACAACAAATGATGAAACCGACCCCCGTGAGTCAAAGTTTGTTTTGTGATTTTATTTGCCAAAAAAATGGGATATGGTGATATGAATCTGATTAGCAAGAATCCTAATTTTATTTTTGCAATTTTTGAGTCTGTTTAGGAAGTTAATTATATGTTAATTTTATTTTATAAGAGTTCTAGTCTATTTATGAAGTCAATAATGTGAGAATTTTATTTCTTTAAGAGTTCAAGTCTGTTTAGGAAAGTACTTATGTGATAATCACATTTTTGAGTATTCCTAGAAGGACTAGAGTTGTTTTCCTTATTAGTTTCCTTTTTAAGTCATATTTACCTAGTTAGAAGTTTTGTTTCATTAGGAATCTCTTTATAACAATCTGCATATATATAAGGGCATTATCAATGAGAATGGGAAGAATAATTTTGATATAAAAAATGTGGACTTTGCTCTCTTGGTTCTTCGGAACTGTTCGAACACAGCGGAGGGATTCCGTTCATTCACCTTCGACTTATCAAGCGGATCTACATCACCGTTTGTGGCGTCTTCATCAAATCAAGGTTCTTGTTTTCCTACAGTAGCAGGTCAAGGTTGTTCATACCGAGGTTCTTGCAGAGGCGCAAACAACGGGTCGAGATTTCTACCGATCTGAACGTAGAAGGTCTGGCTTTTGCGTGGATCTGTAACGGGATTCATATCAGTTGGTATTAGAGCCTAGAATCTACTTCAGATCCATCTATCTTTAAATTTATTTTTTATAATTATTTTTCTTTTAGTTATTCTTATTGTATTCTGAGTTGGAGAAAAAAAAAGAGAGAAAAAAAAAAGAAAGTTAGAGAAGAAGGCAGCCTAGAAAAGAATAAGAAAGAAGGCTGAAAAAAAATCTAAAAAAAGAGAAAAAAAGTCCTACAACTACACTAGAAAAGATTTTGAAGCTGATTTGTCAATACTTGATCCAAATATTATAGAGGCCATGATGACTGGGATGAGACATATAATGAGAACAGAGGTCAAGAAGCTCCTACACGAGCAACTACACGACGTTCCTAATATCAGTAGGGAAAAACAAATTCAACTAAGGAAGATGAGGATTAGATATGAGAAGAATTCAGAAGCTGATTTAGTTGGAGAAGTCGATGCAACGAGAAAGAACACCATTAACACTAAGCGCAATATTGAGGAGAAGGTATGTAGTTCTGATGATTTGGAGGTTACATCTGAGATTGTTGAAGAAGAGGTTTTAACATGGGAGAAATTTGGAGAATATTCTATTGACTTGTTCGATGGAGATTATTTTGATGAGCATACCATGTCACTTTTTTACTTGAGAGATTTGTTCAACGAATTAAAATTGGTGGATGTTGTTCATATGAAGATGTGATTAACTGTTATTGATGGTGAACAAGAAGAACTTATTGTTGTGGTTGATAAGGAAGACGTTCAACCAATATATTACATGTCTCCTGATTTTCATGTTGAACATATCGACTTCTTGGGAGTGGACAAGTTTAATTATATTGGAGGTTCACCATTGATCAACATCTGGAATAGTTTGAAGTTCAAAGAAAGGCTTAAACAGACTAGTAGGGCTTTGGCTTTTGAGTTGGAGATGACTTCAGCTTCTTTAAGATCGAAGTACTCATTCTATTAGAACAGAAGGTATCAAGTACAGCCACGACGTTCAAAGAGTTCATCTCGCACCAGCATGCTTGTGAATTGGCAAAAGCATGACAGATGCGAGGATTTGTGGACAAATCCATTTCAAGAGGAGGGGAATGATATGAATCTGATTAGCAAGAATTCTAATTTTGTTTTTGAGGTTTTTGAGTCTGTTTAGAAAGTTAATTATATATTAATTTTATTTTATAAGAGTTCTAGTCTATTTAGGAAGTTAATAATGTGAGAATTTTATTTCTTTAAAAGTTCAAGTCTGTTTAGAAGGTGCTTATGTGATAATCATATTTTTGAGTATTCCTAGGAGGACTAGAGTTATTTTCCTTATTAGTTTCCTTTTTAAGTCATATTTACCTAGTTAGAAGTTTTGTTTCATTAGGAATCTCTTTGTAACAATCTGCCTATATACAAATGCATTATTAATGAGAATGGGAAAAATAATTTTGATACAAAAAATGTGGGCTTTGCTCTCTTGGTTCTTCGGAACTGTTCGAACACAGCGGAAGAATTCTGTTCGTTCACCTTCGACTTATCAAGTGGATCTACATCACCGTTTGTGGCATCTTCATCAAAGCAAGGTTCTTGTTTCCCTACAACAGCGGGTCGAGGTTGTTCATACCGAGGTTCTTACAGAGGCGCAAACAATGGGTCGAGATTTTCATCGATCTGAACATAAAAGGTCCGACTTTCGCGTGAATCCGTAACGGGATTCACATCATATGGAAATTTTGTAATATTTACTTATATATAGAACATCAACCTCTCATCCACACCGTTCAATTTATTAAACTTATTTTCTTGCATCATCAATACTTAATTTCTACTTTTTGTATAGCTCTCTTTTATATCTGTTGGAGAATTGGTTTATTAACCAAGGAAGAGATGGCCCAATACAAGTGAGTGTATTAGACTTTGGCCCAAATATTTAATTAGAGGGAGAATCCTAATTAAATATAATAACTAAGTAATTAGTGGGCAACTTTGAGCTAATTTAATTAAAGGTCACACCAAGTGATTTTGGGTGTTTGTGAGATCAATACGAAGCTCGTTGATAGAGCTTCGTAACGATATACAACACTTGCGAAAATCCAATTCTCGGGGTGAATGAAAATTGGCTTTAAAGTAGTATGGTGGTTATTAAAATAAGCACAATCCCACATTGGTTAGCGCACAAAGCTGAGACAAGTTTATAAGGGACTAGAAGTCTAGCATGGGTAAACTGGTGGAGAAGGGAGAGGCTTCTCGCGCCATCCGTCCGTTCGTCCGTCCGTCCGGCCCGGCTCGGCTCGGCACGCGCGCACGCGCGCGCGCACCCCGCCCCGGGCTCGGGCTCGGGTTGCAGGTTGCGGGTTGCGGGATTGTGGGTTTGTGGGGACAAGCCCATCTTTTGGATCCTTCTCCTTCCAGAAAGTGTCTCTTTGAATTCAAAAATGTGGGATTTGAATTCAGAGGTAACAGCCAATATAAATGAGAGGTAATCATGGCTCTTGTAAAAGCAAAGTTATGAGGGGTATTCATGGCTGCCATTGATTTCGGATTTGGAGGTAGGAGGTCCTTGGCTACCTATAAAAGGAGCCCTCCTCCCTCATTCCAAATCATCCCAGCTCTCACTCTTCCTTGAGCTCTCTACTTCTCCCTCCATAGCATAGCATTTCTCACTTTCATTTGTGTCGGAGTTTGAAGGCTACGAAAGGTTCGAAAGGTGTACGAAAGTGCTTCTTTTTGTACACGAGGTTGGGCGTTGTACCTTGGGAACTCTCTTACCCATGGAGGCCTGAAGCATATAGGCGGGTAATAAGAGTTTAAGGGCACACGGTAAAACTGTGGCCTCGTCCAGGATTGCATCCGAAATTCCTAGCTCGAAGAATACGGTTTTACACACTTACTTACAAGTGTGATCGTGAGCATACTTCTACCCATCTCTTTTATATCGCTTATGTTTATTTACTCCAGTGACAACCACAACTTACTAATATTTACTATAACAATCTTAAACTCTTATTATCATTTTAAATATTAGTAATCTAGTTTGTTAATGGTATATATTGTCACGGAAACGTTTATAACTCCATAATTTACTACGTATTTCAAATCTGAGCATATTATCCAGGCAGTAGATACGCGTATTCGCTTCTGTGAGAAATTAAGAAGTTGGTTGATTAAATAATGGAATACAAATGAGTTATTCCACGCTATAACGACTAATTAAATAGCTATTATTGTCGTTGCTATTTACCTAATAAATTAGTACGTATGCTTTCACATGCTTCTGTGTGTAAATTAAATGGGCTGTTACAATTGGATTTAAGTTTCAGATTTAATCGGAATCTGCTACTGTGTATGCAATTTAATTATTAAAAACGTGTGGTAGTTGAACAGAAATAATTAAGTGGTATATTTAATCGTCTCGCTATATAACGGCAATTCGCGGAAAGTTAAATATTGTTTCCTGTGTATGAAATTAAGCGTTTAAATATTTCAGTGTGTGCTCAACAGTTACGAACAGTACACCTCAAAGATTTTGAGATTTAAAAAAAAAGGGTTGGTTTTCAAACCGATTACTTACGAACGTGTATTGGTGATATTTTTAGATGGCTGGAATTAACAACTCTCCCCCACTCAACAACTCCGGTGCGACGAACACCGATAACGACAACTTGAACGAGGAGGTTCCTGTTGTGAGGGCTAGCGGCCTTGAGGCCGTGATGCCGGGTCATAGACACCCAATGCCACTGCCGTACTCTCATCTTGAGAAACCGGAAAAGTTCAAGAGTGGAAATTTCAAGAGATGGCAACAAAAAATGTTTTTCTACTTGACCGCCTTGAACTTTAGCCGGTATGTCAAGGAAGAGAAACCCAAAGAGAATGTGAGTGATCCGCATCAAATCGCGATCCACAGCGCATGGGTACATGAAGATTACCTATGTCGCAACTATATATTGGATTCTCTCGACGATTCGCTTTACGGCGTCTACTATACCAAAGAAACGTCTAAGGATCTTTGGGAATCGTTGGAGCACAAATATAAAGTTGACGACGCCGGTGCAAAGAAATTTGTGGCCGGGCGCTTCCACGACTATCGGATGGTCGATGGAAAGAGCGTTGTGGAACAATGCGAAGAGTTGCAATTGATCTTTCATGATCTTACAACGGAGGAAATGGCCATCAATGATGCCCTCCAAGTGGCGAATGTAATTGAGAAATTACCACCATCTTGGAAGGACTTCAAGATGTACCTCAAGCATAAGAGGAAGAAGATGACTCTCGAGGACCTTATCCGAAGGTTACGCATCGAGCAAGACAATCGAAAGGTTGATAAGAAACCAAGTGGCATGGTTGCTAAGGCCAATGTGGTCGAGATCGGGGGGAGCTCCCGTGGGAACAAGCGGAAACGCTCAAATGATTCCAAGGGAGATGCTCAGAACAAGAGCTTTACTGGCGCCTGCTTTGTTTGCAACAAGACCGGCCATCGTGCCAAAGATTGCTACAAACGTCTAGCCGCGGAGGGTAAGAAAATGGCAGGACCAAGCAAGGGCAACTAGAAGAAGCCCGCCAATGCTAACATTGCGGAGGCTAGCTTGAGCTCCGACCTCGATGAGATGCACCTCACGGCCGTTGTGTCCGAGGTGAACCTCGTGGGTGGGAACTCGAAGGAATGGTGGGTGGACACGGGGGCTACCCGCCACGTTTGTGCCAACAAATGGATGTTCAAGACCTATCAACCGGTTGATGATGAAAACTGCTACATGGGAAATTCTGCAGTCTCGAAGGTTGAAGGCAAGGGGACGGTCATGCTGAAGATGACCTCGGGCAAGGAGCTGACCTTGACTGATGTGCTGTATGTGCCCGAGATTCGAAAGAATCTTATCTCCGGAGTGGTGCTCAACAAGAGGGGCTTTCGGCTTGTGTTCGAGTCCGACAAGGTCATCATGTCCAAGGGAGGGATGTTCGTTGGCAAGGGATACTTGACCAATAATCTTTTTAAGATGAGTGTAATGACTTTAGCTCCCAAGGCAAAGTCTAGTGATAAGATTGATGTGGGTGCCGCCAATAAGGCTAGCACGAGCAATAATGTAATGAATGTTGCCGATAAGGCCAATGAGAAAGGGATTTGTTATATTTATGGCATGGTAGACTAGGTCATGTGAACTATAAGTCTTTACAAAGGCTAATATCACTTAACCTACTACCAAAGTTTAACATCGATCACAAACATAAGTGCGAGACTTGTGTTGAGGCCAAGTACGCCAAAGCATCTTCCCACTCGATTGAGCGATGCACGGAACCATTGGATTTAATTCACACCGATGTGTGTGATTTAAAATACGTACAAACGCGTGGCGGTAAAAATTATTTTATAACTTTTATCGACGATTGTACGAGGTATTGCTATGTCTACTTGATGAGAAGTAAAGACGAAGCAATAGACATGTTCATTCACTATAAGAATGAAGTTGAGAACCAACTTGGCAAGAAGATCAAAAATCTTCGAAGTGACCGAGGTGGTGAATATGAATCTCCATTTGCACAAGTTTGTGCCGAGAATGGAATCGTTCATCAAACTACGGCGCCTTATTCTCCCAAGCAAAATGGAATTGCGGAAAGGAAGAATAGGACGCTTAAGGAAATGATGAATGCGATGCTTATTAGTTCCGGATTACCAAGGAATTTGTGGGGGGAAGCGGTGCTTTCGGCCAACTATGTGCTCAACAGGGTACCACATAAAAAGTTGGATAAAACACCTTACGAATTATGGAAAGGTCATGCGCCTAGCTATAAATTCCTAAGGGTTTGGGGATGTCTTGCTAAGGTTCCGATCCCACCTCCTAAAAGGACAAGGATAGGACCCAAGACGGTGGATTGTGTGTTTATCGGTTATGCACAAGATAGTGCTGCATATCGATTCTTGGTACACAAGTCAGATAACTTTGATATCCACGTAAATACTATCATAGAAGCTAGGAATGCTTCATTCTTTGAGGAAATCTTTCCTCACAAAGCTCGAACTGGTGTTGACCGTCAAGTTGACCAAAGTGGGAGCAATGTGGGGGGAGAGGAACCTCAAGTTGAAGGTGAAGAGCCTAGACGTGGGAAAAGGGCTAGAAAAAAAAAGTCCTTTGGATCAGATTTTCTAACATATCTATTAGAAAAGGATCCTGTAACCTACAAAGAAGTAATGTCTTCTACAGACTCTGCTCTTTGGAAGGAAGCGGTGAATAGTGAGATAGAGTCTATCTTACATAATCACACTTGGGAACTAGTAGATCTACCTCCGGGTAGTAAACCACTAGGCCATAAGTGGATCTTCAAAAAGAAGATGAAGCCTGATGGTATAGTGGATAAGTACAAGGCAAGACTTGTTGTTAAAGGCTACAAGCAAACTGAGGGTGTTGATTATTTTGACACATATGCTCCTGTCTCTAGGAAAACGTCTATTAGGTTAGTCATAGCCTTGGCGGCTTTGTTTAACCTAGAGATCCATCAAATGGATGTGAAGACGGCCTTCCTTAATGGAGATTTGGAAGAGGAGATTTACATGGAACAACCCGAAGGTTTTGTGGTTCCAGGTAAAGAACATAAGGTGTGTAAACTTGTAAAATCCTTGTATGGACTAAAACAAGCACCTAAACAATGGCACGAAAAGTTTGATAGTGTAATGCTATCTAACGAGTTTCAGATAAACCAATGTGATAAATGTGTCTACGTGAAAGGAGATGATAACGACTATGTGATAGTTTGTCTCTACGTAGATGACATGTTGATCGTGGGTCATAATGATAATATCAAAATTACCAAGAGAATGTTGTCGCAAAATTTTGACATGAAAGACTTGGGACAAGCTGATGTAATACTTGGAATGAAAATTACCAAACCTTCAGAAGGTTACGCGCTTTCCCAGGGTCACTATGTCGAAAAGATACTTGACAAATTCGAAAAGGATAGCAATGTAATTGCAAGAACTCCTATGGAAGTGGTGTCAAGTCTCTGCAAGAATCGCGGAGAGAGTGTGAGACAACTAGATTATTCTAGAGTTATAGGCAGTCTAATGTACCTCATGGACTGTACTAGACCAAATATTGTAAACTCGGTAAACAGATTGTCGAGATATACGAGTAATCCCAATGATGAACATTGGAAAGCGATAGTTAGAGTCCTTAGATACCTAAGGTACACTGCTAACTATGGATTATACTATACGAGACATCCAGCCGTTCTGGAAGGGTATTCAGACGCGAACTAGATCTCGGACTCCAAGAATATAAAATCCACTAGCGGATACATATTTACATTTGGAGGAGCAGCGGTCTCGTGGAGATCATGCAAACAAACTTGCATTGCTAGATCAACTATGGAATCAGAATTCATAGCGTTGGATCTAGCAGCTGAAGAGGCGAATTGGCTCTGAAGTTTCTTGGAGGACATCCCGATGTGGTCAAAACCAGTGCCTCCCATTAGCGTGCACTGTGATAGTCAATCAGCTATTGGAAGAGCACAAAATAATGTGTATAATGGAAAGTCTAGACACATACGTCGTAGACATAAATCCGTGAGAACATTATTGAGAACGGGTGTGATATCTTTAGACTATGTAAAGTCAAAAGAGAACATCGCGGATCCATTAACTAAGGGTCTAACGAGAGACCAAGTTGAGGTATCATCGAGGGGAATGGGATTAAAGCCCACGAAATGACCTAAACCCATGATGGCAACCCAACCTGGATCGTAAATCCCGATCTGCAGGTTCAAAGGGACAACCGAATTGTGAGGGTAGGTCGAACAAAGCACTCGGGAAATTGAGTCCCTTGCCTATTCCTATGATGGAAGAGTGATAGATCTGTCCATGTGAAGGTTAAGCTTTAAGCTTTTAATGATCCTTATACTTCGAGTATATATATAAGTGGGGTATGGCAGGATACTCCTTATAAGAGATCACCTATATCGAATGTGAAGGGGCCGCTTCTATGAGATGAGTTAAGGGCTAAATCTCTAGAGCATTCGATGAAGTTTTCAAGGCAGTCCAGGGCCAAAATGGACAACAACGAAAGAACCAAGTAGTGGTTTAAGAAGGAGTTGTGTGAGTACCTTTGTCTTGGTATACATAAAATGCCGAACAGTTCAAGGCATCGCGTCCACTGGTTGGCAAGTATATCCGAAGGTATTTCACTAAGGAAGGTTCAAGGCTTTCAACCACCTTTCCTGATGCAACAAATTCTCACAGAACTCCAAGTTGCATGTAGCATTGGTAGGCTCATGTCATATAAGCCATTTTGCATTCATGTGGGGGATTGTTGGAGAATTGGTTTATTAACCAAGGAAGAGATGGCCCAATACAAGTGAGTGTATTGGGCTTTGGCCCAAATATTTAATTAGAGGGAGAATCCTAATTAAATATAATAACTAAGTAATTAGTGGGCAACTTTGAGCTAATTTAATTAAAGGTCACACCAAGTGATTTTGGGTGTTTGTGAGATCAATACAAAGCTCGTTGATAGAGCTTCGTAACGATATATAACACTTGCGAAAATCCAATTCTCGGGGTGAATAAAAATTGGCTTTAAAGTGGTATGGTTGTTATTAAAATAAGCACAATCCCACATTGGTTAGCGCACCATACTGAGACAAGTTTATAAGGGACTAGAAGTCTAGCATGGGTAAACTAGTGGAGAAGGGAGAGGCTTCTCGCGCCGTCCGTCTGTCCGTCCGGCCCGGCTCGGCTCGGCTCGGCACGCACGCACGCGCGTGCGCGCCCCGCCCTGCCCCGTCCCGGACCGGGCCTGGCCGGGCCCGGCCGGGCTCGGGCTCGGGCTCGGGCTCGGTTTCGGGTTGCGGGTTGCGGATTGCGGGATTGTAGGTTTGTGGGAATTATTCCAGGTTCCAGGGCCTTATCTTTTTAGAACTGGGCCGGACCTGTTGAAGCGATTCTGGGCTCTAAGTCTGTTGGGCTTAAGCTTGGACAAGCCCATCTTCTGGATCCTTCTCCTTCCAGAAAGTGTCTCTTTGAATTCAAAAACGTGGGATTTGAATTCAGAGGTAACAGCCAATATAAATTAGGGGTAATCATGGCTCTTGTAACAGCAAAGTTATGAGGGGTATTCATGGCTGCCATTGATTTCGGATTTGGAGGTAGGAGGTCCTTGGCTACCTATAAAAGGAGCCCTCCTCCCTCATTCCAAATCATCCCAGCTCTCACTCTTCCTTGAGCTCTCTACTTCTCCCTCCATAGCATAGCATTTCTCACTTTCATTTGTGTCGGAGTTCGAAGGCTACGAAAGGTTCGAAAGGTGTACGAAAGTGCTTCCTTTTGTACACGAGGTTGGGCGTTGTACCTTGGGAATTCTCTTACCCACGGAGGCCTGAAGCATATAGGCGGGTAATAAGAGTTTAAGGGCACACGGTAAAACTGTGGCCTCGTCCAGTTTTGTATCCGAAATTCCTAGCTCGAAGAAGATGGTTTTACACACTTACTTACAAGTGTGATCGTGAGCATACTTCTACCCTTCGCTTTTATATCGCTTATGTTTATTTACTCCAGTGACAACCACAACTTACTAATATTTACTATAACAATATCTCTACTTAATTTGTAATTTCTTTTATTTTTATTTTTCTCAGTGATGGTTCTTGAAATGACAACCCTAGACCCGTCCTAAATTCTATCGCGATATTCAGTAGTAGCTATATATATTATCGAAGTAGCTAGATAAATATTCAATCAACTTCACATACATTACCATGTCAATTTCTACGGGGATGACACAAAAGTGCCTAAAAAGTAAAAAGTCATTTTTAAACACTATGATAAATAGAAACGCATAAGAACATTCTAGTTTCAAGTTCCGACAAGTGTACATTTCAGATCGGGTAACTTTTTTTTGGTGGTAATCAGATCGGGTAACTTGGCAACCGCAACCGCAACCGTGTTTCAGTAATATACGCATCAGTCTATTTACAGATTGAAATTTGTTGGAGTCGCGTGACTCGAGTCTAAAATGAAGGGGTGTGAGACGATAAGAATTTTACTTTATAATATTTGATATTTAAATATCTAATAAATTAACTAATTTATGTTTTAGAGAAATAAAATTTTAATCGATGACAAAATTTTACTAACAAATTTTTAACATCTTTGTCTTATCAAAAAATTGAACTCAAAATGTTTTGCTCAAGTATATAGACGATTAGATTTAGATCAAACAGATTCAATTGACCTGGTCAACACTCAACACTGAATTTGTTATTATGTTTGGGCTTTTGCCTGTGTATACCAAGTCCCATGAATCCAAAAGAGAGAGAACCATTCCGGAGGCAAAACCCAATAATTCCGTTTTAGAAAGAATAATGTTCAAAAAAGAAAGATTTAGATATCCCCCCTCTCCTCAATTCCGCGGCACTCAATGATTTGTTATAAAACTGTTAATTAGTAAAACATTTTAAATTTTGTTAATGTAACGAAATAACGAATACTCGATATAAATTACGCAAACGGTCACTAAGTCAAGTCCAAAGCACATTATTGGGCTTCTTTCAACCCGAAAAGACAAATGGTCCTGGGCTTGCTTTTTCCGTTTCAATTCATCCAAGTAAACAATCCTGGCCCAGATACAAGACAGATTCATAGCCAACATGCCATACTAGCCCTTACTTGTTAAGCAATTTACTCCTAAAAGAAATGGTTAAGCAATTCTAAACTATCAAGATACTAGAATGGAATTGAAATGAGCCGATTTAAGGAGTATTCAAATATTATAAAGTTTTGAAAAAATATTGATCACCATGCTTAGAGCGGATTCGAATTTTGGAAATGCATGTAAAAATAAGTCAGCCTAATTTCGTGGAGGGAATTTGCAACGGGCTTATTTGTATTTTTTTCATGCTGATAGCAAGCCTATTTGTATCGATAGTTCTTTTTTCTATCCCTATTTTTTCCAATAGATTTTGTGGCGATAATATTTTTAGTGAAATTTTCGACTACAATCTCTATATTATTGTACGGAAAGTCACCACTCATATAAAAAAGTCACCACTCGTGTGAAAAAAATGTCAACCTATTAACTGTTTGATAAAAAAACAATTGGTTAACCGATTTCCTGGGCACACCAATTGTGTGAAACAAATTCTTTCCCTTTTAACCCGCAAGTTGATTCTAGTACTTACCTTTCAAAAAAAAAAAGAAAGCAATACAATGCAATATTTCACGGTTCCAATTTCACAAAGTGGACATGATACATTATGGAGGTTGAAAATGGAGCGTCCTCTATTAGGGCATGTGTCCGGTGGATATACGTTGAGACTAAACTAGAAGAGATTATCACCCAACTTATCGAAAAAAAGAGATTATCACCCCCACAAAAAAAACAGATGATAAGAGTGGGTCCCATCCACCCCATTTTACCAAGTAGATGCAGACGGTGATAGGATAAAATTAGGACCACCACTTGCCAGGTAAAACCATGTGAGACATCAATCCGTTAAAGTCGTATCTGATTTCAATATAGATTAATTATGGCCACATTGTTTCAAAAAATGTTAATTGGGTGTGTAATAACTAGATAAAAATCCTCTATCGCAGGCCACGCTTATATTTTATTTGTAAGAAACATTTTTTAACACGATTATCCATGATGGGCCAACCCAATGAGGGTAGGTTTGTCCCATGTAGTAGCCGCTATGATGTATTTTTCTCTTTGCTTATTTTAGGTCATTGCTGTTTTTCTATATATTTATATCAGAAAGGGTTCTATCTTTTCTACATTTTTAACATTTTGGACACTACCACACCCACGGATGGCCCGTCGTAGATTACGATTTTTGTGACTGCTTGCTGGTGGCTATGGCGATGGGGATTGACTCTGCCTTTTGCCCAGGCACTACCTCGGGGCACCCTCATTTCTTAATCACTTTACAAGCACAGGAGTTTGCTCGTGTCCTAGCAGACCGGAATACCCCATTACCACCCCCCACGACAGATCTTAGTTTCATGGCAGAGACCTGTGGAGGGCTTCGTCAAACTCAATACGGATGGAGCTTCGATGGGTGACCCGGACCCTGCTGGAGTTGGTGGTATCATCGGAGACTCGGGTGGCATTTTATTGTGCGGGTTCGCTAAAGGCGTTGGGAGCTACACTTCCTTGGTTGCGGAGCTCTGGGTGTTGATTATTGGGCTAGGGCTAGCTTGGGAGAGAGGGTTCAGGAGGGTCCTGGTGGAGGTGGACTGGCCACTAGCCATTCTCTGTGTCGGAAGGCCTGTTGACCTTGCCCATCCTCTGGCTACGCTTATCTCGAGGGCTAAGGAACTCCTGACGCAGGACTGGGAGATTGATCTTCAGCATACCTGGCGTGAGGGTAACCGGGTGGCAGATGTGTTATCCAAGCTTGCTCTCCAGCTTTCCTTTGAGTATGTTATTTTTGATGTCCCCTCGGACTTTTGCATTGATGTGTACTTGGATGATCTGCGGGGCCTTAGCCTCCCCCGTTGTACTTGTATGTTTACTAATGTTGATGGCGCTAAGCCAAGGGGGATCTTCCTTCTCGAGTTGTATTATCTAGTGACGGTGCAAAGTCAGGTTTTGCGATACACCAAACGACAAGGGAAACTTTCCTTCCCAAGGTACTCTTTCCCTATCACAGATTTTTTCCACTGAGTTTTCTCGTGATAGAATTTTGATAAGGTCGGTGGTCGCAACCTCACAAGAGGCCGAGAGGGGTTCTTACACCTAGTAAGATGTAATTTGCTTTTGTTTATATATTTAGAGATTATTGCCCCTCCACTTCCACCCATAAAAAATTATACGAGAAACTTCTCCTT
The DNA here is from genome assembly GCA_963995505.1 of Hypericum androsaemum. Taxonomy (NCBI): domain Eukaryota; kingdom Viridiplantae; phylum Streptophyta; class Magnoliopsida; order Malpighiales; family Hypericaceae; genus Hypericum; species Hypericum androsaemum. The sequence goes on from OZ023195.1 coordinate 12,632,256, forward strand.
TTTTTTAATATTTTTAGAAGAATGACATACAAACGTAGTCAGCAGATTGCGAAAATACTCGCAAGTATTAAAATAAAATTGTGATAGAAATTATTCCCTGGAGAAATAAATTAGCCATAACTTCATTATGTAGAATTGGATGAGAAGAAAAAAGTAATTTGCAGGACTATCTAATGAAAACAAAATTTAATAAATAATCCATTAATTGTTTAAAAATATATAACATTTTTTCCGACGTGTTAAAAATATATAACATCAAATACCCAAATCAAAATAAAAAAGAACTCACCCCCACCAGGACCCCTATTCAAGTTCTCCTTCTCTACCAGCTCTTTCATGACCATTTCAGCTTTAAGTACATAGTACATACATACCCCACCCACCCAAATTCGAAGAAAAAACTTAAGGAAGAAGTTTCAAAACTCCCCTGATGAAATAAAGTAACTAACTCTTAGAACCGAAAACCAAGCAACACCGATGAAATTGACAATTCACTAAAAAGAAATCGGGAAAAAAAGGAAGTCACCTCCGCCTGATGCAACTTTAACTCCCGTTTGTCCCCGTCTCGTATCATTTTCTAATCTAATATTTATTTGAATTAAAAAGGTAAAACATTTACACTTCCAATATCCAAAAGCCTTTAATAACAAAAAAAAGCCTTGTAGTAATATATCCGCTACAACATGGAAAAAAGGAAAACGATTTAACGGCGTCAACGGAAGTCGATGTTCTTTCTTTGTAACTTTAATCTCGTCTCCGTGCAGACACTGACACTGCACTTCTCGACAAGTGAGTCCTAAACGGCGTTACTCCCGACGACGATCCCGGCGGCGCGGTTCCCGAACTGGATATTGGCAAGGCACTCCACGTACAGGTGGTACTTCCCGGAGACGAACGCCCTGACCTTGAACCTCACCCGGCCGTTGACCTTGATCGTGATCAGGAGACCGCCGGCGGCCTGGTCCTGAGTGAGCGCAACAGCGTTATACGGCGTGACGGGGACGGCGGTTACAAGTGAGGACAAAACATGCTGGAGAAGACCTGTGTTGGTCTGTGATAACAGTCGAATATGGGTCTTTTCAAAATTAAACGCGTTTGGCCGGAAGTAGGATTATGAAAGGTGACCTCCTGCGAAATTTTCTGGAATGTGTGCAAATGAAGACAAAACATGCTGAAAAAAATCGTGCTGATCTGTGGAGACAATTGATCAGATCTCGGGACGTTACAATTATATACCCACCCAAATTCGAAAAAACTAGTACCAACCTCAAGTGTAACAAAACAGCAATAATTATTTTCAGAGGGGAGCCTAAGAAAATCAATTTTAGAAAGATACTCGTAATTATTTTTTTGGGTATATTTCTCATTCTAATAATCACTAGGTCAATGTCTTTCGAATCTAGATTTCAACTAAAACCTTTTAAAGAAAATTTAAGTCTCTAATTAATAATTTTTTTTTCAAATAGAAGGGTAAACATCGATATATAAATACGAAAAGGTAAAGCAAATACATCATAAATACGCATCATACTCACAACCTAGCCTCATAATTGATGGTCCTTCTCGCTCATCAACGTGACGACCACTAATACTCTTATATGATGCAAAATCCTCTATTTTGAAGTTGCAGTCGACGATCTCAGTAAAATCTGCATTCAGCAAAACTCTTTGAAAAAAAGTCCGTAGGAATAAAAAAGTACCTCGACAAGTTATAATCATATATATGTAAACACTGAAGAGGTTGATAGATCCAAAAAAATAAAGTAACTAACGCTTAGAACTGAAACGAAGCAACACTAATGGAATTGACAGTTCAACAAAAAACGAAAAAGAAAGTCGCCTTCCCCCGATGTACTCTTAACTCCGTTTGTCCCCGTCTCGTATCATTTTCTAATCTAAATGTTTATTTGAATTAAAAAGATAAAATATTTACACTTCCAACATCCAAAAGCCTTTAATCTCACGACATCGTCCTCTAGATTAAAAAGTAAAAAGCTAAATAAGTGACAGCCTTGATGTAATACATCGCGAGAAAATTCATAATGCTTTTAAGAGAGAAAAAAAGAGAAAACAGACTTAACGGCGTCAACGGAAGTCGATCGTCTCTCTTTCTAACCTCGGACTCGTCTCGTCTCCGTTCAGACACTGACACTGCAGCTCTCGACAAGCGAGTACTTAACGGCGTTACTCCCGACGACGACCCCGGCGGCGCGGTTCCCGAACTGGATATTGGCAAGGCACTTCACGTACAGGTGGTACTTCCCGGAGATGAACGTCCCGACCTTGAACCTCACCCGGCCGTCGATCTTGATCATGATCAGGACACCGCCGGCGGCCTGGTCCTGGGAGAGAGCGACGGCGTTATAGGGCGCGATAGGGACGGCGGTTCCGTAGATGTAAGGGGACCAGACGTCGATCTCCTTGTGGCCCTGGTAGGTTGGCTGGATGACGGTGCGGAGGGTGATCTGCTGGCTCCGGTAGGTGGCGTAGACGTCAAGCTTGTCGTAGTAGACTCCGATCTTGTCGTTCGGGTTGCGGGACGAGAGCGTGACCTGGAAGGTGGAGGAGAGGAGGTTCGGGGAGGTGACGTTGAAGTTGTACACGGTGGCGTCCTGGAGGATGAACCTGGGCTTCGTCGGCTGGAGGACGGCCCATATTATGAGGACCGTGACGAGGACGATGAAGGAGAAGATCAGGATTCCGGCGCAGATCTGCTGGAACCGCTTCCGCCGTTTGCTCCCGTGGTGGTCGCACTCCTTCCCCGCCATTGAGAGGGCTCCGATTGTGTGTGTTGGTGGTGGATGAAGAGGAGGTGGGTGGGTCTCTTTGGTTTTTAGGTGTGGGAGATTGGGTTTAATGAGGGGTGCCTAAAGTGAATTTTATTTATATACTGCTATTTACATGCTACATGTATCCGAATGCAGAATTTATAACCATAGTCTTATTATAAATTACTGAGTTTTATCGGAGTAGAAAAAAAAGTCTAGTGTTAACGTTTCATATAAATAATTATGTATTTCAAAATTCCGAATTCACATAGGTCACCCAAATCCCGGATAGATTGCTATTGCAATTGCTTAATCTAGCTAGTTTTTCTTTGGATGTTGCAGGGGACAATATTTTTAGCAGTTTGTTTACAAATTCATTTAGTCTAATATCGTGTTTAGTGAAATGATAAATTTTTTTCCAATTCTAACATTCGATTTTATGAACTAAATAATTTGGTTTTTTTGACATAAACATATTACTTTTGAACCGAGTAATGTGTGGGCTAATTTAGTGGACGCAGGCCAAGAGGTTTATATTTTATTTAGGCTGTTCGCACTTGCACTTTTTTAACGTTTATGATCCTTTAATAGCCATTGTATTCTATTGGTAAGTTGGAATTCGAAATTTTGATTAAACAAATTGAATTATTTCCATTGTACAAATTCGAAACTTTTTTGTCAATAGTAAGTACCAAAGCATCCGAGACAAAAAAAAATATCAATCGGATATTTCGCAAGTCTTCCCGTTCACTCATTGCGCTTCGACGTATTAATGTTTTTGGGGGTGAGAACGTATTATGCATGGCTTAGTCCACCGACTTGATATTAATTTGATAATCACCCCGGATTCTCATTTATTACAGACCGTACATAAATGATTTTTTTATAAGTCCGTCCGTAAATGAATTGTTAGTGTATCGCTTCAATTAAGTCTTCTTGAAGATTATAAGAATCAAACTTAGGATTCTCTAAGTGGTCATACATTAAAGGAAAAGATATTCACAATAGAGTAATTAGTGCTTAATAACACAATTGGAATATGAGATTAGTACATTTTTTCATACATGGTGTAATTTTTTTTAGACTAATATAATTTTAGTTTATAACTGATATCACCATTATCAGTTGGAATCGTAAAAAGCGTTGCCCTTCACAGATCATATAGATTTGTTATTCCCGCTATTGTCTACTGGTTGATGATTAATTAAGAAATTTCTAATTTTACTCATTAAATATGCATTAGAGTTTTATCGTCATTTAAATAATTTATCTGATTTTGATGTGAATTAGTCAATTTAATGATTATCACTAGATATAAAAAATTGAGTAGCAGACAAGTACAGTGCTAAATTTTCCTTTTTTTATGCACCTATTACAGCTGAAAGACGTTGATTAATGTCATCACACAACCAACTCATGTATGGTCTGATGGATACGGTGTCAGTCCTTAAGCACGAGGTGGGAGGATCGAATCCCATGACCGTCTAAGATCCGAAATTGTGGAAACAATTTAAATCTCACCAAAAAAAAAATGTCATCACACATGTTTTTTTAAAAGGTTTATCCACTATTTCCCACTAGATTCGAGACACATCAATCACACTTTATGGTTTCCCACAATTAAGAATTCTCCTGAAAGAGAACTACGTTGAAACCACGCAATTACGTAATAATTCTAACACCTAAATTTGTTTTAGGCCCCCCAACTTTACTAAAATGTGGTGAAACTAGACACTGTTTGGTCCGTGTGATCTCATTAAGATAAAAGTTCTATGTTAAAATCATAGGGACGCCCTAGTGAGTAACGAGCGGTGAAATTTTAAAAAGTGACGAGGGCCCGCTTATATCGTGAGATGGACGTTTCTTCATCTCACCCTAACTGACCTTTTTTTTGCGGGTGGGTTAGCTATTATAAAGGCACCGGGAGGATAAACCAATAGATGCATCGCATCACTCGCATGTGTGGGGACCACCACTAATATTTTACGTAAATTTTAACACTTTTTACAAGTAAAATATTATTTATATTCTCTTATATACATATATATCCACCATTAATATATATTGTATAATATATATTATCTTATATATATATATTTTTACCCTATGACTACACTTGTAATAATTGAACCTTGAACCCGGTCGTAAACGTTTGTGCTGTCGAATGCCCTTTGGCACCGCCGTTAATTTATGACTAGACAACAATTGAGAGCTATGTGATATGACTTTTCTCAGGTTGGTACATACAGGGGTGAGCATTCGGGATATCCCGATCCCAAATACCGAATACCGAAAATCTCGAATACCAAAATTTTAAAAAAACTCCTACCGATCCCGAACCGAAATAATTTCGGGATATCCCAAATACCGAATTAAAATTTCGGGATTATACCGAAAATCCCAAAAATCCCGAATTTTTAAATAAAAAAACTAATTCAGAAAAAAAAGAAAATCAAGTTCTCCATCCTAATACAAAAAACCTAATCCTCTCATCTCCTCCAAGAAGATTAACCCACAAAAGTTCAAAATTCCTAAATTCTAACCTAATTCTCAAAACCTCCAAATTCGAAACCCTAACCTGAGGGAGGTTGTAACTTGGAAGAGTGGCCACGAGGTGTGGAGGAGTGACTGCGGTGGTGGTGGCCGAGAGGCCGGTCGAGATCGAGAGAGAGAGGAGGGGGGGAGCGGGGGAGAAGAGAAGAAAGGGGGAGAAGAGAAGAAAGGAGGAGGAGAGAGAACGTCTCTCTGGAAGGGGGAGTGGAAGGGGAGGAAAGTGTATTTTTCCCATATATATATAGGTGGGTAAAATTACACTTTAGTACTTTGGAATTTTCGGTATTACCGAAATAATACCGGTATATACCGAACCGATCCCGAATACCGAAATTTTCTGAAAAACCTTACCGAATTAACTCCCGAATACCGAACTCCCGATCCCGAACTCCCGAATACCGAAATAATTTTGGGATATCCCGAATACCGATCCCATTTGCTCACCCCTAGGTACATAAAATTTAAATAGTCATTTAAAAAACATAAATTTATGAAGTGGTTATTGGTTAATGTATAAGAGTCACTTGTTTGGAAAATTGAAATTCGTTAGTAACGAATACATATTTTTTATTATGTAATACAAATAAAAAAATATATCATTAAAAGATTCACTTTTTAGATAAAATATGACAATGTTCGAATGTGAATATAAAAACTTAAAAAATCAGCATAAAAACTTTCACCCACCCTAACAAGTTCTTTCCACAGCCCATTATTTGACTACCCAATGCTGGGTTGTGACTTCAATTGACTTTAAAAAATATATCATTAAAAGATCCACATTTTAGATAAAATATGACAATGTTCCAATGTAAATATGACAACTTTAAAAAACACCATAAAAACTTTCACCCACCCTAACAAGTTTTTTTCACAACCCATTATTTGACTACCCAATGTTTGGTTGTGACTTGACTTTTGATGCGCCACGGCTGATTTGTCACCCTGGACTATCCGTGTTGTGGGTACCCCTACCCGTCTTCTTACAACTTGTCCCCGCGGGGTAGGAAGAGGAACGCGAAGAAAAAGAAGAAATGATCGCGTTAGATCATTGGTTCCTTCATCGGCCTTGCTATCCCTCAAGTTTGTAGGGTCGAGTTCTTCTTTATGGCGATAGGCTTGCTGTTTTGCAGTTTTCTATTCGGTCTATGTGTTTGGCTTTTCTTCCGTTACCTTTTTTCCCTTCTTGTAACATTTTCGTTTCTTTGAGTAATGAAATTTCTTTTCGCCAAAAAAAAAATGCTTGGTTGTGACTTCAAATGACCTTATTATCCACCGACAATTCCGAATTGAACAATCATTGTCACACTCAAAAGTTCACTTCATATCATCTCTAGCTGCCACATAATCAAATCCCCGAAATCAAAACAAAGAAGAGAAAAAATATTGCGTGGAAATTCCAAAATGCACCCACGTGAGCCAAATAGTTTCTTGCTTCACTTTTCTTGAGTATTGGTTGAGATTCATGTATTTTTATTTGTTGCAATAATAAATATTCTATTAACAAAAAAATAGTTTCTTGCTTTGAGAGGAAAAAATTTATGAATCGAAAACGAATTACAAAATAAATACATAATCTAATATGCTTATACGGCCGTCCGCTTTTCATGTAACGTCATCAACGACTTGCATAAAAAGTACTTTTAATGAAGTGGTCACGAGAAAAAGAACAAAGTGGCCAAAGGCCATTTGGCCTAGCGACATAGACATTGGAGGATTTGATGGAAGTCTAAGATTCAAACCTGGCATAGGTGTATTCTTGGTGTAAATTATCTTTAAAAAAAAAGAAAAGAAAAAGAACAAAGTGGTCGTGATTCATGAACAAATTATAATGCTCTGATTGTCGGGTAATTATAATGGCTTTTTTTTTGTTCTTATATAGACATACGTACATGGCCAACATTGTGTATATCATCATTTATCATATTCGCAATTTGGGTCAGAATCTTGTCAAGGTGACATGACAATAGCATCAAGATATTCCACAATGAAAAGATAGTATAGAAATGAAAGAGAATCTGAAAAAAATATTATCCTTCACTATTTTTTCTGAAATGATACATTACATAATCCAAAAGCAAAGTTTTCGGCCCGCAATATTTTCGGTAGATTTTAACAACAACAAAAATGCGTGAGTTACTAGTTTATAAGTGAAAAATAGAAAATTTGGTATTTGAAATCCGAAATTCATTGTCTCTATTTCATTTGTATAAGCTCTCTTATTAGTAGGTCTCAAAACTAGGTGCCATGGATTTGTAAACATTTCAGATTAGGAGAACTTCCAGGGAATTGGTTATCTTTATATTCCTCAGAACTAGACTCCGTTTTGTATGCAGACTTCCCAATTTAATATATAGGGCAAATTACCCTCACATCCCTGTACTTTGGTCACCTTCTTCCTAGGGTTCCTGACTTTTGGAAAATGATTGTCCCGTCCCTAAGTTTTGATGATAATAGACTCTCGGGTCCCTGGAGCCGGAATATTCCTTTTTCTCCGGTGAACCCCCACCTGAAATGACCAAAATACCCTCCCACTTAAAAAACAAAAAAATAAAATCTAATAAGAGAAAAAATTAACTCAAAAACACCAACCCAAAAAATACAACCTAGAAACAAAATCAAACTAACAAAAAAAAATAACACTCCAAATACAAACAACATCAACAAAACCATAATCTCGTTAATTTCTATCTAATAATTTCAGTTTGTCTCTTTCCCAAAAATTTGAAGCTTGTAAAGCAAAAAGTTAACATAGTTAAAGTTCACAAATCTAAGCCATAAATCGAAACCATGGAAACCTAAGGCATAAATCTATGGTTTTCCATGGAAAGGTCATCGCTTTCCTCGTATCCCCCTCTGTTCCAATCGATTTTGGTCCCAATTAATAGTCGACAAGAAGGCGGAGCAAGTTTTAGTGTCGGTTTTCTTGAGTCCCACAAATCGACGAAGAAGAAGAAGTACTAGGAGTTGTTCCCAAAAATCCAGAGAGGACGACGATCTGTCACCGGCCGATACGAACCAGATCGGACGACCGCCGCGACAGAAGTCAGAACTTCTACATTGGCGGTTAATGCTGGCGATGAAGTCGGATCTGCTGAAACCTAAGCTTGACCAGATCCGGAGTCCATCGACGAGGTCACGCTCCAAAGTTTGAGAAGGAGGTCAAGGAGCAGATCAAGCAACATGCCAGGTGATCAGTGCCTCCTGCTCCTCCCCTAACCTCCGGCACTCAATCGCTTCACGACGCTCAATTGCTTTACGACGCCACTGTTCACCAGCTTTCTTCGTCGGCTCTCCGGACGTCGTTCGTCGAGCAGGGAGGTCGTCGTTCTCTGCCGCCGCTCGTGGGCCTCGCGTAACCAGGAGGATGGGCGGGGTTTGTTCGAGACGGCAATTCTGGGTGGTTAATTGATTTAGAGATCTTGTGGGTTCAAGAATTAACAAGTTAGTGTTACTGTTTTGATTTGAGAATGATGATGTTTGTTGTTTAATTGATCAGAAGTGTTGTTGATGTTTTTAATTTCTGAGTTTGGTGTTCATAGTATTCAAATGTTAGAAGATGATATTTTTATATTTTTTGTTTAAGGGTATTTTGGTCATTTCAGGTGGGGTTCACCGGAGAAAAATGAATATTCCGACTCCAGGGACCCGAGAGTCTATTATCATCAAAATTTAGGGACGGGGCAATTATTTTCCAAAAGTCAGGGACCCTAGGAGGAGGGCGACCAAAGTACAGGGATGTGAGGGTAATTTGTCCTAATATATATGTACATAAGTGAACTTTTAACCTCTAAAAAAGAATTTTTATCAACTTCGTACTTTAAGTTTTTGGATCCTATATGAAAATTTTAACATAGTATCAAAATTAATTGCTCATACGTGACTACCGACCTCGTACCATGGTATGTCAACAAAGCTAAATTCCGTACAAATTTCGGATCAATAGACTTCGTTTGAGAAAATACTTTACAATGATTATTGTCAATTGCAAATGTTGTTAATGAAAATTTACTAAATCACTACCTTAATATTTTGGGTTGGATACAAATAGTTTAATTAATGAAATACTAAAAAGATGCGCAAAATGAGACCAAAGAAAGAAGCCAAGGATATCCCTGATCCCTCCACCCAAATTTAACCTACTTGGTACTTTAGGGATGTTGAGAATTTAGAATATCCAGGAAAGGCTTTAGCTTTTTGTTTTTTCCTTCTAAAAAAAAGGAAAGGCTTTAACTTTCTAGGCACTGACATTTAAGCTGATTCTTATCTCCCAGCCATTGCACTGTTAAGTCCCTATACGGTGATACCAAAAAAAAAAACCAAAAAAAAAAGTCCCTACACAGTAATCTTCTTCGAACCTCTAATGTACCTTTTTTATGTTACGTGAATCCTATATTTGTATGGTCCAACCTCTTAAAAAATCTTTGTGTGGGGTATGTACTAGCTAAGATTTTTTAATAGTGACAAAATTTTGGAAAAAATATTTAAAAATATTGTATTTCTAATATTCGAATTTTATAATTTTTAATTAAGTTAGAATAATTATTTAGTACGTCCAAAAATCTATTATTTAATGATAAAAATGTTGTCGGCTGGTAGAATGTGAACGTGTACTAACCTGCGTTAAGTTGCCTGTCGAAGCCGAAAAAAAAGTAAGGGAAAAGTCGATTTAGTACCCTGTAGTATTTTAAAAAATATTTTAGTACTTTGAAGTAAAAAACTCATCAATTGAGTTAAACTGCATTCACTTTACATCAATTAGGTCCACGTAGAGGGTACTAAAGTGATGTAAATTGGCAGTTACCCGTGGATATAAGTGATCTAATGTGAAGACCAGGAAACTAAAATAGAAATTTTAAAACTTGTGGGGGAGTGAACCGTAAATTGTCAAAAGATCGAACTGTAAATTGTCAAACCCTAATTTTGGAAACCCTGGGGCCCTTTGCCTATATAAGAAGTTTAGACGAAACCCTACTACCTCTTCAGAAATTTGTTTTTGGCATTTACCAAAGTGGAGGCACCCTTTCGAGCTAGCCAAGGGATGGAGGCGAACACTCGAGAGGAACGTCCGAGATTAGTGGGTATGCGAGTTAACGAAGTTAGAACACAGCAGGAGACGAGGTAAGTTCGAGTCTCCGTCTGTACTCCGTAGTTCGTATGCCTATCCCACTTGTGTTCCGTATATGATATACTGCTGGTATTGTATGATGAAAACTATTCATATGTAGTGTTCCGTTCGTATTTAGGTATGTGAAATTTTGTTCATAGTTTGATCTGTATTCTGATTTTTATGCATTTGATGGATCCGGTATTCGACCGCCCCTATTGTATATAATCGCATCATCCTTCTAAGTACATGACATTGATGTTACGTAAAGGCTTGGTATGCTTCTGTGATGTGTGGATATTCATAACCAAGAAAAGTATATTATATCCATTAACTATATAGATGGTGTAAGTGAGTTTGTCGTTGAGTGAAGCATGTTAATGGGTTATAATAAGATCTTGGTGATGTGGCGTATGAGACATGAGCTAGGTGGATTAAAATATTGAAGTTGTTGTGTGGATTGAATTTTGTCCATATGTGAGACTTGTTATTTTGTCGTGCTATGTATTCGATCTGTTTATGGAGTGGTCTGTTGTAAAATTCTGATCCGTATGTATCGGTTGGTGCACTCTTCATTGGTATGTCTTGATTTGTCTTTCTTTAAGACTCTGTTCTGTCTGTTCTGGTCGGGATTATCCCGGTGCTTCTGTGCCCGTAGAGTACTCTGGATGATTTCGTACTCTATGTGAGCACCGGTGATATCTGTGCCCTGTGGTGAGACTGTCCTTCCGTTTCTGTGCCTTTAGCGTGAAGAATTTGTCTTCTGTGCCCCACAGGTTCCCGATAGTCGTACTCCGGAGTTGCGTCTGTAATGTATTTTCTGTGAGACTGTGTATGATACTGTGAGACTGTGTATCATAAGTTGTATTTTCTGTGGACGTGGAGTATGTGCTTTGTTTTGAGCTCGGCTTACTGAGTTGCGTAATCTCAGCAAAATACGCTCTTTTGTTCAGATATGATGGGGCGGATCGAGGGTGAGAGCTAGAGGCAAGGACATGCATTAAAGACTGACCATCCATGTTTTAAGATTCTTTTTAGTATGCTTAGACATTTTTAATTTGTATTTTATGACCTGTTTTGGGATTTATGAATTAAAGGATGCCTTACGGGATAAATATCCCGTGGCGGTTGACATGCCTATATTTTGGGGCGTGACATCTAAATTGGCTAGAATTTGACTCGATTAATAAAAAATTTTCTACAAAATATTAAAATAATTTTAGACTATACTACAAAGTATTAAAGTAGATTTTTCTCAAAAATGAAAGGCGAGGAATAAAGTGGGTATTCAGAAAGTGGAGGAAGGAGAATTCTCGAAGCGGAAAAGTCCCACCTATTTAAAGAAGGGGGCACGAGATAGAAAATTGACGGAAGGGATTCTCGGGATCAATTATGGCTACAAATTTGGATCCCACATATTTTGTTTTAACAGAACTAACGAGAACTCTTCCCATTTCCATGTTCTTTGTCTGATTCTCTTTGCTTACTCGGGAAATCTACGAGTTATAATTAAATCTACAAGTTGTTTCAAAAAAATTAATGATCAAAATTTATCTACAAGTTTTTTGTGCATTTACTCCTTCATAATTTAAGGAGTTAATCTAATTTTGTAGCCAAAATCCAATAGCCAAAATATACTTATATAGTTCGGCTGATATTTTATACGAGTAAGTACCTAACATACTCATATAAATACGATGTAATAACTAGATTTTAGAATTTAATGATCAAACATACTAATATAAATACGAGACCAATGTTTTTTTTATGGCAAAAAATACATTGGTCTCGTTTTTTTTTTGAAAAGCATTGGTCTCGTATTTATATTAGTATAAAACAAAGCTAAAGAGGGAATGGAGGCCCAACTGCACTAAGGGCCCATAACAAATTAGACCGGCGGTTGATAGGGATGGCAATTAGACCCTTATTCTGAGGGTCTATCATGATCCAAATCCGAAGGGTTCAAGATCCGTTGACTTTGACCGGGTCTAGACCCTGATCCTGTCAAGATCCTGATATTTTAAAAACATAAGGGCATGGATATGGATCTATAGGATCCTGCACTGATCCTACCCGAATTTTATAAATTAATATTAAAATAATATATATGTATATTAATTATTAGATATAATATCAAATTCTCAATTTTTTTGGTAGCTAAATATTCTTTACTAAAATGATAGTTCAAAACAGAGCAAGCACAAAAAGAAAGAAGTGATACAGGGGCCCAATATTTACATCAGTTACAAACAACTCCAGCCTCGACCAAAACGTTCCCTCAACCTCAAGAGGTGAAGAAGAGGGATCTATAAATCCTTGTTAGCAATCAAGAAATTGAGCAACGATTGATTGTGAATGATCAAGCCATTCGTCCAAAGAATCTACTCTTGAGCATGAAAGAAGACAGAATGTAGGAGAAGCTCATTACCGCACCTCGCCTTATTAAAGATAATACTGTACGAAGCAGCCACAAGATAATATTGTATGAAGCAGCCACAAGATAATATTGTATAAAGTAGCCATAGGCCCCATTTAATAGCAGCTAAAATCACGAACAAAATTCTCAATTTTAACTTACCTAACTTCAACTTTTTTTGGATTTGCTTGTTTGGTTTCTTTGTATTGATTTATTTAATGCATGAAAATGTCCCACTATTATTTAAAAATGATCAAAAGATAATTTAATTTTTAAAAATTAAATATTTTTAAAAATTAAATATTTTTAAAAAATTAGACCAGCGGGCCGTCCTGATCCTGCCCGATTTTTTCGGACCCAGATCCTGCCCAAATCCTTATTTTTAAAGAGGATAAGGGTAAAGATCTGGATCCACCATTTAAAAAGAAGATAAGGATATGGATCATGTAGATCCTACCCGGATCCTGCCCATTGCCATCCCTACCGGTTGAGAAAAATCTTCACGTTTGCTCATATTTTTTCAAGTAAAATTTTTTATATTAAATTATATAAAAATTGTGTGACATTCCTGAATTTTTTTAATGAATTTATATTTATGCATTTTACCGGTAGATCTCCTGCTTGGCTGGTCATACTTTTTAAATATATTTATGCTGATTTTAAATACATTCAACCAAAACGAATTAAGTCTAATATTAATCAGAAAATGAAAAGCACAAAAAAATAAAATAATTTAATCACTTGACGGATGGAATTAAACACAATCTAGGCCTATCAACGGACAAGAATCCTACTCCCTTATCCCTCACAAACATGACATCTAAGTCATTACACCTAGGTTTCAACTCATAGACCCAAGACCACGGCCCTTTCCTGTAAGAAACCTGAGGAAAATCCATCACAATCCCGAAATGCACCGTCCCATTTTCCCCTATCCCCTTCCTAATCTCCCTAGCCACCTTCTCGTCAACTCTCAGCCTGTCTCCCCTCCCGCACCCGGACCCGAACCTAAACCCGATCTCCACCAACTTCTCCTCCTTCGGGCCCAGCCGGACCCCTTCCGCGAGCGCGCAAGACAGCACGCGGTCGTCCTGCTCGTCGTCGTCCTCGTTCGCGTAGTGGACGAAGGTACGGAACCGTTCGATGGCGATTTCGAAGGCCTTGTGGTGGTTCCCGAAGGACAAGTTGGCTAACCACTTGGCTTGTGAGATGATTGATGGGTCTGAGAAGTTGAGATTGGAGATTGAGAAAGAGTTTAGCCTTATGAAGAGAGGTTGCTGCGCTTGTGGGCCGTATTTTGTGTTCATCATTAGCCCTATCATTAGGGTTGCTCCTCCGGTTACTGCCACTAGAAGGAAGATCACAATTTGGCAGATGCTTCCGTACTCTTTAAGCTTCCAGAGTTCCATTTCTCATCCTATCCAAATAATTTCAAAATCAAATTAATGTTTGCCAAAAATTGAAATTAGTGTCAGAAATTAATTAATGGGTTCTACGCATAATATGATCATATTCGAAAATCAGACTTCTCATATTTTGTCACTTGAGTCACACATGACAACAATTGCATTTTTCTTGCTAATGTGGCAACAAAATGATATTTTGCCCGTTGTTTAAAAAAGACAGTAAATGAACCAATAGAAACAAAAATATACCGATTAGAGTTCATGCTTAATTGAACAAATTGATTGTATTACAACTTCTCATTAATGATAAATCACACTATAATAAGGAAGACAACGGTATTCACGAATGTGGAAATAGTGGACCTTGATTTCCAAAAGCTTTACCTCTCAAATTAATTGCATAACCCAAAGAGGATGTTGGTCTCGTCGAATTTGTAGAATTTGACACCCGAAAAATCCTTTTGCTCACGAGAACGATCTTGTGACAGATTAAACTGTTCGTCTTGTTCTTCCTTCTTTGAAAGAAAATAAAGAATATTTAGTGTTAAATTTTCAAGAATGAGAGTTTATAATGGTGAAGAGGAAGGGTCGTATGGTATATAATCAATGGAAAGAAGAGTCACGATGATTGGCAGCGGTTTAGGAAAAACTTTTGGAACGGTGGCAGTTAAGGGTTTTCGTATCGGCCTAACAAAAAGCCCAAGACAAGCGGAAGCCCAGAATCCAAAGAGTTCGTACCGGAAGCCAAACAAGTTTCCAATATTTAATTTTGTTTATACTATGTTGCATTCAAATTTATTGATACTACTAATTTAGATTCTAGTTGAGAGAGACCTTTAAATGATGGAAAATTCTCCCAACAAATTTTTAAATTTGTTGCGTTCCAATGACTCTAACTCGAGATCTGGTTAAACTAGAATAATGTCATCACCAATTGATCTAAGTGTTTGTTGTTACAAATTTTCTATATCTTTGTAATCCAAATTTAAACTTAACCAAAAATTTTTGGAGTTCGAACTATTAGAAGTTTATTTTTCTTGTACTTCGATTTCTTTACTTAATAATACTAATGCTCTATACTTAATTCTTAAAAAATAACTCTCGCCTTGAACAAATTCTTAATTAAGCTCCGTTGTTTTGTACAAAAATATTTCTAAAAAAAAGATTAATTTTGAGATTATTTATATAAGACTAGATTTTTTATTATTAATTTAAGACTTTGTTTAGTAGCATCGTTAGCTGGAGGAGTCTTGGTGCAGATAGCCTAAACGACCAGCTTGAACATACATCAAGTTTGTTATACCAACATTTTATTTGTCATGTTAAAAGAATATTTGGCTTAGTGATACTAAACGTAAAGGAAATAATAGAGTTACAAAGTCCAATTAATAGTAGAAATAATTATTGGTATAAAAATTATGAGTAATTAATGAAATTCTAACTTTCGGAATTTTTTTTTCCAATTGCATAGAAAGAACATCATTCAACACCGCAACAAACAAAGTCCAATACTTTGAAGTTTGAATTACATGGATACGGTTTATTATTGATTAAGCCTATTTAGTGGGCGTCCCACGATATCATGAACTGCCATCTTCAATAAGGCCAATCCTCAGGCAAGCCCATTTCCTGGAGGAGAGATTTTGGATAATCTTCTGGCTCTTTTCTTGCCGCATTTTCTCTGTCAGTGTCTCGTTTGTGTCCTACACCTGTCGTCAGAAAAGGAAACCAACGTTAATTAGGAGTGATTTTCCGGTAATCATCTCGTAATAATATTTGAATAATTAATATTTTAAATAAATTTGAAGAAATAAAAAATTGCCCACTTAGTAAAATTTTAATTATAGGCATGGCCGACCATCCTAAAATTTTTGGTTAAATTTTCACTTGATTCTTTTATTTATTTTTACATTGCTGATTAGAAACTGAATTTGTAAATTTTGGTGGGATTATTGGGAAACCCTCTTACCAAATATTGCAAATTCAACAGAAATTGGATGCCTTTAGAAAGAATCAACTTGATAATGCGGATACCACATGACCATTGTTTATTTTCTTTAAGTCGGCACCTTATGTGGATCGATCTAAAACACACGGCAACTATATGTATTCAACAAAAGAATATCTTAAATCAAATACCAGAGATAATTCAGAGGTCTCAAATCGAAATTCGGGAATGTAAGAGTGTTAAAATTTGACAAAAATATTTTACTATGAAATATTACTCGACTTAAATATAAATTATTGGGAAAAGTCCACTTTAGTACCCTGTGGTATCGACCAAAATCACTTTAGTACCCTGTGGTAAAAAACCGATCAATCGAGTCATACTTATTCCAATTAACATCAAAAAGGGCCTCGGGCAGCTGCCCGGAGCTGCCCGAACCTACCCGAGCGCTGCCCGGGCCACGTGGCCAGCCACGTCACCAATTTTGATGACGTGGCGCCACGTCACCAATTCTCCTCCTCCTCCCCTCCTCCTCCTCCTCCTCCTCCTCCGCCTCCTCCTCCTCCGCGTTCCTCCTCCTCCTCCTCCCCTCCTCCTCCTCCTCCTCCTCCTCCTCCTCCTCCTCCTCCCCGCATCCCCCTCCTCCTCCGCGTCCTCCTCCTCCCCGCGTCCTCCTCCTCCCCCCGTCCCCCTCCTCCTCCGCGTCCTCCTCCTCCTCCTCCTCCTCCGCATCCTCCTCCTCCGCGTCCCCCTCCTCCTCCTCTCCTCCTCCTCCCCACGTTGCCCTCCTCCTCCGCGTCCTCCTCCTCCCCGCGTCCTCCTCCTCCCCACGCCCCCCTCCTCCTCCGCGTCCTCCTCCTCCCCGCGTCCCCCTCCTCCTCTCCTCCTCCTCCCCGCGTCCTCCTCCTCCTCCCCGCGTCCCCCTCCTCCTCCTCCTCCTCCTCCTCCTCCCCGCCTCCTCCTCCTCCTCTTGGTGACGTGGCGCCACGTCATCAAAATTGGTGACGTGGCTGGCCACGTGGCCCGGGCAGCGCTCGGGTAGGTTCGGGCAGCTCCGGGCAGCTAACCGAGGCCCTTTTTGATGTTAATTGGAATAAGTATGACTCGATTGATCGGTTTTTTACCACAGGGTACTAAAATGATTTTGGTCGATACCACAGGGTACGAAAGTGGACTTTTCCCTAAATTATTTGATTCATATTTCGAGTATGCAAAATATCCAAAATTAATTACCCTGATCAGATGTAGCATCTTTTGTGGCCATAGTAGAATTCACGCTCTGCGGGGCCGGCGGAGGATTAACCACTCCGGTTCTTTCACCCTGTATCTCTGAACCATCAACAACTGGTTGGCGTTGTTGCGAGTGACCATGATTTATGTCCTATATGATGGTAACTTAATTAGGATATATAGATTTATTCAGAGACTAGGTTTAGGTCAAAATTAAAAAATAGGTGATCAGTTAAATATTCTTAATCATTCCAAAAAATAGAATATCCAGTTTTTTTTTTGTCTGTCGATATTTTTGTAAGAATATCTAGAAGAAAATTCGACCGTTGAATTAACTACTTTGTGATTCAACGACTTTTTCGATAAAATAACTAGGGGTGAGCATTCGGGATATCCCGATCCCGAATACCGATCCCGAAAAATACCGAATACCGAATTACAAAAAAAGTCTATACCGATCCCGAACCGAAATTATTTCGGTATCTACCGAATACCGAATTAAAATTTCGGTATAATACCGAAAATCCCGAAAATACCGAATTTGAAACCCCAAATCAAAAATCCTTATTCAAAAATCCCAAATTAAAAACCCTAAATCAAAATCTCAGATGGAAAACCCTAAATCGAAAACCCATCTCTCGCAAATGCAGGAAACCAACATGCAGCAAGTCAAAATTAGACACAAATTGATAATTTAATTGCAAAACCCCCAAATACAAAACCCTAAATCGAAGGGGAAAGAAGAGAAACTGTGAGAGAGAGAGCCGAGAGGGAGATG
Source organism: Hypericum androsaemum (assembly GCA_963995505.1). Taxonomy (NCBI): domain Eukaryota; kingdom Viridiplantae; phylum Streptophyta; class Magnoliopsida; order Malpighiales; family Hypericaceae; genus Hypericum; species Hypericum androsaemum. The sequence continues at coordinate 12,650,462 of OZ023195.1, forward strand.
GATGTGGTGGGTGAGGACAGCTACGGTGGTCGCCGGTTGGTGGCTCATGGCGGTGGCTCGTGGAGGTGGCTCGCCGGATTTGGTTGGTGTGTGGATTAAAGAAGAAAGAAAATGGAAGGGGAAAGAGGGGAAACTGAGAAAGAGCCGAGAGGGAGAGGGAGAGGGATGTGGGTGGGGAGTGGGTTTTTCATTTTATATATAGGTTGGTAAACTTACATTTTAGTACTTCGGAATTTTCGGTATTACCGAAATAATACCGGTATATACCGAATTTCTACCGAATACCGAATTTACCGAAATTTTCACAAAAACCCTACCGAATTAAATCCCGAATACCGAAATCCCGATCCCGAACTCCCGAATACCGAAAAAAATACGGTAATACCGAATACCGAATACCGTTTGCACACCCCTAAAAATAACACATGCAAAATAAAATAAATTTGGCCAAAATTTCTCTTGCACTTTTGAATAGGTGAAAAATCACATATATACCTAGATCGGAAAATGAAAAGTCAATTAAATTATAACAGCGTCTATATCGAAACTGTGTGCATCCAATGGAAATGTCGGATTAAAGTTTAGGGTTTTCACCCGGTCTTGCGTAGGCGTAGGGATTAAAGCTCCTGTTCCCCGCCGGACGGGCCCTTCACTGTTTTCCATCCGTCCCCCTCAAAACACATCCAAGTCTTAGCACCTCACACAATGTGACTTAATTTTATGCATTCATTTTAATCAACCAGTAATCTTTAAGTCTATTAAATACACGTTCCAGTTACCAAAAACTTACCATATAAGATCATATGCAAATATTTATATTGATTCATAAACTAATAACTTTCTATACATGTTACTTAATGTATTAACTCTCAAATAAATGCATCTTATATTTTTTTATATGTAAAATGTATATTTATCCATCACAATGCTACGCCAATATTCACAAGTACACTATACCTAACATTTCGTTAAGCACAACGATTCTCATAAAAAGATAAAAGATATTCAACCATCTAGAAGCATATGTTACTAGATACAAAACATTTTTTTCACAAATTTTCTAACTCTCAGCCTCGGTGTCACATTATTCAAATCTCTTAATAACAATTGTTTGTTTGTATTTGATTTTCGAATATTACAGATATTGAAACATACAATTATCATTTTGATTAGGTGTTATTGAAACAGGTAGAATTTTATATATTTTCAATAAAATTACGATCGGTAAGAAAATTGAAATATATAAAACGCCTAATAAAAATTTTCCCGCGGCAACATTTTGCTTATTAACCCGTGTCAATTGATTGATGCCAAGTTTACGCCCAGATCTGATATTCCTAAGTATCATTCCACGTTACCTCGTCAACCAACTCAAAATCTTGTAACGATAAAGTGTTTGTTAACTTTTTTTTAGGGAAAAGTTTTTGTTAACTTGAGTAGTGTCTCCTTTGCTTTCCATATTAGCCTCCTAGATCGAATAGACTTCCTTTGTGTGTCAAATTCTATCAACTCTTCCTCTGATGGCCCAGCTGTTGCTTTTCAATAATTATTGTTTGTGGGCTTTCCTCTTCATAGTTCTGACAATGGCCTTCACTCTCCTTCAGGTTTTGGTCTTCATTCTCCATATTCGGGCCCTGGTCTTCTTTCTCCATGTTCGGGCTTAGATTATGGTTACACGTTGGATATAAAACTTGTTAACCTGTTCAAAATATTTCTTTTGGGTAATATTATAGGAAGAAAAAATAATAATTTGAACTCTTTTGGCTTTTTTTTAACGAGTTTTTTTATAAGTAAAATTTATTATTCGTAAAATTTATAAGTAAAACTAACTAGTGTAAAATTCCCCTTTTCTAACTGCTAATTCCTGCTTCAACCATAAGCGATTGATGATTATTTGTGTTTTATTCTTTTCTTGAACTTTCATGTCATTGGTAAGCATTAATTATTTATAAATTAATATTAAAATAATATATTAAAATAATATATATGTTATTAATTATTAGACATAATAGAAAATTCTCAATTTTTTTGTAGGCAAATATTCTTTATTAAAATGATAGTTCAAAATAGAGCAAGCGCAAAAAGAAAGACAAGATAAAGGGGTCCGATATTTACATCAGTTACAATCCCATCCCCGACTAAAACGTTCCCTCAACCTCAAGAGGTGAAGAAGAGGGACGTATAAATCTTTGTAGGCAATCAAGACATCCGTCCAAAGGATCCACTCTTGGGTATGAAAGAGCATAGAATGCAGGAGAAGCTCATTATCGCACCTCACCTCATTGAAGATAATATTGTACGAAGCATTCACAGGCCCCAAGCAATAGCAACGAAAATCACGAACCAAATTCTCAATTTTAACTTACCAAACTTCAACTTTTTTGGATTTGCTTGTTTGGTTTATTTGTATTGATTTGTTTAATGAATGAAAATGCCTCATTGTTATTTGAAAACTATCAAAAGATAATTTAATTTTTAAAAATTAAAATATTGAAAAAAATAGACCCGCGGGTCGCCCTGATCCTGCCCGATTTTTTAGGACCCAGATCTTGCCCGAATCCTTATTTTTAAAGAGGATAAGGGTAAGGATTTAGATCTACCATTTAAAAAAAGGGTAAGGATCTGGGTCTTATGGATCCTACCCGGATCTTGCCCATTGTAATCCCTAGTCGGTACGAGGTAACACACCTATACTACCCATTCGATCGCAGGATTTTAACCAGAGGTACCACCTATCCTTTAAAAAAAAAGCTAAACAGCTACCCTCTAATCTGTAGAATCCCTCTCACCCAAAGTCGAAGTTATAGCCGCCGATTTCGATAAAAATCTATTCCAATAAATCTAACTTAGAAAAGCTCCTATCCAAATGGTAAGCATTAATTATCATTTGTGTTTTATGTAGAGAGCTCTTGGCAATCCACAAGAATTCTGCATTTAGAAGAGCGATAAAGGAGAGAGAAAAAATTGAAAAGTTAGAAGAATATGGACAAATTGTAGCTCAAATTAATATTCCAGTTATTCCATAATCTCAATATCAATGAAATAGAACACTTTAATTGGAATAGGACTCTAAAACCTAATTACAAACTAAATAACAGCCAAAAGCTAATTAAAAAACTCCTCATGATAATATCAAATCTAGTTAAAATTGATTTATAATACTAATTCGGTAGCATTAATTATGCTGGTTGTCTTTATAACTAATATCTGACCAATACTTATTAAAAGAACTAATATCTGACCAATAACAACTCATATGACCCCGAGAAAAACCAAGAGCTAAATTAGGTATTCACAAAACTGTCTGAAAAGACACTTCATAATTTATTTTTTATAAACAAATTGTATTTACTTTAAAACTCGTCAATATAATAAATAGTTACACTTATTATATTTATATCCAATATTCCCAATCAAATGTTGCTTGGTACATCCAATCTAATAATCATCCGTAGCCATGTACATTGATATACGTTATCTATGATTACCTAGTTCCTAGAATTTGGTTGAAGTGTTTGCTTCAAACTACTCGCAAAAAAAGTAGAGATATATAAGTATGGGGAGCACAAAAAAAAAACAGGTCTTTCCAATTGTTTAGTAATCTGTGACAATCTTTTACTATATTTATAATATTCAAATTTGAAAATATCTTAAAGAATTTAAATTTTTTGTCATTTAAAAAAAATGACAAATAGTACGAAAAAGCAAAAAATTCAACTCATTTCCTTTTACGTTAGTATCAAAATTTCACAGCACACCTAGCCATCCCAAAAAGATGAGAATGAATTAGCACATAATTATCAAACAGATACATCTAATCGATTTCAGGCGCTCTTTTTTTCTATTGTTAGGCGGCGGTAGGATTTTTTACAGAAACTCCCGACTACAACCGTGCATGATAGATGTGCAAGTTTATGTCTTTTTTGCTCCTCGAGGTGGGAGGGTGGGTGAAATTCCTTGCATGGGATGCATCGAGACTAGGTTGATAGGCGGTCTGTTACTGGACTCTTATCCAATATTAGACCCCCCAGACTGCCGACTTACGGATTCAGCTATGTTTGGCCTATTGGTTGGGGGCGTCACTTTGACTGCCCGACCTGTGGAGACCAATGGAATAGGAGATAGATTGTTCGGGCTCTCCTTTGATCTATTGATCAGTGGATCCCACCCCTTAGACTGCCCAAATTGTGGGGTCAGCAAAAGGGTAGATTGTAGGGTTTTCGTTGTACACTTTTTCTTTTATTTATAAAATTTTTTTTTACCAAAAAAAAAATATACATCTAATAAAAAAGTCGAGGATTCAATTCCGTGTAACTACACATCCAAATTCAGTTTATTACAAGTCCATCCAGTAGCATGTCGTGATCATCATAATCAACTAATAATCTTCTCGCAATTGCCATCTTCTAAACAATAATCAGAAATTAACGAATGAAATTGAAACTCCGTCAAAACCAATCAAGAAAAGAACCATTAACAAGAATTGTGACAATCAAACTTTATAATCAGAACCATTACAATTCTCATATGTCCCTATTCTTGTGTAAATCCAATCTCAAAACCCAATCAGAATTATGTTCTTTTGAAAGAAGAAAAGCCATGAAGCAAACTTGTTTTCCCTTGGCCCGAATACCATCTTTTTAGCTCCCCAGAAGAAAGAAAGCTAGAAAGGTATAGAGTTGGCAAATGGTGTAAAAAAAATCTGTATCAACAACACCTCTAATCTCTTGCCATCTCGATACCTTTCTAGCTTACATTCTTCCGAGGAACTAAAAAGATGGTATCAGACGGAGGGAAAATGGGTTGATGGTGAACAGCTGATTAATTAGGGTTTAAAAAGAACAGGGTCTTGGGATTGATTTACACAATAAAAAGGATATATGAGAATTGTAGTTGGCGTGTGTAAAGTATATAAAGTTTCTCGAAGGAAAGCCGGAAAATTATAGCGATGGGCAAAAAAAAGAAGAGGCTTTGCTTGTTAAAAAGAACTTAAGAGGCTTTCCTTCTTCTGGTGGGTTTAATAATACATAGAAGCCACCAGGAAACTTGGGGGAAAAAACGGGAACTTTAATTAGTGAAACGGCATCGTACCTTTTTCGTTATTCCTACCATCATAATTTATTAAGTGAATCAATTTTTATTTATTTATCCCACACGCATGATAGGATTGAGCATTTAAATTATCCAAATTTGAATTATCTAAAATTATTATTATCTAAACTATTCAAATTTATTTTCCACTGTTCAAATTTGTATAGTGAGCTATCCGAAATTCAAATATATGATTTTGCTGTCCAAATGCAAATTAAAATTTTTGGATAATCCAAATCTAATTAAAAAATATCTAAATCCAAATCTAAATGTTTTTCGAATATTTAATATTATGCTCAAAAGCTAATTAAGAATTCGCTACGGAGTAAACCGTCAATCAAATGGACCAAATTTTGGCTCATAAAATACTTGCAAAACGGGCCAGCTATAAGATGGGTTTGGTCCTCGGTTCCTCCCAATTTTTTTGTCTATGATCATATTCACGAATTATGAGTAATAATTAAATTTAATATCAAATACTGATTGATCTCATATATATGTTTTTTTTAATGTACTGACGGACTATTTCCACATTTAACGAGTTAGTTATCTTATAATACATGTCAAGCGTGTTTAAACTTAGAATTCTGTCAAGATGTGTGCCAGAAAAAAAAGTGTACATTATTGATATGGATAGTCCATCAAATCACTTAGATTTAAAATCATCTCAGAATCTCTCATTTTCAGATGTGGAATTAGTCCCCGAACCAAACATACTAAGCGAGGTCTTGCTCTAATATGACTTGTAGTGTCCTATGGTCCGACTGAGTGCCTGTACGGACCAACAAGAGCCTTTTCAAATGTGTTATTTCCTCATTCGAATATAGCTCGGAAACTTCTTAGGAGATCATTCATCCTGAATTTGCCCTAGGTCAAGAGCGTTTAATCTTGGGATTTTCTCAAGATGCCCGAGCCTAAGGCCTTTAAGGCTTTGTAGAGTGAAAGAGTCCACCCCGGGGTATAGGGATCCTCTAGGCCAACCATTCGTCCTCCCGTTGAGAGAGGGGTGCTCTACTATCTTTTTATTATCTTTCTCCTTATACTCGGACACCCAACCTCCATGTTAATATAGATAGTACAAATCTAATCATTTAAACATTTATAACACAATCAAGGTATCACAATTTCCATAAACGTCACTCATTGGTGTTCATTTATAAATATGAAAATTCACAAAATTTTCCAATTGTTGTTAATGTCACTGTTACAATGTATTTGCACTATTTTAAAATTTTAATTTTTTTAAAGGCATAAATAGTATTACATAAAAAAGGGATTATACAATAGTCCACGGATGGTACAGTTGCAAAGCAAGCAACTGCAGTTGGAACAGCCTAAAAACACCAAGACAATACAAACCAAGGAGGCACCACATCGATGCTTCATGGCTGGATGATTTTTCTCCGGTTGGCTTAGCAGCAGTTGCTCGTGTTGCAGAAGGCCTCCTCGATGGGGGTTGGACGTGTCAAATCATCGCCTCATCACCTATAGAGGCAGAACTTTTGGCGATTAAGTGAGCGTGCGTCTGGTCATGTCTCAACACGAGGATCCCTCCTTCATTGAAATTGACTGTTTCTTGGCGCATCTCCTCCTAACTACTACTTCCACGATCACCCTGGTTGCTGGAACACCTTGTACATGACATTAGGAGTGATCTCCTTGATCTTTCTTTTTTTAGCCTTTTGTATACCCCTAGATCCCGCAACCAAGTTGCAGATTTGGTGTACATCTAGCTAGACTTGGCTCTCTTGCCAAGGATTGGATTACTAGCCATCCTGCGGGCCTTAATGTCCTTTTGTATACGGGCTTTCTTACTTGACTTTATTAGTATATGTATGTGTTTCTCAAAAAAAAGGAGGCACCACATCTCACCCCGATACAGTGCTAAGTTACTGAACCAAGAACAGCAAAACCAAATTACAGATCCCAAATTGCACTAAGGGTAAACACTAGAGAGAAATTGCAATTTTTACTTGGTCATATTTCATATTTCCATTATCACATATCTTTACTTGGTCAGATATCAAAGAAATTGCAATTTTTTTTCTAATGTGGCAACCAAAATGATATTTTGCCCAATTTTTCAAAAAGACAATAAAGCATTCAATAAGAACCTAAATATAGCAACAAGGATTGATTCTTTCAGCCCCTTCACCATATATAAAAGTACTGTAAGAGAGGAAACGGTAATCACGAAAGTGGAAATAGTAGACCTTGATTTCCAAAAGCTCACTTCTCAATTTAATTGGAAAATCTGATGAGGAGTTGAGTCTCGTCGAACTGTGCACCCGTAAAAATTTTTTGTTCGAGAGGACGATCTGACGGATTAAACTCTTGCTTCCTTCAAAGAAATTAAGAATATTTATTGTTGAATTTTCAAGAATGAGAGGTTATAATGGTGAGGAGAAAGGGTCGCATGGTTTTTAATCAGTGGAAGGAAGAGTCGCGATGATTGGCAACGGTTAGAAAAAAAATTTCGAAACGCGGGCAGTTGAGGGTTTTCGTATCGGCCTAACAAAAAGCCCAAGACAAGCGGGGAAGCCCAGAAAGAATAGTTCAAAGAGTTCGTACTGGAAGCCCAACAAGTTACCTATATCTATCTTGCAAAAGCTGATTTGGTGCTTTTCACATTCCATTAATATATGGTAATAAAATGTTGGACGAGTAACAAAGTTTTCTTTTATTTACATCCCAATTTTTGAAAATTGGACTGAAATACCACCAAATATAATCAGAAAATTTTGGTTCTAAATTATCCGTTGAAACAAATCAGAAAAATATATGTTAAAAAATCTTCTTCCCCTCTTGCAATTTTTTCCATATTTTTCTTTTTTTAAATTAATTTATTGACACTTAGGGGTAATATCTAAAGTATAATTAAAAAAAAGTGTCAATTAGAGAAACATATGTCACTCGGTTAAACATTTTAAAATAACAGGATAATGGAGTGTTAAAGCACGAAGTTACATTGTATCAAATTGGACTTTTACCTATTTATAGCATCTCGTATTCGATTTCACTAGGCCAACCAATATTTCTAAAACTTAATCGAGAGGCAACCCGGAAATACATTTTATTTGGCATAAAAATAAAAATAGTAAATTACCCTCAGGTCCCTAGGATTTGCTCAAATTACTATTTTAGTCTCTGCTGTTTTAAAATCGAAAATTTAGTCTCCCTAGTTTGCTTTTATTGTACTCTAAGGTCCCTCAGAGTCAACTGCTGATGTCATCGGTCAACATAATTTCAAAATGACAGTTTTACCCTTATAATAAAAAATAAAAAATTCCGGTTATCTTCTCTGGCGCTTCGGTCATCTTTTCCGGCCACAATCCGGTGCCTCCAAACCCTAGCTCGCCGAGCCATTCCTCTCCTCTCCTCGTCGAGCAATCCATCCGGTTAATTTCAAAATGAACCACAGCGAAGACATGCTCGTAGCGTTTGAACACCAGCCTCCAATAGCCATTATTTCGACGACCAGGAGGGCAAGGAGCACGGCCCTCAGTAGTGGTCGTCTACCAGCCTCCAATAGCCATCGATTTCGACGAACGGGAGGGCAAGGAGTGGAAGAGGAGGCAGAGCTTGTCGAGCCTCTGAGGGACGAGGGAGAGCTCGAGGGTGGAGAAAGTGAGCTTGATGATAGGGGTAGCGTTAGGATGACAAAGGGAATGATGGGTCAGAGTCGACGCCGGACCAGCTACAAGAGGGGAGCTTGGTCGGAGAGGATGGGTCGGAGAGAATTTTAGATTCTTTTATTTTTTATGAGGGCATAATAGTCATTTTCTTGAGTAAAAAAATAAAAAATCGAATGCTGACATCAGCGAAGGACATGAGAGTACTATAAAAGCAAACTAGGGGACTAAAGATTTGATTTTGAAATAGCAGGGATTAAAATAGTGATTTAAGCAAACCCCAGGGACCTGAGGGCAATTTGCTCAAATAAAAAATACCAAATAAATTTAAATATTTACCAACTTTAGTTGAAAATTTATCCAAAAAAAATCTTCTAACATTAATTTAACAAGTCTAGAAGTACAGGAAGATGATGATACAAGTTTTCTTATTTGACATATTAGTAAAATTTTCTTGACTTAATTGACATATTATCGAGAATTATTAAAAAAAAAATTGTGATCCAAAGGTGATGTACATCTCAGAATGTGGAAGTAGATATTTTGTTTTTAAATTAAATTAGATAAAATAAAAAAAATAAATATTAATTTTTCTGGTTCTTGGCGAATCGGATCACCCATGAGTGTTTGACCGGATGGTCTAACATAATTTTTAATGAAAATTGACGAGAAATTGGTAGTGTGTAGCATTTCGACCAATGAGATCGCTAGTCGGACCGCAGTTTTTAAAATATTAGGGTCGAATAATCCAGATTTGAGGCGGATGAGACTTTTAAAAGTTGGAAAAGCTATGCCAATAAGTATTTAACATTGTTACGTTTCCAATGATTCTAACTCGAGACCTGATTAAGCTATAATAACGTCATCACCAATTGATCTAAGTGATTGTTGTTATAGGTTTCTATATCTTTATAACTAAATTTAAGCTCAACCAAAAAGAATGGAGTTTGAATTATTGAAAATCTATTAGTATTCAACAAATTGATGTTTAACCATTTCATAAAATTGAATATTCTTGTAATCGGATTTCTTTACTAAATAATACTAACGCTCTTTACGTAACTCTTAAAAAAATAGCTCTCGCCTTGAACAAATTCTTTATTAAGCTCCCTTGTTTTGCACAAAAATACTTCTAAAACAAAGATTACTTTTGAGTTTATTAATTTAAGGCGTTGTTTAGTAGCATCGTTAGGGCTTTGGATTGGGTACAGAGTGAAAGAAATCATTCCGAACGGTTTGGAGTGAAGGGGACCGCGCTGGCATGCCCCGTTATGTGAACCGGCATGCCCCGTTATATCATATTGGCTAGTATATTTTTCGTGTTTGCGACAGTGGCATGTCCTGTTTACGATACTGGCCCTTGTGACTTTTTCATTATGGTCCCTATATTTTTATATTTTTACAAAAAAGTTCCTGCGTACCTTCACTCCAAACTGTTTAGAATGGGGGCATTCCGTACGCAATCTCATCCCGCATCGTTAGTTGGAGGAGTCTTGGTGTAGATAGCCTAAACGAACGCGTGAACATACATCCAGTTTGTTATACCAATTTTATTTGTAATATTTGGCCAAATTACACAAAAAGTTAAATGAAATAATAAAGGTCCAAAGTTTAATATAGAGTAGGCCTAATTATTGGTGTAAAAGCTATAAGTAATGAGTGAAATTCTAACTTTCCGAAAAATATTTTTTTTTGCCATTGCATAGAAAAAATAGGAATAAAAGTCAAATAAATCTCTCTACTTGCACAAAAGGTTTACATAAGTCTCTGTACTTAAAAGTGGCTCACATAAGCTCATGTACTTCTCTAGATGGGTCAAATAACACCCCGATAGTATTTTTCCGGTCACTGATAACACGTCAACAGCTTTTGTATAAGTAGAGAGACTTATTTGACCTTTATTCCAAAAACATATCATTAACACCACAACAAACAAAGTCCAGTACTTTGAAGTTTGAATTACAATGGATACGATTTATTATTGATTAAGCCTACTTAGTGGGCCTCCCACAATATTACGAACTACCTACCATCTTCTATAAGGCCAATCCTCAGGCAAGCCCAATTCTTGGAGGAGAGATTTTGGATAATCATTTGGCTCATTAGCAACTGCTTTTCTTGCGGCTTTTTCTTTGTTAGTGTCTCGTTTGTGTCCTACAACTGTCGTGAGAAAGAGAAACAATTGTTAGTTAGGAGTGATTTTTCGTGATCATCTTGTAATATTATTTTGACAATTGATATTTTAATAAAGTTTAAAAATAGAAAACAAATTCCATAAAATTATCATAATTTATTAAAGAAATATAAATAAATTATGTATAATTATCTCAACTTGTTAAATAAAATAATAAATTCCATAAAATTTCCCACTTTGTAAAATTCAAATGATTGGGTATGAGCGACCATCCTAATTTTTTGGGTTAAACAGTCACTTGATTCTTTTATTTATTTTTACGTTGCTGATTAGAAATTGAATTTGTAAATTCTGGTGGGATTATTGGGAAATCCACTTATCAAATATTGCAAATTCAACATTTATCAAGAATTGAATCTTATGGGGTGGGGATTACGCAAGTGATTTGATCGGTATACCATAGGGAATTGCATTATGGGCACTTGTCTCAATTGCCATCTTCTAAGCAATAATCGGAAATTAAATAGAAACCCCATCAAAACAAAACAAATCAAGAAAAGAACCATAAACAAAGAATTGTGACAATTCAACAGCAAATCAATCAAACTTTATACTTTATACAATTTATTATTCTCGTATGTCTATTTTCTTTTGTAAAACTAATTCCTAAACCCTAATGACAATTCTCATCGATTGGTGTAAAAAGAACTGTAACAAATCTCTAATCTTCTAACCTATCTCTTACCTTTCTAGCTTTCTTTGTTCTGGGAACTAAAAAGAGACGGTATACGGGTTGAGGCCGGGCGATTGGGCCGAGAGCTGACGTGTACTTCTTCACAACGGCGTCGTTGACGCAGCAATGGAACTCCCCGGTGCCCTTCGTGCACTGTTCGCAATAGAATTTCCCGCTTTCCCCGCCCTCCCCTCCGCCACTACTTGGTTCCTTAAGCTGGGCCCGGCTCGAAGTCGCGGCTTCGTCCATTTGCGGCCTGCGTGGCGCGGTCACCGGAGTAACCGGCGGCCTCCCTTCCTTCTTCTGGGAGGATTTCTTGAGGAGGTGGACGTGTAAGCGCCAGGTGCCGGGACCCTGGAAGTATTCGCGGAAGTTGACCGTGACGAGCGGGACCCCGTCTTTGGTGACGAAGACGGCGAAGTGGCTCTCGGGTTCCCCGATCTTATCCGCGATCATCGAGTTAACCTTCTTCGCGTTGGACGACGGGCACACGTCGAACCTCCCGATGCTTCTCTTCCCCCCATTTAGGTAGTACATTTCCGCCGCTAACGATATTCCTCCCCGCACCGAGTCCCCTCCGGTCGCCATCTTCAACCGGAAATTAAAGAAAGCAGGAAGCTCTTTTTATTATTATTATATTGTATATAATCTTTTTTTTTACACGAATATTGTATATAATCTTGATTTCAATAGGGAATGTTTTGTTTTTTTGAATGGTGGGGTCTTTATAAGGGGGCGGGTTTAAGGCGTGAGGTGAGGGGCGTTATTGTAATTCCGGAAGGAAGTTGGGTATAATTTGTTATTTGTGAGACTTGGATGCTATAGTTTAAAAGAGGTTTCCTTTTTAGTTAAAACGGCACGGATGGCGGGGTGCAAGGGGATAGGGGAATTCCGGGCTTTTTTGGGGACGAGTGGACGAGATTGCCCCTCGACGAGTGCCCCTCGACATGTGGCGGGCTTTATTCGAGTTTGGGTTCTCTTCTCTGTACTTGTAATTTGTAAATCGGTGGAAGATTTACCGGCAAGCACGTGGTTGGGGTATTCTAAATTAGCCAAAATTTTGAGTTCGATTTTGAGAGCATCAACGTTCTATATTTCGATGAGTTTTGTAGATAGATCTTTTTATATTTGTAATAGAATTACAATGATGATAAGTAGAATATTATTTACTCAAAAAAATACTTACTGCAATAAAACTTCTCTAAAGTGATATTATCGGGATCGGAGAAAAATATCATTTTAGAGAGATTATTAGATAAGAGAGGTTTATTTTTTTTCCTCCAAAAATATTAAAATTGAGTTTTTGAATAATAAATATGTAAATACCAAAAATTACTTAGTTTATATGCAAATTACCTAAAATTTAGACTTAAAGTTTTATTCAAATGATATACTCGATTGAGATATTTTCTTAGAATAAGACGATGATCACAAGAATCATTCTAAAATGATTGAGAAGATGAATGATAATGTAAAATTTATTAAATAAGCAAATTTAGCACAAACTAATGTCTTACAATATTTTTTGAATTTGTAAAATATGTAAAAATATATGTATTTATTCAAAAATATCAGTTTATGCAAAAATTGAGACCGAGATTTAGCACTAAATTTTTATGAAAAATATTAGTTATTACGATAGAGGGGTTATTAAATTTTAACACTGGTCCCAACTCGGGACCAGAACTTTTTATCAATTTAAAAGGGTTATCACTTTACAGATGTTTTACTGTAACAATAAGTAGTTGTATCTACTTGTAAGCATATAACATATTCGCTTAGATTTGTTTTGTAAATTTGCAGCCTTATGTCACTTAACGAGTTGCCTACTGATGATAGTCTCGACTTCGACGCACCATTTAACTCCTAAGCAATTTGCCAACTCATCTGAGGAAAATCTTCTTAAAAGGCCATGTCTCTTAATTAAATGATTCAATAATTATTTCGCCTTGGTTGTTAATTTTTTGGGCTGGATACTCCTGTGCATATAAATTTCCAAATCGAAAAATTCTCTTGTGGACTAGAGGCAAAACTAACAATGGCTGGGAGGAAGGATAGGTCATGTGGGCGTGTAGACATGAACCAAACTTGTGCATTTTGATTTTTTATTAATATTTAAATATTATCAAATTCGCATATGAATCGAATTAAAGTACTATTTAATTAAATAATTAATTTTTTAATTTTAAATATTATTAAATACTAATCGAGCATGCCATTTTTTGTACCGGACATGCCATTATTTATAATCCGACATGCCATTTGTTATAACCTGTCATGTCATTATTCGTAACCAGACATGCTTTTTTTTTACTGGCAATATCATTATTCTTAACCGGGCATGTCATTTTTCGTAACCGGGTAGGTCCAGGGTAGCTGCCCGTCCAAACGGTCTTGAAATGATGTTGTTTTCGACCCAACATGGCAGACACGTGGCAAGTGAGTGGGTTTAGTTGATGACGTGTAATTCGGTAAATTAACAAAACAGTCCCTAGCTATTTAATTTTTTTAAAACCCATTATTTATTCTCCCTCCATCTCTCTATTCCTTCTTCCTAGATCGTGAAGGTGGTCCCTCCAATGCATCTTCAATTAACCACCGGCAAACTAAGAAACGTAGAGAGGCCATGGTATCTTCCTTTCATTTACCTACTCAAAGAGAAAAGGAAACACATAATACCCTTTAGTGCATGGGGAGACTTCTCAGAGGCATTTTGTCGAACAAGTTGCGTGCATTCCTCAAATCTCCACTGGCAAACTCATTTGGTCGCCCATCTTCCTCTAGTTCTCGCCTTTGAAGTTTGAACCCGAAAACAAACGAACCTTCCTCTTCCTCCTACTCAAAGAGAAAAGGAAACCCATAATGTCCTTTAAAGTTTGGTCCTTTTTAGTATTTGTGTTCTTGAAATGGATCAAAGTTGGAATCTTGAGTCTAATTATACTTCTGGTTGTCTTCATTTTTTTTGGATAAGTAATTTTATTAATATTAGTCGAAAGTAGAACTCGCAATCTCGCGACCGCTAACCTCGTCAAAACTCTTATTCGGCTAAAACCGAATAAGGAAAAGAGTACCATCGACAGTACCACGAGGACAAAGTTCTATTTCGATAAGGAATTTAATAAAGGAACTTACTTGGAGATCATTTTCCACTTTGTTTTTTTTTGGATATTGATGGCATTCAAATTAAAAGATGAAATTTTTGTTTTGCTTGAAGCCGTGTTGCCATGCTCATGTCACTGGAAGCGGTACTGTTTCTTGTTTTCTTCTGGGATTGTTTGGCTTGGATTTGAAATTATTTAGTTGTTGAACTGAAGTTAGTTAGTTTGGTTGTCTTGGTGGTGTGCAGTATCAGGTGGCCTAAATGTAAATGGTGACAAGTTGATGGGTTTTTAATTTTGGGTTCCTTTTGGTCTTCTTCTTCCTCGGCCAAGTTGAAGAGAAGAGAAGGTGGGTGTTGGATTTAAGGACAGAGAAAGAAGGGGTAGGAGGAGAAGAAGGGTGGTGTTGGATTTAGGTATTTCAAGTATTTAAATAATAGATTATTTGAAAACATACAAACAAATTGGGGATTATTTTAGGTAATTATCCACCAGAAACTAATCCAACTCGGTAGCCATGTGTCCGCCATTTCAAGGTCGTTTGGATGGGCAACTACCCTTGACCTGCCCGGAAGTTTTTTTGAAAATTATAGAGACTGAATTACCAATTTAAAACTACAAGGTATTATTTTGTGGAAACGTGAAACTACCTATTACTTATGAGGACTTTCCCCAAAAAACTAATATCTGACAAACAACTCATATGGCATCGAGAAAAACCAAGAGCTGAATTACGTTTAACTTCATTCATAAAACTGACCGAAAAGACAATTGAACAGAAAATCAATCAGACTGTGCTTTACACACGCTAATTACAATTCTTATATGTCCCTTTTCTTGTATAAATCCAATCTCAAAGTCCTAATCAAAATTATGTCCTTCTTTAAAGAAGGAAAGCCATAAGCAAACTTGTTTTCCCTTGGCCGGAATACCATCTTTTTAGTTCCCCAAGAGAAGGAAAACCAGAAAGGTATAGAGTTTGTAAAAGATTTAGAGGTGTTGTTGATACAAATTTTTTTTACACTATAATGAAGGAAAGCCATACATATTTTTTTTAGATTCATGATGTAAAAAAGATCTGTATCAACAAAATCTGAAGCAAATCAAGGCAATTAATAATATTTACATTTCAAAAATAAAAGAGAAAATTACGCTCACGTTCCTGTGGTTTGGTGTCCCTCTCTTTCGGGTCCCTGTATTTCTAAAATTCATGCTAACGTTTCCCGCGTTTGATTTTAGAAACTCTCGAATCCCTCGCTGACGTCATGAGTCATTTTTTTTCATATTTTATCATGAAAATGATAAAAATGTCCTTAAATATTAAAAAAAAAACCATCGTCATCCCCGATCAAATCCCAGGCAGTGACCCTTGAAAACCAAACCGAATTTTGAGCTGCAACCTCCGACCACAACCACGAAACCCATCTAGTCTTACTTGAAACACGATAACCCAGAAAATAGAGAACCTCATCCTTCAACTCCAGCCTTCCCAA
This sequence comes from Hypericum androsaemum, assembly GCA_963995505.1. Lineage (NCBI taxonomy): Eukaryota > Viridiplantae > Streptophyta > Magnoliopsida > Malpighiales > Hypericaceae > Hypericum > Hypericum androsaemum. The sequence goes on from OZ023195.1 coordinate 12,666,643, forward strand.
TTTGGGAATTTCTTCCCCAAGCGACGACGACAACAAAAAAAGTGAAGGCCGAGAGAGGATGAGAAGGTTGAGAACTGTCAGTAATCTAACTTGTTTTTTTATTATCAGAGATTGCAGCAGCTATATATACAAAGAGAAATTAACGATGAGCACACCAACAGGCACGAAGCACAAATCTGCAGAAGGTCTACTGCAACAATAATTGCAGAATAGCTGCAGATTCTCTTGCAGCACATTGAGTTGTAATTCCAGTTGATCCAAGATGATACCAAGCTTTCCAACAAGAACCCTTGCTGGTGGCTGTCCTCGTCGGAGAACACTGAGCGGGAGGAGTGGGACTGGGAGAGGTGGAAACGACACTTTGTTGAAGTGGACGACCTGGAGCGCCTGGTCTCCCCCCCGCCCCCGCCTTCTCCGTCGCCGGCAAAAATCGAACGCGGCCACTATCGAGGGTTTCCAAAATCCCTCTCACGAGCTCACTATAGAGGGTCGATGTTCGAATCTGTTCAATCCCTCTCACAAATCCCTCCAGACACATTTGCTCACTTGTAAGGGGAACTAGGGTTTTAATCCTGGTTTTGTCAAACCTGGGAATTAGGGAAGAAGGGAGGCGAGGGGATGGATGAGTGAGTGGAAGCAAGAGAGAGTGCGTGGGGTTAATTGAGTGTTTTAGTTGTTTAATTTAGTATTTTTAGGTTAGGGTTGAATGTTCCGGAAGATTTATGGAGTTGAAGATAATGATTTTTTTTATTTTATTTAAGAGTATTTTGGTCATTTCTATGACAAAAAATGAAAAAAAGATTCATAACGTCAGCGAGGGACCCGAGAGTTTCTAAAACTAAACACGGGGATGTCAACATGGATTTTAGAAATACAGGGACCCGAGAGGGAAGACACCAAACTACAGGGACGTGACCGTAATTTTTCCAAAACAAAATTAAAGCAAATCAAGATATGAACCATTAACCAGAATTGTGATAATTGAACAAGAAATCAATCGCCATTGTAAAACAAATCCCTAAAGTCTAATCAAAATTATGTCCTTAAAACCGTTCATCATCAATTGGTGTAAAAAAATCTGTAAAAATCTGTTCGTCATTCCTATATCTTTCTGCCATTCCCTCTTCTGGGGACTAAAAAGATGGTAATAGGGCCAGGGGAACATGGGTTGTGTCATGGGTCGGGCAACTGGACTAAAATCTAACGAGTTCTTGTCCACGACGGCGTCGTATACACAAAGAAGTAGTGTAAACAACACCGTCACGGAGAAAAACACGTAAGGGTTCGTCCCGGTTGCAAGGCCCATGATGCAAACCGTTTTCCCATGGCCATATCATCTTTTTTAGTTCCCCGGAAGAGAGAAAGTCAGAAAGATATGTAGGCAAAAGATTAGAGGCTTTGAGAATAGCCGAAAACAGACAAAGATGGGAAAAATACTAGAGGCTTTCCTGCTTATAAAAAAATTAGAGGATTTCCTTTTCTTGGTGGGTTAATAATCCAAAGAAACCACCAGGAAACTTGGGGAAGAAAAAAACGGGAACTTTCATAATTTTTTTCGTTGCTCTTTTCTAAATTTAATTAGTGAAACAATTTTTATTTATCTTGCATAATTTTCTATTATCTCTTTGTGTGGTGTCTTTATCCTTCAAATATATATTGTAATTATAGATTAATTATTATTTACTTTTATCTCTCTTCTCTATTTTTATGATAATATCTATCATCTCTATCTTATCCTTGATTTCTAGTCTTATATATTTGTTTGTGTGGATAAACATACAACTATCACATTTATATGTATATATTTTTATATTTTAATTATTTAATTATTCAATTTTGTTTCGATATGTCCTAATTATTTTTTGAACAAAAGTCCTAATTACTTTTCTTTATTAGATTATCATTTTTTTTCCAATATACATTTTTTTGCGGGTAAATATGATTTCATTCATTCATAATTAAGATCAAATTACATAAAATCCTAAACAATGTTCTACCCCAAACCTAAAAACTTTCTTCATTAAAATTTTATCACGGTAAAACTCAAAAAAAAATCGTAATAAAAAAAAGTATCATCGATAACACCACTATCTCTTCCACTTACACCCGGGCCTATTCTACCCAAAACATAGAAGAACCCCAAAAAAAAACCAAGCGCATCACCTGCCACTACCTAGCTCAGAACATAGCAGCCACAGGGAAACGAGAGGACAAAGGTTGTTCAGCCTTGTCGAGCTCCAAAAAGGACCTCACTTCGTCCGGTAGAGAAATATACGTATGGGACAGAACTCCAAGGCTCCGGCGGGGACCAGCAATGCCGAAGAGAGCTCACCCTTTGCGAAATAAATTTATTTATCCTGCACAATTAAGAATTCGCTATGGAGTGCCCCGCAAAAAAAAAATTCGCTATGGAGTGATGTGTAAGTTGGATACATTAGACGTGAGGCAAACAAGGCGGCTCATTGCTTAGCGAAGGTTGATTTACCTGGTGGTCTACTATTTTCCAATTTTGCCTCTTTACCATCAGAGGTTGTAGCCTTGGTGGCCGAGGACAAGAAAAGTGCTTAGGCCTTGGGACTATTGATTTTCTTTTGATCTTAATAGGATCATGAAATGTTAGAATTAAGCTTACATGCCATCAATAGTACTCTTTCTTTCTTGCGAATTTTTCTTACTGAATTTGATTGCGATAATATTTTGATGAGGTCGGCATTCGCAATCTCACATCTACCATCTACCGTACACTAAATTTATTTTGATGTAAGCATGTGAACGTCATCGATGTACTTATTGATTATTTGAATGAATGAATAATGTTTACCCAACAAAAAAAGAATTCACCACGGAATAAACCGTCAAATTCTAATGGACCAGCTTTGGCTCATAAAATACTTGCAAAACGGGTAAGCTATGCGATGTGTTTGTACCAAACAAGCAACCATAACATAGTGGTTTGTGGAGAGGTGGAGAAGTTTTGAAGTGAACAGGGTTCAAATATTAGTTGCAATAAAATTCTATTTATAGGAAAAAAAGCATAGCATAAAATAATATATTGAAATATTTTTCAAAATTCACAAAGTATATAAAAATATATATTTATTCAAAAATATTAATGCATATATAAAGGGACACGAAATTTAGTATTTAAATTTTGTAAAAAATATTAATAATTATTATAGAGTAGGTATTAAATTTTAATACTAATTCTAACTCCGAATTGAAATTTTTTATCCATTGTATTAAATTCCATGCAACGTCAGATTCACATTCAGTCGATACAAGTCCATCCAGTAGCATGTAGTGATCATCATAATCAACTAATAATCCTCTCGCAATTCCCATCTTCTAAATAATAATCGGACGAAATTTAAACTCCATCAAAGCGAATCAAGAAAAGAACCATAATCAAGAACTGTGACAATTGCACGACAAGAAATCAATGAAACCTGAAATTTCATACACGCCAGTTACAATTCTCAGATGTCCTTTTTTTTTTCTTTCGTAAAACCAATCACAAAACCCTAATCAGAATTATGTCCTTCCTTAAACCCTAATTAACCAGCTTCTCATCATCAATTTTGTAAAAAGAATATGTATTAGTTGTACCTTTGACGACGAAGTGGTTCTTTCTCGGGGATTTTGATCCTATCAGCGATAATCGAGCAAACCTTCTTCGCGTTGAACGACGTGCAAATGACGAACGTCCCGATGCTTCTTTTCCGCCCACTTAGGTCGTACGTAAACCCCTCCAACGATATGCTCCGCCTCACCGAGTTCCCTCCGGTCACCATCTTAAACGGCTAATTAAAGAAAGCAAGAACTCTTGTTATTATTATCACTATTACTATTTTGTATATATTTTGATGGGGTCTTTATAAGGGGGCGGGTTTAAGGCGGTGAGGGGCGTTATTGTAATTCCGGAAGGAAGTTGGGTATAATTTGTGAGACTTGGATGCTATAGTTAAAAAGAGGTTTCCTTTTTAGTTAAAAAGACACGGGATGGCGGGGTGCCAGGAGATGGCCAAATAGGGAGATTACGGGGTTTATCGGGGACGAGACCGCCCCTCGATGTCGCGCAAATTTGCAGCTGGGCCACTGCCCCTCGACATCTCCATTGCATACATATTGTACTACTACGTCAAATGCTCTTTAATAACTTAGCCAAAGATCTCGAATTTGAATCCGGGAGAATCTATGTTATGCACCATGAGTTGGAGTTCCTGAAGCAAGTTGTGTCAGTACTTATCCATTCGCCGACTTCTCTTGTGCAGGGTGGTGCAGATCTTAGAGTTACGTCTGCGCCGTTACTAAAGGGCATTTGGGCATTTCTCTTACTAATGAAAACTAAATAAGATTTTTATCATGGTGCATATACATTATGATAAAATATTTTTTTTGAATAACTTAAATTTTATATTAATATTGTTATATAGACAGAAGGAGAACCAAAAATCTCGCAGCCGCCGGCCTCTTCAATACTCTGATAAAACAAAATTCATAGAAAAATCGTACCAATAAAAGAGTACCGTCGGTAGAACAGCGAGTACATAATTCTTTTCCACCTCCATATTATACGAGTAAGAATTACATCCGGTGATTACTCAAAAAAGAAATACATCCAGTGCATATCACAAAAATAAAACCAAGATTACAACCCGAGCCCACAAGAGAAATTAAAAACATGGCCCAACCCAGCATCGCATTGAATTAAGACAATTGAAAACAATACCCGGCCCAAAGGGAAGCATCTAACCCGTTCCAGAGAAGGTAGATGCAACTACCTTCATACGAGCAAGATTTCCTCTCGTCATTAGAAGGCAGTCTCGACACTGGAAAAATAGCATCACAAGCATGCGAATTCCTATGAGTTCCCCGTAAGACCCGTGCCCAAAGCGATTCTGAGTTGGATAGAAACTTAGCCCCCGCATTTAGCCAGAAGTATTTCATTCCTTTTAGCAAGACGACAGAGACCCAGGCCACCCTGAGAAATAGAGAGCAACAGCTTGTCCCATGCAAGCATACAAAGACCTTGTTTATCTCAATCGCCACTCCAAAAGAACCTCCGAATTCTTTCACAACTCCGATAGGCGTCCTATACAGAGATAAGAAATAAGTAGGTAAATTTTAAAAAACAGACCCAACAAGATTAGTTCTCAATGCAAACCCAACAAGATTAGAGCTTCTCTCTGTGGCATTTAGGACGGCACGGCATTAAAATCTCCACCAAGATTAGAGAATTTGCAGTTCATGCCTGTCTTCCCACTCCCCTGGTTTGCTTCAGCATCAGTGTCGGTCATCGTCTTCCTCCCTTCTGGATGTCTTCGAGAATAAGCTCCAACGCGGCGGCAATCTTCGAGTCCTCTGTTCTGGGCCGGCCCTCTTTGCCTCCAGCCTGAAACGACGTCGAATCGCCTAGCGATACCCCATCTGCTCCATCCCGGCGTCGATTTGCCCAGTTTGGTGTCTCGCCACAACGGCCGCTATGCCAATGGTGCTCCGGCGATGAGGAAGAAGCTCTGACGAGGGGGAATACCTTAGGCGGCTCCATCCGACGTCGTTGAGGTGCTTGGAATTTGATTGCGATAATATTTTGATGAGTTCGGCTGCCGCAATCTCACATCTACCATCTACCGCACACTAAATTTATTTTGATGTAAGCATATGAACGTCATCGCTGTACTTATTGATTATTTGAATGAATGAATAATGTTTACCCAACAAAAAAAAAAGAATTCACTACGGAATAAACCGTCAAATTCTAATGGACCAGCTTTGGCTCATAAAATACTTGCAAAACGGGTAAGCTATGCGATGTGTTTGTACCAAACAAGCAACCATAACATAGTGGTTTTGTGGAGAGGTGGAGAAGTTTTGAAGTGAAGAGGGTTCAAATATTAGTTGCAATAAAATTTTATTTATAGGAAAAAAAGCATAGCATAAAATAATATATTGAAATATTTTTTAAAATTTACAAAGTATGTAAAAATATATATTTATTCAAAAATATTAATGCATATATAAAGGGACACGAAATTTAGCATTTAAATTTCGTAAAAAAATATTAAATTTATCGGGGACGAGACCGGCCCTCGACGTCGCGCAAATTTGCAGCTGGGCCAGTGCCCATGAGGGTTATGTTGGTGTGGCCCCACTTATCCGAATTTCTTACCATTTGGATCCGAACCAACTTCCATTGGTCTCTCGGTGGACGAAGTTCTTTTCTCTCTCCTTGGTTTCACGTTTTAAATAAAATTATAATTAAATTTTTGATACTCGTTAGTAATAATAGACTCTCTCTATCCAAAAACTCTCTCACTTAACAAGTTGGCTCCACCGCCTGGATCCTCCTTCTACCGAGAGTAGGCCCTGGAGGGCGGTGGAACTACCACTTCAAACGCCAACACATCGCAGCCAATTTTGCAGGCTTCTCGGGATGTCGTTTCGAGGCGAGAGCAGGCTCTGAATGGCATCCCATCAAGGCTGGAGACGCCACCACTTCAAACACCTCGGGGAAATCTTTTGGTGTTGTTGCAGGCCGCTGGGCAAGTCAAATCAAGTGCACCATCTAGTTGTGGAAGGGAAAAGAAAAGAGGAGGACCCAAGCAAGAGAAATCAAGATAAAATTTACTTCCGGTCCAGGAGTACTTAGACTATCTGCATTCGTGCCCTGCTCTAACCTAGGTCACGGAATAAACAATTAATTTCTCTCTCATCCACATCAGCACAACCCAATTATCTCTTATTCTACTCACATCAGCAACCTGCCTCAACCTAGGTCACAGAATAAACAATTAATTTCTCTCTCATCCACATATTATCTACTTTTATTTTTGTTTATATAAAAAATATATTAAATATACCTAAATATTTATTCTGTAAGTAAGATCACAAGAAATTTTTTTTTGCCAAAGTAAAAAAAAATTATTTTTCTCGAAGTGGGAATATAAAATTTGAGAAAATTAATTAAAGGTACATAGAGATGTCTTAAATGATATATTACAAATACGGAAGATGCAAATTACATAATACATAATTAATTAGGATTGGCAAATTTTTGCCAAATATCCTCAATCAAGTCATTTTTGAGAGCGCTATGAGCTCCTCTACTGCGAAGATTTTCCCTGGCAGTCATATAGGATGATAGGCTTCCGATGCGTTTAGTAGAGAACTGAAAAGGTTCTTCTTGTTCTTCATTTAGGAATTCTGTTGGATCATAATAATGGAGATATGTGTCTCGTTCATCCTCTACTATCATATTGTGCAATATGATACAAGTCATCATAATTTTTTCTATGAAATCCTTGTCCCAAAGAAGACATGGACGTCGAATGAATACAAAACGAGCTTGTAAAACTCCAAATGCTCGCTCCACATCCTTTTTAGCAGCCTCTTGATGTTGAGCGAACAACTTGTGCTTTAGGGTCGACGGAGATGTAATTGACTTGACAAATGCAGCTCATGCAGGATATATCTTATCAGTGAGATAATAAGCCATATCATTTTGGCGACCGTTGACGATGTAACTCACTTTTGGTGACCGACCTTCCAAGACATCAGTAAAAATAGGAGATCGGTCCAGTACATTAATACCATTGCACATAGCTGGTGTTCCAAAGAAAGCATGCCATGCTGGTGTTCCAAAGAAAGCATGCCATATCCATAAGTCATAGGATGCAACTACCTCTAAAATGATTGTTGCCTTCCCACTTCTTCCTGCATATTGTCCAGCCCATGCAATTGGACAATTTTTCCATTCCTAGTGCATGCAGTCAATACTGCCTATCATACCCGGGAATCTACGTTGTTCCCCGACATAGAGTAGTCTTGCCAAATCTTGTGCATTGGGATTTCTCAGATACTCGGGACCGAAGCAAGATATGACACCGTCAACGAACTTTGCGAGAGCTTTCCTTGTTGTAGATTCACCCATTCTGACATATTCGTCAATGACATCAGCTGGTGTGCCATAAGCTAACACTCTCATGGCTGCAGTAAATTTCTGCAATGCTGAAAGACTTTGTCTACCTGCAGCATCTCGTCTTTGTTAAAAATATTCATCTGAAGCACTCACCGCCTCCACTATGCGAAGGAATAGTGGTCTGCGCATGTGGAACCTACGTCGGAAGGTTTCAGGTGGATATGTTGGCCTTTCTACAAAATAGTTATTCATCAAGCGCTCCTCACCAACCTGGCATTCCCTATTGACAAATCGCCTTGGTGGTAGAGTCATTTGCTGATTAGCAACGAGCATATCCTCGAGTATGTGATCAACTTGTTGATTCTGTTCACAGACTCGTGCCTCTCATTCATCAAATTCAATGGTGAATGAATCACCAGAACTTGAACCTGAACTTGATCCAGAATTGAGAGACATTTGGAAGGATATTTGAGTATGTTTAAGTTTGATATTGATCCAAATATATAGCTATAGGACAAGTAGCATTGGGGGGGGGGGAGAAGAGGGACTGACATTGGATGCCAAAGTGGAAGTGACATAAAATAGCTACAAGTAGCATGTGGGGGGGACTGACATTGTTGGGGGGGGGGGGGGGGGGGGGGACTCAAATAGTGGTCTGCACATGTGAAACCTACGTCGGAAGGTTTCAGGTGGATACGTTGGTCTTTCTACAAAATAGTCATTCATCAAGCGCTCCTCACCAACCTGGCATTCCCTATTGACAAATCGCCTTAGTGGTGGAGTCGTTTGCTGATTAGCAATGAGCATATCCTCGATTATGTGATCAATTTGTTAATTCTGTTCACAGACTCGTGCCTCCCATTCATCAAATTCGATGGTGAATGAATCACCGGAACTTGAACCCGAACTTGATCCAGAATTGAGAGACATTTGGAAGGATATTTGAGTATGTTTAAGTTTGATATTGATCCAAATATATGCTATAGGACAAGTAGCATGGGGGGGGGGGGAGAAGAGAGACTGACATTGGATACCAAAGTAAAAGTGACATAAAATAGCTACATGACAAGTAGCATGTGGGGGGACTGACATGGGGGGGGGGGGGGGGGGGGGGACTCAAATAGTGGTCTGCGCATGTGGAACCTACGTCGGAAGGTTTCAGGTGGATACGTTGGCCTTTCTACAAAATAGTCATTCATCAAGCGCTCCTCACCAACCCGGCGTTCCCTATTGACAAATCGCCTTGGTGGTGGAGTCGTTTGCTGATTAGCAACGAGCATATTCTCGAGTGTGTGATCAATTTGTTAATTATGTTCACAGACTCGTGCCTCCCATTCATCAAATTTGATGGTGAATGAATCACCGGAACTTGAACCCGAACTTGATCCAGAATTGAGAGACATTTGGAAGGATATTTGAGTATTTTTAAGTTTGATATTGATCCAAATATATAGCTATATGATAAGTAGCATGGGGGGGGGAGAGGGACTGACATTGGATGCCAAAGTGGAAGTGACATAAAATAGCTACAGGACAAGTAGCATGTGGGGGGGAACTGACATTGGATGCCAAAATAGAAGTGACATAAAATAGCTACGGGACAAGTAGCATGTAGGGGGGACTGACATTGGATGCCAAAGTGGAAGTGACATAAAATATAAAATAAGAACAAATTACATGAAATAAGAACAAATTACATTACATAAGAATAAATTCACATTCCAAACACAACAGACATTAGGTAGCGCTTCATCGCTTCATCTTCTGGGGATAAGTGTTGTTTCGCAAGAAAAGTATTCAACATCACTTGATTCATCTCCATAGTCTTCATTTGAGCCTTTTTTGTGCTCGCTCTATTTTATTTTGCTCTTTCTGTTGCTCGAGCTCTATTCTCTTCTTCATTAATTCAATTTCATTATCTCAGGTAATTCTTAAAGCACGAATTTCTGAAGTAACTTCATCACCTGCCTTACCTTTTTCTTTTCTTTTTTTAGCAGCCTCTCTACCCATAGGACGAGAAATTGATGATGATCTGCTGACTGGAGTTTCTGGGTTGGAGGGGACTGAATATTCACCATCTTGAGTAGTCCTTGATCTTTTTGAGCTTCCACCACTTTCTACATGTTCCTCTTCATTCTCTGGAGAGAAATTTGTTGAATCACGATCTAGTTGTAGTTACCACTTGGGATGTTGATACATAACTTCATTGAATACAGCCAAGTCACTAAACTTGTTGTTGTTGCTCTTCCCTGCATAAATACGTCAAGATTTGGTGATTTATTCTCAAGATTCAGAAAAGTATTTGAGTTTGGTGTTTGGGTTTGAGAGAGAAGATTTTAGAGAGAGATTTCAACGGAAAGTTATGACATATGAGAATTGTAATTAATTGGCGTGAATAAAGTGGCTTAACCGGAAAGGTACAGATATTGGATAGACACTTTCCTTCTTATAAATAAAAAAAAAGATTAGAGGCTTTCCTTCTACTTCTGGTGGGTTAATAATCCATGGAAGACACCAGGAAACTTGGGAAAGGAAAAAAAAAGGAACTTTCATATAGGGGCCGAGCCCTCACCTGTTATATTGTCCACGACAGCGTCATATTGTTTTTCGTTTCTCTTTTCCAACCCTTCATAATTTTATTTGTTGAACAATTTATATTTATCTTACAAATTATAGGGGCCATCACGGGGTACTCGCTCCTCTGGCTGCTAATGTGGGCCACCGCCATCATCCAGATGCTGTCGGCCTAATGTCGGGGTCGCCACAGGCTGCCACCTCGTCGAGCTCTGCCGGGAGGAGTACCCTCGTGGACCCGCTACTTACTCTGATTCCTTGCTGAGGTGGCCTTCATTGGCGCCAACATCCAAGAGGTCACCGAGAGCGCTATTGCCATCCAGATTCTTAGCCGCGGGTGAAAAGATTTGAGTCTCAATCACTGGTCAATTGGAATGAGAAAGAAAGAGAGAGAGAGAGAGAGAGGGGGAGGAAGACGAAGAGGGAACAATAAATGATATGAGCTATAGGATTTCTTAAAAATTATAAACAAATTAGGGACTGAATATGTAATTTATCACTGTCCACGTCAGTTTTAACTTAAGAAAGTCTTTCGCCACGTGTCTTCCACGTCGTCTCAAAATGACATTGTTTCAGGTGGGTTTGGACGGGTAGCTGCCCTGGACCTGTCCGGATAATTGGTGGTCAACTACAAGGTACTAAAATACCAATTTGAAACCACATGGTACTCCAGGCAAAATATGTAAAACTATAGGATACTAAAATGAACTTATTTCATTAATAATTAAGACCAAATTACATCAAATCCATAAAATCTTCATCAGGTAGACTCGCTTCCACCAGAGCATAAGCCGGCCTAAGCTTCCCTTCGAACAGACAAGGCCAGCCTAAGTTTCCCTTTGAACATACAAAGCCAGCAATCCTCCATAATTAAGGAAACATCGCTTTTGTCCGGCTGTAGTCTTTGACTGGCAATCCGTCTCCATCACAATTCTTTGCAATCCGATGGATCTTGCTAACTCAAATCCTCAACGGATATCATATCCCTCCTGTTGGGATTAGTTAGGACTGCAGTATTGCGAGAAATCAATGAAGCGAAAGAACAAACGACAATCAATCTGAGGACTCAGTTCGTCAAGAATAACTACGTCTGAAGGCGCTGCCAAACGAGGGTTTACCGCTAAATATTTTTACCAAAATCAGATGGCAAACTATATGGTTCATGTAGTCTATTTTACAAAATACCAAGATTGCATATGTAATTTATCCAATAATTAATTTCATTCACAAAACTTTCCAAAAGATCTGTCATAATTTTGTTAAAGTGTTTTGGAAAGGAAAAGATTTTCCGAACTATTTGCAAAACAAAGAAGTATATTAGAAATGACTATGGATATGATAAAGTATAAGTAGAACCTTATTTATACCTTAGTTGATTTACGTATCTAAAAATACTACATATGGAGAAAATATAGTTTTTAGTTAGCAATGTGACACTTTCAACTCTAAAGTTTTATCAATTTATTTTTATGCATTATTTTATTAGGCCAAATATTTTTTTAGGTAAATTAGTCCTTAGTCCCTGGTGTTTGGTCATCTTCCCCCGAGGTTCCTGGATTTTCAAAAATAATTTTACCGTCCCCCTTCTTTAATTTTACAAACTCTCGGGTCCCTGGGCCAGAATATGCCTTATTCTCTGACGAATCTCTATTTGAAAAGACTAAAATGCCCCTCCCACTTAAAAAATTTAAAAATATGTTGAGAAATAAGATCGAAACGAGTAAAACACGAGACACAAGAATTACGTGAAAATCCCAAAACGGGGAGAAAACCACGGGCAAAGGAGAGTCATCCACTATGCGAGTCAAACAGGTTAGAAGGCCTCCGTGAGGGTTCTCTCTACCTCACAACTCTCAACTATACACAAAAGACCTAGACATAGATCGATATATATAGGAGACTATTAATCTATTCTAAATAGGAATAAGAGTCCTAATTTATCTAGAATTTGAGACAAACTCTAACAAATCTCCACCTTGGACCAAATTCTATGACTCTAACATCAACGCTGCTCCACCTTCACCACCAGCCCCTAAGGATAATCATCATCAAGTACGAACACTTACCAAGTCCAAGCAATGCTCGAACTTAGTACCAGAAAGCGGCTTTGTCAACATGTCTGCGGGGTTGTCCTGGGTACCTACCTTGCTCACAACAATATCACCTTGAGCAACATGCTCCCGAATGAAGTGGTACCTCACATCAATGTACTTTGTCCTCTCATGATACATAGCATCCCTCGTGAGATGGATAACACTTTAATTATCACAGTTCACTGTACTGACCTGTAGCTTCTCACAAATTTTACTAAAGAAACCTTTCAACCAGATAGCCTCCTTCACACCTTCAGTAATAGCCATATACTCCACCTCAGTTGTTGACAATGCAACTGTGGCCTATAGACAAGTTCTCCAACTGATAGCACAACCTCCAAGAGTGAAGACATATCTAGACAAGGACCTGAACTTATCAAGATCTCTCCAGCATAATCTGAATCAACGAAACTAATAACTCCATCATTGGTGCTTCCAAACTGTAGACACACGCCTTTGGTACCCTTTAAATATCTCATAATCTACTCCACTGCTCCCCAATGACCTTCTCCAAAAAATTTCATAAACCTGCTAACAACACTCATAGCATAGGCCAAATTCGGACGTGTGCAAACTATAGCATACATCAGAGAACCAACAGCAGTGGAGTATGGAACATTAGACATGTAATCGACCTCAGCAGGTGACTGTGGAGATAAAGAGGATGAAAGCCAAAAATATGTACCAAGAGGAGTACTCACAGGATTACCAGTCACATCAAACCTGTCAAGTACCTTTTCAATGTAACTCTCCTGACTCAGAAATAATTTTCTTGCTCCTCTATCTCTGGCAATCTCCATACCAAGAATCTTCTTAGCTGGACCCAAATATTTCATCTCAAACTCGCTGCTCAATAGAGCTTTGAGCTTCCTCACCTCTCCTTTGTCAGTGGCAGCAATTAACATGTCATCTACATACAGGAGCAAATACACTTGGGAATCGTTGCGTAACCTTTTCAGGTAAACACAACTATCATACTTGCTCCTCTCATAACCATGAGAAATCATAAAAAAAATTAAACCTTTTATACCACTGCCTAAGGTCATACATGGACTTCTTCAACAAGCACACATGGTCTTCTTTGCCTTCTACATGAAAATCCTCAGGCTGTGCCATATAAATTCGCTCCTCAAGCACTCTATTGAAGAAAGTTGTCTTCACATCAAGCTGTTCAAGCTCCAAATCTTACATAGTGACAATACCAAGAAGAGAACGAATCGAGGTATGCTTCACAACTGGTGAAACACCTCATTAAAGTCCACACCAGGAATCTGACTATAACCTCTAGCCACTAGCCTAGTCTTGTATCTAGGCTCTTCAACTCCAGGTATACCATCCTTCTTCTTGAATACCCACTTGCAACTGACAACCTTCTTATCTTTAGGTAGCTTAGTAATCTCTCAAGTCTTATTTTTGTGATGAGATTCTATCTCTTCCTCCATAGCAACCAGCCATCTAGCATAGTCTTTCGACTTCACAGCATCTGAGTAACTAGCCAGTTTTTCATAGCTATCAACTTCTTCTGCCACATTCAAGGTAAAAGCAGCAAAATCAGCCTCACCCAACTTCTGTGGAGGCCTAATAATTCTTCTGGGCCTGTCTCTAGCAATACAATATGCTGGCTCCCTCTCAACTGTGCCAATATTCTCAGCTTTATTAGACAACCCACCATGAGTAGGATCATAGAAATCAACATCACGGAAGCAACTCGCTTCTGGATCAACATCAAACTCCACCTACACTTTTGACTTTTGCAAGTCCACACTTAGAGCACTGAAAATACCAGGTGAAGAAACATCAAAACGACTTAGGCAAACCAGCATTTGACAGTATACATCAAACTTTCTCCAACAAAGTTCTGTTCATTCTTTCAGCGACTCCATTCTGTTGAGGTGTACTCAGGATTGTCTTATGCCTGACAATACCAACATTCTTGCAGAACTCATCAAACCAACTAGAGCAAAACTCAAATCTATTATCTGTGAGGAGATGCTTGATATATCTCCTAGTCTGCTTCTCAATCATAGTCTTCCACTGTCTGAAAGTGACAAAGACACGATCCTTGCTCTTCAAGAAGAACACCCACACCTTCCTCGAATAATCATCAATGATAGTCAGCATATACTTGGAACCATTCTTTGATGCAACTTGAGATGGTCCCTAAAAATCAGAATGAATATAGTTAAGTATTCCTTTTGTAGTGTGCACACCTTTCTGAAAACTAACTTTCTTCTACTTACTAAACACATAGTGCTCACAAAATTCTAGTTTTCTAATACCATGTCCACATAATAATCATATCCTATTTAGCTCGGTCATGCCTTTCTCCCTCATGTGACCAACTCGCATATGCCACAATGAGGTATTCTCAGAATCTGTCAACGAGCCAGATGTAGCAGCAGCAGTCTCTGTAACTTTAGAACCCTGTAAAACATACAGATTTCCAACCTCCTTCTTGGCCTTCATATACACTAATGAGTTCTTACTCACACGAAGAACTCCACCTTCTCCGGTGTACCTATACCCCAATGAATCAAAGGCTCTGATACCACTTGTTGAGAAATAAGATCGAAACGAGTAAAATACGAGACACAAGAATTACGTAAAAATTCTAAAACGGGGAGAAAACCAAGGGCAAAGGAGAGTCGTCCACTATGCGTTACAAGGCCTCCGTGCGGGTTCTCTCTACCTCACAACTCTCAACTACACACAAAAGACCTAGACATAGGTCGATATATATAGGAGACTATTACTCTATTCTAAATAGAAATAAGAGTCCTAATTTGTCTAGAATTTGAGACAAACCCTAACAAAATAAATATCTCCTTCTACCACTTCAACTTCAGCGTCGATCCAACCACAACAAAAATAAGTACATCTAATTAGGGTTCCACGAACTCGCTGAACTGGTGATGGTAAAGAAGCTGAGGTCTACGTCGTCGCCGTCGACTTGGTGGGGTTGGGCTCGTCGAGGAAGCTGAGATCTACATCGTCGTCGGCTCGTCCAGTAACAATTGCTACGGTTTAATCTTACTAATCGGATCCTAGCAACTAGGACTGTCCCAGTATTCCCAAACAAACAAGATCCTTATTTTTAGGGAACGTTCTCTAAAGAATTACACTCTGATAATTTTTTTAATATTTATTCTTATATATATATAGACAAAGAATGTTCTGAAAAATGAAAGTAACTATTTTTCTAATGGTATGTTTTTCAATAAAAAAAGTTAGAATTTGAAATATACTTAACAAAATTTAAATCTCCTAATACTTAACCAATTTTCGGCATTGTGTAATATTTTGTGAGAAGAAAAGTTCAGGTGATGCTTAGCCAAGCAGATAGACATTAAAAATATACGAAGTCTTTCCGATTGTTTATTTGTTTTCAATAATGTATTTGTTTTATTTATAAGATTGAAATTTAAAATTATGTTAATGAATTTAAGTCTTTTGTCATAAAATAAAAAAGACAAATAGTATGTAGTGTCCGTCCATAATCAACTAATAATCAGAAATGCAACTTCAAAACAAATAAAGAAAAGAACCACTAAAGAAAAGAAAAAAAACTAATAATCCTCTCGCAATTCCCATCTTCTAAACAATAAGCAGAAATGCAACTCCAAAACAAATCAAGAAAAGAACCGCCATCAAAGCAAGAAATGGAAACCCCATCATGAAAGCAAATCAAGAAAGAACGAAATTGTGACAATTGAACAATAAATCTGTATACTTTTATACACGCCATTTTAGTTAAACCATCGGTGTAAGGAAAAAATATGTAATATCGGTCGGAAATGGTTTGGGGCTGAAAGGGAAAACAATAAGTACGTCACCCGTGGGCACCATCACAGGCAACTTGTAATATCAATCCGCGTCTTTTGCGCAGTTCCCCACTGGGTCCCGCCCCTTGAATAGCTAGGCCCGATGATTGCGAGCCGCTTCGTCCCCTCGTTGCTTATCGCGTGCTCCGCCCACAAGTTGCCAAGTATCCGCCCACAGCATGAAATTGTCAATGCCCTTCCGTCCATATGTAACGGTGGCCACCGTCTCTGGGAACTGAGCAGTGCATTTCTTGTCTGCCACGTGGGACTCCCAGTCTTACTCGTCATCAGGATCTCTAAGTAACTTGATAACGCTCCGCTTCGTTCGGTTTCTTCATGCGGTCACCGTCACCGGGGCTGTGGGGTCCGGCCACAAGATGCCAACTATCCACCCACAGCAAGAAACTCCCAGTGGCTTTCCTCCCATAAGTCACGGTGCCTACCCTCTCCGGGAACCGGGCCAAACCCTTAGTGGCTTCGTTTGCGCAGCGATGATGAAACCCTCCAGGACTCCCCATCAGGATCTCTAGCTAAGTCTTTTCTGTCTCCCGCTCGTTAATCTCGGCTTCGTCTGGTTTCATCCTGCGGAAGGCATCACTGGGTCGGTGTAATACCCTACTTCTTTGATCGTATTTGTTTGACTTAAGGAAGGATACTTAGTCATATTGACATATTGGAACAGTATTTTGAGTAAGATTAGTATGTAAATAGAGTGCCAAAGATGGTTAGAAGAGAAGGATTATTATATCGGACTACCTCGGACGGTTCCGAGCATGATGTGAGAAGCTAATAACAAGTTATTCATCCGAGATCTAAATGAAATTACTCAAAATGGTGTGGAAAGTTAAGAAATAGATTTATAAGCTTTGAAAGACATGGATTTGTCATGCTAGCAATTTGGACCTAGCCTAACAAGTTGATGAATAACACATTGTGTTGTCGACTCTTAAAGTACTTCGGTGGGACTTCTCAATATTTATTTCAACAAGGATTCATGTTTCTATACCTTGGTGAAGTGTGTATAGACATGAGTTAGTCTTCTAATAATTCTAGTTCAAGCTCAACAAACCTACTCAAATAATTTCCAAGCTTTATGAAGTTAGTTGGACAAGTTCGATATCATTGATATCTGTTTAGTAAACATCTTTCTCAATTTTGCTCCAAATGGTACAAATAAATATGATCCAGAAACTAGACACATAGGCCTAAAATTGAGCAAAAATGATTTTGGATAAAAAGCAATAGAGGTTGGTGAAAAAGGGACTCAAAGTGCTGTATCATGATTGGACCCCATGGAAAAGGCAACAAATCACCTTTCACCACTTGCAAGTTCATTAACATTGGTCAAGGAGCTGAGTAATGTTGGATGCTTACTCACCCACACTCTTTTAGGACTCATAAATATAAAGGATGAGAAGGGAACTTTGGAACTAAGCCTTAAAAATGAAAGAGAAGAGAAAGCGAAGAGAGAGCAAGAAGAAAGAGAAAGAAGTAGGTCAAGAAAGATTGGCTCGATAAGTTTATTTCTGTTTTGAATTGGACTTTGTTTCTTCATAAAAGTTGTATAAGACTCAAAGAGCTTTCTAAAGCTATATTATATGTCCTGTTTTGATTTAGGAATCAACGTAAAATCAGGTTTGAACTACGGATTGACTACAAGAGTATAAAATTGAACTGGTTGAAGAAGAAGTGCTTGGTAAGTCTATTTGAACAGATTTTAGTATCTTCATATAAATTGTAGAGGACTGAAATAGCGTTCTAAAAATAAATCATATGTTCTATTTAGATCAAGAAATCATTGTCAAACCTTGGTTGAGCTATGGACTGGCTGCCAGATTTAAGAATTGAGATAGTTCATGAGTAACAAATTGATAAGTAATTTCTTTGAACTTCTAAGTTGATTTTTGGACTTGGTGTGATGATGAAAGAACAGATCAAATGAAGATATGTACTTGATTTATGTGATATTGAGTTATATGGGATGCTTGCCAAAGTTAAAAGAGATTGGACTTATCTTGTGCTCGGTGTGAATTTGGTTGGGCAAAACAGATCCTGTTGGTTCTCGATTATGCCATAGTTGATTGTTTTCAAGTGTTGGAAGTGATTTGCTTGGGAAATTGAGGAGCTGACCTCACTTTGTGATTATAATTTGTTATACAAAGTATGTGAAGTTTCTTCAAGGTTCTTGATGAAAGAAACAATCTTGGAAAGAATGGTTGGACGAAGGTCCAAAGTGAAAGGAGAATATAATCGGAGAATGAGCATTCGTCGAGCGGTCTTCAATTGGATAAGCATATAGATCATGACAACTTTAGTTTGTTTAGTACATGTGCATGTTTCAGACTGTAATAACCCTGATTTAAGAAATAAGGGATCAGTACCCCTAATTTGGTAGAATTGGGAAAAATAGAGAGAAAGATTAAAGAAGAAGAAGAGGATAGGGAGAACGTAATGTTTCTTTTAAGAAAATAATTTATCAAATGTCTAATATGGTTCCTTCCTGCCTTCTATATGCTATTTATATCCTGGACCAACTACAAAGTGGTCACTACAAGCATTCACTATTATCAGTTTAGTACAAAATGTGTTACAACTCCTCCCTTCGAAAGAACCTTGTCCTCAAGGTTCAAGGGATATCAAAGTCAGAACATTGAGCTCTCCTATCAGCCACATCTTCCCGTGTCTTCCCAGGAACAACGACCAAATTATCTTTTACTATGGTGAAACAATGCTTTGCTGCCAAACTCTTGAAGTGCCAACACGCTGCCACTATTTCACACACTGTCATTATTTCATCCTCATAGTATGAAGCTAATATTGTCCTTTGATGATGGAAGCTCTCACTAGTAGGCCACTGATATGCTACTTGCGTGTAATAGCATGAATCTGTTGTTGTGTCAAAAACATATGCATCATCCTTTTTAAGATGCAGCCAATCAATAACAATAGCTCCAAGAATATGTGAATTAGCAACAAGTCCATACTCTTTCCTCTTTAATATCAACTCATCAAACTCAATCATCTCGCTTGATGATCAAAATAACTTCCTGGCCTAAATAGAACCTTGCGGACAAGGTTCAGGTCAGAACAAGCATGGAGTTGCAGCAGAGCACACTTGTATTTTCCTGATTCCACGATTGGGTAATAGCCAGCCAAGTATCTCAGAGCACACGGTTGCTGGAGTATTAAAGGAGGCACTAAACCTGTAATTAACCTATAGCAACCTCCACCAATAGGTTCACAGGACTTCTTTTGAGGAGCCCCCATTATCCAAAGATCAGAAATATTAAAACCAACTACGCAGCAAATATCACTGATGACTTGCAGCAGATTTGAACAAACTCTTTGAGCGACAAGGACCTTGAAAGAATATCAAAAGCTTCTTTGTTGTTCATGTTTTGCTGCATCAAACTCCAAAAATCTTCATCCATAACACCACCAACATTGTTAATGCAATAGAAAAAGAAATCCTCATCCATATCAGAATGTTACTTTGATCTTCCATCACGCATGTCTTCCTCTCACTTGCGTAAGCAATTGTAATATTAGATGCAAATGGTAAGCATAAGGCTACCCTCCTTAGCTTGATCAGATAGATCATTTCTGCAGCTGCATACCTGTGCATCAAAGAATCTTTGTACTTTTTGAAGAAGTTCTTGTTTGGCTGCAATACACTCCACAATTCAGAATGGAGTTCCATGGTGAATTTACTTTCCACCATCGAGTGCAATTCTCCAACCTTGCTGGCAGCCTCACGGCCTCTTGGATCCCAACTCTCGTGAACTCTGATTCTTAAAGTAGATGCTGAACTTTGTGTTTGCTATGGCGGATGAAAAGTGTTCATCTTGGTTGAACATATGCTTATTAATTGAAGCAGAACATTGAGAGTCAACTTGAGCACTTGTGGAAACTCAATTGTTTCTTCTTTCCTAATTGAATAATTGTAGTTGTCTTCCTCAACTAGAATCTCTGTCATTGAATCGCAGGCTGCTACACCAACAAGCAAATTTTGTAACAAAAGTACATACTTGGTCAATTCTGGCTTTAGAACCATCATGAACAATTTTGAATTCACATTGTGGTGTTCACACAGCTTAAACACACTGAGTACATTCTTCTCAAACTTCAAATCCACATCAAAACTAAGAGTCTCCTGCCCTTGATGCATTTTCTGAACCACCAATGACTTCATATCAATTTCAGGACCAGATTCTTTGTTGGACTCACCTTCAAATCCATAGAAATACCCAACAAAACTACGGAAACTAAGTTTCACCAACAAGACTCCCTCAACTGCAACCTCTTCGTCATTAACCCTCCATTCTTCCTCAACTGATTCACTACCTTGACTCATTTGTTATGATATAGCTAACACAAATGGTGAGGCAAATATAACAGGACATCTCTCTATAATTGCAGAGTATTTGTTCTATTTTGGAGACTTCATGTTCATTGCAAAGTATATGAAAAGGGCTTCTAAAAGATCATCCTCAAATCTGAAAAAGTCAGCAGCCCGTATGAACTGACATAATTGAAAGTGCACAGGCCCTTCTTTCGATCACCATCGGGGCCAAAATTGCCAAAATTGCTGCTGAAATCTCTTGTGTCCCTGTAGAAATTCACTTGCTCCTCCAATAACAACAACATCAGCAAGCTGGAAGCATTCAAGTAACAGTCTAGTTGTGACTACTCTCCTTGCAACAACTCTCTCAATATCCAATATAGATTCACAAGCTTTACTGTTACTATCAACTGAATTCTGTGACGACATGCTCCATTTCTCACATATCTTATTCTCCAAGCCATTCTTATCATCTTTCATCAAGCAGGAGTAAACACCTGCATTCTCATTGGAAGCAACTAAAACAAAATCCAATTTACCCAAGCTTAACAAACCAGATGCTTGAGCAAGCAATAATCCTAGATCAATAGACCTGCACTTCACGTCTGGACCAATTTTCTCAATAACTTCGGGTCTCGCCATCCCACTGCCATCCAACAACTCATTCCCAATTGGCAAAACATTGATGAAACTGTCACAGTTAACAACGCTCACCATATTATCATGTATGATCATATCATCAATCAAATTTTCCACCGCCATGCTGGATCAACAGACCTGCACTTCACGTTTAGACCAATTTTATCGATAACCTCGTGTCTCACCATCCCACTTCAATCCAACAACTCATTCCCAATTAGCACAACATTGATGAAACTGTCACAGTTAACAACGTTCACCACATTATCATATATGATCATATCATCAATCAAATTTTCCACCGTACCCACTTGGTTATCTCTTCCAAGTGCACCAAAATCCTCAAAAAATAACCCTCCACCATTGATTCATCAACTTGCTCATGAACTCCATCGCAACTGACGAATCCTACTTGCTCTTCATTCTCAAAGCGTATACACAACACCTCAACGAATTCATCCAAATCTGACTCCTTGTTGCTCAAAAACCCCAAGGTAAATCACACTCTCGTCTTTCCAACTAGCAAATCCGCCATTAGACCATATTTGTAGATCTCCAAAGATGGGTTAATCTCAAAAAATTCATCACAAAGCTCAACCCAATCATATGGGTTACCAATTGAGACAAGGCAGCGTTTACATTATTCTGATGAATTTTTGAGGCCCACTCGTCCAAGTATCGGCTCCGACGAGGTTCAACACCATACATTCGATACAAGAAACCTAGGTGACTCTCTAACATTGTAACCATGTACTCCAGTCACGACATCTTCTCTGTTTTGTACTAAGTAATGTCGGTTCCCCGACTCAAAATCCTTTGTACTCGATGCGCTCGACATGCCCAAGCATGCCCACAGACGTGGGTTCTTGGCAAAACCCTCTGAGCTGACGATGTCGGCTGTCGCCCACCTCGATAACGTGGGGTTTCTCCGGTCTTTTCTACCCAAGAACAGGAAATCATTCTTCCATGATTGCCTAACAAGCCATTAACACTGAGTTTCGAGAATCGAAAGCTCTGATATCATTTGTAACAACCCTGATTTAAGAAATAAGGGATCATGAACCCTAATTTGGTAGAATTGGGAAAAATAGAGAGAAAGATTAGAGAAGAAGAAGACGATAGGGAGAACGTAATGTTTACTTTAAGGAAATGATTTGTCAAATGTCTAAGATGGTTCCTTCCTGCCTTCTATATGCTATTTATATCCTGGACCAACTACAAAGTGGTCACTACAAGCATTCACTATTATCAGTTTAGTACAAAATGTATTACACAGACCTTAAATATGTGCGTCTCATGCTATGAGTTTTATCTATGAAGTGTTCATGTGCTTATGTGATATGTTTGGTCATACTTGCATTGGTTGGTGACATATGTGATATTTGTGTGTTGCCGGCTAGAGAATATGTATTTTCTAGCTTGGGGTCGATTTGCGAGGGTGTGACATATCCATTTCTCTTAGATATAGTCTTGTACCTTTGATTATATGATGCATATGTTATGTTTATTTCTGTTAAAAAATGGACAGATTTTTCTGTGCTAACCGGGGATGTTAGCCTATGTGCATATAGACTGGAGATATCCTAATTTACTACTATATACTTAGTATGTGATTCTGATGATGGAGATCGGATGACCATGTTGATATCCATGTGTGGAGAGGCAGTGACACGATTTAAACCTGGAATGGGACGTCACGTAATTTGCCCATATTTTTTTATTAGGTGTGTCATATGATTAGTATGCATTTTAGTGTTATCTTGAATGATGTGAGACATAGTTAAGTTCTATTTCTCTCACATGTATCTGATATAATTGATATGTTATATTCTATTTGCTTATAATAGAGTGTTTTCCCAAATACTCATCCCCCTCTTACCAGTTTTGCAGGTTCATTTATAT
The DNA here is from genome assembly GCA_963995505.1 of Hypericum androsaemum. Lineage (NCBI taxonomy): Eukaryota > Viridiplantae > Streptophyta > Magnoliopsida > Malpighiales > Hypericaceae > Hypericum > Hypericum androsaemum. Next base: position 12,689,932 of record OZ023195.1, read on the forward strand.
GAATTTGTATCTGTCCTTTGTTGGTGTCAATTCCATTTGATTCTTTAAGACTTGCAATAAGTCTCCTCCTTCCATTGTTCTCATTTGTCTAGTAGCTCCGTAGCCACAGCATTTACTTTAATCTTGGGATAAATGTAGAGAATAATTCATTGAGATTTTTTTTAGATTGATAATTTTATAAAATTAAGATATGTTTGAGAATAGCTAGACTCGTTTAGTGTTGTAAATGAGTTAGGGTCTAGCGCCAGTTACTAACCTCAGATTCGGGTCATGACAGTTGGTGGGCTCCAACCAAAGATAATGGCACTCCTTCCCACTCCAGGTCCCTCTGAAACCCGCTACTTAGGAAATCAATAAGCTTTTAGTATTATTTTTTATTATTATGCTCTTGATTTCGATGGAGAACATTTTGGTTAAGGGGTGTTTATAAGGCGGCCAAAGGTGATGAGGGACATTATTGTAGTTCCGCAAGGAAGTGGGGGTATAATTTGTGAGACTTGGATGCTACGGTATAAAAGAGGTTTTCTTTTTTCTTTTTCAGTTAAAACGACGCCGGATGGGTTGTCGATGCTATAATTTGTGAGGCATTATTGTAATTCTATAAGGAAGTGGGTTAAAATTTGTTGAGACCTTTCTTTCAGTTAAAATGATGCGGGATGGGGGAATAGGGGGATTTCGAGGGAGGAGTGAACCAAATTTCCCCTCGACGTTGCACAAATTTACAATTGGCCGGGAGCGGGGACGGCGTCATTCTTATCGATGAAGAGTCCACCCAATAGGTACCGGAGGAATGTTAGGCTATGCACTATCGGCTCGTCGAGAAATTAAAAAAAAATCTCTGGCTTTGATTGTGGTTGGTGGTCTCTAGACGGTGTCGTGTTGGGTGTTGGTCTGATTGGGTGAGGAAATGTGGCAGATTTTCACAGCTAAGAGAATTAATGTCCGGGAGATGTGGCAGATGTCTCAGGTAGAGAGGCTATTCTCCCTCTCTCTCTCTCTCTCTCTATCTCTCACTCTGGTTGTGTTTTTTTTTCTATAAAACTCGGGTATTTGAAGTCAAGCAATGTCAGACCGTATTTAAAGGTACAAATTATAGAGGCCCAGGCACAAAAGTAGTGCGGCATACGATGTGCCTCTAGCATTGGAAGTTCCTCTCTGCTTTTGGTGTGCTTAATTAATAAGTAGAGCTGTGTTTTAGTGTTTACAAAGGATCTTGAATGTGCCCTTGGTTGCCTTCTTACAGTTTCTTTTTTTTTTTGCCTGTTTTATCCCGGTTTGACATATTAGCAACTATTAATATTGACTCGTGATGAGTATGATCTTAGGAAAAATTACTATCAAGCCCCTGGTGTTTGGTATATTTTGTGCTCGTTTCCCTATATTTTGGTAATCGATTAAAAATTCTCCATAGTTTAGCAAAATTATACCCTGAAGCCCCTGAACCCAGAATCGGAGTTTTTTTCTTCGGCGAGAGGCAACATGAAATGACACAAATACCCTCCTTCTTTATACCTTTACATAAAAAATAAAAATAAAAACTCATCTTCAACCTCTAAACATCAATAAGATGAACACCAAGTTAAAATTCAAAAATAATTTATACCAAGCCCAATTCAATCAAACCCAAATTGTACACAAAATCAATAATCCTCGTAAATCACCCAGAACATCAACAATCTATACCCTTAATTAAGAATATCAAACTAAATCAATAACATCAAGAACTAACCCTAAATCAACACCAACAATCTGAGTTCTTGGGTTCGACACATCGGAGCAGTCGGAGGAGGAAAGGCCGGTGAGGAAGGGGAGAGGCCCCCAACCCAAATTCGGGGTCATCCCGAACTCCTCCCAGTGATTCTCCAGTGACTATTACTTCGGCAAGTTCAAGAAGACGACGGGCATTCCGAGCTTGAAGCAATTCCTAGGGACCCAGAAGATGAAGTGCTCCTTTTTTGGGAACCTAAGCCAGAGGAAGATGGTCATTAGCGGCGGAGCCGATGCCGGGTTCCCGGAGAGCTCCTTCTTCCTGGGCTTTGTGGAGATGGCGAGGCGGTACTAGTACTTGAACCTGTTGGCGTTCAGCCTAGGGTTAAGGGAGGTCGAGGTTTTCCGGTGAGGAAAAGGTGCCAGTGCCAGTGGCGTTCACGGTGGTTCCTGGGTTTAAGACAGGGAGGAATTTGGTACAATGTTAATTGTTAACTGTTTTGAATTTTTTGGGGAAGATGGAGTGCTCCTTCTGGGAATTTATTTTGCGAAGATGGAGTGTTCCTTCTGGGGATCTCTTTTGCATTAATTGGTTTTGGATTTTGCCAAGATGGTTCTTGGCTTTTCTTTTGTTAATTGGTTTTTCTTTTCTTTTTTGGGAGGGAGGATAGAGAATTTTTTGGTTTTTTTTAAGTGGGGTATTTGTGTCATTTTATGTGACCTCTCGCCAGAGGAAAATTCTGATTCCGACTTTAGGGGTCTCAGAGTATAATTTTCTCAAATTATAAGGAGTTTTTAATCGATTACCGGAATACAGGAGGCGAGCACAAAATATACCAAACACCAAAGACCTGATAGTAATTTTCCCATGATCTTATTGCCTCATGAACTATAACAGGTTCCTCTTTCCATTTACTGGTGAGGAGGAAGAAATCAATCTCTTGGGTGATGATTGACATTGGATTTAATGACTGATCACAGGGTTGATGATTTACATTGTCTAAACTAGGTACTTCAATCTCTGGGATGCGAGAATGTTCTCCATCATTCTCTCTCATAGTTGAGCTGTTCTGATGGAATTTTCTAACTGAGCCAAAGGTCTTGAGCTCGAGTCTGGCAGCAGCTGCGTTTTAAGTCCCCGATGAGTCGGGGAGGAGTTCCTGAAGTTGTCCGGCCTGACGTGTTTCACCATTGTGTTGTTGATCTTGGAAGCAAGTGTGTATGTAATTATCCGACTTCTTCGGTGCGGGTGCTGCAGATGAGGGTGAAGATGCAGCGATGAGAGAATTGCACAAAAAGAAAAGAGACTAAAGTAAATATAGTTGAGATCAGAAGTGATATCTAGAGTTTATCAAATAAAAAAGTTTACGTTTCACTAAAAAAATTATAGTGTCTATATTAAAATCATCTAAAATTTATACATCTAACCTTATTTAAATACTCATTTGATTGAAATATTTTTGTTAAAACAATACCGCGACAATAAGTATCATTTAAAGACGATATGATGTAAAATTATTAAACAATCAAGCATAGCATAAAATAATATAGAAAAATATTTTGCAAGTTCATAAAGCATATAAAAATGTGTTTTTATTTAAAAAAAATATCACATCATAAAAGTCGAGATTTAACATTTAAATTTTATGAAAAATATTAATTTTTACGATATAATGATTATTAAATTTTAGAGAAAAATAGTCATAAATCTCTCATGTTTGAAGAAATTAATTAATCAGGATAATCTAATATTGTGTAGTCCTGCTATTTTATAAATAAAGTGATTAGTTCTAAACCCAACTTCCGGTAATATTTCTGGCGAGGCTCTATTTAAAATGACAAAAATATCTTTGATTCCATCTAAAATTACAAACTTGCCATTAAATAAAAAAAACTTTTCCACCGCTTTAATTTCCTTAACTCAATTTCTTAGGGTTTTTAATCTTCCTCCCCAACTCTCTTCCAAGAACAATAACAAAAGTAACAAAAAAAAACTAAAGAGAAAATAAGGAGGACCAAGGTTTAAGGATCTTCTCTTCTTTGATTCTATATTGTCGTTGCCGGGGATATAGTACTTATCTTCGTAATTCCCTTTAACCACATAAATCACAAAGTACCCTCTTCGGTGGTGGTGGTATTATCAGGTGCAGCAGCTACTGAAAAGAGAGAATCTTTGAACTTTGGCCATCCTTGTATTCTCTTTTTTTCTATATTCAAGTTAAATAAAATTTTGGTTTATAACGTTATTTATAATTTTATTTAAATATTTTTAACTAAATATCTTTTTACAAATCATAAGGACCATTTGAAAATAATTGAGAAGATAAATAATAGTGTAAAATTTATCGAACAAACAAGTTTAACACAAACTAGTATTTTAAAATATTTTGCGAATTCATAAAGTAAGTAAATATATATATATTCAAAAATATCATTATATGCAAAAATTGAAACCAAAATTTAGCACTTTATTTTTTTGAAAAATTATTAGTTATTACAATAATAAAATTATTAAATTTTAACACCATGCTACTGGACTTTTTATAGAGATAAAAACTATTATTTTTGAAGATGCGGTCCGACCGATCGGATGGTTTAACGTCTCAAAACACCAGGTTAGGACGTCAACCTAACGAACCGAATTTTTCTGGTTAGATTAGAAAAGTGACCCGGAAAATTCTGATTCTGTAGGTTTTGTCCCAAAAAAGTGAATAATCGAGCCTCAACTTACCGAATTTTACCATTTTTGTTCCAACTTCTAACCCTAGAATTTAAAAACCTTCCCCAACACATGTATTCAATTCATTTGTGCATATTTAATAATTTTTGGAAATATAAATGTGATTACATATACGATTATACAATATTCTATATATATAATAATAAAATTTTTTATTAAAAAAGTCTGATCCGACTGATGGTTCACAGGTCGGACCAGTTGACCTAGAGGTTGGCCCAAAATTCTGGTCGCTTTTGAGAACAATGATAAAAACATAATGGAAAAATTACTCTCAGCCTCCTGGAATTTGCCTAAAGTACTATTTTAACCCCTCCTGTTTCGAAACCCAAACTTTGACCCTCCTAGTTTGTTTTTATTGAACTCTAAGGTCCCTACCGTCGGAACATCAACTTGCTTTGTGCTTTGTGCTATTTCGAAACATCAACGGCAGGGGCCTTATAGTTCAATAAAAGCAAACTAGGGGGCCAAAGTTTGAGTTTCGAAACAGAAGGGGTTAAAATAGTAATTTAGGTAAACTCCAGGGGGCCAAGAATAATTTTCCCAAACATAATTTCGACTTGGCCATTCTTTTTTAGGGGTAGTACTTTGCCGTTCCATAGACTGAGAAGTTTCTTTTTTAGCTAAAACGACGCGGGATGGGGGGTTGTAGGGGGATGGGTGGATTTCGGGCTTATCGGGGGACGAGTGGACGAGATTGCCCCTCGACGTCGCGCAAATTTGCAGATGGGCCAGCGCCAACGACGAGGGTTAAGCTGGTGTTGCCGGGAGCGGGAACGGCGTCGTCCTTGTCCATGGAAAGCCCACCCCACGGGTACCGGAGGAACGTCGGGATATGCCTCATCGGCCCGTCCAGAAAGGTGTTTTTTTTATAATCTTCTTCCTAAATTCTCGCGTTTTGATTGTGGTTGGTGGTCGAGACGGTGTCGTTTTGGGTGCTGGTCTGATTGGGTGAGGAAATGTGGCAGATTTTCACGGCCAAGAGGATTAATGTCCGAGGGATGTGGCAGATGCCTCAGGTAGAGTAGAGTTTTGATATTCTCCCCCTCCCTCACTCTCAATGTGCCTTTTTTTTGTGAAACTCTCGGAGTCGAGCACTGTCTGACCCTGCTTCTTCTTTTGGTGCAGGGTGGTGCGGATGAGGGTGAAGATCTTAGAAGTGCAGCCATGAGAGAACTACGGGAGGAAACCGGAGTTACGTCTGCGCAGTTCATCGCGGAGGTGGGTTCTGTGTTCGCTTTTTCCATGTCCAATCTCTCTGCTACGCGGCCATTCCGAGATTGGAAGATGGTTCTTGTTCTGAGTGAGGATGGGCATTTCTTGTGTAGGCACCCTACTGGTTGACTTATGATTTCCCGCATCATGCAAGAAACAGACTTAATCGTCGATGGGGTACAAAGTATAGAGGCCAAGCACAAAAGTGGTAAGGCATACGACGTGCCCCAGATATTGACTCGTACGAGTATGATCTAATTGCCTCATGGACTGTTACAGGTTCCTCTTTCGATTTACTGGAGAGGAGGAAGAGATCAATCTCTTGGGTGACGGATCGGAGGAGCCGGAATTTAACGACTGGTCATGGATGTTGCCGGAGCGAGTGGTGGAGCGTGTGAGTAGAACTTTTTATGCTTTGCAGTTGTTGATTTCAGTTTCCATGATTAGACACGGTTAACGCTCCCGAGCCTGATTCATATCTCGCATGATTAAACAGGTAGTGTATTTCAAGAAGCCAGTCTATCAACAAGTTATGCAGTGGTTTATTCCGCATCTAGGTTCAGATTCCAATGAAGGGAATCCTTATGAAGAACAATAGCCCGAGGTTGTGGGTTCATCTTCCGTATAAGCTGGGTAGAACTTCTAATCTGCATAACTTGCTTTTTAATATCATGTTATATCTGTTGAACACTCTGTGCTGGGAATATACAGCCGAACTATATTCTTCTATTATGGTTGTCTCTTTATGGTAAGGACTATATCTAAATGAATGACCAAGACTGTCGTCTCTTTGATCGCAAAGGAACGCGAATGTAGGTGGTATAATAAGTAGAAAGCAGTGGTCACGAAGAGGAGAGAACGGAAGAGATGGTCGATTGATCATGCAAACTGCTGTCTTGCAGGGTTGATGATTTTAGATTGGCTAAACCAGGTACTTGAATCAGTCGTATAAGCTTTGTAGATATGAGTAATGGAGGTGGAGCTTTCTACATCAATCAGGTTTATACACCAAGAATGATGTAGTGCCTGTGTAGCGGGATGCCAACGCCTTCCCGGACGAGGTGGGTACGGAGAAGGCCAGATCTGCCTTCTGTAGAACAATTCCCTCACAGAAATTTCTCCTGCATTTGATAGATGAAAAATGATGAGCTTCATTCAATTCCCAACATAGAAAGAAAACCACGAGAAGGGTATCAGCCAAGAACCAACCTCGCAGCATCTAATAACCGGCTGGCTATGTGTTTTCTTCTATTAGATGGAGTGACCCAGATGGCTCTAACTGCGCAAGCCGCCGGCATAGCTTCCTCCTCGCAGGCGGTAGCTCCGTTGAAGTTCTCATCCGCAACGTCAACTGAACTAACCGAATGAAGCTTTTTAGTTGTTTCTCGCTTGAAACTTATTCCACCAAACTTGAGCGTGGCTGAGTTGGATCCTGGGTCTCTTTTAGCAGAGCAGACGAGTTCGGCATCCGCTTGGCTCGAAATGACTTTAAATGCTTCTTTGATTGGTTCAGCAACAAGACATCCAGCGACTCTCTTGAAGGAAATGAACATATAAACCTGCAGAATGAGAATTAGCCAGAGCTGAGATAAGATTGCCGGGCTACCGAACTTAATCACTAATCCAAATTCGAACCACACGCAACCTCAAGCTAATAACCTCTATCAACTCTCGGGCTATGACATAACAAGTGACAATACCAAATCCGATAATGAATGAGAGGCGATATTTCAGATCAGCGAACGAAATCCGCAGGCCAATATTACCTTGCCCGAGTTACGGACAATCCATCCATCTCCAAGTTCGATTTCTATCACCCTTATAACTTCCTGCACCTGCCACGCACAAGTTTGAAATCCAAAGCTATGGAAATCCTCCATAGAACTTGTAACAAGCTCGTGCAGAACAATATAAATTACACAACAAACCTTATTTCGCAGAGCGCGTGGATCACGATCAGAGACCACGATAACTCGTTCCCCTCGTTCATTCGGCAAACCAACGGCCCTCTCATTCCTAAAAACCTGCAAAATCCACAGCTTGGCAATTCAACAGACACGAACAGAACCCTAAACACGTAACCTGATAAAGAACAAGAAAAAGGAATGACCTTGAAAGGGATCCCCTGAGTGTGGTTCTTGTGGAAGGTAATGTGGTGCTTCTCGTCGAGATCGTCGCCGGGGGAGTACTTGATCCCGCATGTGGAGCACGTGCGGAGGTTGAAATCGGACTGACCGAGCTCCAGAAACACCTGAGCATAGCTCCTCTTCTTGTTCAGCACCTTCCCCGCCCCTGGTCCCGGCCAAGACCCGGATTCACTCATGACCAGGCCATCGCTTCTCCTGATCAAAATCACAACCCAGAACACAAAGTCACTACCTTTTTATTTGCTTCGTGTCCGAGTGAAGGTGAGCATAGATATACCTGGTCGGGATCTGCGCTTGTAGGTGTGGGGGAAGTAGTTGCGGGTGCTCGCCCAGAGGTCCAGACCATCATCCGGGACGGCGCCGTCTCGGGGAATCGGAGGTGAAGGGGAAGCGGGGGAGAGCTTGAAGAAAGAGCTGATCTTTCGCTGCATATGTTCCATTTCCTCTTGTGTGTGTGTTTTTGCGGTTTCCTGTCCTAAGCGGTTTTATTCATTTTTAAGCTGTTTTGGTTTGTCGCCAAATTTGATATCCCCTCGCGTAATCTTTTCACGCTCCTTTTCTATTTTTCGAGAAGTGAGTTTCCCGCTTTTAAATTTTTTTCAGAAAATTATAAAGGAAAACTAAAATTAACAAATTTTAATAAGATAAGATTCAAAAATAATCAAGGGGAAGTAACCAAAAATATGCTAATAGAACCACAAGCTTCTTGGAAGCAATTGAAACTTCATGTCCTGATGAAGGGGGAAGGAAATGGAACCCAACAAGCAATAGGTTCCCTGAACAGAGTAACCCATAGTTATCCATCCTTTCAATCAACAAGCTACTCCTAATCCAAAACAAACTCGTCGGAATATTACAAGTAAACCCGAGTTAGACACCGAACAGTCTGAAATGTCCATACAACCATCGAAGCGCAATCCCTTGATGTAAGCTGGCAGTTCTAAGATGGCAGTGATTCATATGGGCTTGATCTTGAAGTGAAGTGAGATGAGAGAGAACACAAAGCACTTCAAGTCCTACGATGCCAAGATATCCCAAATTAGGAACGAGGATATAAAACAATGACATATCTTATGAAGCATAGGGACAACTAGGTTCTGCATGATCAAATTTGGTTATTCCAACTCAGCATCCACCGAATCAAAAAATTCAGTTGTTCCATGCAAAACTATGAGAAGAAGGTAGAATGTCCACATAATTAAATTCTTGGACATGTTTACATATAGATGATCTCAATAAAAGTATAAAACTAACAGTTTTTCATAGGTAGAGCGGAATGCTGGTGGGGGGATTTGAACCCCGTCCTCCTTATAAGAAGGGTCTTGGCCAACTCAACTAGCCAGATGTGGTGATAAACTAATAGTTATTTGGTCAAAGCGTCAACTCTTTTCCCAAAGATAAGTCATTGAATAGCAGCAGTAGCAGATAGTGGATGGTGAAATCTTAACAGCAGTAGCAGATAGTGGATGGTAAAATCCCCTTCCAAGCGACATTTGGTTCCTTTGGAATGCTATTTGATAAGCAATGCCAATTTTCTACGGGCTCAAATAGGTAACGAAGCAAAAGACACGGAAATTACAGACAGCAACGGGGGCACTAGGACACACCTGAACAAGGTAATAGAAGATACGGAGACCTTCAGGATCTTTGCTGCTCTGAACATCAACAAGTGAGCCAATCTTGGAGGTCGTGAAGGATATGTGCTCATTCCCCATAACTATCTCCAGCTCCTGACGCCCAACACGGTCCGGCTCCGGCCAATTGGCATCGTCTTCCTTCATCAGCTGTGAACCATGATTCATTAGAAATCCTCACCCCATAAGACAACAACTAGCATCGGAGGAACTCGAATTAAACGAACGAACCTCAGATTCAGAGATGATGCGGCGACACTCTCGAAGGACAGCTGGGGTGACGAAGACCTCCTTACGAATCATGGTGTCGTTCTTGTAGTTGGAGTTGTTGGCATAACGGAGCTTGCCATCAGGCCGGAACTCAAACTCCAAGAACTCGTGCCCGAACTTCCCCTTGTGCCCCACATAGTACCTAACGTAGAACTCCTCTTCCTCTACATTTCCACTTTGAGCCATTTCTCCCTTTGTCTTCCCCACCCACTTATTCCAACCTTCAAACTCAACTGCTCCAACTAAAGCCAACAGTTACAACCTAGAATGGATGCAATACAAAACTTTCGTCCCGTAGCCAAGGTATTCTAAAATCATCAAATAGGTAATCAAGATACTTAACACACTTTTAACTTAACCAATAATAATTGACTGCAATAATGCCCTCCCGTATGCAAATGCAAAGAATAATGTAAGCACACGATCAACGTTTTCGGGTCAAAACCCCGAGGTACCCAGAAAGGGCCGTCTAATCCAAGTTCGAGCCAGAATGACCACAAAGGGTGGCAAGCTCTAACAAGTTTTAACAATATTAACTAATGTGTTTCAATTCAACAGATATCCGAAAGGGTGCAAGGCAGGGGATTTTTTCGGTTGGTTTCGATTTTCGAAGCCCTAAAGCGGAAGTTACTGCGAACATGTTCCCTTCGAGGGAATTCTAGAAAAGGGAAAGAAAGAATCCCTCTAAAACCCTAAATTAAACCCCCTACAAAACCCAGCACGAGCTTCCGGGAAAAAAATAATAATCAAAAGTGGAATGGAGAAGAGGGGGACGGCCTTACCGAAGACGACGTCGCTTGGAGAAGATCTTGTCCGGATAGAGAAGGGGGAGCCAAAATCGCAGGGGGAAGGAGAAGAACTGAGCAGAGAGGAGCGAGCTCTTTTGTAGAGGTGAAACGCAGTGTTTTATAAGAAACCAAACCGTATCGGTGACCGGTCGTCTGGAGTCGGTGTATGTTTGTTTCCGGACTTGGGCTTTGGGTGTTTAACTGGACGTGGGCCTGACGGGAAGTTGCGATGACTCTCTGGGTCCAATAGATTTTTCGGAAGGAAAAAAACTACTCGCTCTGTTCTCCGGATCTTGATCTACTAAGAGGGGAGGGGACAAAAAAAGATTATAAGAATTATTAATATGTTCGTGCGAAAAAATAATTTTTAGTTGGATATCGACCACACAAATTTCCTATCACCGAAATTTGAAATGTACAAATATGGGGAACCATGTTTTGGGCTTTTTTTTGTTTTACAACCATTGAGATGTTGATTTTCTTTCAGAAAATAGGAGAAAATCTAGAGTTGTTATTTTTACTGTAGTTAGATGACGTAATATTATGCGTGAAATTTCTGAGAAATATTTATATCTACGTGCAATAAACATTATAAGACTAATTATACAATAAGTCAGTTTAAGAAAAAACCAAAGTCAAGTTAATCTATTTAGCTAATTAAACTATAACAGAAATTGAATAATTTAAACTAGTTAATCTATTTGAAATTTAATATATAAATTAACTATTAAATTTAAAAGATAAGAATAGAAAATATGATGAATATGATAAAATGTAAAGAATGATAACAATAAAAAGAATGAGAGGTCATCTTTTAGGAAATATATTGATCAATTTGATAGTATCAATAAGATAAAAAAATAGAATAATTAATATGCCATAATATACATATTTTTATCCTATGAAATAGGTAAGAATTTTTTTACCTATTCTCTTACCTGTCCTACTAAACTTGCAGGAAAAAGAGATGAATATGATAAAATAAAGAGTATGATAATAATAAATAAAGAGAGATCATATTATAGAAAAGACTATGATTAATTTGATACCGTCAATAAAATAAGAAAAAATGGAATTGTCTTTCTTTCTGTTCCAACAGTATATGTAAAGAGGAATAAAAAGAACAGCAAGAACTTATCTCTTAAGGGTCTTATATAATTACTTAACATAACTTCAAGCACTATTTAACAAAACGAGCAACAAACTTCGTCAAACTTAAGAAAAAATATTATAGGGCATTAATATTTGAATTGCTCATTCACCTTTCAAATCCTATCAAAGTAGCAAAAAATGCAATTAAGGGTTATCACCAATCACTTAATATTAGTTGCTCTTGTGACACTCATTCATAACAATTGAATTTAAACATTAAAAAATTACTTGCTCTTACCAGCATATTCTGGCACCAAATATCTAAAGGTTCCTACAAGACATGTGGCCACAGACTTCCGTCCGTCAGGAGCAACATTCACAAACCCGAAATTAGATATATTTGCTCTAAAGTCATCATCAAGTAAGATGTTTGAAAACTTCATAACTTTGTGGATGTAACTCTGGTTGGTTAGATTATGAAGATACTATATTCTTCTAGCAACGTCCAAGGTGATAGTCAATCTTTCTTTTCTAAAGAAAGATGATATAGTGTAAAGATCTTATAACAAAAAAGATGCTTGGTGAGACCACCTTGAGACATATACTTGTAAACAAATATTATCTCATTGCCTTTGACATAATTCTTAAGAGTGACACTAAATAACAGCGTCTAACTCTTGATAGAATTTCAATCCCAGCTAGGAATTAACCTAGTGATTCCTTGCTAATCACAACAACCTTCATTTTTTATCGCTATTTTTATTCCGCCATCTAATTCTTAGTACCTAGCATGGGAAAAATAATTCAGAACTCACACGACCAAAGAATAAAGAGCTTATCCTTTTAATGACAACACTAAACAATAAAAAAGAAAACCAACTAATATGAAGAAAGAAATATTGTAACATAAATTTGCACTATCATGAGAAGTCGAACACCATTGTAACATCTTATTTGAATAACCAAGAAAACATAGCAATGGAACGATAATAAAATTAGCCATATGATATAATTGGTGGTATGTTATTCAAAATAAATGTATTGTGCCAAATGCTTCCAACCATATTTGAAAAGTGCATAGTCCTCGTACTTCATGGGGTTACATAGTTGTTTTAACTATAAGACTCTCTTTAGGCAACCATTTGGAAAAAAATTCCAAAAATAGACATCCGCCATTTGCTTTTCACCAATGTAACCATCATAAACCAAAACTCTTATACAGAGGGTGAGTAAAAGTAGGTGGTATTGTCTCGGTAGAGGTGAATTATTTTAAATCAACATATTTTGGCAATCTCAAGTAACACTTTAATTGTAGTTGAGACAAAAATTAGTCATAAACGTTAAAAAGTTTGATTTCTCGAATGTCATGATATCATGTAATTTGTTGAGATTCCACAAGCACAAAGGTGTTGAGATTTTTATACATATGAAATATGTAAATCCTATGTTATTGTCAACTGTCTAATGTCATCCAACCACGGGTAGATACACAATTAAAAAAAAAGAAAGTGAAACTTACCTCTTAACGCCCACCTCTTTTGGTATTATATAATTACACAACATAACACTAAGAAATTGAACTAGCAATAAACTTCTAAATGCTTAAGGCGAAAATAGAAGGCAACGATGTTTGATTTTGACTATTCATCTTTCAAAGTCAACCAAAGTAGCAAAAAATTTAAGGTTGTCATCAATTAGTCTAATATTAGTTATTTTAACTATACATATGTACAATCCAATCAAGTCATATATACGTACATATGTATATATGTACATATATACATATCATATATTTTTCTCCTACAACTTTTGTTCCTTCCTTCTCAACTTCTTCCTTAATTTCTTCTCTCTTCCAACTATTTCTCTTCTTCTCACTCTATGTCTCCACTTATTCTTCCTATCAGAGCCATAGACATGGACAATCCAATCAAGTCATCGGAAGAATTACTTAAGCGGATGAGTTCCATCTTTGATGCTCACCGTAAGAGTATGCAATAACTGCATGATAATTCAATCTCAACACCCAAGAAATAATCAATTCAATAACAACCTATAAGTTCCCTGCAACTCCAAGAATTCAAGGTATGTTATAATTAATTCATATTCTTCCATTGTTAACTATTATACACAGTAGCCTCGTTTTGTGTTTTCTCTTCCTCCTATTTCATCGTCACCAATGGCCCTATTTTTTCAATTAGTCGTGAATACCTAAAAAGGGAAACTTAAAGAAGGTCTAAATATAAATGAAATAATAATAATTTTTTTTTGGTGGATGAAATATCTAAAGGTTGTTTCTTTCCTTGCCCCTGTGTCTTTGTCTTTCCTCGTTCAGTTTTACATGATTGCATCGACAATATCTCAAATATCCCAACAAATTCCACAAATTGGAATACAACACGACAACCCTTACATCGACACCTCACCTGGGAAGGTGTCTGGTGGTGGCGTTAGATGAGGGAGAGAATACGATCAATTTGATAATATTAATAGGATTAGAAAATAGAACAATAAAAGTGTCATAATATACAAATATTTTGCCATAAAATAGGTAAGACAGTATTTACCTATTAGCTTATTTATTCTACTAAACTTGAAGAAAAAAAGTTGAATATGAAAAAATGGAAAGTAAGATAATTATAATAATAAAGAGAGATCATACTATAAAAAACAATAATTATTTTGATAACATCAATAAAGTTATAAAAATTGAAGTATCTTTTTTCATCTTCTAACAATATATGTAGAGGAATAAAAAATCACAAGAACATAAGTAGTTACCTCTTAATGGTCTTATACAATTACTTGAAGTAACTAAGTAACATAACATGCAACAAAGTTCATTATGCTTAAGGAATAAATTAGAAGGCATTAATATTTTATTTTTTCATTCACATTCGAAAGTCTATCAAAGTCAAAAAATTATATTTAAGGGTTGTCACCAATCAACTTAATGCTAGTTGTGCTAAGAAAAGATATTTTAGAATGCAAAAAAAAAATTCAGTTGGAATGCAACTCATATGTTCCAATGGTTGGAGGGAGCTTGAGTACAAGGAATTCAAAAAAATAGTGAGATACTAAATAAAAAATCATACATATTTCCCATGTTTTTAATTAAAAAAATTTAAGTGTGTCGCAATCCAAGTAACTGTTCTATTTGTTCTACGCAAAAAGTAAAAGATCATAACGTCTATCCGTTTTAAAAAAATATTATTACAACCTTTTGACTTACATATCATACTAAGCTTGAACAAAAATAAACTGCAATAGAATTCAATAATCTATTCTAGTTATTTATTTAAAATTGGATAACATACATAAATTAATTATTAAACTTAATACAAAACAGAAAATGAGATGAATATTATAAAATGAAAAGAGGGATAACTATAAAAAAATAGATCATATTCTGAGAAAGACAGTGATCAATTTGAGAATATCAATAAGTTAAGAAAATAGAACAACAAATATGTCATGATATATAAATTTTTATCGCATAAAACGAACAATCATGTTTCGTCTAAATCCAATGTTACCTCCCTTATAAATTAGACATAAACGTGGTTCATACATTTATCGATATTATTAACCTTTTGACTTACATATCATACTAAGCTTGAACAAAAATAAACTGCAATAGAATTCAATAATCTATTCTAGTTATTTATTTAAAATTAGATAACATACATAAATTAATTATTAAACTTAATACAAAACAGAAAATGAGATGAATATTATAAAATGAAAAGAGGGATAACTATAAAAAAAATAGATCATATTCTGAGAAAGACAGTGATCAATTTGAGAATATCAATAAGTTAAGAAAATAGAACAACAAATATGTCATGATATATAAATTTTTATCGCATAAAACGAACAATCATGTTTCGTCTAAATCCAATGTTACCTCCCTTATAAATTAGACATAAATGTGGTTCATACATTTATCGATATATATATATGTAAATTAAAGCACGATCAATTCTACTTAATTAAATAAGCTTACAATATATCACTTATATTATTTTAAACTTGCTAAGGATAGCACCCACGATGGTATTGATATTTCAGATGTGAGATTAGATATTAAACATCATCATCAACAAATAAAAGAATATTGCACTTAGATCAACAAGTGATACTTTTGTTCTAAATTAAATAATAGATCTCAAATTCGAGCTCTCCAACTGCTGTTAATACTTGTTAGGAAAATTTTGCCACCTTTCAAAAAAAGGTACCAACTCAAACTTGGATTAATTGATATAGTGTGTCTATAAGGTAATATCAAACAAATAACAAAATACTTAAAAATATATTCCTATTATTACCGAAAAAATAACATGACTTAAAATGAAAAGGGGACTACAATAAAATATTTCGAGAAACTTCAACAAACATAAATTAGAAAGGTGGAAACATGAAAGGGGGCTGTGTGATTCTCTTGTTAATATGTAGATAGCAACATCATGCGACAATAACATTACAGGAATGTAGGAAAATCATGATAAAATATGGGAAACAATAATCTGACATTGATGTCATACCAAATACATTGTAATATCTCATGCCTTGTATTTTGGTAAACCAATATGGATTTTTTCCCAAGAAACGACCCTCCTGATGAACCTCCCAATCGTGTCCCGATGACTTCTGTGATAAACTTGTTGCATATAGTTTTGATTTCCCTGGCTTGTACATCAAGAGAGACCTGTTTGGTTATTTGATCCAAGTTGGGAAAAAAAATTTGCGCTATCTCATTAAACTGTTATAGGGCATCATAATTTTATGGATTTTCGTTCTTTCTCGGGTTTACTGATTGAATCAGTGATTGGTTCTTATTTGGATTTCTAAAGCTTGAAAATTTATCATTCTTTTTTTTTTGCCCTTCTTTGGAAGGATGAGTGGAGACAATATAGTTAGTATATACGTAGATGGGTGAGGAAAATTGATCAGGCCTTGAAAACATAAACCTTACGCACTGAGATATTGAGTATATACGTAGTTGTTCGTGGGAATTGATCGGGTTGCAAAGAGGTTTTCTCAAGTTGACTAGACTTATGTTTACATTATTTTTAACATTGTTTTTAACTAATTGCAGTATCTGGTCGACCTCCCGTCTCAGGTTATACTCAATGGCATACACCAGATACGCCACCAACTCAACGGTGGTACGGATGACGGTCCTTTGCCCTAGCTGAATGAGTTCATACTTCAGCTCTATGATTAGTATGTTATAGTTCATAGAATATAAAATGATACTGAATTGAACACATCTTTTTATATTTTAAATGTGTGAGTGCAACCACTATAAACATATATGAAAAATGTAATGATTGATTCATATATGATTTAATGAAGTTATGCATATTCTATATTATTTTTATGAAATTAGTTACGAAATCAACTTTATTTAAATATAATATTTTTCTACCTATTTTTTGATTTAATGTTGCATGTATTATGACATCATATTCAACAAATTTGTTGAAGTACTAGTTTGTTTACAAAGTTTCTACTCACGACGATTTTTGATAAATATGTTGATAATTTTGACATAGGCACCTTGGAGACCTCAAGTGATATTGTCAAGAGAGGGAGAATAAATATAATTGTATTATTTTTCTTAACTAAGATTTTTTCCCAATTTGATTTTCGTGGTAAAACTTTTAATGAGGCAGCAACTCTGGAAAAAAAATAATGTACTCTTTTTCCTTAATTATAACTTTTCCTAATAAGTTTTTAATAATGCATATTATTCAAATGGACATCCAAGAGTATGTGTAAATTATATTAATTGATTACTTGGATGTCCAAGTTCCCATTTACTTTTGACACATTTTCTCCATAATGTATATTTTGTGAAATAGTGGGTAGTTTAATATGTTGGCTATAAATAAACTTTTTAATATTACTTGATGTAATTAATGAGAAGTTACTATCATTCTCTCTTCTTATTCTGCAAATTCATTTAATTATATTAGGGAGAGTTTATAACAGGTTATTTTGAATTTTGATTAATCAAATATTTACAAACTTTATACTTGAATGACTTTTTTTGTACAAAAATACATAACAGGCCCATTAATTTCCAAACCCATGGCCAAAATTTTCACCCACTTAACCTCAATTGTAATAAAGCATGATTTCACTTGTTGACCGAGAAAAAACCAAAACCCTCCGAAAAGGGTTTTTCCCGAGCCGTTCCCCACCATCGACACTTGGAACTCCTCCGTTCCCTTCTCCTCCCTCGTCAGAACGTCACCGGCGAAGCGTCACCATGGTTAATAGCATCTCGCAACCTGTTTGAACTGTCTGCATTTAACTGCAATTTTCTTCCTTTTTAGGTGAGACCTGTTGCTGAGGATGAAATGTTTAAGCTGCCGAGGACTGGCAAGAGGAAATGTAAGAGTTCCTTTGAGTTTTGCCTCTTCATTTCTCCGGTAACATGTAAAAAATGTATGAACCTCGGTATCTTGTGCTTTATTCCCTTTGTTTTCTGAATTTTTTTTTCGTTGGTTTCCACTTTATATCGGATTGTAGCAATCGACTGATCGGATTTTGTTTTGCAGCCAAGCAATGGAAGAGGATGGTAACAAAAGCCACATTTGTTGGCGAAGGGTTTACCAGAAAGCCTCCCACCCAAGTATGAGCGTTTCATCCGTCCATCAGGCATGAGATTTACTAAAGCCCACGTAACGCACCCCGAACTCAAATGAACCCTCTGTCTTCAAATCATCGTACGTCTCTTGGTGTAATGATCAGAGGAACTATCATTGAGGTAATAGACAAGCTTTTCTTGCAAAATACAAAGCCAAGAGCAGTTCATGTGTAATTATTCTTGCAATATTTCAGGTAAAAGTCAGTGAATTGGGTATCGTAACCCCGGCCGGGAAAGTTGTATGAGGTAAGTAGTCACTCTAAATACTGCCCTGTTTTGAATTTGTCGTGTCCAATTCATTTGAGTCTCTTGTAGGTTAATATGCTCAAGTGACGAACAACCCCGAGAATGATGGTTGCATAAATGCAGTCTTATATAGTGGTGCCCATGTGGTGATAATATAAAGGATAGTAAAAGGAACATTAAGCAACAAGTTTGTGCAAGGTTAAAATTGGCTTCCTTCTCTTTGTCATTTCCATGTTTTCTTTTCTTTTTTTACATCCTAGGATAATAGCTAAAAGAATCTGGGACTAGTTACACCATGATTCGGGCACCTAGGGTTACGTTTGGTACAGCTTTTTGGTACAGCTTCTGGACATGACAGTACTGGACAGACTTATTTGTTCTATCTGTCATATTTTGTGTTTGGTAACTTCACTAAAGGATTGGACATATAGTACAGTTCTCTCTTTGGTACATGTATGTATTTTCTTAAAGACAAAACTACCCTTCATTATAATAAAAGAGAGTATTCATTAATTTGAGTAAAATTAATCTTAGTCAGTTATGGTAAAAATTGTTGTAACCCCAAAAAAAAGAAGTTGAATAAAAAACCAAATTCTTGCATAAAAAAATCAATCCTTCCAAAAAAATTCTTACAAACTTGGATTATAAATATTCCACAACAAACTTGGGTGCAACCGGTTTCCATGATATTCGAATCTGTCTCTCTCGTTTTGCTATATTGTAAAGCAAGACAATATTTGTGCACTTGATTAGATAGAAATAAGACATTGTGGAACGTAACCATTGTCGTGTTATCGGCTTCTACGCCTCATTCTTCTGTTCATCTGCAGGAAGACCCAGATCTGTGGAAGTGGTTAACAAGCCACGAGCAACCCCCATGGAGTTTTGAGTTTTTCCGCACAAACATGTTAACGTTTCGTTCTCAGATTGCCAAGCTCAGAATTAACCTCATGAACATGGGAACAGTAGTAAAAATTAATCTATCAGATTTATTTGGAGTAATTAGCTAAAAAAATTGAAAACTCACATGTTTTGAAGCCGGAAAACCCTAGCAACCAGAAAAAGAAAAGAAAACGTGAATGAATGGAATGGAGATATGGAATTAAAAAGAAAAAGAAAGGATAATATGGAAAAGTTTTTCTCTTGTTCGGGCCATTTGTCATACCAAACATGGGCTTGGAACAAAAAATATTGTCCAAGCATGTCCTGTTCAGTGTAACAAACACAACCTAGATGAACAAAAGCGTAAAATAGGAGGACCAAAAGATAATAAATCTATGCAGCGCGAAAATTTCACTACTAGTCCCAACCCTTTATTTTATAATACCTGGTATCTTGTTCACTAAACTATTTCATATTCGAATTTGTTAAAATTTTAAAAAAATTATAAAACTCTCCAAACGAATATTTGAGACAGTTGGATATTCGAATTTCTTTTAGTTATATTGCAAAGAAATGCTAAAATAGATAAAACGGTCCGTTCGATGCGGCCCAGCTCTGGTCAGTCACTGAGAAGCCCACAAACCAGCCCATCGCATAACTAAAAAAATATGACCGTTACGAAGAGAATCTATCCGTTGTAATTGTTGGGATCGACTCCAGGACAGTCAAAACCCTAACCCCCAATTTCTCTCCTTCTTCAATCGATTCCCATGATTCCTCCTTCTCCTCCATTCCCTCTGCTTCCTTGATCCACTACAAGCAGTCCAGTTTTGGAGTAAATAGCAAAGTCTTCACAGTTGTTCTTAAACAGATTGTAGCAAATATGCCCGAGAATAGGATGAGCGTGGCCAGTTCTTGTCGAACCCACTTTCGTCCTTAGCATCATTCGGATACTACTACGGTTCTCGATCAACCATTTTTTGCGCGAACCGAGATCTCTTCAAGACGTGAGAGGTAGGGAACACAAGCGACGAACCAGTGGTGGGATCATCGCGCGTTAATTAGCCTAGCCCACAAAATTTAATCACCACTCATCCGACAAGTCTCCGAAGGAATTTCGTCTCCTTGGTGAAGTTTCTTTCTCGGTGTCTTATTAGGACATTGTCCGTTAGGTTGTTGTCAAAACAAGATGCAGGACTTGCGAACTCAGGAACTTCATCACCACAGTGGTGAGGCTCATCAAGACCTGCAGTGTAGTTGATCAGCAACATAACGGGAAATGTTTAACTAACATACTGGCCATTCAAATCCGAGGCGATATTTTCGCAAGATGAGCATTAACTAACATACTTCTAAGATCAACAAATCTCAACCGTAATAGATTGAGGAAAACGATCAGTATCAGTATGGATAACCTTATGCGTCATTTTTTTTTGTTGAGTTAATTAAATGTTTAATCTGTCACCCTTATGCATCATTTTATCAACGAGTTAAGGAAGCATTCAAAAGATCTAATTAATATTCTAAAGAAAGCTGATAAAATCTGGATTGCCTGTTGAATACTCTGGAGCCCCTTCTCTTTTACTTGACACAAGAAGCTAGGACTAACATGAAATAATGTTCATTCGCATCAGCAGTTAAACAATTAACAGTCTTACCAAAAAAGATGATCTTCCAAGCTACCCATTGGCATGTATTCACACAGCAATAACATTTTCATCGCAGGCGTGCAATATCCGATCAGGTGACAAGATTCGGATGATGCAAGACTCTTAACAGGCGTGCAAGATCCGGATCTGGTCAACATGATCGGATATTGTACTTCCGGCGACCAAAGGTTATTGGTGTACAAGACTTTCGGAAGAAAATTTACTTCTTAATGCTCAATAGTGTATGTTTATCATATTATCACCTCCTAAAGCTCACCTCTTAAGCATGTTATATAGTAACTCGACATAATTCTAAGCAACCAAGAAATTGACCGAGCAACAAATTTCATCATGCTCAAGGAAAAATTAGAAAACAATTAATGTTCGATTTTGCCCATTCACCTTCCAAGGCCAACAAAGTAGCAAAAATTAAGAGTTGCTATCAATCAACTAATATTAGTTGTTTATATTATACAGATGCCTTTCTATTACATTCTATATATATTATATCTACATGCAATGGACACTAAAATTCTAATAATACAATAAATCAACACTACTAATACACTAACAACCAAAGTCGTAGCAATATTCTATAAGACAACAGGTCTAATAACCTTCTTTTACCATAAATTCGCACTATCCAGAATGGCGAGACCATTGTAAACGTCTTACTTCGATAACCAAGGAAAAGCATTGGAACAAAAATAAAACTAGCCATATGATCAATTATTTTGTTTAGAAGATTGTGCCTTCGAACACAATTTTTGAAGTAATACGATTTTATTTATAAAAAAAGACTAATTACACAGTGTAGACAAAAAAAGATAAAAATTGTCATGATGAAGAAATAGACCTAGCAACAAATTTCATCCTACCCAAAGAAAAAATCAGAATGTTTTAATGTTTGATTTTGTCCATTCACCTTCCAAATCTTACCAAAGTAGAAAAAATTTAAGAATTGTCACCAAATCTAATATTAGCTGTGTTTACCAATCATACATTTTTTATTATTCAAATTCATTTATAAAACATTCGATTCTAAATATAAGATATTCAATTTGATCGACATCCAAACTTTTTTTCTCCTGGGTCATAACATAGACTATAGATAGGGACGTACGGTGTAACGAATTATTCATATTTAATTCCATGGGTAATACAAAATAGAAAGTATTAATATTTGATAAATGAAAGGCAGCCGACCAAAATCAATTGGGATATTGCATCTCTCTTTGGCTCGTCTTATGTATTAGTAGTGTTGTAATGTTCATTCTTCATTGTATGTGTATATAATATATATGTAGAATGTAAGGGAGACGTCTGTATAATAAACACAACTAATATTGGATTGATTGGTGACAGTCTTAAATATTTTTGCTACTTTGATTTTTTTTTTTTTGTAAGTTGAATGGGCAAAATCAAACATTAATCCCTTATTACTTAAGTTGTTTGAAGTTACGTTGAATGACTATATAAGACACTTAAGAGTTTGGCATTACGAGGTGAATATATGATAAAAACTATTAGTATTAAGAAGTAAGGCTATGTTTAGCGGTGAGCAAGGCCGATCGCTCACCCTTGGCGACAAAAGTAAATCATTAAGAAAATGGAAATTGTTAATGGTAAGGCCGAGCTCGAAGATCGGCCAAATTATTATTTTTTTCATATAGATCCAATCCTAATGACACATGGTATAATATTATTCGTTAAAATAGATATTGGTAGATATCATTTGTGTGGTTATACAAAATTAAAATTATCTTTTAATAAAAATAAATATATAAAAATTAGTATTTTTAATTCTCTATAAATAGAACCAAATAAAGAGAAGTATGTAATTTGGCACTAGTAAATAACTATGTAATTTGTATTTTCTAAATTTATCATTTCACGCATTCATTTAGCTCGATTTATTTTTTTCTAATTTTGTATTACAAACTTTTTTAATCTTAATTTTATTTTTTTATTTTATTTTTTTACTTGTTATAACTTATGGAGGCAAAATTTTATATATTCATTGCAATTTATATGTAAACATAAATTAAATTATAGAGATAATATGTAGATGAGAGATAAATTAGTTATTTATTTGGTGAGCAGATTAAGTTGGATTGAGTTGAATTGAATATTAATTTGATGAGAGAAAAATTATTTATTTATTTGATGAACGGATTAATTTTTTTCACAAATAAACATAGTCTAAGTCTTCCAAAAACCTCCTCCCCCTATCAAATTCACCTCCCTGAAATTCCTGGTTGCAGCTGCAAGGTTCCTGGTTGTTACTGTGATCCGGTCTATGCAATGAGTGAGAATTAGACCTAAAATCTGACATATATAGCTTTTAGTGTTGTCTTGTTGGAATCTGACATATACACCAAAGCTGTATATGTCAGATTTCGGGGTCAATTTCCCACTCATTGCATACTCTGGAGCGCACAGTAATGCTTCTTTCGTGTTTGCTTTCTGAAGAGCTAGACTGGGAATTTATGAAACAAAATGAGAGAAGAATTAATTTCTTTGTTTGGCCTGGATGACCACTGGGGTCCTCTCCTGATGTTTGAAGAGGTAAGTTATAGTTCTGATCTAGTAGCTAGAACTTCTGCAATCTCCTTTTGTTTCTCCTATCTTTTGTCTTTATTTCTTCTTAGCTAGTTGTCATGTTCTATGTATACCATTAGATTCAATTGGCTTTTTAATGACTCCTCATGCTTGCTTATAGTTGGTGTTTGTGTGTAGTTATTGTATTCAGAGTCGAGCAATGTCAGGCCCTGTCTAGAGATAGCTCTATGTATGATGTATTTTCTATTCTTAAAATTTAAACTCGACCAAAAAAACTCGTATCATGATATTAACATTGTTGGTTTTGTCTCTTGCTTTTTTTTTTAAGAACAAAGAACATATATATTAGAATCAGATAGGAACGTCTGTAAACAAAAGAGCATCTAGTTCCAAGGGATGGAGATGTGACCAATCCCCTGGAAGAAGACCTAATCTCTCTTGTTTACTAAGCCAATCCGCGACTCGATTAAGAGATCGCGGAATAATGATAATTTTACACAATGGTAAGGCAAACAAAGTTTGTTTAATGTCTTGAACTAGAGGTTCCAAAAGCCACGGACAAGGGCCAATGGACTTCAAAAGGGAGGCCGCCACCAGGCAGTCGGTCTCCACGGAAGACACATCACAAGCAAAGTTTGAGGCGACTAAATCAAGAGCGGCTTGAATCGCCCTTAGTTCGACTTCGAGAGGAGAAGCTGCACTACACAAACTGGTATGGCCACAGTGGAGTAGGCCTGAATAATCTCTAGCAACCGCTGCAATTCCTGACTGAGAAGTAGCATCCCACCAAGAGGCATCACAGTGGAGCTTCCAAGAACCCACCGCCGGTGCGATCCAAGACGAAGCTAGGTTAGTTCCGGTTTGTTGAAACCGCGAAGAGGTACCTAGTACCTGCAAAGATTTCGAGCTACAATAAGAAGCACGACGTGCTGTGGCAATCGGATCAGGTACAACATCATTGAAAAGACAATCATTCCTAGCCAACCAAATGTACCAACACAAGTGAAAGGCACGAGAAATCAGGTAATTCCAATCATCAGGATCAATCATCGCAAAAAAATCAGTCATCCAATCACCAATATTCTCATGCACATGATAATTAAAACGTAAACCCAAGCTGCTACAAAGCCATGTAGCCCTTGCATGGGGGCATAGAAAAATAAGGTGGATGACAGTTTCATTAGCAAGACCACAAATGGGACAAAGGGGAGAGGGAGAAAGATGTCTTCGAAACAAGTTCTCCGTCGTAGAGAGGCCGTTCAGAATGGCTCTCCAAATAAAATTTTGGATTTTAGGAGGAACTTTCGCCTTCCAAACTTTAGTCCAAAAATTTGACGCAGGATGAAACTCAGGAACATCAGCTGCCAAATTTCTTGAGGCACGAAATTGCTGGGATTTTAAAATGTAGTATCCTTTACGAACTGAGTAACACCCATCAGCTCCATGCTTCCATACGAGACGGTCTTGGATAGGGTTTCTACCCAAGGAAATGGAAGAAATAGCCACTTGTTCCTCCTGTGAGAACAAATTCAGAAGTAAATCAGTCTTCCAGCTCCTAGTAGATTGACAAATTAAATCAGAAACAAGGGTGACAAGATGACAGGGGGTTTCCCGAACAGTAAGCCTACCAAAAGGTAGAGATGGGATCCATTGATCCTTCCAGATATTTGTCTCTCTTCCATCACCAATCCTAGTCACCAAACCCTCCAAAAGAGCTTCTTTTCCTCTAAACAAACTTGTCCAAATCCATGAGGATTTTCGTCCTCTGGCAACATTGAAAAAGTTAGAGGAAGAGAAATATAAACCTTTAAGAATGCGATAACAAAGGGAAGTCGGTGCATTTCCAATACGCCAGGCCTGCTTGGCCAGCAAAGCGACATTAAAAAACTTTAAGTCTTTAAAGCCGAGGCCACCAGATTTTTTGGAACAAGTTAACTTTTTCCAACTAAGCCAATGAATCTTCTTAATATCAATGTCACCCGACCACCAGAATTGAGCGATCAAACTATTCAATTTGGCACAGAAAGTGGTAGGGAACAAAAGACATTGCATAGAATAGCACGGAATGGAAGACAATACCGACTTGATAAGAACTTCACGACCCGACATAGAAAGAAGTTTTTGTTTCCAACTCTGTATCTTGGAAAGAAATCTTTCATAGATAAAATTCAGCGCATCTTTCCTTGATCTCCCCCAAATTGAAGGAAGGCCTAGATACATGTCATTCGGAGCCATCTGCACCATACCCAAGATGTTAGAAATTTCTGCCCTCCGATCAGTCGACTCAAGCTTTGAGAAAAAGATACAAGATTTACTAAAATTGATAGCCTGGCCCGATATATGCATAAAATTCACAAGGAGGGATTTAAGATTCCTAGCCTCGTGAATGGTAGCACGACCAAACATCAAAGTATCATCTGCAAATAAAATATGAGTCAGCGAAGGGCAATTTCGATTAAAAGCAAAACCACTAATAGCACCTGAGAGTTTAGCAGAATTCACATAATTGGCGAAGGCATCGGAAACGAACAGAAAAAGGAAAGGGGATAATGGGTCCCCTTGCCTAATTCCCCTCGTCGTATGAAACCAAGGAAGAGGTTCACCGTTAAAAAGGATGCTATAAGAAGTAGATTGAATGCAACTCATAACGCAAGTAATCCATTTTAAAGGAAAACCAAGCTTCACCATCACACGTTCCAAAAACTTCCAATTAACAAGATCATACGCCTTTTTAAGATCCAGTTTAATGGCCATAGAACTTGAAAACCTATTGTTAGATGATTTAAGACAATGAAATGCTTCGTGAGCAATGATAATGTTATCGTAAATGCATCTATTCTTCACAAAAGCCCCTTGACATTCAGAAATGATAGAATTCATCCACGGTCTCAACCGATTGGCCAAAACTTTAGAATAAACCTTATAAGCAAAATTACACAGGCCAATCGGACGAAAACCATGGACATCTTCAGGATGTTTAACTTTAGGAATCAAACAAATGTAAGTCTTGTTTAAATCAGGCGGGACAAGCCCAGATTCAAAATAATTACGCACCAGAGCAATCAAGTCCACCGAAACAATGTTCCAATATTTTTGATAAAAAAATACCAGAAAACCCATCGGGCCCCGGCGACTTAGTCCCACCCATGTCAAAAGTAGCAATTTTAATTTCCTCAATGGAGATTGGTTTGAGCAAATCGTTTTTCATATCAATAGAAACCAACTCAGGGATGCAATTCAGAATCCTAGTTGGATCAGAATTAACATCATTCGTGTAGAGGGAATTAAAATGATCCTGCACCAAGTTTTTCAAAATTTGCTCATCCTCGACCCTATTTCCAAGGGCATCTTTGAGCTTAACAATCTGATTTACCTGACGGCGGTGAGTGGCGGATGTGTGGAAAAAATTTGTGTTTCGATCCCCCCACATAAGCCATCGGACCCGCGAAAGTTGGTGCCAATAAATCTCCTCCTTTTCGTATAGACCCGCCAATTCTGACTTGATACGAACTTCAGAAGATTTACATTGAAGCGCATGGTCCGACTTCTGGACATTCACGAGCTCCTCAGTTAAGACTTCGATCCGCCAACGACGGTTATCAGACCTATTTTTGTTCCACAAAAGCAAATCATTAGAACAAAAGTTAAGTTTCCGATTAAACACAAAAGAAGGATTACCGGTCACCAAGTGTGACCAGGAGTGATCAATAACAGCCAAACAATCCTCCTCTTTCGTCCAAAATTCTTCAAAACGAAACAGACATTTTTTTATTTTTGAAAACAAAGTATTTAAAAGCAGAAAACAATGGTCAGATCCCTCAATCGGACCGTGAGCCAACTGAGCTTTAGGGAAAAGGTTCCGCCAAGCAACATTACAAAGACCGCGATCCAAGCGTTGGAGCATATTATCCTGGTCGAATTGAAGGTTGGACCAAGTGAAGGGGCTTCCTTTGAAACCAAGGTCCAACAACTCGCCAAAATGGATAAAATCACGAAGTAAGTTCATTTGCCACAAATCCGGGGTTCCCCCCCCCCCCCCCCCAACGTTCATCCGAACAAGTGATGAGATTAAAATCCCCAATACACAACCAAGGATCAGAAGGATCCCTACAAGAGTATTGAAAATTCTGCCAGAACCGCTTCTTTCTAGCCAAATCCGGCTCCCCGTACACAAAGGAAATGGAACAACGAACAAAGTCCTTGGACAGGGAGCAGGAAACCTCGATGCAATTTTTAGAACTACTAATAACCTCCAGGTTAATGTCATTAGTCCACCATAATGCCAAACCCCCGGAGCGTCCCCGGGGATCAACATAAAAGCCATGATCAAATCTACAGTTGCGACGAATCTTATCAACCATCTTCCTTTGATTTTTAGTTTCCATCAGAAAAACGAGCTTGGGAGAATGTTTTCGAACAAGGCCTTTCAACATATGGATCGTCAAGGGAAGGCCCAATCCCCTGACGTTCCACACCAAGCAACTCATTTATTCTCGGGAGACAAAGAAATTATCTCCCGGGAAATATCAAGCATAGCAGAAGAAAGGGCTTTCAGGCCATGTTTAGGGTCCAAAAGAGTAGTAGTTTTTGCCACCATAACTCTTGAAACCGATTTGGATATTGAAGAAGCACTACTAGTCTTACCCGCCACCACAGCTTTACCTCGGCATTTCGCCGACTGGGGTAGAGAGTTACCTTTGATCACAGGAGGCTGAGATGAATCGCCAGCAGTAAATGAAAGATCTGCCACCTGAGAAGAAATAGTAGACGCAACAGCCAAAAATTTGTCAGAAAAAATCCTAGCTCCTTTTTGTTTTTTTGGTAGATTAGGCTGTAGGGCTTGAAAGCTACGAGGAAGCTTCCTCTTCTACATAAGTTCAGGGGTCTTTTTGGTGGGGGTAAGGGTTGGGTTTGTAGGAAGGGCAGAAACTTCGCCAGGTAACAGTCCTGATTTGTTTAGCCCATAAAACCGCCTAGGCTTTACCGAACCAGATTGAGAATGTGCTTGTGTAGTTCCAAGAGAACTAGAAGAGGCCAGCTGTTCACCAGAGATAAATTCCACTCCAGACAGAGACCGAGTGGCTAGGGACAAAAGCAGAGGAGAGAGGGCATTCTTAACAAATACCCTTTTACCCCTATCCACCGAAGGCAAAATATCAGGAAATCTACGAAGGATACTTCTATAATTCTCTGAAAGCCCCCCATCAACAGCCGGGGAGGCCACCGGATCAACCACCGGAGTATCAAGAACCAACTGGATAGGGCCCGATGAAAGCTCCGGGGTTCTGCGGGAAACTTGGGTACCATGGGACGCACCTGGCTCTCTGCCTTGCGATGAGGGCGAAGGCCGGGAGGACATCGTCGAAGGGATTCGGCGGGGAGACTCAGCATATAGCCACTCACCAAAAGGTAGGTCCTCCGCCACAAAGTTCTGAAATAGCTCCGCCAGCACTCCATCAATAGTGCAAGATTTAGACGAATGTCCAAGTATACCACAAAAGAAGCAAAAGACTGGTAGTCTTTCATACTTGAAGGTAATTGGCCAGGGCTCCAAGCCAGGCCTCAGAATTCGATACCCCGTTGGAAGAGGGAGATCGACGGCCACCTTGACCTTGAGTTTAAGCGCAGCACCCAAACCAGGTCGGGCAAGCTCATTTTCATCAACAGCGACCACTCCTTTAAAATAGCGACTCACAGTCGCCACCACAATGCGATTAATTCGGTTTCTGGGGAGTCCATGCACTTGGACATTAAAAACCGTTGTAGAAAAATCAATCGCCTTTCACGGAATCTCCGGATCCCACTCTTTAAGAATAAGGTGATTATTCGCCACAGACCAGGGCGTATTGTTGAAAGCCCGATTCCGATCCACCGACCTCTTAAACGTGAAGGAGAAGAGGTTGGGTTGGAGCTCTCCAACCGCCAAATCAGACGAGGCCATCACCCACGACTTGACAACGCAAGCCTTCACGGATGGGGGGTGAAAAGGACTTAAAGAAACCAACTTTCCCACCAGAACTAACTCTGGATCCCGGGAATCAGAGTCCAAATCTGGTTCCGGATCCTCGATTGGGCCATGTTTCAACAGCAAAGTCTCCCTAAGAAGCTCCGCCAGAAGTACACTCTGGTCTAGCCCAGAATCCATGTCGGATTTAAGAGCTAAACACCACCAGAAACAGTTACCAAAAAACAACGAGAGGGTTGGAAAAAAAGGGAAAAAGAAAGAGGGAACTAGATTTGGATGAGGATGGGAATTAACAGCCAGGGATGAAACGGGAAGGTGGGTAGGGGAGGGAAAGTGGGTAGGGGAGGGAAGAAATAAAGGTTGGAGGTCAGGGAAGGTGGGTAGGGGAGGGGTTGGGTGGGGTGCTCCTAGAGAGAAAGGAGAGAGAGATCCTTAAGGTGTTGTGTCTCTTGCTGGTATTGTTGGTTTTGTCTCTTGCTGGTATTGTTGTAAAAGGGTGGTCTTTTTTTTTTAGGAACACACAAATATTTATTAAAGAACTCATCAAGTGGGAAAGTCTGTAAACATCAGGACATCTAGCTCCGATGGGGAAGAGACAGACCAATCCTCTGGGAGAATACCAATCTTACAATTCTTACTTAACCAATCAGCAACTTAGTTAAGGGATTTAGGGACAAAAAGGATCGAACACAAAAGTAAAAGGGTAGTCCTGATTTTGGCCTTTTAGTTTGTTGATTTCTCGGAACTGGGATCATGGAAGGTTGTTTTCCTTGCAAGACCAGATTGATCACAAGGTAATTATTTATCTTGCCCTGTGAATGTTGGAGTTGGCGTGTTCGGTTTTCCCATTTTGTCCCTGGAGATAATTTTTTAGATGAGGTTAGAAAAGAACTTGGACCGCAATCTGTAGATTTGAAGCCCAATGAACTCGGACCATCATTTTTTGTTGGGTGCAGCACAAGAGTGGCCCGAAGAAGAGCACCAAGGCCAACTGAAATTGAAAAAAAAAACACATGGGAGGTGCCATCGTGTTATAAAATAGAGTCGTGCGATAATGTTAATAAAAGTATGTGTGTACTGTTGTAATCAGATTAGAATATTGCACATTAGAATATTTGATTTGTTAATAAAATCTCTCGTAGTAGTTAATCAACATAACTTCGAGCAGCTAAAAAATAGAATGAGCAACAACTTTAATCATGGTTAAGGATAAAATTAGAAGGCATTAATGTTTGATTTTGTCCATTCACCTTCCAAAGCATACCAAAGTAGCAAAAAAGTTAAGGTTACCACCAAGTAATATTAGTTTTCATTACTATACAAGCGTCTCTCTTACGTTCTTCATATATTATATCCGCATCTAGGAAAAAAATTAAAAGGCATTTGTACTTTATTTCGCCCATTCACCTTCCAACGCCTATCAAATTAACCAAGCAATCTAATATTAGTTGTCATTACTATACCGACGTCCAAATTTTGTTTCTTCTTGGTCATAACATAGATTATAGATAGCAATGCTACGAAGTACTGATATTTAATTCGCAACAAAGATCCGAGGAACAACACCGAAAAAGAAAGTATTAATATTTAACAAAAGAACGGCATCCAAACAATTGTTCTAACTAATTCAATTTTAAGACGAATATAATATCAAATAATAACAAAACTCTTTTAGCTTTCATGTCAAACATCAAATGAAAAATTGAGGGGCGTGAGTAAGTTGTCCCTTTTTTTTTATCAGGAGTACGTTGTCATCATAGTGACACGAGATATGGACCCAAGTGTAAAGGCATACTACGAATTTAAGTGGACGATTGAAAAGAATTAAAAGCTAAGTGAAGAGACATGTAGGGTACCGCTCCCTCTTTTATAAGTTGGGAATCTCATCATTGTACAACAACTACACATACAAATGTCTAAAAAGGGTCCAAATTAAAAGACTCCATGTCCCATATAATATTTATTTGGGTTGCTCTTTCTCCACTGAGATTATCACATAATTTGCTACGTGTGTTACTCTAGAAGTTGTGTAATTGATTAGTAATCTGTTTTGGATTACTAATTATTAATATTTTTTAAAACCAACATAGAGGTCACCTGGATTTTCTTTGTTTCTTGGTGCGATTATTCTGATAGCCAGATCATTATTCTCATTGGATATTCAAAAAAATATATTATATTTTTAATTATATTTAGCATTAACTATCAAACAATTTTAGAATATTTTATTATAAATTTATTATTTATAGATATCAAAATTTTAATTTTAAGGTAATCACTTTTAAGCTAACCAAATTCTAAAAATCATATTTTCCAAAAAAATAAAATTTGGTAAATCTAATAAAAATCGGCAGATCCAACCATCCTCCTAGATTTGGTATAAAACAACCTTTCGTCAACGCAGCATTTGATAATTAACTATTACCTCTGTATTACATAATTTATAGTAAGATATGGATAATCAATTCATGATTATTATCAATGCATCGTTTGGTGGAAGTTGGAACACCGGGGAACATGTGACAAATATATCGGTAAGTTTAAAATATTAGTTTGTTAATGTTGTGAAAAACAAGGCAGGAAGATGACTCGAAGATACACAGCATGATGTTGATGGAGATCGATCTGAATTAAATTTTATATGTACATACCATATGATATTGTCTATACTTTCTGAAGCACTTAACCCTCCAAGCACCTAAAGTACTACATACTCATACAATATATCTATTTTCTTAATTGAAAGTATATGTTATTTGGATGCTAAACTGAGCAGAATATCAATACATTCTGAAACGTGAAGTCGAGATTTCGAATTTAGCTGAAACAATGACATGCACACTGCACAATAGTTGATTTAAGTGTTTGACGATACCTTTGAATGTATTATTTATATGATGATGACTATTAAATCATGAAAAGCAAACGTCAAAATATATACTACAATAAAATATGTATAGTACTCTACAATAAAATATGCAGAGTACTCTATTATTGTTTAGTACTCTACAATAAAATATGTATAGTACTCTACTATTGTTTAGTACTCTACAATACAATATGTATAGTACTATACTATCTGCAGTGATTCCTAAGCCGGATAGATTTTCAAATGATCATATGGTTAACGTGTATTCGTACCGTCACTAGACTACTAATAGATTTTTTAGGTAGAATTTTTTTAATGTGGAAAAAAAAATTAAGTATCTAATACTATTATGTTGCCAATAGTTCAAACTCGAAACTTATATAAATTCATGTCGCAAGTTGATCGAAGTGATTATCCGTAAATTTGATTCCATGAAGATGGCTTGACTCTTCGTACCATCACTCGGATATTGATAATTATGGGAACAATCAGTGAAACTCCAATAATTATGTGGGTGCATATATTATCACTCTCGTTTTAGTGTCATAGTGCGTCTTCTTCACAAGATAATACAAATTATTACTCTAAGTCTGATCTTCTCAACAAAGGCAATGCATTAGCGTCGCAATCCAATACTTTTATGCCATAGTAGCCTTCACTAGTAATTTCCCTTTCATGTCAGTCTCTCTGGCTGACACGAAGGAGAATTTAAAAAAAATAACATTAAGATTATAGTCTGGTAACATCTCCACCTTTAGTCGTTTTAGATCGTATTGGACCCTCCAAAATTAATGGATTTTGTAGCCTGGAAATGGAAGAAGTTGCACTGATCATCTTGGCTCACTCAAATTCGAAATTCAGTATATCTGATTTTGATATTTTATCCTAAGCTTAAAAAAATATTACAAGCAAATTTTTATATTACAAGTAATTTTTTATATCACAAATTTTTTAAATTTATGAATATTATGTATTACTTCTTCACGATATAAAATAACATTGATATTCTTACAAATATTTAATAATGTTACATTTTTAACTCGAAATCAAGATATAATAATACTAACTAGGCCACGTGCTTGTGATCACCGAATTAATTATATGAAAGTGTTGGGTATGGAGACTTCGGACACCGCGGGGGGGGCCTAGCCCCCGTCCAGAACTGGGATCGACCTGTACGCATTTCAGCTCCTAAATTTTGCCAAAGCGTGGACAAAAATGCCCCTGCGTGTGTGTTTTAGTTCCTAGGTTTGTTGGCACTATAAATACCCTGCTTCTCTGTCACTGTACATTGATCTTCTTCCTTGTGTAGAGAGAGACAGAGAGAGAAGAGGAGAGAGAAACACCATTGTTGAGCAAGTGAAGCTCCAAAGTGTAGATCGAGCTTGATATAGTGAAATCTCCTGGCTTGGTACGCCCCCGGACGTAGATCGGTTAAGATCGAACCGGGTGACCAAATCTGTTGTTCTTGTTTGACTGTGAGTTTTCTTTATTCGTAGTTGTGGTCGATCTCCTCGTTGTGTTCGTAGATCTTGCTCCGATCTTGTTCGTTGCGTTGTTTGGGTCCACGG
The DNA here is from genome assembly GCA_963995505.1 of Hypericum androsaemum. Lineage (NCBI taxonomy): Eukaryota > Viridiplantae > Streptophyta > Magnoliopsida > Malpighiales > Hypericaceae > Hypericum > Hypericum androsaemum. The sequence goes on from OZ023195.1 coordinate 12,723,921, forward strand.
GAAAGTGGGTTATTTCCCAACAGAAAGAACGGCAGGAAGGTCAAAAGGGCGATTTACATGCGGATGCTTGCCCTAGGCCTACTGCCTAACAAAAGACAGATTGTCCGCTGATATATTAATAAGTGAAGGAATTGGTAGCAATAAGGCCACCTCTACTACTCATAAAGTGGACTTTGCTAATTAGTCTTCTTTTATTTTGTTGGATGGATTTTCCGATGGATCCAATAATACAGGAAATTCCTCTTGCTCATCTTAGCTTATGAATTCGAACAAAATAAAAATAAAATACGACAAAGTTATGTCCACTAAATTTTAACACAATTTTATTTAGATTTTAACATATATATTATAGTAATATTGAACTTGTGATTCGTTGTTTAAAAATGAGCGGGAGCAGCCACCCGGTGCCGTTACCTTGATAACGATTTTTTATAATTTGTATTGGGTGGTCCTGACCAATTCGGGACATAATTTTAAGTGATGTCAAAGAACCAACGAAATTTGTTGGGTTCTATTAAATGGGGAAAGAGAAGACGCGAATGAACCTCAAAATCGGTTGGTGACCCTTTTTGGGGTTGGGTGCGCAAGAGTCAAAGAACCACCTGCACTCGTGGTCCACGTTTCCAAAAGCAGTGGCTGCAGCCAAATGCCATGAAAACATGTGGACCTGTTTCACCGGTTATGGAAAAAACTTGTTTTAACTTAGTCGAATATCTAGTATTCAAATTTTTAAAATATAATATTGTTAGAAAAATATGTCACAGTATAAATTTATATTTAATTTTGAATTTATAAATTAGTCGGTTCGCTAAATATTGTCGATGTAATATCCATGACGTCCAATTAATTATGGCCCTTGGATGCACCCGAGTTTATATTGTATGAATGTATATTAAATTATAAATCTCACATTGTTTATATTAAATTATAAATCTCACATTGTTTACACAACCGATCAATGTGACTATTTTTTTAAGTTGCAACTATTAGAATTAATTCATATTTTACACAAAAATAAATCTATCGACAAATATTACCTACTTTTTTATAATTAAATATAATATCTACTACTAATTTTTTTGCTGATATTAGTACCATCTGGGCATCTAGCATAACCGAATTGTCAAAACAAGTAGAATTTAACAATGTTGAATTTAAGATAAGTCGGTATAAATGATTAGGAACCTAAATTTACTTGAAAAAATATGAGTTCAAATCTTACGAACGAATATAAAATATATTATTGACAAAATTACCCTTTAAAATATCACCAGATAGAACTTGATTTTACCAAAAAAAACATGTGTAATCTATGTTGTTATGTAAGGGTGCGTTTGGTACCTTTTTTGGATTATCTAATTTATTAAACAAAATCTCATGTGATTTTATACAAATAAAATATCATCCAAAATTATTCATAGTAAATAAAATATCATCTAAATATTTTATCAAATAATTTGACAAATATGTATATATTTTAATCAAACATCTAAATTAACAATTTTACTTATCTTTATATATATTTGCACAAAACATTAAATTTAGAAGTTTGTACCCAAATATTAAAATTTTTGAATCCGATTAAAAAATTAGATATCAAATACGAATATCACATATTAGATAAAATAAGCACTCTTAATTGATTTAAATATAGTAAAAAACAAAAAAAAAACAGAAAATTAGGATAGTATGGTAAAAAAAAATGTTGTGTACTATCATAAAAAATTTTGAGCTATGGTTAAAGATGTCATGAGAATTTAGAAGTGGGCCTAGATTGTGCCGGTCATTTTTTGCACCAAGACTAAAATCCTTGTCGAGCCTGATAAGCGCCGACGAGCGTTGGCGGGCTTCTGACTCCCGCACCCATCAGCAACCCATTAAAATAGGGAAAAATCGGGTGACGTCACCGTTAGATCGTTGTCGCTCTGACAGAGAGGCACATTCGCGTCACCATCCATTCCCGTACTTACACGCCACCCTCGTAAGAAAAACGCGACAGAGCTCCAACCGACACCGTCCGATCTTAATCGGGGACGGGAAGAGATTGATCCTACGGTGGATGTTGGGTTCCACACGCAACCGGCACACTCGGGGATTCTACCGACAACGACCGGGGGAAGATGACAGTGGAAAGGACGGAAACTTGCACTAAACATCGGAGAGTTTCACTGTCAGAGAATAACGTGAATCCATGAACGAGTCATTTTTTAATCGGACATAATTTGGACGAAAATGTTCGATTCTAAATATCTAAATTAGCGTTACTTCACAATTGTATTGTCCGTCCAAGTATCTAATATTTTCACGAATTATTATATATGAATCTTGTCCATTAATCTTTCTGCATGTGAAAAGACATGTAATATATTCCCACACAAAAAAAGACATGTAATATATAAAAGAATAGCCATCATTTTCATCATCCAGAGTACTAAAGTAACGAATGACGACTCCCAAAAGAAATTGAAAATGATTCCTATGGGATCTCCATTATTGTTTTAACTTTGGAAAAGAAAAAAAATAACAGGTGTCAGCTTGAGAAGGGCTGAATATTTTGATTAACACATTAAGTCGTACATTTGTTTACAAGTATGAAAATAATTGGACATCTTGTTTTAGGGCTTTGTATCGGACACATAAATTGTAACACCCATCAGGATGGATTGTTCTCATGTCCCCGAAATTATAAGAGTTTTGAACTTATTTGTAACTATGAAAAAAATTTAGTATTTATTAATTATAATTTTAAATTGGATATTAAGATTTTATTTACGCAAACAAAGGGAGAGGAGAGAAAAAGACGAGATGAGTATAAGTGGTACCTGGGAAGGAAACGTGTCCTAGTCCATCAATCAAAGAAAGAAAAGCCGACAAGGACAATCCAAGGAGATAAGTAGAGAGTGGAAAAATTTTAAGAGATATACAAAATTTTATCGCTAAAAAGCATTAAAGAAAAAGGAGGGGTAGTGGTTGCCCCTAAGACCCCGCCTCTTTTACGATTGGTTGCTTTCTTGACTTTATACACAGATGGGCCCCACACTCGTGGAAGTTTAGGTCTCGTCAGGCTTCATCGGGCCCACTGGGTTCGATAAAAACGGTCTCAACAAATATTTATTTGTATGATATTTTCATATGATGTATGTATCAATTAATCAAAGTCTAAATTGAATCAGATTATAAAATGTATGGTTTTTTTTAATAAAATTGAGCAGTCATTTAATGGTTTAAATTTAAAAATGAAAAGGTGGCCGCTAGTATAGTACTCGTTTGTTTTGGTTTAACAGAGCCGGCGAAATTTTTGGGGGAAATAAAAAGCAGGGGAGGAGAGGGGGGACCTGGGCGCCTGTTCGGTTGACGCGTGTACAGTGAAGTTAGGGGAAAAGCAGGGACCATTCTTTTAAGTGTTTTGTTTTATTCATTTTTCCATGATTTCTCTCGTGGGCTCTACGGTCTTGGACAAAAACAATTTCTGTTTTCTGATGCTTCCAATTTTTATTTGTTTTTTGGTGGTTCCAGTTTTGAATTTTATGTTTTTGTGGTGGGGATGAGTAATATTTGGCATTTTCTGTTGATTATCTAGCGTCGCCTATGGTTCCATAAGACGACTGGACTTGATTATTTATAAAAGATGTTTATATTTACGGAATTTAGTTGATTAATAGGGAAAAGTACACATAAGTACCATGTACTTTTATTGATTATCACTTCGGTACCTGTAGTTTTTGAACCGTAAAAAAGGTCCAACTTATTCACATATTTTGTCACAGACTCGTCCCAAGCTCCGGTCCAAGTTTATTTTTGGCGGAATGACGTCGTTTTATGGCCGATGTGGACTACCAGGTGGCTTAGACTAGGATTACTCAATGCTGACGCAACAATGGGTAAATTACTAAATTAGTACCAACTTTAAAAAAATATAAAAATATCAAAAAAAATTGAAATCCACTATCGAGGGAATTGAACCCAGGCCTTCTGGTTGGAAGCCCGACATCATCACCAACTAGGCTACAACAACAGTCGTTGAACAAATGCAGCATAAAACTTTAGGGAAAATTACGCTCAGGTCCCTGTAATTTGGCGTCCCTCCCTCTGGGGTCCTTGCATTTCCGAAATTATTTCTGACGTCCCCAAAGTTTGGTTTTATCAACTCTCGGGTCCCTGACGGCTTTTTTTTCATTTTTGGTCATGAAAATGACTAAAATACCCTTAAAAAATATATAAAAATTCACCTTCTCCAATCTTTGAACAAAAACCAACCCAAAAACAAGATCAAACTAACCAAAATCAAGAACACAACCAAGAACATTAAGAAAATAAAAACTCAGATCAAAATTAAAAAGCAGGGACGATTGGGAGGATGAGCTTCAAGCCGGACCCCTCGAAGCCCTAAAATGAGGCAGAGATGGCGGAGGAGTTCTCGACGAGAGGAGGTCGGACGAGGAGGTGCTCAACGAGAGGAGATCGGACAAGAGGAGGTCGGACAAGGAGGTGCTCGACGAGACGATTTGACCCTCTTCAGATCTGGGAACTACCGTGGCAGCGCACCATCACTCGTCAATGATTTCCCCGTCGGGCTTGTTAACTTCAGCACCCGATAACTGATCCCTCGCCGCAGTAGCTGCCGGATCGTGGTAATTCGGGTTGCTACGACGTCGGCGAGCACCACCTTCCTCATCCTGGCGGCTCTGGATCCCACCAGCATCCTTGGACCAGTGCAGCTGGCCAGTGGAAGAACGCGTAGTGGGAGACCATGTGGAGGTCGGACGATTTTTTCGAGTTCATGGTGGTTGACCTGTGGGAAGGAGCCAATCTAACCATCATCTTTTACGTTTAATTGTAGAAGATTTTTTTAATTAGGGTTCTAATTGGGAATTTTTGCGTAAGAGCCTTCTTAGTTAATTAGATATGCAGTTGATTTTTTGTACCCGGTCTTAAGTAGGCGATGTTGTTTTCTCAATCGTTCTAGTTTTTTAATTTTGATCTGAGTTTTTTTTTCTTAATATTCTTAGTTGTGCTCTTGATTTTGGTTAGTTTGATTTTGTTTTTGAGTTGATTTTTGGTTGTTGGTGTTTTTGTTCAAAGGTTGGAGAAGGTGAATTTTTTTATTTTTTATTTAAGGGTATTTTGGTCATTTTCATGACCAAATGAAAAAAAGAGCCGTTAAGGACCCGAGAGTCTCTAAAACCAAACTTCGGGGACGTCAAGAATAATTTCAGAAATGCAGGGATCCCAGAGGGAGGGATGCCAAACTACATAAATCTGATCGTAATTTTTCCTAAACTTTATATGATGTACTTATAAGGTGTGTTCCTTCTTCTTTCAATGCATGTTCATCTTCAACCTCCCCAACTTTCCCATCTTCAACCAAACAACAACAAAGAAACCAAAATAAACACAACACCCAAACAACAACAATGAAACCCGGTGGAATGACATCGATTGCTCCCGTGGAGCTCGTCGGGGTGGCGGCGTCAGATCTTCTCTAGAGCTCGTCAAGGCCGAGCCATTCAAGTCAGTCTCCATCGACAACATTCTCGAGCTCTGGGTCGGGGTCTCGAGGTCTAGCACAAGCTCGACGTACAAGATTCTCAAGGTCGGGGTTCTCAGGCTCCGGGTGGACGGCGTTGTGGACGATGAGGTTGTGAGCCATACCAATCAGGTGGGGCTTCATCGCCAAGATCCAAGTGATAATCTACGCGTCGGGGTTGGGATTGAGAGAGACGATGAGCCAGGAGAAAGTTGGAAGAACGTCTTATAAGTTATTATATAAATCTTCTGATGCACTGTATAAACAGCTCCGTTGTTGTAGCCTAGTTGGTGATGATGTCCGACTTTGAACCATAAGACCCTGATTCAAGTCCCCTTAACTGCAAAATTTATTTTGATTTTTGGGCTCGTTTGCAAGTTTTTGGTACTAATTTGTAATTTATCCATCGCCACGTCAGCATCGAGTAATCCTTGTCTAAGCCACGTGACACTCCATGTCGGTCATAAAACGATGTCGTTCTATAAAAAAAGCAGACCGGTGCTCGGGACCAGTCCGTGACAAAATATGCGAATAAGTTGGACATTTCCTACGTAGGAATTGTAATTAGACCCTTACCTTGAGGGTCTACCCTGATCCATACCATGAGGGTCCAAGACCCGCTCACTTTGACCGGGTCTAGACCTGTTGACTTTGACCGGGTCTAAACCCTGATCCTGCCCGGATCCTGATATTTTAAAAGGATAAGGGCATGTATACGGATTTATAGGATCCTGCCCTGATCGTGCCCGAATTTTTTAAATTAATATTAAAATAATATATATGTATATTAATTAATAAACATAATACAAAATCCTCAAATTTAACCTACCAAACTTTAAATTTTTTTTATAGATTTACTTGTTTGGTTCTTTGTATTGATTTTTTTAATGAATGAATATATCACGTTGCTATTTGAAAACTATCAAATGCCAATTTAATTTTAAATTAAATATTTTTAAAAAAATCGGCCCGCGGGTCGCCCTTATCCTACCCGATATTTTCGAACCCAAATCCTGCTCGAATCCTGAGGATAAGGGTAAGGATCTGGGTCCACTATTCAAAAAGATGCCAAGAATTTGGGTCCTATAGATCCTACCAGGATCCTGCCCATTGTCAATTTGCCATCCCTATTTCTATGGTTGAAAAATCACAGGGTACCCAAGTGATAATCGGTAAAATTACAGGATACTTATGTGTAATTTTATTATTTTATTCATTTTTCCATGATTTCTCTCGTGGTCTCTACGGTCTTGGACAAAAAAATGTCAGTTTTCTGATGCTTCCGATTTTTATTAGTTTTTCGGTGGTTCCAATTTTGAATTTTACGTTTTTGTGGTGGGGATGAGTAATATTTGGCATTTTCTGTTGATTATCTAGCGTCGCCTATGGTTCCATAACACGACTGGACTTGATTATTTATAAAAGATGTTTATATTTACGGAATTTAGTTGATTAATAGGGAGAATTTTATTTTATATTATTTACATCTAAAAATTATATAATACAACGTTTTGATTTCATTATTTACTAAACTGTGTTTAATAAAATATTCAATATTTTTCAAAAAAAGTCAAAATGAATTTTGTCCACTTGCTGATTTGATTTTATTAATCTGAATGCATTAATTCCATGCATAAACCTGTTTTCCGACGATTATCCTCAATTGAGAAAGATATCACTTAATTAAAGCTGCGTGTGAACGTGTAACCAATTTGATAATCTGGTCAATTTTTTAAGAAGTAAAATTTTATTATCCACTTAAAATAACATCAAATATGTACAAGTGCACTACACCATTAACATATATAACTAAGACATAATATGTATTAAGTTTGGTAAAATATAAGTTCTTACCGCCCAAGTATTTTCCTAATTAAACCATAGGGGTCTAATGATTGTATAACACCCAATCACGTTATGAACTTCGCATGTGAAAATTATTAAAGATGATATTATTCGATTCGAACTTGAATTACTCTCTCAGCTAGTGTACAAGGTACTAGTATAAAAAACTTGCTTGACTCGCGCGTGTTGGAATTTAAGAGGAGTGGGGTCATGAATAGGTAATGATAGCTCACGTACTTTTTTTGGTAGCCCACGTACTTTTTTTTGGTAGCCCACGTACTTGAAGCCATTCCAATGGTCTTCACGCTTCAAGGCAAATAATTGTTGCGTCTTCGACAGGCTATAGACCAAAATAAATAATAATAATTTTGCGTTTGTCTTTGGATTGCTTGACCGTGTCATTCCAGTTGACTGAACCCAAATATCAAGTTCTTTTTCACGTTTCTGTTGTGTGATATAAGCCATGATCAAATCTTCATGAACTCACAGAATTTCTGCCTGATGACAGTTGACAAAGAACTTAGCATTTAAGGAAGATTATTAAATCTATGCCTTACTTCGGGATGTTTTTGTTAAATGCTCAACTTTAGGGTTTGGTAATTAATTTTATATCATTCATTGACTACTGTGCGTGTAAATCAACGGAGAAAATGATTATTTCAAATTTAACGAATAAAATATTTAGATCCAAGAGTAACAAAATCTAAAGGAGTGTATTAATATCACATCTTCTACTACACGACTGATTTTGGAATTAATACTAAATTTCTGACATTTCTGAATCGTAAAGGGTCAAGAACGAATGAGGGAAATTAAAAACAATTGGTGATAGACCAGCTACTAATTACACCTATAGTTTGACGACATGTACTCCCAATGGACTTCGTGATGGACCATTTAAAGTAAAACTTTTTACCAACTTAAAATGTCTTGGAGAATGCAAAAATGGAGGCCCCACGCCCACCACATTGCACCGTATCAAGCCGTCCCAACGAAGAAGATACGATATTGACTCCGCGACTTGATGGCATAACGACGATATCAGAATGATGGAAATCATTCCCTCTTTTCTATACAAATTCTGTACACTCGTCGGATGCAACTTGTATAAGTAGCACGTGCAGTAAAATAACACCAAATTAATAAGATATATTTTACAATATTATTGTTGAAATTCCACCTATGATTTGTAAGTGGGCTCATGAATTCTGTAACCTCCCTATTTAGTGGAGCAAGCCGTAGAGTCTGTAAGAGTGACAGATATGTTTATGGCGGGTAACTGGATGGCCTCTTCTCGTTTCTATATAAAGGATGGGATCCTTAGAATTGGCGGTAGAACGCGATTGAGAATGCCACCAAGAACACGTGGGTGACGTGCACACACACAAACGTAGATGTTCGTTTCTCTCTCTAAGCCTTCGAGCTTTTAGGCTGTGGAATCCAATCTTAGCTCCGAATACGTGAGCCGGGACGAGTCAGTGACAAACTTCCATTACGATCCTGTGACAAACACGTGAAGGCGAATCTTGTGAGGAGTCTGCGCTACAAGAAGTATTTTACTTTATGGCTTAATATGTATATGTTCATGTCTTGGATTTATGTTTATATGAATGCGAATTATATGCATGAATTTCATCAATTATTATATAAATTAATAGTCTAGCAATATCATAAATTAGTAATTTATTCATTTTCAGTAACAAATTTAGTAAAATATGAATATAGTATTCTTTATTATTCCATGAAATTTAAATATTTTATTTCAAATTATTGTAATTGCATTCAAAAGCTCCAATATCATCTTTTCGATCCGCAACAAAAAAATGTGAAGCATTGTTACTGCTGAATGATAATAGAATTTTATCGTAAAAATATCAATTTACAAAATTTATAACCTACATTCAAATCAAAAGCAAAGAATTCATGTGTTTTATTATTTTTCACTTTTGAGAGCCACTTGCATGCCTCGTGAATATAAATAAAAAGGAAAAAGTTCACTTTTAATTTTAGGGCTAAACATCATATATAAATATATAACCCAGTTAAATAGGAAAATCTGTATACAGTAAAGCATCAAGCTCCACCGGATGGACCATATTCCAGTCTTCGGGAAAGGTGAGCAACCTAGTCTATTTATAGAGGCAGTCTGTCACCTGGTTCCGAGATCTAGGGATCAAAACTAACAGACAATTGGGTAAATCAAGCAAAAAATACCTAATCCTATCTACAAGGGTTGAACCTGCCAGTAGATCAGGGAAGTTGGATCATTGACAAAATTGTGGGCCAGCAGACAGTCGCTCTCAAACAAAGAAATCAGACTTTGAAACTTTTGGCTGATGATGGTGAGAGCAAGTTCGATCGCCAACAGCTCAGCCTCGAGAGGGGAAAGAGCATGTCTAAGATCCGTATGACCTTCAATGATAAGGCCTAAGTGATTCTGAGCAATTGCACCACACCTGCCTAAGAGTTTTTATCCACTCAGGAAGAATCTCAATTGAATTTGACAGTACCAGAATTCGGAGCCATCTACTAGCTAACCCGCACATCAGCATCAATAGGTTGCAGCAGTTTCAAACCTGTGATATGCAAAAATTCATTACACGAATAAGACACCAAGTTCAACGTTGAAATCAGATCAATTTTTACTCCCTCAAACAGAGAGAGGTTCCTGGACAGCCAGAGATTCCAGCGAAGGAACATGGCGAGGGATAGCAGCGCAAGATCCTCAGGAGATTTCAAGCATCGAGCCAAAGAGACGAATCAGATACTGAAAGAGCTATATACATGCCTATCAAATCTAAGGCCAAAAGGACTAGTCAACGAAGTAGTTTTTGTATTCAGTCCGTGTGATTTAAAAAGTATCAAACATGTCTAAGTTATTTAAAATTTTATCAGACCTCGGTTCAGGGCAGCTGCAAGGAGCTGTCCGTCCTACATGGATTGCCATGTCAGCTTCCTGTCCTAGTGTCCATCTTAAACAATAAAAGTGGACGATGACTTGGTTTCTTGAAAAATATCAAAACAGTCCTCTCTCTCCACCATCGAGAGGAAAGAGAAAATCCCCAGATGTTTATGCTGTTCACCAACGTGGACCATGTCGTTCTCCGAAGTAAAGGGGTTTTTGGCAGCGTCTTTTCCTTCGACGAGAAACCCTAGCGGGAAAGACGTCATCGTCATTGTTTATTTTGGATTGAAATTTCTCGTAACAATGCCATGATCATTCTTGATTTTAGACTGTGACCATGCTTAAGTTCCCCTCATGTTGCAACAATTTCTTTTTCCATTTCACATCCTTTTGCGTTCTGGAAAAGATTGGATTTGGGTGGTGTTTCTTCTTTACGTTGTTGTTGAATTTGGGGGGTATGTTGCTTCTGAATGTCAACGCTACTGCATATCCTACACTAGTGGTGTTCTTAATTGAGATTGAATGTGGATAGTGTTCATCGTGATGGTTGTCTCGATATGATTTGACTTTTTTGAGTAATTTGTTCTTGCAGTTGTTTGCTTGTTCATTGATGAGGTTGTTAATTTTTTGGATTGTAATTTTTGGGTAATTTTATGTGTTTCATTGTTTTCTTGATTGAGAAGCACTTCTCGCTGAAGAAGAAGGTTCTGCATTTGGTTTATGACTTGAAGAAGAGGGTCAAGTGTTTATTTATTTTAAATTTGGGACTGATTTGATAATTTTCAAGAAACCAGGCATTATGGACACTAGGACGGAAATGTGACAATCCATGTAGGACGGGCAGCATCGGGCAATTGGGGTGTAATAAAATTTCAAATAACTTGGACCTGTTTGATACTTTTTAAACTACACAGACTAAATGCAAAAACCATGATATTATAGGGTACTAAAGTGAACTTTTCTCAATTAAAAATGAAGTGTGTCACGAACCGGATCCGCCACATTTGGAAGAGTGATAGCTTTCTTGTTAACCGCCACCGGTCATCTTCTCATGAAAAAGCAGCGAAAAGTGCAATATCTTTGTAGTGACAGGCAGAGAGTTCGATGATGATAACGAATACTTAATTATCTAAGAGATATAGACCAATCCCACTAACACAGCTTAAAATATTGCACATATGCATTTTTGGGAGTGATCTATATGTATTTTATCATATAACTTTATGCAATATGATAAAATCTATTTAGTATCTTAGTGTAAGCATGCAACAAAATCACCTAGATTTCTTTTTTTCCTTTTTATCTTTGTATCGTCTCGCGAGTTGCCCCTCTGACAACCGTTTCATCTTGAAATATCTATTTAACCTAAACCTTCCGATGGTCAATGTGTGCACTTTATTTTTTTATTTTTTGGTAGAAATGTGTGCACTTTTTAGGGCTGAATCAATAGAACGAGGACAGATTGAGTAAGGGCTAATAAAAAGTTGTCCATAGGTGGGGATTAGATTTAGAGCCCTCAGATTCGATTTAAAATTTTTTTTTTACATCCAATGGTCAATAACCAATCAGAGACATTTTTGACTTTTTAAACAAAAAACTAGGTTAAACCAACCATCTCTCTTCCTCTCCCACCCTCTCTTTCACTAATTAAAAAATCTCTCCCTCTCTCTCCTCTCTCTCTCCCCCCCCCCTCCCAACCAAAGAACCACCCACCTCCGGCACAGGAATCCAGAAAATGGGTCCCATGGTGTTAGCGACGAATCTGCTAGCCGAGTCCCGTCCGCTGCTGCTCGACGTCACTCCGCCGTCGAAGAGAGAGAGAGAGCTCGGCGGAAGAAGAAGGAGCCGTCAAGGAGAGAGAGAGAGCTCGAGGAGAGAGCCCACGAACCCGCGCCGTGCCTAGAGGAGACGTGCTCGCCGTCGCTCGTCCGTCGCCTGGAGTACCGCCGCCGCTTGCTGTCTGTGAAGAAGAAGAAGAAACGACGGAAGGAGAATACAGTAGTGATATTGATTTTCTACGGTAGTGATAATGGTTTTCTACAGTAGTGATATTGATTTTCTACAGTAGTGATATTAGTTTTCGTGACCTCTTTTGTTTGGTTTGAGTCTGTAATGATATTGATTTTAGTCTGTATGTTATTGGTTTGAGTATGTATTAATATTGGTTTTCAGATGTAATGATATTGGTTTGAGATACGTACTGATATTGGTTTTTGTCTATATTGATATTGGCTTTACTCTGTACTGATATTGGTTTCAATCGCTAATAATATTGGCTTGAGTATGTATTGATATTGGTTTGGGTACATCTTGTTATTGATTTGATTACCTATTGATATTGGTTTTAGTACGTATTGACATTGGTTTTAGTCTGTACTAATATTGGTTTTCAGATGTAATAATATTAGTTTGAGTACGTACTGATATTGGTTTGAGTACGTACTGATATTGGTTTTCTATTGTGTTTTCGTTCTTTGGTTTTTTGAGTTTATTTAAAAAATAATAATCTGGTAGGTGGTAGAATTTTTTAAATTGACAATAATTTAATGAGAGAGAGAAAGAATCTCTTCCTCTTTTCACGTGAGATTGGTTTATTTTTTTTAATACCTTTTTAGTCTTTCCATAAAAAGTGTGCCAGCTAATTTTTCATCTCCCTTTTTGTTTTTATTAGTTTTCCAATTTTACCCTTAATTATTTTGTTAATACCTAGATTGCCACAATCTTCCTTTTAGTCCCCAAATTTGGGGATTAGCCTTGTCCCCATAGAATCTGCCTCCCCAATAGAACCTAGGTGGAAATACTCAATAATTTCCAATTAAAAGCACCTGCTGACTTTCAATAACCACACATTAAATTCCAAAAGTACCGCATGATTTTCATCTATGTCACATTTTAGTAATTCAGACCAAGAAATGAATGCGGATAAAAATGACAAACCTCAGAACATAAATGACATCATGTGAAGTTCGTGTAGGGCATAGTTCAATTATTTACTGCCATCAATTGACAGTGATCAATTATTTTTTCCTCTTTTTCAAATGGCAAGTCACACTACCTGCCCTTAACATCTAAAAAGTTAAATACTGAAAAAAAGTTCTGACCAAATGGGTACTTTCAGACACAGATGGGTAAAGAAAGCAAGACCTTTACAATTAAGAAATCCAGTGTTGTCTGCCTCACAAATAATCTTGCATTGGTTCTTACTATGTTTTGGTAAAGAGAATCTTAGGAAAGCAACCGTATGTTGTCTTAGAGGCTCAAAATATATATTAAGGCTATCCCATGAGTCTCATTCACTTTTCCGTGGATCTACGTTATTCAAAGTTCGATAATGTCGGATACTATTTAAGGACGGTTCTTTTGATGATATTTTTTATTCGTAAGACTTAAAACTAAATTTTTTTATAGAAAATTCAAGTCAATTATTACATTGAATCAATCCAGTTGGTAAGAGTTTCGTTCTTTTCCCCTCTTGATGCATATAAATAGTGCCCTACTACTACTACTGCCACAATTATTTACTTTATGAAATACATAAATCAACGTTTCTAGTTTATAACTAAAAAAAACGTTTCTAGTTTATTTTCAACTACTGTAGTCCTGTTAACGTCAATAGCCCATTTTGATTATTCCATTGTTCCTGATAGCGATAGGGAGAGGCATCGTGATATGAACTTGGATAATTGGAATTTAAAATTTTCGAAAAACCGTCGAGAGCTACTCGACAACATTAACGAATTAATTCACTTGTGTATTTAATTTCCTTGAGATGAAATTATGATAATCAACGAGCATATCGATTCCAAGAAACCCGAGAATAATGCGCATGATTTGTACTTGTAAACCGGTGGAAAAGATATATAAAACATGAATTTGATCAACCTACTAAATGGCCCGATCTACTTTTGCTAGCTGATTGATTGCGAAAATCCACAAAAATGATCAAAATTACCGTAATTTTTATATAGTAATATGCCTAAACAAGTATATTATATAGTCATTTTTCTTCAAAATTACCTTAATTTGAATAAAAATAACACGGCCTTGCCTAACAAGACCGAGGAAAATAAAAGAAAATCTAGAAATAACAATTCAATGATTTTATGATCACACACAATTAATTGTTCACCTAGATAATATAAACCATGAAATCGAGAGCATGAGACCACAATCGAATTGTGGTACAATACAAACCTAACCAGGGTCCACAAAGTTATCTCCACGAACAAAAGAAGGGAAACCAAGAAATTGATCCTGACCCACCATTTTGAAAATTAGAGAGTACAGACAAATACGAAATTGAAATGAAAAGCGGTGGTCGAATGTCATTTAATCTCTAGTTATACATCTAAGTCGTCCTTTAATCCTTTATAGCCCACAAGTAATTAATGACCTCTTCCTTTTTCTTATTACAAAATAGACCATATGATTAACTTGTTGAAATTTGAGTCGGGTAGTAAAATTTTAAAAATTGACATAACTATCCCCTACCAATTTTTAATAATTCTACATTTATTAGATATGAATTCGGAATTTCTCGTTCAACTATAATCATTTTTTATTTATCGGAACATTTATAGGTAGAAAAACTACGTATGAACTTTCTTGATCATTTAAGTCGGGTGCCAGCTGGTGGTTGGTTCATCGTTTCTTGGCGATTTAATTGCTTCATCTCCAAACACTAGCATCCAACCACAAAAAATATACCCAAAATACTAACGAAAAAGAAAACGTCCCAAAAAGACGAAAGAAGACAAATAGATATTTATTATTGGAATTCAACAATATATGATCTCGTATCAACAAACGCATAGATCCACTAATAATAGAATTATTTTAATTTAATTAAAATATTTCGTGTTCAAATTATTAAATTTTTAAAGATAATTTTGTCACCTTTTAAAGATCTTACAATTTGAATATAGATTATTCGATGCAACAAATATTTTGATATCGAATAGTATGAACCAAAAAACAATAGCCTCACTCTCTTACCCCACAATTTTGGCATCATCATTATCATCATCGCCATTAAACAACCAACAGCAGCCAGCCTCTTCCTTCTTTTCATTTCTCTCTCCTCTTTTAATTTCTTTCTTTATCTTTTGATCATCTCATCAGAAAAAGCTTTTGGGGTCCCGAAGGAGACGTTTCCTCGTTTTTCAGCTGTTTTGTATCTTCTGACAAGCTTTGAAGTCTCACTTATATATCTTTCATCACTCACATTCATAGAAATAAAAAACTTTGGGGGGTTTATTAACATAATGAACGTTGTATAGTATATAGTTTCCATATGACTAACTCATCAAACTAGGCCTTAGGTTACAGTAGTAATAAAACACACGCATATATTCTATTTTTTATTACCTTTGAAAGATAAATAACCAACTTTCTACTACCCCACCACCAATCACAAACTCCACTCCCAAGAAAATGAACCATGAACAATTATGAAAATTCCCCAAGTTGAAAAAACTTTTGCCCTTTCCCTTTCAACCCATTTTTACATCTACCCAAAAGAATTTATTTTAAAACCAAATGACGACTACATGCATTTTGCAATATAAAAAATTGCGTAATAGATATTACCAAACATGAAAAATATTAGTGTAATTTGCCCCTACAATTGAAAAAATTTCCTCTTCCCCTTTCCCCTGCAACCCATTTTTTCCATCCACTAAAAAAGAAAAAATATTATAAATTTTTATTTCTCATAATTTGTATTTTGTATGGATAATGGGTGAGTGAATAAAGAAGGGCATCTTTTTCTCAACCTTTTAAAAGCCACCATCTATCCCTCTCTCTTTAAACTCCTCCTTTCTTATTTTTCCTTTTCAGTAGCTAAGTTGGAGTTGCAGAGTTTTAGAGCCTGACAAGCAGCTTTCCCCTTCTGTGAAGAAGCCAGATCCATAAGCATATATAGACACTGGTAGGTGCCTTGTTGTCTATTACTTGCCTCTTCTTGATGTACCATTTCCCTCTCAATATCCATGGTTTTTTTTTTCTGAATCGGTAAAAGTTTTATTAATAATCAACGTGTAGTTCGAATTAAGTCCCGACCAGTTCGACCACTCTATTACTCTCAACATCCATTGTTGTATTACCCATTCTTTTCTATATCATTGTTTAGGTCACTTATTTTTTTACATATATTATAAAATCTAACTTGGCACGAATCCTCTCTCTCCCCTTCTCTTTCTCTATCAATCACCTCCCTGCCATTTCCTTTCTTCCACCACTCTAATATAAGCTCCACTCCTTTCCACATCCTATTCCCTTTTCCTCTTCTTCTTCATCCTCTACCTGATCACAAACTACTAGTAGATGACAAGTTATTGGAAGACTCGCAATTACCCTGTACTTGATCAGTCCCACACGCTAGCTATCTAGTTTACTAGAAGATGAGGTATGATTCGTTGTCATCCTACCCATTAAAGGTTGATATGTGTGCTAACTTATTTATATACCACACACAATATAATTAATTGTACGGGGAAGTAGATATTTTGTACACGTCATTGCATCCGTTAATTTGTCTCATGTTCTTGGATTTAATACGTGGGATGTGAAGGCTAACTAATCACTAACCTAGTCTCTATTATTATTATCTCTGCCTTTTTCAGGGAAGGAGGCTAAAAATCCAAATACCCATCTGGTTGATTGCTTACCTCCTCGATTTCTATGTGATAGATCTTTCTTTTTTCCAATCTATTAAATTGAATCAATTCAACACGAAAAGAGCCAATAAGAAATGGCCACGTACTTTCATGGGAACCCGGAAATCCAGGCAGCGTCAGCATCGGCAGAAGGGCTTCAAACCCTGGTACTCATGAACCCTAGTTATGTCCAATTCTCCGACACCAGCTCCCAGCAGCCCAACAACCTCGTCTTCCTCAACTCGGCCGCGGCCAACGGGGTAGTTCCCGCCGTGTCCCACTTCCCCCCGGCCTCCTCCGCGCAACACTTCGTCGGGATTCCCTTGGACCCGAACTCCCACGACGCGTCCGCCCTGCATGGGCTCCTGCCACGCCTTCACTACAACTTCTATAGCCCCATGGACCACTCTCCATCAGCGCGTGAAACTCCACGCGCCCAGCAGGGGCTCTCCCTGAGCCTCTCCTCCCAGCAGCAGCCGCCTCCTCATCCCGGGTACGGGTCACAGGGCCAGACGATATCGGCCGAGGACATGCGGGTCTCGGGCGGGTCCGTATCTCCCGGGTCCGGCGTGACCAACGGGGTCTCGGGTCTGTTGCTTAGCTCCAAGTATCTGAAGGCCGCCCAGGACTTGCTTGATGAGGTTGTTAATGTGAATAGTGATAGGATTAAGAGTGAACTATTGTCAAAGAAAGGTAATGGGATTGTCGGTGGGCCGAACAGTGACAAGCTGGCCGGAGAGACTTCCGGCGGGGACTATTCCGGCAACGGCGATGGGGAAGCCAGGGGCAGGCGCGGTCCGGAGCTGACCACGGCCGAGCGGCAGGAAATTCAGATGAAGAAGGCCAAGCTTATGAACATGCTAGAAGAGGTATGTACGTGCAAGTTTATTAATTGTCACGTTGTATTTTCTTTTATGTACATCATTTTTTGGGCATTTAGCCGACAAATAAAAGAAGTTGGCAGGAATTGCCAATCATTAATAGGTTAGGAAATTCTGGTTTTATAGGATTAATTCTATGGATCTTCAATTAATTAACTAGGAGTTGCCTTATATTTTTTATAATTAGATGAATTATTAATATGGAATTGAAGGTTTTTTTTATTAACTGACAATTTCGTTGTCATCTCGTCAAAAATGAAACAAAAGAAAGTAGGAAACAAAGGGTGGTCCAGACCCTGGTATGATTATTCACTACACTGCTCCCAAGTCCTACCTCACAGTTCTTTACCTTTTTTCTCGTAATTCTTTGGTATTCACTTATTATTTATTCGTATTAACTATGTTTTGATTGTAAACATACCAAAATACTAATTTATTTGTTAATTTTTTTAACCTGGCCTGAAGGTAGAGCAGAGGTACAGGCAGTACCACCACCAAATGCACATAATAAAGGCCTCGTTCGAACAGGTGGCCGGGATCGGTTCGGCCAACACATACACGGCCCTCGCGCTTGCGACCATCTCGAAGCAGTTCAAGTGCTTGAAGGATACCATAATAGGGCAAGTGAAGATCGCCAACAAGAGCCTAGGGGAAGAGGATAGTCTCGGAGGGGGCAAGGCGGAGGGTTCCAAGCTCAAGTACGTCGATCACCACTATCGCCAGCAGCGCGCGCTCCAGCAGCTCGGAATGATGCAGCACAACGCCTGGCGGCCCCAGCGCGGGTTGCCGGAGAGATCTGTCTCCGTTCTCCGTGCCTGGCTGTTCGAACATTTCCTCCACCCGTATGATCCTCTAGCAAATGTGCCCGATATGTTTGTTCAAGTAGTAGAATTCTGACAAGGATGTTGTTTCAGGTATCCCAAGGATTCGGACAAGCACATGTTGGCGAAGCAAACTGGCCTGACTCGGAGCCAGGCAAGTGTTTTTTTTTCCCGATAAATAGATGAATTTATTACTTCGTCTGCTTCACATGGATGCATATATATAGCCGATCTCATCTGATGGGATCTCATTTGTATTGAACTTGTGTTCTCTCAGGTGTCAAATTGGTTCATCAATGCCCGAGTTCGGCTATGGAAGCCGATGGTGGAGGAGATGTACTCGGAGGAGATCAAGGGGAATGAGAAGAAGAACAACAGCTCGGAGGACAAGGCAAGCCGGAGCGAGCTTAACGATGATGCAACCCCGAGGCCGGAAAAGGGTTTCAAGAGCCTTGATAATTCACTAAACCAATCCGGGTTCTCGCTTATAGGGCCATCGGAATTGGAAGGGATCACCCAAGCAAGCCCCAAGAAACAAAGAAGCACCGAGGTGCTGATGCAATCCCCTCCAGGGATTACCCCATCAACAAACATGGACATCAAGCCTGGCGATTCGAGTAACGATACGATGCAGATGAAGTTCGGGGACGAAAGGCATGGTAGAGACGGATACTCTTTCTTCGGAGGGCCAAACAACTTCATTGGAGGGTTTGGACAATACCCCATTGGAGAGATTGACAGGTTTGATGCTGATCATCATCAGCAATTTGCCCCGCGGTTCGCTGGCAATGGCGTCTCCCTCTCCCTTGGCCTGCCTAACCAGGACCTCATGTCCTTATCAGGGCCTCATCAGAATTTCCTTTCGAACCAGAACATCCAGCTCGGGAGGCGATTGGACCTCGGCGAGCCGACCCAGTTCGGGTCCATCGGTACCTCTGCTCCGCATTCGACCAATGCGTTCGACGACATCCAGAACCGAAAGAGGTTCGCGGCGCAGCTGTTGCCGACGGACTTCGTCGCTTGATGATCACATCAAGAAGCTACTTCATCATCCATGGATGGTGGTAGTACTAGTGTAAAGAATGTAAGAAGAATAGTTTACATTTTTATAGGTTATAGTATATACTTGGAGACAGAACCATTTGAGTTCTTAGATAGCTCTAGGGTTGGAAGGTATATGATTGAGGATTGTATATTATTTTTGGCATAAGATTTAGTATTTTGGGGGAGGTAATTATATTGCTTATAATTGTGATTGAAAATGTGTCATGTATTTATTATGTACTTTAATTCAATAATTAATTTACTAAATGTTCGGATGACTGGAGATTTTGACCAAAAATATATTGAGTAACATTTATATGCATGTGTAAGAATATGTTGATGGTTCTTGAGAAGGTATTTCGTCATTTTCGTTTTATTTCATTATTAATATTATCTCAAATCTGTCTTTTCTTCTTGTAATTGTAACGACTAATTGAAAGTTGAATATTGGTTCTAATTAACACGAATTTCCAACAATGTCGAGTGTATGCCACACATCATAATTTAAAGATACATGAAATTGTAATCTCCATATCTAATTTAAAAGTTAAAATAAAAAGTATGTAGTATTTGTTCCACTATCTTATGTGCCATGAAATGAAAAATTGTCAGTTGTATGATAGCAGTGGTCCAATGGATGCGAAAAATAACAGGTTACGAGATCATCTCATGATTTTATTATGTTAGATAATTCATAATGTTAGAATGGACGAAATGCCCCCATTCCAAACGGCTTGAAGTGAAGATAAGTGAGGTTTTTTTGAAAAAAATTAAAACTATGAGAACCAACATGAAAAAAACTACGCAGGTCAGTATGACATAATGGGGCTTGCCAGTATCACAAACACGGAAAATACACTTGTCAGTATGACATAACGGCGCATGCCAGTATCACATAAAGAATATGCCGGTATCATATAACTGGGTTTGCCAACGCGACCCCTTTCACTCCAAACCGTTCAGAATTATTTTCTTCACTAGGTACCCAATCCAAAGCCAAAGGAGGGCATACCGGAGAAACGCCGAGGAGGTTTAGTAGGATACATGGTTGCATATTTTATTATTATGAGAATACAAAAAGGTTTAGTTTGGAAGGTTTTACATTCCATTAAGAATTAATATGCTACATATTTTCATGATTTGCTCTCGGTCACAGTCTCACAGATGGAGAATTAGTATTGAAAAACTTGCCAAGTATACATAAAATCAACAATCTGTTACTACATTAGGAAGTAGCCATAGACATGTAATTAGGTAAGTAACCTGGAATAGATACACCAATATTGATCACGCTAACTGGATACTACAATACTAATTAGGTAAAAAATCTGGACAGGATATTCTAGTACTAATGAGGCAAGAGATCTGATACTCTAATATCTATTTATACAATTTTATAATATGCAAAAGTGTGACAAAAATTAGGTCTGTCTACATATCTAAAACATGGCTTCTATTTGTTGTACAATTGCAACTTGTTATTTTAGCCTTCTCCTTATTGTATTTTTTAAGCTCTCAAGTCTCTTCCATTGAAACAAACTATACCTTTGAAACATTGGATGAGATACAAAAGATGAAATTGATAAAAGAATATCTCCGAATGATTAATAAGCCTGCGGAGAAGATTATAATGGTATTTTCATAGCAGATTTGTTCGTATTTTATAAGTCATCATAAATTCTTTTCCTTGGCTAAATTTTTATATGAATTTATTTTTTACATCTGTTGAGTCCTGACATCGATATTATAGGTCGTGTGTTATTTCATAAGTGGCATTTGACCATCTTTTATTAAAAGAAAAGACACCAAATGTTATTGATCTTTGTATATTTATCTTATAGATAAATTATTCTCAGGTCTCTGGTATTTAACAAAATATCCGATTTAGTTCTTATTATTTTTAATAATCTATATTCGTCCTCCTAGTTTAGAAAAATACACTTCTCAGATTTCTGGCTCCGGTACTAATGAGGCAAGAGATCTGATACTCTAATATCTATTTATACAACTTTATAATATGCAAAAGTGTGACAAAAATTAGGTCTGTCTACATATCTAAAACATGGCTTCTATTTGTTGTACAATTGCAACTTGTTATTTTAGCCTTCTCCTTATTGTATTTTTTAAGCTCTCGAGTCTCTTCCATTTAAACAAACTATACCTTTGAAACATTGAATGAGATACAAAAGATGAAATTGATAAAAGAATACCTCCGAATGATTAACAAGCCTGCGGACAAGACTATAATGGTATTTTCATAGCGGATTTGTTCGTATTTTATAAATCATCATAAATTCTTTTCCTTGGCTAAATTTTTATATGAATTTATTTTTTACATCTGTTGAGTCCTGACAGCGATATTATAGATCATGTGTTATTTCATAAATAAGTGGCATTTGACCATCTTTTTTTAAAAGAAAAGATACCAAATATTATTGATCTTTGTATTTTATCTTATGGGTAAATTATCCTCAGGTCTTTGGTATTTAACAAAATACCCGGTTTAGTCCTTACTGTCTTCTTAGTTTAGAAAAATGCACCTCTCAGATCTCTGGCTCTGGTATCAAAAAATTTCTTCGGCCAAGAGGCATTGTAAAAGATAAAACTGCCCCTTAGTCAAAAGAATAGTTAAATAAAACTGCCCCTTAAGATAAAACTGCCCCCCCCCCCCCCCCCCCCCCCCCCCGAGGTTCCGATTGTCGACCAACCTTCACAAACATCTTTAACCTTCACACAGAACCCACCATTTTTGAGAATGAAGTTTTAAATTTCCTCTACTGACACAAAATGTCATCCCTATGGAACCTCCACCTTCGATTGCACCAGTATTTTGTCACTGGCTATATCAAATACTGCCTAACATGATCTGGAAAGTTTTATGAAAACTTCAGTTTGGAAAGTTTTTAAACACAGTACATTTGAGGAGTAACAAAATTTGTCATGTTTGGAAGTAAAACATAAATATTAATCCCTCTAATAATAGAAGAAGATAACATGGGATTAAACCTAATGCAAATATTTAATATGACGAGACTAGCATATTCTCGTGACGAAGTGCAAAGATTTTTTGGCAAAACTCATTGCCCCTCGGGGGGTTACCTTCGTAAATTTTTTCAGCAACATCGTCCCAAAATTTATTAAATATGTTAGTGTATTTTGATCTCCTTCTCCATGAAACTCTTAAGCCATCCTTTGATCATAACGTCAAAGCGCATCCAGATGTTAAGTCAGCCGAAGAAGAAGAAGGTCTTTGTATTGTGTCATAGAGATACACACATTTTTTCTTTCGCATAGAAGGTAGTACTCGTATTTGATGACTATTCACCATGATTGGCATCATGTAGTAGATCTTTGATGAACACATGTCCAAAATTATCAGAGGCGTGTATAAAGTACGAGGATATCACTGTTGGATTAATCAACCTTAATCCATATCCCAAGATCTCATGTAAATTATCAAGACAAAACTGAATGTGGAACATACCTGAATCCATAGCGCAGCTCTGATCCAGGAAGACGGGTTGGCCTTCCAGGTTACGACAAACCTTGAGAGAATCCCTTAAGCTTTCTCTCACCTAAACTCAATGGGAAGTGTAGTGTGTCGGTCGTTGTCTAACCCGGGGACCAAGACCCTCCTTATATAGGGAAAACCCATATTTGGTAAATTACCGTTTTGCCCATAACAAAACAAGCAATTAACTTAATGTCTCTACACATTAAAGGTCCGCACCCTACTAGATACATTAAAGCCCGAATACTTACTTGATCACTTTCAAGTGGGCTCAGCCGAATATGATAACCCATTATATGATCATTTCACATATAAGCCCAACGTTGGATTAAAGATCCAACAATCTCCCACTTGGGCTATATGTGCAACCTTATAATCATATAACAGATACCTTATTGAGCTCATATTGCTGTCATTACTGAAATGCATCTATAATCAATCTCGTCCATCAATCATATCAACATAGGATCAAAGAAGCCTTTGTTACATTTATTTTCGTAACTCGACCCAACAATGGTCACAATGCGATATAATTGAATGACATAGATTATGATGTGGATGTGTAGCATGAAAATTTCATGTAATGTGATCTAAACATGTCTATTTCCAACTGGTCCAACCTTAAAACTTTAGTGAGATCAACCAAACAAAATCAGAGTATGGATAAAACTACAAACTGTATTTCTGCAGAAAACAACCTCATAATATCCATAAACTGAAATAACCAAAACATATCCATCAGAACATCCAAATGACAAACTCCCACTGAAACTAAATATCCTCAATGAATATGACACCCATACGAGCTGTATGCTCATGAAATACCTTGGGTGTCAATCCCTTTGTGAGCGGATCCGCTATCATCGAGTTTGTCCCAATATGTTCTATGGATAACTGACCATCCTGTATTCTTTCTTTAACAACTAGGAACTTGATATCTATATGCTTTGACTTTATAGAGCTCCTATTGTTATTAGAATACATGACTGCAGACTTGTTGTCACAAAATAGTTTGAGAGGTTTTTCAATGCCTCCCACTATTCGCAGTCCCGTGACAAAGTTTCGCAGCCACATTCCTTGACTAGATGCCTCATTACATGCTATGAATTCTGCTGCCATGGTAGAGGATGCTATAATTGACTGTTTAGCACTCTTCCAGGAGACTACTCCTCCAGCAAGCAGAAAGACATAACCAGATGTAGATCTCTTGCTATCTTGGCATCCAGCATAATCTGAGTCAGAGTATCCAACGATCTCAAGTTGATCTGACTTCCTATATGTGAGCATGTACCCTTTTGTTCTCTGTAAGTACCTCATGACTCTTTTGACTGCTTTCCAATGATCTAATCCTGGATTACTCAAATATCTACCCAACATTCCTGTAATGAACGCAATGTCAGGACGCGTACAAACTTGAGCATACATCAGACTTCCAACTGCTGAAGCATATAGAAATTGATGCATTTCTTCTTTCTCTAAAGCATTCTTAGGACACTGTTCGAGACTAAACTTGTCTCCCTTAGCCACAGGGGTATCACCCGGTCTGCAATCTTGCATGCCATATCTCTTCAGAACCTTTTCAATATAGGTCTTTTGTGATAATCCAAGAATACATCGAGAACGATCTCGGTATATCTGGATTCCTAAAACAAAAGAAGCATCACCAAGATCTTTCATCTCAAAATTCTTAGCTAGAAATCTCTTGGTGTCATGCAAAATATCAATATCATTGCTGGAAAGCAAGACGTCATCCACATACAAAACCAGGAAAATATGTTTGCTCCCACAGAACTTATAGTATATACATTCATCAACCAAATTCATCTTAAAACCATAAGAGCTGATTACTTGATGAAACTTGAAATACCATTGTCGAGATGCTTGCTTAAGCCCATAGATGGATTTCTTAAGTTTGCAAACCATAGACTTTGGATCTCCGGAAACAAAGATTTCTGGCTGCACCATATAGATAGTTTCCTCAATGTCGCCATTAAGAAAACCTGTCTTAACATCCATCTGATGCAACTCAAGATCAAAATGTGCCACTAATGCCATTATAACCCTAAAAGAGTCTTTCGAAGAAACTGGAGAGAAAGTCTCTTTATAGTCAATGCCTTCTTTCTGTGTAAAACCCTTAGCAACAAGACGAGCCTTATATCTTTCTACATTACCCTTCGAATCCCGCTTGGTTTTAAATATCCATTTACAACCAATAGGTTTCGTTCCTTCAGGCAATGAGACAAGATCCCAAACGTCATTGTCCTTCATGGATTTCATCTCTTCATTCATGGCATTTATCCACTCTAGAGATTCAGAACTTTTCATGGCTTTTTCGAAGTTGATTGGATCATCTTCCTTTATGCCAATGTCAAACTCATGTTCATGGAGAAAT
The DNA here is from genome assembly GCA_963995505.1 of Hypericum androsaemum. Taxonomy (NCBI): domain Eukaryota; kingdom Viridiplantae; phylum Streptophyta; class Magnoliopsida; order Malpighiales; family Hypericaceae; genus Hypericum; species Hypericum androsaemum. The sequence continues at coordinate 12,749,503 of OZ023195.1, forward strand.
ACAAGATAATCATCTGACAATGCATTCCTCCTTTCTCTAGTGGATCTCCTTAATGGCATAGGTTCTTGAGGTGGTAGAGCTTGTTCATCAGGAATGATTATCTCACTTTGAAAGTGAGGTTGTTTGACATTCTCCTCTTGAGGTTCTGTATTTCCTTCTTGAGCAATGACAGGTATTAAAACTTGTACATTGTCACAAGGAATATTAGGAATCGTACCTGATTCCTCCTCAAAAGAAATATCCCTTACTTGATCTTCCCCCCAAAGCTCAACATCCTCAAAGAACCGGGCATTTCCCGACTCAAAAATTGATCTAAATGTGGGATCGTAGAACTTATAACCCCTGGATCTTTCAGAGTAACCAATAAAATAGCAACTAACCGTCCTTGAGTCCAGTTTCTTTTCATTTGGCTTGTAAGGCCTTGCCTCAGCTGGACATCCCCAGATATGAAAATGGTTCAAACTAGGTGGTTTGCCTATCCATATTTCATATGGGGTTTTGGTTGTTGCCTTAGTTGGAACTCTGTTCAGAATATATGCTGCAGTCTTAAGTGCCTCTCCCCAGAGTGATTCAGGTAAGGTAGAGTGAGAAATCATACTCCTTACCATGTCCTTAAGCGTTCTGTTTCGTCTTTCAGCAACGCCATTCATGGCAGGTGAGCCAGGCATGGTGTACTGTGGGACGATACCGCATTCCTCTAGGAATCTAGCAAATGGTCCTGGACGTTGTACACCTGAACCATCATATCTACCATAGTATTCACCACCACGGTCAGATCTGACGCTTTTAATCCTTTTGCCTAGTTGATTTTCAACTTCGGCTTTAAAACTTTTGAACACGTCCAATGACTGTGACTTTTCACTTATCAGATATATATAGCCATACCTTGAAAAATCATCTGTGAATGTTATAAAGTATTGTTGACCATTCCAAGCTGCCGTTGGAAATGGCCCACATACATCTGTATGGATTAAATCCAAAACATCCACAGCTCTATTGGCATCATATCTTCTCTGATGGGTTATCTTTCCCTTTATACAATTAATGCAAATGTCAAAATCTGCATAATCTAAAGGGTCTAAAATTTCGCTTGACACTAATCTTTCTATCCTCTTTCGAGAGATATGACCTAACCTTTGGTGCCATAGCGAAGCCGAATTCTCATTTGTCAGCTTTCGCTTATGAGGTCGTGTACTTAATTGCAAGGACTGGTTATATGAAGTGATTGTATCAATTGAATATAGATTATCATAAACCGACAAAGACCCAGAACCAACTAAATTTGAATCATGAAACAAGCTGAATTTTCTATTCCCGAAAGAGCAAGAATAACCAGATTTGTCTAATGCGGGAATAGAAATCAAATTCCGCCTAAATGACGGCACCACAAATGTTTCTAAAAGATCCAAATAGTTCCCAGTCTTTAATAATAATCTAAAAGTCCCTATCACTTCAACCGCAGCTGAATTGCCATCGCCCACATAGATGAGTCTTTCAGCATCATTTGGCTTTCGGCAATTCAGGCAACCCTGCATAGATACACTTACGTGAGTAGTAGCACCAGAGTCTACCCACCAAGTGTATCCAGGCACTGAAGTTAAATTTACTGTAGTACAACCAAGTTAAGAAACATACCCTTCTTAGCACGCCAAGCGTGATAATTAGTGCACTGTTTCTTCATGTGTCCTTCAGCTCCACAAAAGAAACAACCTTTGCCATCAGCTTTCTTTTGTTGTTTCTTTTCTGGTGCTGTATCTGCAGCATCCTTCTTCCTTTTCTTGCCTTTGTCCTTACGGGTAAAAGCAACATTAGCAACATTTGTCTTGTCTAACTTCATCCTTTCCTCTTCCTGAACACAGTGAGAGATGAGCTCATTCAGAGACCAGGTCTCTTTCTGACAATTATAGCTCACCTTAAATTGACTGAACTGTGCCGGAAGAGATATTAAAACCAGATGCACCAACAAGTCTTGAGAGATTTCAAGCTTGAGGGCTTTCAGCTTTGAAGTTAAATGAGACATCTCCATGATGTACTCCCTGATGTTGCCTTTACCCTTATACCTCATTGAGATAAGGTTTGTCAAGAGCGTACCAATTTTAGCCTTTTCGTTCTCGACAAACTTTGTCTCAATATCGGCAAGGAATTCCTTAACCGTCAGAATTTTCTCTGACGTAGTGTCTCTAAATGCCTCAGGAATGGCTTTCTTTATGATCATCATGCACATTCTGTTTGACCGCTCCCACTTTTCCATCTCCCTCTTATGATCAGAGGTACTCTCAGCTGTCAAAGCTGTAGGGCAGTCAGTCCTTATAGCAAAATCCAAGTCCATAACACCAAGAACTATAAGTATGTTCTCCTTCCAGGACTTGAAATTTGTGCCATTCAGCATGGGGATTGAATTGATGTTGGCAGAAATATTCGCAGGATTAGACATGGCTGAATCCAGAGAACATAGACAAAACAAACAAAATTTGGCTCACATTAGTCTTAATCCTGAAAACTTAATAAATTCAAATAAAGTAATATCCCATTTCAAGACATCGAACACTCCATTAATATTTTATCTTTGGACAAAATAATAACTTGTAAGTGATATCTTGTTGTAGTAATCGAACATTGACAATAAAGACATGTCAAACAATAAACCTTCCTTTGGGCCGATTTATTATTTACATGCAAAACCAAAGATTATCACATGTTCATTACCACACTAGTGTATGCTGCAAGTCAACGATAAATATTTATCTTCCTTTGGGCCGATAAATACTTACAAAATTGCATATACACAACCTTTTGTATTTTATCACAAAATGATTGTCACAAGAGAGGTCACTTTGGCGACATGTTGTGTTAATCAATCCATTTTAAAATACATATAACAACTTTATATTTGAATTTTAAAATTGCATAAACAGGGACCCTTTTGCAATTTCTGAATTAATTGAGGGATTAAAATGTAATTTGCCCAAAAAAAGAAAATTACAGAAACATCCGAGGACCAAACTGTAATTTTCCAAAAGTGCAAATTTACAAATAAGTCCCTGCAATTACCCAAGGACCAAATTGCAATTTTATGATTAATTAAGGTACCATACCGTAATTAACCATCCAGATCAAAATTGCAGAAATGCCCCATGGGCATATTTGCAATTTCTGATTTTATGAAATTGCACTTTGACCCCTAAAGAACTTCTAATTCACAACATCCGGTCCCTGGGATATTTGCAGATTAGTCCCCCGACCACCATCGACTATCGGCGCATCGCCGGTCGACACCGCCGGTGCCAAAGTGTAGATCGGGACCTCGCGAGCACGCCGGTGGTCTCCGATCACCTGATTTCCGCGCGTAGCGGCTGTAATCGGGCGAAGAAGGTTTCGACCCCGAAAACCGTCGTCAAAGCTTTAAACGCTTCGATCTCTTCGTCGGAGCAAAACCGGTCGACAACGCCGGTACCACGACGTCGCTCGTGATGAGACGAGCACGTCGGTGGTCTCCGATCTACGCTCGGTCGCGCGAGATCCTCGACGAGCCGTCGGCGAACCTCGACGACCGCTCCGCGATCCCGTCGATCCGGAGGTCACCGCCGGTACCACCACGACGCTGGCGCTGAGACGAGCTCGTCAGTGGTACCCGGAGCTCGTGGATCGGCGCGTGGACGTCGCGAAGGTCGTTCACGACGTCGATCGATCCGTTTCTGAAAACTTTTTTTTTAATTAACTGGAACAGATCTAAATCCGAAAATCTTAACAATCTAGCATGAGAGGCTCTGATACCACTTGTTGGATTAATCAACCTTAATCCATATCCCAAGATCTCATGTAAATTATCAAGACAAAAGTGAATGCGGAACATACCTGAATCCATAGCGCAGCTCTGATCCAGGAAGACGGGTTGGCCTTCCAGGTTACGACAAACCTTGAGAGAATCCCTTAAGCTTTCTCTCACCTAAACTCAATGGGAAGTGTAGTGTGTCGGTCGTTGTCTAACCCGGGGACCAAGACCCTCCTTATATAGGGAAAACCCATATTTGGTAAATTACCGTTTTGCCCATAACAAAATAAGCAATTAACTTAATGTCTCTACACATTAAAGGTCCGCACTCTACTAGATACATTAATGCCCGAATACTTACTTGATCACTTTCAAGTAGGCTCAGCCGAATATGACAACCCATTATATGATCATTTCACATATAAGCCCAACGTTGGATTAAAGATCCAACAATCACATCCACACGGCTTAATATACTATTCAACATATTTATGGTGGTGTTATATGATATAGGGGTTGGCTTAGGAGTGACCACAGTTTTGGAACCTCCGATTATAGTTCTGAAACCGCCCATTACAAAGTTTCAAAAATGTAGAACGATATTCAGAACTTTGAAATAAGATTTTGAGACAGTTCTTGGAACCTCTGGTTACAAAGTTCCATTGTTATATAATTTTTAGAAATATTTTTTGGGAAAAAAATAAACTATGTGTCCTTAGTTATAAATAAATCAAAGCTCATGTATTTTTTTCTACTTTCATGGAGAGAGAATTCTTATAGAACAATTATTTAATAGAGATCAAGAAAGATTTGATAATAAATAGTATATATTTTTAAGAATGAAAATGGTTGACTACGATTTAGAACCTCCAACTACGGTTCAAAAAAATCAAAATCCATAATCTGAATCTTTTTAGAAGGTTACATGAAGGTTTTTGCAACCTTGACAACATTTTCTAATCCATGGTTTTTAAGAAGTAAATAAACTTTATTAATCAAAACTCCTAGTATAAGTTACATCATGGTTTTGAATCCGGTTTCGGAACCCCCTATTCTCCGTTTCGAATAAAACCATAGTAGGCTTTATGTTTAGTGGATTATCTTATTAGTTTTATTCTGATATCATGGAAAATTAATATGCAACATAATTTTGCTGCCCAGTCTTGGTCAATACATACACTACAGACTATACATTAAAGCAACAATAATTTACTACATTAGGAAGTAGACACTGACAAGTAATTAGACAATATATCTTGACTGGATACACCATAGCTACATAATTTTATTGACCAGTCTTGGTCAATATATATATACTACCAAAAATAGGGAATTATAATCGAAAAACTTACCAACTATACATTGAAGCAACAATAATTTACTACATTAGGAAGTAGACATTGACAAGTAATTAGGCATGATATTTGGACTGGATAAACCATAGCTACATAATTTTATTGACCAGTCTTGGTCAATATATACACTAGCAAAAACAGAGAATTGGAATTGAAAAACTTACCATATATAAACTACCAAGAAATCTAATAGTCCAATATTAATGAGGCAAGAAAGATCCGCACACGATCCTCCCATGTCTATTTAAACAACTTTATAATTTGCAAAAGTATGAAAAAATAGGTGTCTACACAACTAAAACATGGCTTCCATTTGTTGTACAATTGCGACTTGTATTTTTAGCCTTTTCCTTATTGAATTTTTAAGCTCTCAAGTCTCTTCCATTGAAACTAACTATACATTTGAAGCATCGGATGAGATACAAAAGATGAAAATGATAAAAGAATATCTGCAAATGATTAACAAGCCTGCCAAAAAGACTATAGTGGTATTTTTATTCAACATTCTGCTTTCTCTTCCGAGATTTGTTTTTTTTATAAGTCATTATAATTTATTTTCCATGACTATATTAATTTTTTTTGCAGAGTCCCAACGGCAATATTATAGATTGTGTATTATTTCATAAACAACCTGCCTTTGACAATCCTTTATTAAAAGGAAAGATACCAAAGGTGATCGATATGTATATAAATGGTTAAATGGGTTCAAATTTTTATTTTACATATCATGTAATTGATTTTGAATATTCATTGGTTTTTCTCACACTAATAAATATTCAATAGGAGCCACTCAAACGAACAAATGGGCTTAATTCAACAAGTGAAACAATTGAGAATTTTCAGCTATGGAATGCAAATGGTGAAAAATGTCCGGAAGGAACAATTCCAATTAAAAGAAAAACAGAAGAAGATGTTCTAAGAGCTCCTTTGCTTGCAAGATTTCGTAAGAAACCTCACATAGCTTCTACAACAAATGATGACCCCAAAAAACATGAGGTAGGTTAATTCAAAGGTTATTTGTCAAAACAATGGGATATAAAATCAAATAACACTCACTTATGCATAGCATTTATAATTTATCTTATCTTACTTGCCTTCTGCTCATGTCAATAAATTCATCTACTTGTAAAAAATGTATATTTTTTAATTTGCTCTTTTAATATATTTTCCTTCCATTTTTTATGAGTATTAATATTCCTGATCATGTTATCATTTGAAAATTCTAATGTTTTTGAATTTTTTTTGAACTCCTTTTAATTTTTAATTTTATATGAGATATAATAATTTATTTTCTTGAAAAGTTGGTCAGAAATCAAAATCTACGTTTGGTAAATTTGTAATGACATGAATGGAATTTCAATGTGTACTCATTTATTTCATAAAAAAGACAGTCAACGTAAGTAAGTACCACAATCCAAAGAGGCTCACGGTTGGTTTAGGCCTCGAAATAGCAAAGCAAGTCAACCTCGTTGTATCTTACTCATTTAATAAGAAGATCCTCTTCTCTTAATTACATATAATTGAACCTTACTCTCTTCATAATTTTTCAATCAAATTTTAACTTCTCTGGTTATAGCATGCAGTTACCACTACGCCGTCTGGTAGATATTTCGGAGTAAAAGCAGCGCTCAATGTTTGGGCACCTCGAATTGCTGACCCAGAGAAGGAGTTTAGCTTGTCCCAAATTTGGGTTCTCGCTGGAACACATGGAGTTGACCTGAACAGTATTGAAGTTGGTTGGCACGTACGTATTTAAATTTTGCTAAAACCTATATAAATTATCAACAAGTTATTAGATTAACACTCAACACCGAAACTTTTTTTAGTAGATTTTTTTTAAAGGACCTTTCATATCTTATTATAGTAAAACTTTTTTAAAGTAATATTGTTGGGACCAGAGAAAAATATCACTTTAAAGAGGTTATCATATAAGAGATGTTTACATTTTTTTCTCCAAAAATATTAAAGATTTTTTGAACAATAAATACATAAATTACTTTGTCTATATTCAAATTAACTAAAATCTTGGCTTATAGTGTAATTTAAATGTTACACTCGATTGTAATATATTCTTACAACAAAATGACGATCATAAGAACTATTTTAGGACAATGGAGAAGATGAATGATGATGTAAAATTTATCAAATAAGCAAGTCTAGCACAACAAGTGTCTAAATTTTTTTAGAATCTGTAAAGTAAGTAAAAAATCTATGTATTTATTATAAAATATCACTTTATGGGAAAATTGGGATAGCAATTTGCCACTAAAATTTTCTGAAAAAGTATTAATTATTATGATAGACAGGTTATTAAATTTTTACACTGATCACGAATCGAGAACACGATTTTTTTTATCAATTTAGAGATACTATCATTTTAAAGGAGATTAATTTGCATATGTTTTACTGTATGAGATCTCACCCTCCTTATTTGTGTATATTTCAAGGTTTTCCCTGGGCTGTACGGGGATGCCCATCCCAGGCTTTTTGTGTACTGGACGGTAAGTACAAGAGATTTGGTTTTTTTTTTTCAATTTAGGATTCAAGTGCCCATGTGTTGTTTTTGGTGAAAACCAAATAATATTATTTAGTTTTTTTCATATACTATATGATATATTTTTTAATTACTTACTTGGCTCCTCGATCTGATACAAGGCCGATAATTATGCCACCACCGGATGCTACAATTTGGAGTGTCCTGGGTTTACTCAAACTAGTTCCAGTATTGTCGTTGGAGACATTATTAATCGGACATCTACTTACAGTGGGCTTCAGAGAGACATTATCATCGTGATTGAAAGGGTAAAATTACAATATGAGATTAATTTCTTACACGAGTCTCTTTCAATTTCAATTATATGGTATAACTATTTTGGCAAGGCCCACATTTGGTGTAAAGATTTTTTTTGAGGGGTAAAACACATTCATTTCATTAAGCAAATATGCAATTGTTACAACACAATTGGAGATCACAACTAAGCAGACAAAAGAGCACCTAGAACTCTAAACGCACAATAGCACGAGATGAATACCACCCTCCACCTGGTCTTAACAAAGACTTACACTACTTATCCATCCTAAGGTTCCATGCACAACAGCACGAGAACACTACCTACCTAGGCAAACTATCCTCCAACATGTAACATTCCCATTGTACAGTGTACGAAGTTGCAGCCACCGACCTCGTTAAAAATCTAATCCAGAAAATCCGCCTCTAACAAAAAAAAACTGGATTAGGAAAAGAGTACATCGCGATAAAAACTCGCTCCAGCGATCACTGCAAAAAGAGAATGTTACGTTCTGCCCCTTATACAACCATAACCCCGCCAAATAAAACCCCTGAACCCACCCATCAGCTAATCTACCCGACCCGCCCCCACCCACGTCTTCACGGAGAGGTATCCAGCCGAGCAATTCGTTGTTGATCATCAGTGATGAGCTGGTTCAAATTCCGCAGTGGACAGGAGAAGAATTGGTATCTCAAGTCGGCCTCTAGTTGATGTTTAGCAAAGGCATGGGCTACTGTATTCGCCTCTCTCCTAGCAAAAGAGAATCGATGCCCCAGAAAATCACGAGCAGCAGTCTTGCAATCCTCAACAAGTAGAGCGAGATCACTTCTATCCAAAACCTGCTTACTTAATGACTACACTAACGATAAACAGTCAGATAATAACGGGTAATATATACAAAATGAATCGTGGTTAGTAACGGGTAATAATGTACCACGGTTTACCCGTTATTAGTAAAGATTTACTAAGGAAAAAATGAACACTTCCCTACAAATGTATTTTTATAATTCACACATTCGGCTGATCGATTAGCCATGTTTATACAAAATCAAGAAATTTCCTATTCGTATACTCGAGTACCATTTATCAGAATTTTAAAAAATGCAGTCCGATCGGTCGGACCGCAAAACGGGGTGAAAGGTTTACCATTTTTTTACATAAAAATGCCAACCTAACGAACTGCTCGAAATCTGGTCGGACCGGGCAATTCGTTCAAAAAAATGACCCGGAAAAATCTAGTTGGTAAGGTTGAACCATAAAGTTGAACATTTTTCCCCATTTGGCCATCTCGATTTTCGAGTTCTCTCTCCCCTTTTATTAAAAAATAGATTCTCTCTTTTTTATCTAGGGAAGAGAAAAAATCATAGGGAAGAGTATCCTAAGAAAGAGAAAAATCGATTTTTGGATAGAGAGTGTCATAAAAAATAGTGTGTCTAGGAGAGTGTGTTAGTTTTTTTTAATAGTGGAGTATATATTCGATTTTCGTAACTAGTGCCTACTCCATATAACACTTGTAATAAAATAAAAACTTCTGGCCCGATCGATAATCTGACTGATCGAACCGATCGACCCACGACCCAGAGAGCAGAACGGATCGCTCTCCGGTTCGTTTTTGAGAACCTTGCCATTTATCATCTTCCGGAGATTTTGACAACTTATAAAAAAGTGTCCACGTGGCACACCCAGGTAAGAGACTTCTGCTAGCGCCACATTTTTTTTATTTACGCAATTTTTTTAATCCAAAAAGAAAAGTTTTCATTATCCCAAGACAAAAGGTGTTTTATTTTAGATTATATTATGTTTCAATTCCACAAACAAAATTATAATAGAAATAAAAATGATTATACATATACCACTAACAAAAGATTATGTAATATTTTTTTTGATTAGTCTAAGATTATGTACTATTATTAACTTTTATCCAACTAATTTGGGCAGGATCCAAGAAATGGAAATTGGCTGTTGTTGTTTGGCCGAAACCGTGAAAAGATTGGATATTGGCCGTTCTATTTGTTCACCCACCTAAGGGACTCTGCAAGTTTGGTGCAATTTGGTGGAGAAATAGTTAACTCAAGACCTTTAGGTGTCCATACTACTACTCAAATGGGAAGTGGGCATTTTTCTCGAGAGAAGTTTGGCAAAGCTGCTTATGTGAGGAATGTGGAAGTCCTTGGTCCTGGGAATGTTCCATTGCGTAATTTGCATTTGAGAGCAATAGCTACTAATCCAAGATGCTACGATGTAGAACTAGACAGGACTTTCCCAACCTATGGTACTTATTTCTACTTTGGTGGGCCTGGATTAAACAATATGTGTCGGTAAAAGAGAAATGCTTAATTATGACTCTAGTATACAAAATAAAGCAATAAAATTATTTCTGAAAATTGATGAACCAAAATTCGATATCACCAAATCTCAGGGACTAATTATTTTTTAAATTTTAAGTAGTTGCTAAGACAAAGCGATAGAATTCAACTTAATATCGTAAGCACAAAATTAATAACAAAGTTTAACATGCAATTAAAAAGAGAAAACTAGATGTGCTTCTTTATTTGAGATTTAAAACATGACTAATTTCTAAAAACCTTGTCCGCTCTTATATTTAATTTTATTATACTCTCTAGTTCATTGTTAACGTCAGCCGTCAATTTTTTCTCTCTTTTTAGCATTACAGCCAAGAACAAAAGAATTCTTTTTAAAGGTGAACGAAAGCATTTAGACAGTTCAAGTTTAAAGAAACGCTATCAAATTACAAAATGTTAATATATAATCAAAATACGCAAAGAAGAAACTCTCTAAAGAAACGTTTTGGCTTGGACGGTGAAGCTTTTGGAAGGCAAGTAGGCCCATATGAGAATAAACTAGATCATAAACATTTAAGCACAGGCCCAGCAGCTTCGGCTGGATGCGTAGCCTTACATGGGACATTAATTTGAACTCACTCGTTCATATAATATTCTATCATGAACATGATATCTTAACTTATTACTCTTCACAATTTGTATTTCATCGCATGTAAACAGAATGCTAAGCGTTGTGTAAATATAGATTTAGGTTTTATTACCTTCACGTTTCTGAATTCAAATTCGTGCAACTTATTCTCAGGTCTGTGACGTTTGGTCATTATCGTCTCTCACGTCTCAAAGTTTTTAAAAATGATTTTAACATTTTATTTTTTTGGTTTTATTATACTCTTCGGTCCTCGACTTGACGCCTAGTCGCCGCCATTGCCATATGCACTTAGGGTCCCACCGCCACCCGGGACACGTGCGTCGATAGTCCCGCCACCGACCCTCGGACCGCCGACCTCGACCCCAGACTACCGGACCACGGACTACCAGACCCCCGGATCATGGACTCCCGGACTGCTGGACCAGGAGCCCCCGGACCACCAACCTTGGACCCTCGGACCACGAACTCCTGGACCACCAGACTGCTGGACCACCGACCTCCGGACCGCCGGACCACAAACTCCTGGACCACCGGACTCGCGGACCCCTGAACTACCGACCCCCGGACCGCTGGACCACAAACTCCTGGACCACCGGACCCACGGACCCTTGAACTGTTGGACCACATACCACCAGACCCTCGGAGCACGGATCCCCGGACCGCCGAACCCCTGACCCTCGACCCCGAACTACCAGACCACCGGACCCTCAACCCTGGACCGGCAGACCACGGACCCCGGACCACAGATCGCTGGACCAACTGACCACCGGACCATTAGACCCCAGACCCTGGACCGCCTGACCACTGGACCCCCGACCTCGAACCCCCGCCAGACACCAGACCCTTGACCCCCTGACTCCGGACCCCCTACCGACCACGGACCCCGACTCTCGGAACCCTGGACCCCAGATCATGTTCTTTTTTTATTTTTATACTGCTTAAAAAAGAAAATCATTGGATAATATATTTTGTAAATTTTGAAACAGAACAGTACTTGCATCGCGTGTGCATATTCACTAGGGAAGAATTAATAATGTGCTCTTAGTCAAATATAGGGAATTAGAATTGAAAAACTTACCAAAGATGCATGAAAGCAACAATCTGTTACTACATTAGAAAAGAGACATTGACTTGTAATTAGGGAAAAATAACCTGGACTATCTCTAGTTTCAAGTAACCAAACCAGGAAGACCCGTTTACACGAACTTTAATCTTCATGTTGATTGTGTCCATCTCCGACGTTGATAACCAGACCGAAGTCTTGTCCAACCGCCTTCTACGAGGTGAGACCTCACTGACCCAAATCATCTCACCGAAAGGAGAGAGACTAGCCAGTCGAAGAAATTCTCCGACCAGGCATGCAGAGGTACTCCTGTTATCCTTAGTCTCGCGCATCTTTTCCTTGGGTTGAAGGTTGGGGACCAAAGTGATAGTCTCTAAAAATGGGTTCCTAATTTCCGGGACTAGACATTCACGTCCTTAGATTTAGCATGTCTTATAAGAATTGACGTACCCCCAGTGATTCTGACCTGCGAAGCACCAATACCGTGGCTGCGGAGAGTCTTCTACATTGTCTTATGTTGCTTCGCGTCGAACAACTCTCCGACCAGGCTTCTGGGCAGGACCTCGTCTCCATCGTCGATCAGAAGAGTAAAGTTTCTAATGCTGTCCTCTTCACCTGAGGACTCCATTTCTTTTGCTACATGTCTCTGTGTTCCTTTGCATAGGGCCTCCTCGAAAGATAAGTTCTTATGTTGCCATGTTGTCTTCAGTTCTTGCTTCTGGGGGGAATGAGTTTGCTTCTTGATGAGTCTTGACTCCTTTTGTTCTTCTATCAAATTTTGCAGAGTTTAACAAAGAGCTTTTTCTTCTCCACCAAAAACCCATTCAGTGAAGCCAAAAGCACCGCCGTGCTCACCGCCTTGTTGACCCGCACGAAGCCAAACCTCGACCTTCTAAGAGAAAGCTTAGTTGGGACAAAAGATTCTAGCACATTTTTCAGTGCTTGGAGAAGAGATCCCCAGAGCCGTGTTTTGAGTACAGTGCCCATGCAGAAGACTTCTCTGGATGCGTGGTGCCGAGAAGCATGCCGGCTCGTCTGAGTTGCAAGTCGAGTTGGGTAGCCAGCCTTGCAGAAGATTCTGGAGACGCAACTCCCGTGGTGCGCGTTGGCTCGTTGGTGCCGAGTGCTCAGCTAAGTACCAACCAAGGGGAAGACCTCTCTGGAAGCGTGCAAGATTTTGTTGAAGGTGGAGTGGGCCTAGAGGTTGAATGGTTGATGATCCAAGACGGGCCCAATTCCAGGGACCAAATATCAGATGGGCCCATAACGGAAGCTAATGAAAACATGAGCTCTATTCGGGTTGGGCCAGAAGAAGAACTAATCACTAATCAGATATGAGAAAAATAGTTTTGAAAGCCCTTTGGCGGACGTTTTAGTTGGGCTTGGCACTGGTCTTAAGAGGAGTGTCAGGTCCATATAATTGACGTACAAGGCAAGTGACATCAGGATGTCGATTAGCAAACTCAATAGGAGGATAGGTGATGAGTGTGAAAACATTCATTGTTTGCGTATGTTTTAGTATTGAATTCCTATCGTTTCTAGTAGGTTTACGTGTTACTCGATGTTAATATCTCTTATTTCGTATTATGTTTGTTTTTGTGTAACCTCTTAATTTTTATTGTGTTTCCTTCATGTTTATCGCTAGAAGCCCTTGTGAGATGAGAGGGAGGATGTTGGTGCACCATTGGTTCTTGTTGAAGTCTATCGGAGTGGCCTAAAAGATTGACGCTTGATCGGACACTCGAAGATGTGGGCGAGTTTGACCTCTTGCGACTTAAATATAGATAACTTTCTCATCCGAAAACCAATGGAGGCAAGCTCGATGGCTCTGGAAAGAAGACATCATGGGCTACACATTTATCTGCCAGTAAATCTGGACAAATTTGGCCGAAAATTCAAGAACCATTATGGGACCATGAGTGCCTTTCTTTCTTTCACATGGCTGGAAACTTGAGTACCTTATATAAATAATTCTCCTTGGTGTTTCTTGTTGGAAAGAAGAGCTTTCCACCTCAAAAGTGGAGCTTTCGACCTCCAAAGTGAAGTTTTCCACCTCCAAAGAAGCTTTCTAACTCAAAAGAAAGGCTTTTCAACTCAAAAGAGAGAATATTCATCCATCCACCTTCTCTTTTGATGGATGAGTGAAGAAAAAGCTCTCATCTCATTCACTATAAATAGAGGAGGGAATTGCTCTATTTGAGATATCTAGTTTTTGAAAAATATAGTTGGAGATTGAGAGTTGTGAGGAATACTAAGGAGGAGCACCATTGGAGGAATACTAGAAGGAAGCTTGAAGAAGGATGCTTGAGGAAGCTCTTGACCACATCTTGAGTTTTCTCTATCTCTCTCTTTAATGTTATTTTCTATCATTTTCTTGTATAAGTTTTCTTCTTGTATGAACATGACTTGTGAGTAGTTTTTCTTGTGAGTACGATGCTTTAATTATGTGATTACTTATCTATGTTGGGTTATGGTTTGATCATCTTTCATAGCAGTTGTTAATTGATGATCGTAATACTTAATCTAACTTGATCACTTAGATTATGATGTTAGTTGATGATAGTGGACCGAAAGGCATTAAATTCAACGAAAGGATCAATTGACATATTCTTAGGTATTAATGAGACATCTTGATACTAAGGGATAACCCACGAGGAGTTAACTTTATAATTGAGTTTAGCTTAGTTCACGATCTAGTTAATGAGCGAAAGCGTTAGTTGGTATTCGTGAACTATTCTAGCTTAGTTTTATCGGCCTAATGAGCAAAAACGTAAGGAGGATGCACTAGAACACTCAGGGTACTAGTTAGAACTTCATAAATAAACATGATCTTGACATAGATAGGTAGTCCATAAAAGCATCGTGCTCTCTTTATTTCATTAAAGTACAAACCATCTATTTACATTTCTTCGTTTACTTATTGTCTTGCAACCTCATATCATTCTTTACTTGATTGTTTTAATTTTCATGTTCTATCTCTCTCAGTTCAAGAACCTTACTTATACACTATACTATTTATTTGTACGTTAAATTGTGTAGCAAATTTGTGTATGTCAAATTGGCGCCGTTGCCGGGGAACTGAGATTTTAGGACATAAAACCAAAAGCAATTGGTTTTGTGTACATCATATTTGCTAATTTTGTGCGCTCGCTTTTGCGAGTCTCTTTAGTGCATGCCAAGAACCCGGAGTTGGCCTTGACAGAAACGCCTTACCTGAGATTGACATCAAAATACTCGAAAGGAGAATTAGGCGTGAAAGGAGAGACCAATCCAGATCCATAGCACAAAATCAAGATGATAATGATGAGGCGACCCAAGCTCTTTATGACGCTACTTTGGAAGCAACCCAAGCCCTTGCATGTGCGCCACGAAGAAGGACCCTGCTGGAATCATCCGTTCCTACATGGAATGGGAATCCTAATGGGTTGCAACAACCATCGGTAGGAGCCCACTCATTCCAGATCCCAGCAGCCATTGTGGGATTACTGCAAAATTCTGTCCAATTTTACGAATTACCGAGTGAAGATCCTCAAGACCATCTTTCTCGATTCGAGGATATATGCAATATCATGAAGTTTCAAGGAATAGATGATGATGTCTTGAAGCTATGTCTCTTTCACTTCTCTCTGAAGGATCGAGCTCGTGTATGGTATAACAAGTTGAAAGGAGAAACAATAAGGAGTTGGACAGACTTGGCCCATGCTTTCCTGCGGAAGTTCTTCTCCATGGCCAAGTCGGCCAAACTCTTACAAGAAATCAACACCTTTATTCAAAGAGATGGGGAGAGAATCTATGAAGCTTGGGAGAGATTCACAGATCTCCAAGGAGCTTTCTTTCAACATGGCATATCACAGGAGAACCTCATGAAGATCTTCTACAATGGGTTAGATGGCCCATCTCGTGATCATATTGATGCCTCATCTCAAGGGGTGTTCTTAAGGAATACTGCTGATGAAGCCACTCGTTTGATGGAGGAGATGGCAGAAATCAATGGCATATGGCCAAAAGAGCGTGCCAGAATACCACACAGAGGAGCAACCCGAGGGATACTAGAAGTGGATAGCAACACCAAGCTCGAAGCCAGGCTGGAGGCCCTCACCAGAAGATTTGAAGACCTGGCTAAAAGCAAGGAAAAGATAGCTGTGGTGCAAGATGTTTGTGAACTTTGTAAAGAAAAGCATCCAACCAACGACTGTCCAGTATTGGAAGAAATGCAAGTTGTCGCTGATAGGCAACCAGGCGGGTTAGGTTACTCCAACCAAAGTCAACCAAATTTCTCTCGATTTGGAAAGCAGCCCTATAACATTGGCACTCAGCAAGAGCCCAGAAAACTATATATGGGAGATCAAGTCAAAACAATGGGAGATAAGATCGACCAGTTGGTGGGCGACCAAGTCAACGTCTTCTCAAAGATCGACCAGTTAGTTGGAGTAGTCCAGCAGTCTATTCAACAATAATCCATAACTGTGCAGCGAATGGATCGTTGTGAAGTTCGACAACAAGAGATAGAGACATTCCTCAAAGGGCAGGCAACACAACTCAAAAAGATGGAAATTGAACTTGGAAACTTAGCTGCAGCAAATACTCGACGACCGATAGGTTCACTACCAAGCAACACAGAGGCTAACCCAAGAGGAGATGTCAAAGCTGTTACTCTGAGAAGTGGCAAGGAGATCGAAGGAGCCTCTACAACATTCAAAGAGAAGGAGAAAGTGAAGGAGAAAGAGAAGGAAGAAGAGCTAGTTCAGCCCAATGAAGAACAGGAATTTTATGTTCCTCCACCACCAAGGATTCCACCTCCACCGTTTCCTCAACGACTCAAGAAAAAACTAATGGAAGATAAAAGATTCATTGGTTTTATTGAAAAGATGAAGGGTATTTAGATAAGTGTCTCTTTCTTGGAGATGCTTGATCAAATGCCGCATTATGCCAAATTCCTCAAGGGACTCCTCACCAATAAGAAGAAGTGGGACAAAGAAGAAACGATATCTCTAACCGTCAATTGCAGCTCACTCATCTCCAAGGATTTGCCAGCTAAGCTTAAGGATCCAGGGAGTTTTACTATCCCTTGTTTTATTGGTGATGTTGAATTTCCTAGATGCTTGTGTGATCTTGGTGCCAGCATTAACCTCATGCCATTAACTATCTTCAGGCAACTAGGACTTGGAGACCTTAAGCCAATAGAGATGCATCTTTAGCTAGAAGACCAGACTGTCAAGAGACCACATGGGATTGCAGAGGATGAGCTAGTCAAATTCGAGCAATTCTATGTTCCAGCAGATTTTGTAGTCTTGGACTTTGACCCAGATAAGAATTGTCCTCTTCTCCTAGGAAGGCCATTCCTCAACACCAGCCATGCCTTAATCGATGTCAATGGAGGGAAGCTAACTCTACGTGTTGGGGAAGAAACAATAGAGTACCAAATGGCCAAAGCAATGCAGCACCACCACGAGGATGAAGATTGTATGCGCATCGACACGATGCCCGATGAAATGTTTTATTCTGAAGAATAGTGGAGCTGGTCTTTGACAGAGGAAGAAGAGACAGAAACCCTTAAACAAGTGCACGAAGTTGAAGAGGCCGAAGAAAATGAAGAAGTAGACAAAGAGGAGGAAAAATTAGAGCTAGCATTTTACAAGGGGGTCTTACGCTACCATCCACTGTTAAAGCCCTCGCTGTGGAGCTGATAGAGTTACCTCCTCACTTGCGATATGCTTTCTTAAGAGAAGGAGGAAGGCTGCCAATAATTATCTCCAACAAGCTTACTCCAGAGCAAGAAGAGCAAGTTCTTACACTGGTGAACAAAAGAATCAAGGCCATGGGATGTCAAATTTCTGATATCCATAGAATTAGCTCTGACATTGTGATGCACCGCATCAACATGGAGGAAGGGTCAAAGCCCAGGGCCGATCGTCAACAAAGACTAAATCCAAACATGAGGGAGGTTGTGAAAAAAGAGCTAATCAAACTTCTCGATGCTGGAATTATTTATCCTATTTCAGATAGCGAATGGGTGAGCCCTGTCCAATGTGTGCCTAAGAAAGGAGGTATGACGGTGCAAACTAATGAGGAAGGGGAACTCATCTCAACAAGAGTAGTTACTGGGTGGCGTGTATGCATCGACTACAGAAAACTCAATGCCGCTACTCGGAAGGATCACTTTTCTCTTCCCTTTATTGATCAAATGTTGGAGCGTACTGCTGGACATGCCTACTACTGCTTCCTAGATGGTTATTGCGGGTATAATCAGGTACTCATCTATCCTAGAGACCAAGATAAGACTACTTTCACTTGTCCTTTTGGCACTTTTACATATAGGAGAATGCCTTTTGGTCTGTGCAATGCTCCCGCCACTTTTCAACGGTGCATGATGGCAATCTTTTGGGGGATGAATGAAGACATTATGGAGGTTTTCATGGATGATTTCTCTATCTTTGGAGATTCGTTTGAATGTTGCCTCCACAACTTGGATAGAGTACTCAAGAGATGCGAAGAGAAGAAGTTCGTGCTTAATTGGTAGAAATGTCATTTTATGGTGGAAGAAGGCATAGTATTGGGTCACAAGATCACAAAAGCTGGAATTGAAGTTGATCGTGCCAAGACCGAGGCGATCGAAAAAATGCAACCACCGACGACGGTAAAGGGCATCCGCGCATTCCTAGGACATGCAGGGTTTTATCGATGCTTTATAAAGAAATTCTCTTCTATTGCAAAACCTTTGACTAACCTATTGAATACGGATGTCACCTTTGAGTTTGATGGTTTTTGTCTAAGTGCTTTCAGGATACTCCAAGAAGCATTGGTCACCGCTACAATTATCACTTCACCATCGTGGGACCTCCCATTTGAGCTTATGTGCGATGCAAGCAATGATGTCTTGGGTTGTGTCCTTGGACAACGAAAGGAAGGGCAAATGCAGGTCATCTATTAAGTAAGTCGTGTTCTCGCTGGAGCACAACTTAACTACACCACCACGAAAAAAGAGCTACTTGCGGTGGTGTATGCTTGCGATAAATTCAGGGCTTACTTGTTAGGCTCTAAAGTCATCATCTACACCGATCACGCAGCCTTGAGGTACCTCTTTGCTAAACAAGATGCAAAACCCTGACTTATCCGTTGGATTTTACTTCTGCAGGAATTCGATCTAGTGATTAAGGATAAGAAGGGTACGGAGAACGTGGTCACAGATCACTTGTCCCACTTGGAGCACAATGATGGAATGGAAAAGGAAGGAAGGATTCTCGAATACTTCCCAGATGAAGCTTTGTTCTATGTCCAAGCAGTGGCGCCTCCTTGGTGCGCAGATTTTGCCAACTATTTGGTGAGTGAAGTCATGTCCGAAGATTGAGCTACCCTCAGAGAAAGAAGTTTCTCAGTGATGTGCGCTTCTATGTGTGGGATGAGCCATATCTATTCAGGAGATGTGTGGATGGCCTTCTACGACGATGTATTCCAGATGAGGAAATACCATTTATTCTTCAAGAGTGTTATAGATCAGTTTACGCTGGACACTTCGGAGCATCAAGAACAGCTTCACGAGTTCTTGAGTGTGGGTTCTATTGGCCTACAATTTTCAAAGATGCAAGAGCATTCACTGAGCATTGTGATCGTTGTCAACGAACATGTAATATTTCTCGACGGGATGAAATGCCCCAGTCTGGCATTCTAAAGGTTGAGCTGTTTGATGTGTGGGGGATCGACTTCATGGGTCCTTTCCCTCCCTCTAAAAGTAACAAGTACATCATTATCGGAGTCGACTACATTTCCAAATGGGTAGAGGCGTGGGCTACTCCAACAAACGATGCCAAGGTAGTCTTACGATTCCTCAAGCAGCTCTTCGCCAGATTCGGTAATCCTCGCGCAATCATCAGTGATGGCGGTTCACACTTCTGCAACCAACCTTTTGCCACGCTTCTCCGGCACTATGGAGTCACTCATAAGGTTGCCACACCTTATCATCCTCAAACCAGTAGTCAAGTTGAAGTATCTAATAGGGAGCTGAAGAAAATTCTAGAAAAGACGGTGAGCTCAGCATAGAAAGATTGGTCGGGTAAGCTTGATGATGCCTTATGGGCTTACCGCACTGCTTTCAAAACCCCTATAGGCACAACACCATATCGCCTGGTCTATGGCAAGGCGTGTCACCTCCCAGTGGAACTTGAACACCAAATGCAAACTAGTCACTCATCTATTCTAAACATCCTCACCATAAACAATTCAAGCACACTCCCCAATTCACCCATTTCCTAAGACCGTGTAGATCGAGTCATGCCATCTTATTCATGCCTTATTCTATTTTTACTTCTCTTTTTCACCATTTTTCATTTCTTTTCTTCTTCTTCTTCTTGCATTTTGGCAATCAAGACATTGAACTACGACTATAAGCTCGCGGGAGAACGTCGGGTGCTGCAACTCCAAGAACTCGAGGAACTCTGCTCAAGTGCCTTTGAAAGTGCACGGCTCTACAAAGACACCACCAAAAAGAGGCACGATGCTCGTATTGAAGCCAAGGACTTTTGGGTTGGTCAACAAGTACTCCTCTATAATTCGCGCTTGAAGCTATTCCCCAGAAAATTGAAATCAAGATGGAGCGGACCATTCGAGATTGTCAATGCCGCCCCTCATGGAGCCATTGAAGTGAAGAATCTGGAGGGCCAAACATTCAAAGTCAATGGCCAGGGGTGCAAGCTATACCTAGGGAGCAAGATGGAGCGTGCTCGAGAAGTGCAAACTTTGCTCCCTCCATCCGTACCTTAGCCTCAGGGAGCAGTCCACTTCTCTTTCTTTTACTTTTCATTTTTTTTCATTTGTGTTATATAATGTGATGTTTTGTTTTGTGTGTTGCCCCCACATTAAGGACAATGTGTCATTTAAGTGTGGGGGTGAGAGGTTCCACACATGAATGATTTGATGAGTGTAGCATGATTTTTTCAAAATTTGACCCCCCTCAAAATTATTAAACTTATGTTAGAAGATTGCCACATACCTAGTTAGGGATTGAACTCGAGCACCAAGATTAGATACTTGTAGAAACCTCACCCTCTGTTGCTTAAACTAGTGGTCTCACTATGTATACTTGACTAGAGGGTTGACGAATAAACCTTGTGAGGAACTTTGAGCCGAAGGTGGAGACAACGGTCTACACATTCATGAGGTTCCTACTTGAGTCCGGTTGATTGAGGTATCCTACTAGTACTTGACATAGTTTTGGTTGTGTGTGCATTAGTGGGATGACGGGGGCAAATTTCTTTGACATTAAGCCCAGAGCTATAGAGATAAAAATCCCTTGAATCCATAGCTTTAACCCACTAAGCCTAGCCATTCTTTGATCATATTATATGTAAGCCAACTTTAAGCCCGTGTCCTAATCTACCATGCCATAAATTAGAACACTCGGCCAAGTAAGAAGAAGCGTTAACTTTATTTTCACCGTTAAAGGTGCGATGTACACTTATTACATTCATCTTAAACATCCCCTTTTCTAGATAACCCTTTCCTATGAATTGACCCGCTTTGGTCAGTACAAACTTATCAGCCTCAAATACAAGCTTAAGGCTGGCTTTGCTTAACAGTGAGCCAGAAACTAAGTTCTTGCGGATGTCCGGGACATGCAGTACATCCTTGAGGGTCAGCTCCTTTCCTGAGGTCAGCTTCAGGACCACCTTACCCAGACCGACAATCTTGGACGTTGCAGAGTTTCTCATGAATAGCTTTCGGCCGGTGATCGGGATATAGTTTGAGAACATCTTCTTGTCTGAGCAGATGTGGCGGGTAGCTCCTATGTCCACGAACCACTCTCTCGGATTATCCACCAGGTTGGCTTCAAATACCACAGCTGACAGATCCATTGAGTCTTCAGCCAGGTTAGCTTTTCCTTGGTCGTCCTTCTTCGGCTGGCGACAGTCCTTAGCCATGTGGCCGGGTTTGCTGCACTTGTAGCAGTCGCCCTTGATCTTTTTGTTCTTTTTCTTGTTGGGCTCTTGCTTCTCCCGCTTAACCCCGGACTTCTTCCTCTTCTTGCCACCTTTTCCCTCGGTGAGGTGCACGGTGGTCTCAGGGTTGGCCATGCCTTGCTTGACTTCAGACTTTTGGTTGTCTTCCTCGATCATAAGTCTCACTATCAGGTCTTCTAGGCCCATGTCCTTCCTCTTTTGCTTGAGGTAGCTCTTGAAGTCCATCCAGAGCGGGGGGAGCTTCTCGATCATCGCAGCTACTTGGAAGGACTCACTGAGTTGCATCCCTTCGGCTTGGATCTTGTGAAGGATCAGCTGTAACTCCTGCACTTGGTCGATGACCTTCTTGGAGTCTACCATCTTGAAGTCGAGGAATTGTCCGACGATAAATTTCTTCGTCCCGGCATCCTCCATTTTGTACTTCTTCTCGAGTGAACTCCACAGCTCCTTAGCGGTCTTGGTTACCACATAGACGTTGTAGAGCATGTCATCTAGTCCATTCAGGACGTAGTTCCGGCACAGGAAGTCGCTGTGACTCCACGCTTCGAGAGCGTTGATCTTCTGTTGATCCGTCTCATTTTCTGCTATCTTTGGTGCTTCCTCTTTCAGGAACCGAACTAGGTTGAGCGTGGTCAGATAGAACATCATCTTCTATTGCCACCTCTTGAACTCGGTACTGTTGAACTTGGCCATCCTTTCAGCGTGGACAGTTCCCGGGACCGCTGGCACTGGTGTTGAGCTTGTTGATGCCATCTTCAAGTACACGAATCTCATCTTACGATTGTTGTTGGGAGGGTTCGGTGTATTTGATTAGGATCTACTGCAGTCGAGATAAGTGTTGGACACTTTCTTCGTAAGACGAGATTGCCCCGTATATTTCAGTGCGGTACGGGCTACGGAAATCGTCCTCAAGATATAACGACTGTTCGGGCATTTCCAAGAACGTTGCACACGTATCTCGAAACTTTCGGGCGAACCCTTATATACCCAGAACTTTCAGATGGACTTTTGTAAGTGAAGAACGGGGGAGAGGAGAAGACAACAATGCTGATGGAATGCACTTGTTGCTGGGATGGATTAAATGGCAAGGGGGCAGGTCTATTTATAGGCTGGAGGAGGCAGGGAAGCAGCCACCCCGAAGGGACGCGTCCGTTGGTGTTGGCTGTCTGAACGGTCGTGTCTCTTCGGAGGCCTTTCTGGATAAGCCTTGCTGCCTGTCTGTAGGGCCCTTCGTGTCCCTTCAGAATTCAGCCTTATCCAGTCTCGTCGCACCCCTTCGTACGTCTGGAAATTTTCGGGATGTTCCAGCCCTTCGTGCCTCTTCGGTCACCGTCCTGGAAGGCGCTCGCAGCCCCTCGTCACTTCGGTAGCTACGCAGCTCTCTCCGGACTCGGGCAAAATACTTAAGGCTCCTCCAGCTCCTCGCGACGATGCGCACGTAAGTGCCAAGTGAGCCACAAAATGCCCATTGCGACCTGCGTCGAATGCGCCATGCGCAGACGCACACGCACGTGCGTGTGTGCATGCGTGCGTGAGCGTGTGCGTGTGCTCGTGCTCGGATGGTTCTACGCACCATCCTTCTCGCGGTCCGAATTGGCTTTCCTTCCAGGTAGTCAACTTATTTCCTAGTCAACAAGGAGTTTCTCCTTATAAACTAAGAAATATTGGTGCCACTTTCCAATGTGGGATTGCACTTTCCATTTTCCTTTTGGGCGTCCCACTTTGGGCCTTTCCACTTTGCGCTTATTCACCAAATCCAACAGAGTTTTCACTATCTCTCTCTTTAATGTTATTTTCTATCATTTTCTTGTATAAGTTTTCTTCTTGTATGAACATGACTTGTGAGTAGTTTTTCTTGTGAGTACGATGCTTTAATTATGTGATTAGTTATCTATGTTGGGTTATAGTTTGATCATCATTCGTAGTAGTTGTCAATTGATGATCGTAATGCTTAATCTAATTTGATCACTTAGATTATGATGTTAGTTGATGATAGTGGACCGAAAGGCATTAAATTCAACGAAAGGATCAATTGACATATTCTTAGGTATTAATGAGACATCTTGATACTAAAGGATAACCCACGAGGAGTTAACTTTATAATTAAGTTTAGCTTAGTTCACGATCTAATTAATGAGCAAAAGCGTTAGTTGGTATTCGTGAACTATTCTAGCTTAGTTTTATCGGCCTAATGAGCGAAAGCGTAAGGAGGATGCACTAGAACATTCCGGGTACTAGTTAGAACTTCATAAATAACCATGATCTTGACATAGATAGGTAGTCCATAAAAGCATCGTGCTCTCTTTATTTCATTAAAGTACAAACCGTCTATTTACATTTCTTAGTTTACTTATTGTCTTGCAACCTCATATCATTCTTTACTTTACGAACTTGTTTCAATTTGGCTACATACGATTGATTGTTTTAATTTTCATATTCTATCTCTCTCAGTTCAAGAACCTTACTTATACACTATACTATTTATTTGTACGTTAAATTGTTTAGCAAATTTGCGTACGTGAATAAGTCCTCTAGAAAAATCCCCCTCTTCCGAGCTAGCAAGACGTATGGGGATAGATCGATAGATTATAGGAGAAGATGTTCACAGTTTAATCATGGATTAATCATAAGATAATCTTTATCTATTTAACGCCGCTTTTAGATAGGTTTTATCTTATGTTTATTTAGGTGAAAAGTGCTTTGGGCACTAAATGGTGTAACAAATGGTAAATTTAATTACTTATTATTTTTGGCGATTTATTTTTGAATAAATAAAAATTTTACTTGTTCAAAAAAAAGTAACCCGGACTAGATACTCCAATATTAATCACGCTAACAGGAAAACTACAATACTAATTAGGTAATAAATCTGGACAGGATATTCTAGTACTTACGAGGCAAGATATCTGATACTCTAATATCTATTTATACATCTAAATAATTTGCAAAAGTTTGACAAAAATTAGGTCTGTCTACATGTCTAAAGTATCGCTTCCATTTGTTGTACACTTGTAACTTGTTATTTTAGCCTTCTCCTTATTGTCTTTTTAAGCTCTCAAGTCTCTTCCGTTGAAACAAACTATACCTTTGAAACATTAGATGAGGTACAAAAGATGAAATTGATTAAAGAATAACTCCAAATGATTTTTTTGGGTTTATAACCACTTGGTATCCGGCCTACTGGGCCGACTAATCCAAGTTCGAGTCGGGTAGGACCTTTGAAAGATGGCAAAGCTCTCCCAACAAGTATTTAACATTGTTATGTTCCCAAGGACTCGAATTCGAGATCTTGGTTAATCTAGAACAACTCCCTCACCAGTTGATCTAAGTATTTGTTGGTATAACTCCAAATGATTAACAAGCCTACAGAGAAGACTATACTGGTATTTTCATAGTGGATTTGTTCGTATTTTATTAGTCATCATAAATTCTTTTCATTGACTAAATTTTTATATGGATTTATTTTTTTTGCATTTGTATTTTATTTCATAAATAATAGACTTTTTACCATTCTTTATTAAAAGAAAAGATACCAAGGGTAGTCAATCTCTGTATTTTATCTTAATGATTAAAATGGGTTATAATTATGATTTTTACATAGAATGTAATGATTTTGAATATTCATTGGCATTTCTTACACTAACAAATATTAATAGGAGCGACCCAAACAAACAATTATGCTTTATTCGACAAGTGAAGCAATCGAGAATTTTCAGCCATGGAATGCAAATGGTGAAAAATGATTTGAAGAAATTGTTGGGATATGTCGAGAAAAGCAAATGGTAGAAATTTGGGCATGGCCAGCGACTGCTAGCCCCCTAGCCCTCGTTAGGGGTGAGAGGCAGAATGTTGGATTTCTGTAGATCCTCCCAGCGCCCGCTGGGTGGTTCTGACAGCCGTATCCTGTTTTGCTCGGACTCTTGTTTTGCACTCCTAGGACGACCTAGACAGGTTTCTTGTACTCCAAGGGTTCGTCTATTATATAAGGATGTGTTACCCAAGGGTTTTGTATGGCTTTGTGACTCGGATCTATTAATAAAAATTCTCATTTCTCCCCGTGGACGTAGGCATTAGGCCGAACCACGTAATCTCTTATGTCTGTATTCTTTGTGCATTTTGTTCTCGAAGTTTCTGAATTCCTAACAATTAGTATTAGAGCTAAGTTTGAAGGATGACGGACGGCACAAAGTTTGCTCTTGTGAAGTTTGATGGTTCATCAAATTTTGGGTTATGGCAAAGGCGTGTCAAGGATATCCTCGTGCAACAAGGGATGGTCATCGCACTCTCGGAGAAGAAGTCTGTGAAGATGAAGGACGAAGAGTGGAAGGATATGAGGGCCAAGGCAGTGGTGATAATTTACTTGTGCTTGGCGGACGATGTGATGTATTACGTCATGGATGAGGAGTCACCAGCTGAGTTATGAAAGAAATTAGAGGCAAGATATATGTCTAAGTCTTTGTCGATTAAGCTCTATCTTAAGCAAAAGTTGTATGGGCTTAAGATGATAGGGGGCTTAGATTTGAGCCAACGCATCAATGTTTTCAATCAATTGTTGAGTGATTTGAGAAGGGTCGATGTGAAGTTCGAGGAAGAAGAAAAGGCATTGTTGCTCCTGAATTTCTCACTGGATTGTTGCTCCTGAATTTCACACTGGCTTCCTACGAGAATAGGCCAAGCAAGCTCGGAGACTCGAGTTTGGGGGCTGGCTGTCAGCACCCTCCAGTGAGCGCTGGGAGGCCAGCGCTCGCTGAAGGGTGCTGACAGCCATTTTCTGTTTTGCTCGGACTCTTGTTTTGGACTCCTAGGACGACTTAGATAGATTTCTTGTACTCCAAGGGTTCGTCTATTATATAAGGACGTGTTACCCAAGGATTTTGTATGACTTTGTGATTCAGATCTATCAATAAAAGTTCTCATTTCTCTCCGTGGATGTAGGCATTAGGCTGAACCATGTAATTTCTTCTGTCTGCGTTCTTTGCACGTTTTGTTCTCGAAACTGCTGAATTCCTAACAGAAATAATTCTATTTAGAAGAATAAAAGAAGAAAATGTTATTATTCACCATTTGCATTCTATGGCTGAAAATTCTCATCTCGTCGGATGAAAGTAACTCGGTAGCCCCAAACCTAGCAAAAGTGATGGGGTTTGGTGAGAGGTTTGGGGCATGGATAAAAAAATGTATACGAGGGGCATCTAGTTCGGTGTTGGTAAACGACTCCCCAACTAGGTTATTTGAGATGCAAAAGGGGCTTAGACAGGGCGACCCGTTGTCGCCATACATTTTTGCCATTGCTGTAGAGAAGTTGCAAGGATTATTTGTAAGTGCTACGCGAAGGGGACTGATTGAAGACATATCCATTCCGGGGTTGGATAACTAGCTAAGTCTACTACAATACGCGGATGACACGATTGTATTTTCCACAAACTCGGACAGGGCACTCACTAATCTTAGGAGGATACTTCATAGATTTTCACTGGTCTCAGGTTTGAATATCAACTTCAATAAAAGCTCATTTACATGAGTTAATATGAGTGAGCAAAGGGTACAAAGTTTGGCTTTCTCTTGGAATTGCAAGATTCAAAAGCTGCCTTTTAGATATTTGGGCCTTCCTGTAGGGGCCAATATGAAACAGAAGTTGAGCTAGAAATCGGTCATTGAAACATTCGAAAGGCGGCTTGCTACTTAGAAAGGGAAAATGTTGTCTCTATGCATCAGACTTACGCTCATTAAATCGATGTTGGAGAGCTTGCCCACCTTCTCCTTGTCCCTCTATAGGATGCCTAAAGGAGTGATCCAAGAGTTGGAAAAAAGAGTGAGGCGATTCTTCTAGAGAGGAGAACCTGACGAATATGGTATGTGTATGGTGGCTTGGAATAAACTATTGCTCCCCATCTCCCATGGTGGTTTGAGATTAAGCCGACTCTCTACAAGAAATAAAGTGCTACTAGTGAAATGGGGGGCTAGATTTATCTCCAGCCCTGATTTCCTGTGGGCAAGAGTGTGATGGGATCATGCCCACAAATTAAGGAAAAGAGATGCCCACAAATTAAGGAAAAGAAAAAGATGGACATGATGATGAAGATGCCCACAAATTAAGGAAAAGAAAAGATGGACATGATGATGAAGATGCCCACAAATTAAGGAAGAAAACATGGAGGATTTTATGGAACATTTGTTCCATATGAACTTTCCTCCTCTATAAAAGGGGAGATGATCTTCCATGGAAATACATCCACAAAATGAAGAAAAACTCCAAGTAGAGAGTTTAGAGAGAAAAATAGAGAGTTTCCAAGTTCTAGAGAGAGAGAGAGAGCTTGAGGTAAAAATAGAGTGAGTGAAAATTCTCTACTGTAAAATACGAGTGAAACACGAGAGTGGGATAACTCGGGGTATCGGGCAGAGAGGATATTTTTACCACTGTAATTTCTCTATTTACTAGTGGATATTTTTCGGAGCTGGTCCCGTGGTTTTTCCCTCTGGTATTTAGAGGGTTTTCCACGTAAATCTTGGTGTTCCCTCTTGGTGGTGTTTTTCTTCCCCATCTACTTTTGACCGTGGTAATTATTAATTACTGGGGTAAATTTTATTTACCGCTTCCGCTGCACGAGTCAAATTCCCAACAAGTGGTATCAGAGCCTTGGCTTTGTAGCTGAGATCTTTGGGTGTTGAAGATGGAGGACAAGCCTGTCGAAAAAGCCATCAAGTTGACTTCGTCAAATTATGCCGTCTGGAAGACTCTGATGACGGACGTTTTATACTGCAAGGATCTTTTTGATCCTATTGAGTTAAAAGGTATAAAAGACGATGCAATAGCAGATGCTCTCTGGAACAAGATGAATCGCAAAGCCTGTGGGTTAATTCGACAGTCGATTGACCCCAGTCTTATTCACCACGTGGCTGACGAGACGGATGCATTCAAGCTCTGGGAGAAGCTGGAAAATCTGTTTGAGCGGAAAAATGCCATTGACAAGGCTTTTCTGCTCAAACGGCTTATCACAGCCACATACCGTGATGAACAAAATGCATCTGAGCATTTGAGTACGTTCCAGGAGTTTGCAAATCGTCTAGTAGCAGCAAAGGTTCTGCTAGACGATGAGTTGCTGGCTTTGATGTTACTGAATTCCTTGCCGGATAGTTGGGAAACACTAAAAGTTTCTCTGACAAACTCAACTCCAAGTTTGACATTGTCTATGGTCAAGGATAGTATCCTGAATGAAGAAACTCGGAGAATAGAGAATGGCATGATGAGCTCTAGCAATGAGGCCATGGTCACAGAGAACTGTGGGAAAGGCAAGTTTGAAGGAAGATCCCAGTCGAGAGAAGGACTGAAGTGTTACTATTGTGGCAAAGAGGGGCACTTTAAAAGAAATTGTAGACTGTTCAAGAAGAAGCAGGGAGGCGAGCAGAAGAATGAGAATGACCAAAGAGCTACCACATCTACACTAGAGGAGGTGGCACTATTTTCTTGTGAAGAAGATATTTGTGCGGTCAGTGATCCGTACACTGAATGGGTCATTGATTCTGCTGCATCATACCATGCAACTCCCCACAAGGAGATGTTCACCTTGTACAGAGCAGGAGACTTTGGCAAGGTTAGAATGGGAAATAGCAGTTTTGCTAATATTATAGGAGTTGGTGATGTTTTGGTCAAGACAGATGTTGGCCATAAGTTAACATTGAAAGACGTCAGACATGTTCCTGATCTGCGTCTGAACCTGATATCTATACATGCCCTGGATGTGACTGGTTTCCATAGCCATTTTGGCAATGGATTATGGAATCTGACTGCAGGAGATCTAGTTACAGCTAGAGGAAAGATATCTGGTACACTTTACAAGACTCAAGTGAAGCTGCTTGGAGATGAGGTGAATGCAGTAGAAGACTCTACCTCACCAAATCTGTGGTACAAGCGGCTTGGACACTTGAGCGAGAAGGGAATGAAAGCACTACGGTCTGTTGTTCCAATCGCCATAGGTACAAAACTACAACCTTGTGATTATTGTATCTTTGTCAAGCATCATAGAGTTCCTTTTGGCAAGACTGCTAAAAAGAAGGAAAGTTTTTAGTGTTTCATGAAAATGAGACATGTTCAACCCCAGTAATATCAGAGGCAATGATAGAGGCTGGTGGTGGAATTGATTTGGCACCGGAATCTTCTCCAATAACAACTGGTGGAGAAGATGAAGATCAATCTTTTCGGGTGGGTGCTGAATCAGAAGAGAATTCTAATCAGGGGGACCAAACCCCTGAGGTCGGCGAAGTAACCTCAGAATCTCAGGAGGATGAGCAACTCAGAAGGACAACAAGACAGAGGATGTTGTCAACCAAATACTCCAGTTCTGAGTATGTCCTTGTCACTAGCGAGGGGGAGCCGGAGAGCTTTGAAAAAGTCCTGGAGCATGAGGACAAAGCTCGATGGATGGAGGCTATGCTTGAGGAATTGAGTTCTTTGAGAAAGAACAGTACTTATGAGCTTGTGGAATTACCCCAATGAAGGAAGGCCTTGATGAAAAAATGGGTATACAAGCTGAAACGAGATGGTGATAATCTTGTTAAATACAAGGCTCGGCTAGTGGTGAAAGGTTTCAGCCAGAAGAAAGGCATTGACTTTGATGAAATATTTTCACCAGTCGTAAAGATGTCCTCCGTTCGAGTAGTACTCGGACTAACTGCCAGTTTGAATCTGGAGTTAGAGCAAATGGATGTCAAGACTGCTTTCCTCCATGGCGATTTGGAGGAGGAAATCTACATGCAGCAACCTGAAGGTTTTCAGGAGAAAGAGAAGGAAGATCTGGTGTGCAGGTTAAGAAAGAGCTTGTACGGCTTGAAGCAAGCTCCTAGACAGTGGTACAAGAAGTTCGACTCATTCATGACGAGTCATGGCTACACCAAGACAAACGCAGACCATTGCGTTTACATCCGTAGATTTCATGATGATAAATTCATAATTCTTTTGTTGTATGTGGATGATATGCTGATCGTTGGACAGGATGCTGAGATGATAAAGAAGTTGAAAGAAGATTTATCAAAGTCCTTTGACATGAAGGATCTTGGTGCAGCAAGGCAAATTCTGGGCATGCAGATTATTCGTGATCGACAAGCTAGAAAGCTGTGGTTATCCCAGGAAAGATATATTGAGAAGGTACTAGAGAGATTCAATTCAAAAAATGTGAATCCAGTCAGTACACCTCTTGCTGGCCAGTTTAAACTCAGCAAGAAAGCATGTCCTACAACAAAGGAGGAGAAGGAAGACATGGCAAAGGTTCCATACTCCTCAGCAGTTGGGAGTTTGATGTACGCCATGGTGTGCACACATCCAGATATTGCTCACGCAGTTGGTGTGGTGAGCAGGTTTCTCTCTAACCCGGGGAGGCAACATTGGGAGGCTGTAAAATGGATCCTAAAATACTTACGAGGCAGTTCAAAAATGTCTTTGTGCTTTGGAGGCTCAGAACCAATCTTGGAGGGTTTTTCAGATGCAGATATGGTAGGAGATATTGACTCCAGAAAATCAACTTCTGGATATCTGTTTACTTTTGCAGGGGGAGCTGTGTTATGGCAGTCCAAACTGCAGAAATGTGTTGCCTTATCTACAACTGAGGCAGAGTATATTGCAATGACCGAGGCAGGAAAAGAGTTGCTTTGGTTGAAGAGGTTCCTTCAAGAGCTGGGTTTGGAGCAAGATGAGTATGTGGTTTACAGTGATAGTCAAAGTGCTCTAGACCTGAGCAAGAATGCCACCTATCATGGTCGCACGAAGCACATCGATATTCGGTACCATTGGCTCCGAATGGCCATTGAAGAGCAGGAGATGAAGTTACAAAAGATTCATACGGACAAGAATCCTGCTGATATGTTAACAAAGGCAGTGCCTCGTGAGAAACTCCAATTCTGTGCCAGGTCATCTGGCACGGGGGTTCATCATTAAGCTCAACCAGAAAGTTTCTCCCTCAAGTGGGCATGAGGGGGAGAATTGATGGGATCATGCCCACAAATTAAGGAAAAGAGATGCCCACAAATTAAGGAAAAGAAAAAGATGGACATGATGATGAAGATGCCCACAAATTAAGGAAAAGAAAAGATGGACATGATGATGAAGATGCCCACAAATTAAGGAAGAAAATATGGAGGATTTTATGGAACATTTGTTCCATATGAACTTTCCTCCTCTATAAAAGGAGAGATGATCTTCCATGGAAATACATCCACAAAATGAAGAAAAACTCCAAGTAGAGAGTTTAGAGAGAAAAATAGAGAGTTTCCAAGTTCTAGAGAGAGAGAGAGCTTGAGGTAAAAATAGAGTGAGTGAAAATTCTCTACTGTAAAATACGAGTGAAACACGAGAGTGGGATAACTCGGGGTATCGGGCAGAGAGGATATTTTTACCACTGTAATTTCTCTATTTACTAGTGGATATTTTTCGGAGCTGGTCCCGTGGTTTTTCCCTCTGGTATTTAGAGGGTTTTCCACGTAAATCTTGGTGTTCCCTCTTGGTGGTGTTTTTCTTCCCCATCTACTTTTGACCGTGCTAATTATTAATTACCGGGGTAAATTTTATTTACCGCTTCCGCTGCACGAGTCAAATTCCCAACAGAGTGGTGCGAGGCATACAAGAAAATTTCTTGATGCAAGATGCCCCCTTCCCGGTGTCGAGGCTGCCTTTTAACCAAAGAAAGTGCAAAGTTTGGCACGGTATTATTTTACTCATCAACTTAGATAATGAGGTAGCATGAAAATTTAGGGATGAGTTTAGTATTCGGGTGTAAGGCGAAAGAGGAATAAGATTTTGGACAGAACCATAGGTTGCCAATAGCCCACTGCAGTATTTATACCCGCGATTGTTTGCACTTTGTGAACAAAAATCTGAGATGATCAAGAATTGTGGGTCGTGGCATAGAGGAGAATGGATATGGGAGCTCACATGGCGAAGAAGACTTCAGGTATGGGAGGAAGACAAGTGAAAAGAACTGGAGTCTCTATTTCAATCGGCAGACATCACATATACAGGGGATGACAAGGTAAAATGGAAATTTGACCCTTCTGGACTATTCACAGTCAAAAGTCTCTAAATAGAATCAGTGACAACAAATTTTATCTTCATGGATCTTACAGAAGCAATAGAGGGAAGTCATCCCTTTCAAGGTCATCTGCTTCCTATGGACTGGTTTACATGACAGTATTAAGACGAACATGGAGAAAATACAGCTGTCCAATAGTGTTCTTGAAGTGCCTCTCAAATTATTAACAAAGAAAAAAAAATAAAGAATGCATAGGTAATATTCGACTAACTAATAAGTGTGACTGCCTAAAGCTAGCCTAGGTAGTCAAGATGATCAAAACTACCGACTAATACCTCATACACAGTCCACAACCTTTCTAGAAAAATCTTATACGAGATTATAATCGCAACTTTTATATAAAACCCTATCGCCGTAAAACCTAATAAAAAAAATCTAACGACATGGAAAAAATGCGTTTTGGCGTTAATGCGTTTCTAGCCTCAGCTTCTGCCATCCCTTGTGCTCTGCAATCTCCACCGCCATTGTTGCTGCAATCAATTCCGTCCGAAAGCATATCGTACTCCCAACCTAGAGATAAAACAACCATGAGCAAAACCCCTGCAATTGCGAAAAATGCTCGCTGCAGTGGAATACCTCGGCGACCATCTTGAGAATCTGTCTGCGTTACATTTTACCCATCCTGACAGTGGATGAAACCACTGCACCTCTTTAATGGACGACGCTCTTCCGGGCCGTCTCTGAATATAATTATATTCTATAACCTTTATATGCCTTAGGAGTACATTTGAAAGAAAAATAAAGCGAGGCGATCTTAAATAAATGTTCTGAACGCCCGTATATGATTTTTGCATCAGCATGGGAATTACGCGAAATATACCAAAAAAATATTAGTCCGCCAAAAAGTAAAATCCCATACGTGCCCATATTTTCATTGTTATTAATTTCATGTCTTCTGTTTATACAACATTATGATTTGCAAAAGTATTACAAAAAAATGGCTTCCCATTTATTGCAGTACAATTGCAACTTGTTTTTTAATAAAGGTAGACTTTGTTAATTAAAAAAAAATACAAGTCAACTTCCATACCGCAGTTAGGACACTCATACTCAGACTCTCCAAGACCTGGCCACGAAGTGAATCCGATTCGTGATTCGATTCGATTCGATTCGTAAAAAATTTGATTCGATTCAACAATAATTTGATTCGTCAAAAAATTCGATTCCAATTCGTCATGATAAGAATTGAATACGGTTCAAGTTTTTTGTAATTCGTCAAACCGGCAAATTCAATTCGAATTCGAATCGAATTCATAAAAATTCAAAAAAGGGGGTTATTTGGATTTCGCTGACGTCAGCGCTGATGTCAGCGCTTGCGTCAGCATTAGGGGTAAATTATCCTTTTTTTCTTATCATTTTTTTTGTTACCGTTTTAATCCCTAGGTTACCGTTTTTTTACTGTTGGTACTTTTTAAATTTTTTTTTTATAAATTCAGAATTTCTTCCCAACTCTATAAATACCACCTCTTATTCTTCAAATTTTACACATTCCAATCTCAATTCTTTACTTCTCTTATTAAAAATTTGAGCTATATAAATTCTCCCTCAAGTTTACTAATTAGATATATTAGTCATACTTCTCATATAATTACTCATATTACTATATATTTAATCTTTGTACTCAAGATGGAATTAAAGCTTTAGACTCTACATTAGGACCAATTAAACAAGCACTTAATTTATTATGGGCTCGCCCAAAATTGCTAAAAGATTGGAAAATTTTTTGCAAATTAAACAACATGAAACCAAAACGTTTTCCACAAGATGTTCAACATAGTTAGAATTCGACTTATGATCAAACTAATAATATTATATTACAACCTTACCATTGGGACCTTGTAGAAAAACTAAATGAGCTTTTAGAATGTTTTAATTATGATACACATCTTTTATCGGGTATTTATTATCCTACATCTCATTTACTATTATGCAACCGTTTTTATGCCGAACATTAAAATTGATAGTTTACAAAAAGATATTATGGATTTAATGAGTGAATATAGTATTAGGAATAATGCTTCTACATCTAATGAACCAACTCCCTCTCCCTCACAAGGTGAAAAATTAAGTTTTGCGGAAAGATTGCTAATGAAAAAACAAAAAAGACCCCGAGGAATAAGTTTAACCAATTCGGAATTTGATTTATATCTTAACACACAATTTGATATTCTATTTGTCAAATCTTCTAATTTTGCTTTATTAGAATGGTGGAACAACCATGTAGAACAATTTCCGGTTATGTCAATTGTTCCAAAAGAATTGCTTGCTTGTCCGATTTCGACGGTTGCCGTGGAAGTTGGAACAAGCATTTCGAAAATATGACAAAAATATTCAAAATATCAAAAAAAATTAGAGGTTTTAGAATTTTTTAATTAAGTATTAAAATTATAGAATTAATTCGAATTTGAATTCGATTATAATTCGATTCTAATTCGAAAATTCATAATTCGTATTCGATTCGTCTTGTGAAGAATTGAATATGGTTTAATGTTTTGATGAATTCGAATTCGAATAAATTCGATTCGAATTCTTCCAAATTCGAACCGTGGTCAGGTCTATCTCCAACAACCGGGTAGTCTAGAGCAGTCTACACCACACCTAAGCTAATCTACGAGCCTAGACACCCAATGTGGATGGCCAAACTGCTCCCCTATACAGTCTTCCATAGCTTCAGTAAAAAAAAATCTATCCTTATAAAACTCCGAGAAAAATCAACGACAGAGAAAAAAATTACGCGCATAAAAATGCGTAAAACTATAATATGGAAGTAAAAATAAATCACGCCCTACATGGCGTAACAAGAAGTCTGGGGCACTACTCCACCAGTTGTAATCCTCAAGCTTGGAGAGAGCGTCAACTGCATTCTCCACCAAGTTCCAACGATCTAGCTTCCGCCACTAGGACATGAATCATCATAAGTAACACTTGATAACTGCTAGAATGGTTCTCAAAGATGCGGTGATTGCGCACATGTCATATAGCTCAGGCACCAGTGACAAATGCCACTCTCCATAATGCAAGCAACTGTGGGCTAAAAGTCACCCATATGCCAGACATTAAGAATTCAGCAAAAACTCACACCCTTAGGAAAAGGCGTCTATAAGATCGGTTCAAGATCTCTCCAAATACTTCGTGAACCCAATAAACCCATGTCTCCGCAAGATGACTAGTGTAAGCAGCCGCTCATGAACCAAACGCCAAACAAATAGTGCCCAAATCCAGTCCCCCACCGAACAGAGGGAAATGAAGCCTTGATATGATGATAAACTACCTTCGATGTCACCAGATCATCCGACGATTGCGGCCAAATTATGGACTCGCTATTAGGAGACCCCACCATGTAAGTTAGTATATCCGCCACAATAGCCGAATACTTCTCAAAGAAATCTCTATGGAACCTCCACCTTCCGTTGCACCAGTATTCAAACGTACCAAAAGGCATTTGATCTAACGGTAAAAGACGTTTATGACTTGATGGAGATCTAGGGTTCAATCGTAATTTTGGTATAATAATTTACTTTTCAAAAAAAAAAAGAAAACTGCCTAACATGATCCGAAAAGTTTTATGAAGATTTCAGTTTGGAAAAATTTTAAATATAGTATATTTAAGGAATAACAAAATTTGTCATGTTTGAAAGCAAAACATAAATATTTATAGCAATAATAATAGAAGAATATAACATGGGACTAGACCTAATGCAAATGTTTGATATGCTGAGACTAGCATTTTCTCATGACAAAGTGCATAGATTTTACGGTGCAATTTTTAGGTAAGCCTGATCACGAATCGAATCGAATCTGAATTAAGAAAATTATGATTGTATTTAATTCGTCCAAAGAAAAATGCTATTTTTTATCTTGCTTTGTGACAGACCGAACGCTTGACGCGGGACAGTAGCTGAACTGAGGTGACGGGCCTGGCCTCGAAGGGACGGGCCTGAGCTTGGAAGGGATGGGCCTGATGGGTGGTTTGAAATTACCACCCCCATTCCCCCACTCTTTTTTAAGAAAAATTTCCCCTTCTTTTCAAATCTTTTCCTATTTTATTATTTTTAATTTTTAATACATAATTCGACGGATTGATGAATTTGTTATATGGATTCGGTTTTCATTCATCTTTGGACGAATTCGAATCTGAATTACGATTCGTTTGAGACGGTTCGAATTTAATTAAAATTTTTGAAGAATCGAATTGAATTGAATCCGAATCGAATTCAATTCTTTGTCACCCCTAATTTTAGGTCCTCGAGGCGCTATCTTTGTCAACTGTTTCAGCAACATCGTCCCAAAATTTATTAAATGTGTTAGCTTATTTTGATCTCCTTCCCCATGAAACTCTTAAGCCATGCCTTGATCATAGCGTCAAAGCACATCCACAGGTTGAGGTCAGTCGAAGCAAAAGGTCTTTGTATTGTGTCATCGACATACACAAATTTGTTTTTCGCATTAAAGGCATTACTCATGTTGATGAATATTCATCATAATTGGCATCATGTAGTAAATCATTGATGAACACATGTCCAAAATTGTGAGAGTTGTGTATAAAGTACGAGAACATCACATCCACACTGTTTAATGTACTATTCAACATATTTTTGGAACTGGCAATTACAAGGTTCTAAAAAAGTAGCATAGTATTTTGAACCTTGAAATAAGATTTTGGGACGGTTCATGAACCTCTGGCTATAAGATTCTATTATTTTATAATTTTTTGGAATATTTTTTGGAGAAAAAATAAACCATGTGTACTTTGTTCCAAAGAAATCAAAACACATATATTTTTCTTATTTTTAAGAAGAGAGAAGTCTTATAGAATAATTTATTAATAGAGATCAAGAGAGAATTGATAATGAATAGTATGATTTTTTTTTAAATGAAAATGGTTTCGAAACCTCCGATTACGATTCAAAAAAATCAGAAACCATAACTTGAACCTTGTATAATATATAATTTCCATATGACTACAAAACAAGTTGGAAAGAAAATTGATCGTATTAGGAGAAGTTGCAGATTTGATAACATTTTTTACGTTGATCCCCGGGGAAGGTATTTGGGTTTGGCGTTGTGGTGGACTAATGGAATTGATGTCGACATTCTCATTTTTTCCAAGAATTGTGTAGATACTTCGTGTCGGTTTGTTTATTCGGATTTTTTGTGGTTTTTTTGTAGTCTTTTTCCAATTACTGCATGGCCCCGATTTCTCCTTGGGTGTGCATTGGGGACCTCAACATCATCGCTTCTCCGGACGAGAGGAAATGAGGTAATTTTCCTGAATTTTGGCAGATGGATCTGCTTAATGAGTTTATCCATTTGGGTGAACTCATAGACCTGGGTTTCAAAAGTAATCCCTTCACCTGGTCGAACCTGCAGCTCGGGGAAGCTAACTTTCTTCAATGGTTAGACAGAGGGTTAGCCAATGTTTCTTGGTGAAATGCGTTTCCCCGTGCTCAGGTGGTTCATAGGTCTTTTGAAGGCTCTGACCATTGCTTTTTGATTATGCATACTGATTTTTCTAAAATTAAACACAGATTCGAAGCTTTTTGGACTAAGATGGAAGGTTGTAGGGATGTGGTGGACCACTCTTGGTCAATCACTCCTCGTGATTTCCCTCCTTACATTTTCAGGAAAAGATCTGATCTTGTACAACTGATCTGCTCTGTTGGAGCAAAATTTTTAATGTTTGCAGGAAAGCCAGGATTGAAGAATTATCAATTCAGCTCTTTGTAATCCAGGCGAACGATCATGCGACTCAATGCAAGGACA
The DNA here is from genome assembly GCA_963995505.1 of Hypericum androsaemum. NCBI lineage: Eukaryota > Viridiplantae > Streptophyta > Magnoliopsida > Malpighiales > Hypericaceae > Hypericum > Hypericum androsaemum. The sequence continues at coordinate 12,788,228 of OZ023195.1, forward strand.
AAGAGGTTCTTATTAAGGTGGAACTCGCTGATTTGAATTTGAAGGAGGAAGTGTTTTAGAAACAAAGATCACGGGTGAACTGGCTCTTTTGGGGAGACAAAAACACCTCCTTTTTTCATACTACGGCTACACGGCGGAGACAGTTTAATCAGGTAGTTAAGCTTTAATTAGCGGATGATTCTTGGATTGAGGATGATTCTATTTTACAGGAAATGATCCAATCTCATTTTTAGTCTCTTTATACCCGCATTGTAACCGAGGATGCTGCTGATTTAATTGCTTGTGTTCTTTCTTTGGGTACTCATGAGATTGCGACTGATCTCGTCGGACCTATAACTTTGGAGGAAGTCAAGTGTGATGTTTTTAGTACAGGTGGTACCAAGTCCCCGGGGCCTGATGGGTTTCCTGAAATTTTTTACCATAAATATTTGTCTATTATAAAAGATGATCTCTTTGCTTTGATTCTTAATCTTATTGAATCTACTGTTGTGCCTAGAGAGCTTAATAGAACCTCCTTGATTCCTAAGACTAACAACCCTATTAATGTTCATTGTTTTAGACCTATTAGCTTATGTAAATTTTTTTATAAAATCTACTCGAAGGTGCTTGGTAATCGTTTGAGTCCTTGGATGAATTGCTTAATTTTGGAATGCCAGGGAGCTTTTATTAAGGATAGATGCATTCAAAACAATCTGATTATTGCTCATGAGGCCTTTCATTGCCTCAAAACTTCTAAAAGGAAAAAATCTAATCATTTGGCAATCAAATTGGATTTAATGAAAACTTATGATTTGGTCGATTGGAATTTTTTGAAGAAGGTCCTAGAAAAAATTGGCTTTCCCCCTAAATGGGTTAGTTGTGTCATGAATTGCATTCATTCTACATCTTTTAGTGTTCTTTTCAATGGTCATCCTATGCCTTTTTTTAATGCTACGAGAGGGATTAGGCAAGGGGACCTGCTGTCTCCTTTCCATTTTCTTTTCGTCTCTGATTCTCTTGCTCATTTTATGAATCGGGCAAGATGTAGAGGTGATATCCTTGGTTTTCCTCTCAACAGAAACTTCCATGTGTTAGCTCACATGTTATTTGTTGATGATACTATTCTGTTTGGGAAAGCAAGTGTTGTCAAAGCTGAATGTTTTAGATTTTTGCTGAATTCCTTTTGTAAGATGACAGGTTTGGCTATTAATTTTCATAAATCTTGTTTCCTGTTCTCTCGATGGGAATCTCCTGAGATGATTTCTGCCATCACTGGAATTTTGGATATGAAAGTTATGCCTACAGGTGACAAGGATCTATGAATTCCTTCTATTTGGGGTAGATCAAAAAGGGAAAATCTGACCTATATTTTCGAAAGAATGCTGGCCAAAACTCGAAGCTGGAAATAAAAACTGCTCTCGATGTCTGGTAAGGAGGTTCTTATCAAGTCAGTTCTTGCCTCAATCCCGTGTTATCTTATGCAATTTATTCTTTTTTCAGACTCTTTTTGTGATAAGCTTAATGGTTTGATGTCAAAGTTTTGGTGGTCAGGAGGAGACTTTGACAAAAGAAAGGTTTATTGGCTGAGTTGGGGGAAGCTTACTGAATCTAAATCCCAAGGAGGGTTAGGTTTTAAAGATATGAGAAATTTTAACATTGCTCTGCTTGCCAAACAGGTGCGGAGATAATTCAATCACCAGGACTCCATTTGCTATAAAATTCTGAAGGGTTTGTATTTTGCAGATTCTGATCTATTGTCCGCTAAATTATGTTATAGACCTTCGAGGATTTAGAGCAGCCTTATATCTGGTAGAGAGACTATTAGAGAGAGTCTGTTTGTTAAGATTGGGAATGGCTCTTCTACCAATATTTGGTGTGATCCATATGTTCCTTCGCTGCCTGATTCTAAAGTTGCTACTAGAATTAATTTGAATTCTCCTTTTGTTTCTATTTCGGAATTGATCTCTACTTCCACTATGAGCTGAAATTTTGATCTTTTGTAGGATCTTTTTTCTACGGTGGAACAACATGTTGTTTCCCAGGTCGCGTTGAGCCGGATATCCTATCCTGACAGGCTGGTGTGGAAACATAATTTGGATGGGGTTTATTCGGTAAAATACGGTTATCAATTGTTCAAACGACAACTTCCTTCCTCCTCTTTGGTGTCTACTGATGTTAATCTGATTCCTTTTGATCCAAGAATTTGGAGGAAGATTTGAAAACTCAAAGTCCCTCCTAAGATTCAGAATTTTGTCTGGAGGCTGGCCAGGAATGCTTTACCAACAACTGCTAACTTACATAGGAGAAGTCTTTCAAGATCTCCCCTTTGTCTAGTTTGTTGCCTTGCTGATGAGACCATTCTACATTTACTATTTTTGTGCCCTCATGCGAGGGCAACGTGGCATGCTAGTTCCTTTTACTTTAGATTTGATAGCTTGATTCATGGGACTTTCTGCCATTGGCTTGATGCTCTCCTTCTTTTATTTCAATCTGCTGCGGATCAGGATTTGGTTGCTTTGGGGTTGTTCACCTGCTGGAATCTTTGAATTTCCAGGAACAAGTTCCTCTTTGATGCGAAAAAATTGATCTGATTAGAACTAGGAGGAAAGTCTCTTATTCATACTTTGAATATTTGCAGATAGCAGGTGCAAAAGTGATGGACCATATATCTCCTGTGGCACGACCAACTTTATGGATTGCTCCATCCGTAGGAGCTGTGATGTACAATTATGATGCGTCTTGGTTGGACTCCTCCTCTCCAACTGGGATTGTTGTGATTGCAAGGAACAATTTAGGCCTTATCATTGAAGGTCAAACTGTGCGAAAGTAGCTTCTTCTCCTCTATAAGCCGAACTATCAGCTATTGAACTTGCGTTAATTACTATTGGACGCAAGTTTCACGCTATCCCGTTCCAGGTGGAGACTGATTGTTACTTGGCGTACTCTTTCATAAATGTCCCAACAGCTTGAATCTATTGGCATGTCGAGGATCTCGTCATTTGAATTCGTGGGCTGTTGGAAAATTTACCTAATTGTTTGCTTCTTTATATTCCCAGATTTATTAACCGTTTAGCTGACTGGTTAAGTAAGTAATATAGACTGGGTTTGTTTTCGGGAGACTAGCTTGTAGTCCATCACGTTGACCTTGATGTTTTACTATTTACTGACTTTCCTATTTAAGGAGTTGAATATATTCAGTGTATTTTCCCTTAAAAAAAGTTACTGTAGTAACGAAACACACACATATATTTTATTTTTTAGTAAATGAAAGATAAATAACCAACTTTCTACTACCCCACCACCAATCACAAACTCCACTCCCAAGATAATGAACCATGAACAATTATGAAAATTCCCCACGTGAAATTTGTTTTCCCATTTCCCTTTCGACCCTTTTTACCATCTACCCAAAAAAATTTCTTTTAAAACCAAACAGAAGGACGAATACATATATTTTGCTATATAAAAAATTGCATAATAGATATTACCAAACACCAAGACCCTAGTGTAATAAGCTCATTATCAAAACTCCCATTTGAAAAAATTTCCCCTTCCACTTCCCCTTTCAACCCATTTTTTCCATCTACCAAAAAGAATAAAATATTATAAATTTTTGTTTCTCGTAATTTGTATTTGTGAGTGAATAAAGAAGGGTATCTTTTTCTCAACCTTTTAAAAGCCACCATCTACCCCTCTCTCTTTAAGCTCCTCCTTTCTTATTTTTCCTTTTCTGCAGCTAAGATGGAGTTGCAGAGTTTTAGAGCCTGCAAGGAGCTTTCCCCTTCTGTGAAGAAGCCAGATCCAGAAGCACATATAGACACTGGTAGCTTTCCTCTTCTTCTTCATCCTCTACCTGATCATAAACTACTAGAAGATGACAAGGTAATGGAAGACTCTTAATTACCCTGTACTTGATCAATCCCACACGCTAGCTATTTGATCCCATATATCTACCGAATCTTGAAAAATGAAGTATGATCCATTGCGTCCACCAAACGTTGATATATGTACTCACTTATTTATATACCACACACTAATATTGTGCAAGGAAGTAAATATTTTGTACACGTCATTGCATCCGTTAATTCGTCTCATGTTCTTGGATTTAATATGTGGATGTGAAGGTTAACTAAAGGTTAACTAACCACTAAACTAGTCTCTATTATTATTATCTTTGCCTTTTTCAGGGCAGGAGGTGATAATTTTGCTAACCCAGAAGCTCAATTTAGGAGGAAGAAAAATAGAGAAAGAGAACGAAGGTAGGCAACAATGGTGGAAAAGAGAGAGGGAATTGTCATCCTCTTCTTCGTCTATTCTCTTTGATAAAAGTTGTGTGTATTTTATTCACACTTGGCTAGCTAAAATATACACCTGTACATCATCTATGAGAAAGGAATAAAATGGGGAAATTTGGTACAGAGTGTCCATGCTTTCCGCTTGTGTGTCCTTCGGGACCATTTGTGGATGTGAAAATCCCAACTGAATTGTTCCTTTTGTACACGTCATTACTTTCTTCTCAGCCGGAGGACAAATCTGTTGGGTTGGCTTTTGGGCTTGATGGGCCATATTCTTCTTTAACATCTGGCTGGGCTTGACTAATCTGATCAGGAGGCTTAAAATCCAAATACGCGTCTGGTTGATTGCTTACCTCCTCGATCTCTATATGATAATTATTTTTTTCCAATCTATTTTATTGAATCAAATTCAACACAAAAAGAGCCAATAAGAAATGGCCACGTACTTTGATGGGAACTCTGAAATCCAGGCAGCGTCGGCATCGGCAGAAGGGCTTCAAACCCTGGTACTCATGAACCCTAGTTATGTCCAATTCTCCGACACCAGCTCCCAGCAGCCCAACAACCTCGTGTTCTTCAGCTCTTCCGCGGCCAAAGGGGCCATCTCCGCCGTGTCCCAACTCCCCCCGGCCTCCTCCGCGCCACACTTCGTCGGGATTCCCTTGGACCCCAACGCCCACGACGCGTCCGCCCTGCATGGACTCCTCCCGAGCCTTCATTACAACCTCTACAGCCCCATGGACCACTCTCCGTCCGCGCGTGAGACCCCACGCGTCCAGCGGGGGCTCTCCCTGAGCCTCTCCTCCCAGCAGCAGCAGCAGCCTCCTCCTCACCCCGGGTACGGGTCACAGGGCCAGACGATATCGGCCGAGGACATGCGGGTCTCGGGTGGATCTGTGTCTTCCGGGTCCGGCGTGACCAACGGGGTCTCGGGTCTGCAAGGAGTGTTGCTTAGCTCCAAGTATCTCAAGGCCGCCCAGGACTTGCTTGATGAGGTTGTTAGTATGAATAGTGATAGGATTAAGAGTGAACTATTATCAAAGAAAGGTAATGGGATTGTTGGTGGGCCGAATAGTGACAAGCTGGCCGGAGAGACTTCCGGCGGGGACTACACCGGCAACGGCGATGGGGAAGCCAGGGGCAGGCGCGGTCCGGAGCTGACCACGGCCGAGCGGCAGGAAATTCAGATGAAGAAGGCCAAGCTTATGAACATGCTAGAAGAGGTATGTATGTGCAAGTTTATTAATTGTCACGTTGTATTTTCTTTTATGTACATCATTTTTTGGGCATTTAGCCGACAAATAAAAGAAGTTGGCAGGAATTGCCAATCATTAATAGGTTAGGAAATTCTGGTTTTGTAGGATTAATTCTATGGATCTTCAATTAATTAACTAGGAGTTGCCTTATATTTTGTTGCCTTATATTTTTTACAACTAGATGAATTATTAACATGGAATTGAAGGTTTTTTTTATTAACTGACAATTTCGTTGTCATCTCGTCAAAAATGAAACAAAAGAAAGTAGGGAACAAAGGGTGGTCCAGACCCTGGTATGATTATTCACTACACTGCTCCCAAGTCCTACCTCACAGTTCTTTACCTTTTTTCTCGTAATTTTTTGATATCTGTTGTTATATTTACTTATTATTTATTCGTATTAACGATGTTTTGATTGTAAACATACGAAAATACTAATTTATTTGTTAATTTTTTTAACCTGGCCTGAAGGTAGAGCAGAGGTACAGGCAGTACCACCACCAAATGCACATAATAAAGGCCTCGTTCGAACAGGTGGCCGGGATCGGTTCGGCCAACACATACACGGCCCTCGCGCTTGCGACCATCTCGAAGCAGTTCAAGTGCTTGAAGGATACCATAATAGGGCAAGTGAAGATCGCCAACAAGAGCCTAGGGGAAGAGGATAGTCTCGGAGGGGGCAAGGCGGAGGGTTCCAGGCTCAAGTACGTTGATCCTGCAGCTCGGAATGATGGCACAATGCCTGGCGGCCCCAGCGCGGGTTGCCGGAAAGATCAGTCTCCGTTCTCCGCGCCTGGCTGTTCGAACATTTCCTCCACCCGTGAGATCCTCTATCAAATGTGGACAAGCACAAGTTGGCGAAGAAAACTGGCCTGACTCGGAGCCAGGCACGTGTTTTTTTTTCGATAAATAGATGAATTTATTACTTCGTCTGCTTCACATGGATGCATATATATCGCCGATCTCATCTGATGGCATCTCATTTGTATTGAACATGTGTTCTCTCAGGTGTCAAATTGGTTCATCAATGCCCGAGTGCGGCTATGGAAGCCGATGGTGGAGGAGATGTACACCTAGGAGATCAAGGAGAATCAGAAGAAGAACAACTCCTCGGAGGACAAGGCAAGCCGGAGCGAGTTTAACGATGATGCAACTCCGAGACCGAAAAAGGGTTTCAAGAGCTTTGATAATTCACTAAACCAGCATATCAACTCAACCATTTCAATGTCCACGAGTTCACCTGTAGGTGGAGGCCTAGGAAACTGTAACGGTTGTGAGGATTTGGCGATTAGTTACAACCGCAAATGGGCTTCAATTGGGTACCAGCAGCCTACGGGTTTAATAGTGAGGATAAGATACTTTTGTATAAATAGAAGATTAGAGAAATTCTTGGGATGTATCTAAACTTTTACCAAACAATCAAGAAACTGAATCGTTTCTTTATCTTCTTGATCTCTCTCTCTAAATTTCTTCTCTGAACGTAACAGGAACCAATCCGGGTTTTCGCTTATAGGGACATCAGAATTGGAAGGGATCACCCAAGCAAGCCCTACGAAACAAAGAAGCACCGAGGTGCTGATGCAATCCCCTCCAGGGATTGCCCCATCAACAAACATGGACATCAAGTCTCGCGATTCGAGTAACGATATGATGCAGATTAAGTTCGGGGACGAAAGGCATGGTAGAGACGGATACTCTTTCTTCGGAGGGCCAAACAACTTCATTGGAGGATTTGGACAATACCCCATTGGAGAGATTGACAGGTTTGAAGATGATCATCATCAGCAGCAATTCGCCCCGCGGTTCTCGGGCAATGTCGTCTCCCTCTCCCTTGGCCTACCTAAACAAGGTCCAATATCTCCCACTCACACATTATTGATCATAATCAACAATGTCTCAGATTATGTTCAGCAAAAATTTTGTGCGACCAGCATATATCGAGTGCACGTAGCTAAACTCAAGAGCACACACACACAGATTACTTGAATGATAGCATCTCGATATTCTCATTACGTAAGGTATGCGTTATCCTAGGTCTCATCTCATATTCCATTGTTTGCATATGTGATTTCAAACAATTTAATCGTGTTCAATATTGTATTGCTCTCAACACAATAGGTGCGCACCATTGAACAACGAAACTTAGGAATGTGATCGATGAAGAACCTTCTCCTTTATAAGTATTTCTTCCATCATGATAAAACCTGCTTTTCTAGTCAGTCTTGCCAGGTCGAATAATGAATCATGACATTTTCATAGACTTTCCAAGCTAGCAGCACAGAATCATATTTTTAAAATACGTTAAGGATTATGAGGATAGCGTATTGAAAAAATATATTTTTTGGAATTGGTCTCACACAAGGGAAACAGAAACCACTTTATGATTTCCCATCCATTGGTCGACAAAGCAAACATGGTACAGTCCACGTTTTATGATAATTTCTTTTTAAAAAAAAGAAACGCATGTAATTCATAATAAAATATCATATTAGAGCATCAATCTCGATATTTTACTGAACAACGACTTTAGTTTACTAAAAACTGCTCTAGGCTATATAGACGGATTAATGATAAGTTCTACTTATTTCTTATCATTTGGATTTACAAAAATCCAATGCAGTAACAGATGCTTGCATTTTCACAAATCTCGCACTTTAACAAGAACTTCTCTTGTAGTTAAGCAAGACGGCATTAACATTTTTGAACAGGCACTCGATGTAACGATGTTCTTAAAACTGCCTCATCTCAACAAGGAATCAACTCGTTGACTCCCACTGAGGTAAACACCCGTGTGAGTGGGTTACTTTTCTGTCTCACATGCTCTGGTAAATATTTCCCAAAACAACATTCATACATTCGTATTGCCAAAACAACCATGTTATATTGAACAACTAATTTATTATAACATGTGTAAAAAATATCAGCATCTACGCAAACCTAGGGATCTGACGTATTTTTCAAACACATCTCTGGATACAACCTTGGTCATAGGATCTGCTATCATATCTTGCGTAGGCATATGTTTTATGCAGACCTCCTTATGTACAATCATATCCCTAACAAAGTGATACTTAATGTCAATATGCTTTGCTCTGCTATGATATCTAGGATCTTTAGCAAAAGCTATTGACGCTTGATTATCGGAAAATAAGCTTACTGGTCTTTTTGAGTTGGTTAGGGATAAATGGTTTAGAAATCTCTTCAACCATACTGCTTCTTGTACAGCTGCCGAAGAAGCAACGTACTCAGCTTCCATAGTTGACAGATAAACACACTTTTGTTTCTTGCTACTCCATGAAATAGCACCTCCGTCAAGCATGAAGACATATCCAGATGTAGATTTATTCTCATCCACATCACCACCCTAATCAGCATCGGTGTAACCTCTCAATATCAGGTCTTGACCTTGATAAACCAGTGAGTATTCTGCAGTCGTATTCAAGTATTTCATAATTCTCTTAACTGCTTTCCAATGTGCTTGACCTGGATTAGACTGATATCTACTAGCTATACCGATAGCATAGCAAATATCTGGTCTTGTACACAATATTGCGTAGATCAGACAACCAACTACATTAGCATAAGAGATTTTTATCATATCCATTTTCTGTTGAGCTGTTATAGGACACATATTTTTATTAAGATGATGGCCTTTGGCAATCGGGACAAACTTGGGATTACTATTATTATAATTAAATCGCTCTACTACTTTATGGATATATGTCTCTTGTGAAAGAGATAATAGCCTTTTCGAGCAATTTCTCGTAATCTTAACTCCGAGAATGTAATTAGCTTCACCCATATCTTTCATTTCAAAGTTGGATGAAAACCAGACTTTGAGCTCATTAAGATATCCCTTGTCATTTTCAGCTATCAGTATGTCATCTATATACAGAGTAATACAAACTTATTATCCGAATATTTCAAATAGACACAATGGTCTTCGAATATCATTTTAAAATCATGCGACATGATCGTATTATGAAAGCGAATGTACCATTGTCTAGAAGACTGTTTAAGGCCATAAATTGATCTCATCAATTTGTAAACTTTACGTTCGTAGCCTTTTTGGATGTAGCCCTCTGGCTGAATCATATAAATTTCTTCATCCAATTTTCCATTGCGAAAAGCAGTCTTAACATCCATATGATATAGCTCAAGGTCTAAATTTGCCACCATAGCCAGAATTATCCTAATGGATGTAAATCTCACAACAGGTGTGAAAGTCTCCTCATAGTCTATTCCTTCCTGTTGTTTGAATCCTTGGGCAACTAAGCGAGCTTTGTACCTTTCGATACAGCCATCTTCTTTACGCTTAATCTTGAGAATCTACTTATTCCTAATTGCCATACGTCCACTAGGCAGATCAACCAATTTCCAAACATAGTTTTTCTTCATCGAAGCCATCTCTTCCTCCATTGCATTAATCTATTCATTTTTATCAGGAGATGATAGAGCAGTAGAAACATTCTTGGGTTCATTCTCATCTTGTAGGATTGCCAAAAGAATTTCATTCGGACCATTGTTATTTTTTTAATGATGCCAAGAAAGTATTAGTAGTGCATTCAACCTCAAATTATTTGCGTGGAATGCTAGTTCTTTTGGTTCTACGAAGTTTATGGTTTTGATAAACATTTCTAATATATTCATCATAACCAGGAATAGTACTCCCACTAAAGAGATAATTCATACTCCCACTGGAATTTAGAAATGTACTGACACTTGGATCGTGAACTACCGGATCATTTTGAGATGAAAAAACTTGATTTTCCTCCATAATTCTCCCACTCGGTTGGAATGATCCAGATGATTCTGCTTTATCAATTTCATATAACGTAAGATCACTACTTACGTCTCCCAATTTCGGAAAATCATTTTCCAAAAATGTGACATCTCGTGATTCAAATTCTGTCACTTGTCCATTTTCGAGTTCACCTACGAAAACGTATCCCTTTGATACTTCAGAGTATCTTATAAAGACACTCTTTCTACCTCTCAGTCCTAATTTACCAAAAGAACTTAAGGTAGAATGGACATAAGATGCATACCCCCACGGTCTTAAGTAGCTTAAATCAGATTTTTGACCTGTCCACATTTCGTAAGGGGTAGTGGCGACATATTTAGAGGGGACTCAGTTTAGAACATATGCGGCGGTAAGGAGCGCATCTCCATAAAATGATATAGGCAAATTTGCCTCAGCCATCATAGATCTAACCATGTCAAGAAGGGTTCTGTTCCTTCTTTCGGCTACCCCATTTTGTTGAGGTGTATAAGGAATGGACAACTGATGTTCAATTCTTTTTTCTTGGCACAGAGTATTAAATTCATCAGAAAGATACTCATGGCCACGATCTGTTCGTAAGCCCTTAATCTTTCGATCATGTTGATTCTCAGCAAAATTCATAAAAATCTTGAAACAACTAAATGCTTCAGATTTGTGAGAAATCAAATAGACTTGACCACACTTACTATAGTCGTCTATAAATGTGATGAAGTAATACACAAACATCAGAATGAATTAACTGCAGTAGAAATGTGGCTCTAGTTCCTTTACCAAATAGTTTTCTTATGAATTTTCCTTCTAGACATCGTTCGCATGTAGGTAAAATAGCTTTATCTAAATTACCTAATAGTCCTGCCTTAGCTAGACGATTCATGCAATTTTGACCAATATGGCCCAATCTAGAATGTCACAAATTAACGTCATCTCGAGACGTTTGCACATTAGTGACTAAGAAAAAAATAAGATTTTGATAACTGATCAACATCCATAATTAAGAAACTACCTGATTTAAAACCAGATCCATAAAAAATATGTTCTAAAAATAACTGTATAAAACTATTCTCAAACAGCAATCGAAAACCAAGAGCCATCAAGGCTGAAAAAGAAATTAAGTTCCAGAAAATTTCTGGAGCAAACAGCACATCATGTAGAAATAGGGTACGTCCTTGACGTATGTTCAATTTACATGTACCTATACCCTTAACATCCACTCGTGTGTTGTTACCAACAAAAATATATTTTGCTCCTACCGGGAACCGTCGAAAATCAACAAAAGTTTCACGATCTTTTGTTACATGATCGGTCGCTCCTGAATCAATCACCCACATAGGATGAGTTTTAGATAGAAGAACAGTACTAGATACATATAATTTGCTCACATATGAGTGAATATGATGTACCTTCTTTTCTTCCATGCAATTTTTGGCGAAATGACCTTTCCTTTGACAGTTGTAACATTTGACTTTCTTGATGTTAAACTTCCTTTTTTTTCTTTCTTCCAGAATTTTTCTCACTAGTTCCAGAATTTTCAGCTTTGCTCTTGTTTCCATTTTTCTTACCCTTGCCCTTTTTACCTCTTATTCTCTTACTCCCTGTGCCACTAGACTGAGTTATGTGGGCTTCAGGGTGTACTCTAATAGCTAGGAAGCGATCCTCTTCTAGACCAAGGTGTCGGGCCATGTTGTCAAATGTCATAACATTATCGGCATGGGTAAATATCATTTTCATGTGTTCCCAGCTCACAGGTAGGGAACGAATGACAGCCTGGATTTGCTGCTCATTATTAAGCATGTGGCCAGCCTCAACCAGCTCACCTATCATGTTTGACATTTCTCTGAGATGCTTTTGCATAGAATGATCAGGGCGTTTCTTATAAGTATCAAATCTTATAGTCAAAGCACGTAGCTTCGAGATTGAAAGCCTCCCGAATCTTTCTTTTAGAGCATCCCAAAGGTCCTTTGCATTGTCATAGACACGAAACTGCCTGGTAATATCATCCATCATCGCACTTAGCAAGTGAGACGAGCAGTAGAGTTCTTCTTTTTCCAAGCTTTAAAAGCGTCACTATCACGCTTATGCTGTGTAGTGGTGCCTGACTCAGGTTCAACTAATATTGTAGATGTCATCTTAAGAACATATTGTTCTTCTAGCACATATAGTATTTTCATACTCCAGTTATCGTAGTTGTCACCATTAAGCTTCAACTCCTTGTTGAGCTCAGCGACAATTGATTTGGAAGCAATCGACATAACTAACGGAAATTATAAAAAGTACATAAAGGAGTCATTATTAGCAATACGATACAAATTTACTATACGTTATAACTCTGAATGATATAAAGTTCTTGACTAATCTCAAATTTAAAGTAGGTCACGGGTGTGTTTGCCCTTACCCTTCAAGAATTAATCTCAAACTTTAATCATCCTAAGTTCTAAGATATTAAATACAAGTGGAGATAACACGAGCAATCAAATAAACACATTATATAATCACGAAAATAAAAAACTCACAAGCCTTTTATTTATATATACAAGGATATACATGAAGTTTTGAATACACACATATGTATATAAAGTTTCTATGAATACCTAGTATAAAACAAAGTTTCCCAAAAATAACATATGTATATGGAAACTTTCAACAAGATATACTAAAATACATTAAGGATCTATTTATAGACCTAAGATGATTCAAACAGTCACAACTATGATAGGTGCGGAATCTAAAATCTACACCGCACATGGAATGGAAAAACTATAAAAGTATCCCTGGCTACAGTAGCGACGTATCATATGTCTACTACGTAGTTCCATAGGAGGATTGAGGATCATTTCCTCCAGAAGTCCTTTATTCTGTAAATAAAGTACTAACCCCGCCAGTGCATCTCTGTGTGAACAATCCTCAGGTTGTAGGAAAAATTCTATTTTTTCCTTAATCTTGAGTGTGATCAAAAGATCACTGAACATGGAAGGCCAATCCTCTCCATGGTCATATCCTCCGGCCCAGATGCAATCCTGCATCTTTTGATGAACATTCTCTATATGTTCCATTAGAACATACATATCGTCCTTTGGTTGTCGACTCGAAAGGAGACACTTGAGTATGCCTTCACGTATTTCACGTGCACAAAAATTTCGGTACACAACCGTCTTATATTTCATCATCGTTAATCTGCAACATATGCAGGTTAATTTTGGGTCCATACACATATTTACCCAATGATCAAAAATAGATAATTTTTAATCAAACGATGAACACATACTCAAAGGATCTGTTCAATTCCAGATTCTTAAATGTAATTGTATATTATGTTCAATATATTTCAGAACTTATTCCAAAATATATTCAAGACTTTAAAATTATTCTAATAATCTTAAAAACTTAACTACAAAATTAACTTATAATTTTTTATCAATATTAATTGAATTTTAATCGAATAAAATTAATTTATCCAATTAAATTCAAAAAATATTCAAGTTCTTGAAATTATCTTAATAATTTCAAAAACTTAGTTCAAAAAATTAACTTATAATTTTTTTATTATTTTTGATGAATTTTTATTGATTAAAAAATAATTTATCTAATTAAATCCAATAAAAATAAATTATGTCCAATTTTGACTTAAGTCAAAATTGGCCAAAATCGAATTCGGTTGAACCAAGAACCAGACCAATTCGTCCGGTTACAATTGAATCGAACAGGGGTCTAAAAATTTCCGGGAAAAATTGGGAAATTACGATTTTGCCCCTCGCAGATTTTTCCCTTTCACTTTCTCTCTCCCCGACGTTGAAGACGAAATCACCTCCGAATCACCCTCCTACGACCGCTCTCTCACGGCGGCGAGTCAGCGTCCGCCACCGGTCGCGTTCGACTCGCCGTGGCCTCCCGGTCACGACCGTGCTGGTCTCACGGCCCGTCGTGCCGCCGTTCTCATTCGTCGTCGTCTTCTCTCTTTTGGACGGCGGCAAATTTTCGAGCTACGATCGAACAATTCCGGCGACGTCGATTCATAAAGATGGTATCGAAACGTCAGAAACACGCCGGAGAATCGTTCTACGTTGATCGACGGCGTCGAAATCGTCAAAAATCGATGGATTTCAAAGGATATACGATTTGGGAAAAAATTGCCCCCAAATCGCTCGATTAGGGATTTCGGGGTTAAACTGAAATGGAAAATTTTAATTTAATCCCAAAACTTTTCCGAAATTTTCACCAAAAGACATGACATGCATGTGCCACGTAGATGGCCAAATTTCACTTTAGTACCTTAAAGTTTCGTGTGTGCGCAAATTTTGCCCGCGTGGTAGGACAAATTTCAATTTATTCCCGCTGGTTTTAAATTGATTACAATAAAGTACACCAGATTATAATTTTTATTAAAAATGATAATTAAACTCGATTTTTGAACCAAATATTCACAATTAAACTTGATTTCAAAAATCATATAATAACCAGAACTATCTAAGCAAGCTCTGATACCAAATGAAGGATCTGGCCCATAATTAACACATAATTATGAGTTAATTACTTCCTTATTAATGAAATAAATTCATTAATAAATAACAAGACTTACTTGTTGTAGCGTGCTTCACACAGTATCGGATAACGAGATATTGTCACCGGCGATTTACGATCACAAATGGATCGGATACGTAAATGATTTCCACGAGTTTTCTTACTTTGCAAAATATGAGAACTACAGGAACTAATCCGTAATAAGTCCTCTGATGTGTGTATATCAGAACGGGAAAAGTACCAATTGATCACCAGTTATTTCTCCCTTTTATAGGGATGTCTGGCTCTCACATGTGTGCCGCGTGTCATCCACGTGGCGCCACTTGTCTGCCACGTGTCGAAGCTACACAATAGCTTCGCCACGTGGTGCCATGCGTCGACCATGTGGCGGAGCTACCCACTAGGTTTGCCACATGGCGAAGCTACCCACTAGCTTTGCCACGTGGCATGCCACGCGTTTGCCACGTGTCGGCCACGTGGCATAGCTACCCAATAGCTCTGCCACGTGTCGGCCCAAAAGCCCAATGACTTTTGGGCCTAATGGGCCTGGGCCCATTTTTGCCCAATAATGAGTGACTTATGGGCCCAAGGTCCAATAGAAATGAACTAAGATAAATATGAGAAAAATAGAAATAAATAAAAGATGAGTAAAACGTATATGTAAATTAAGGTGTGAGCAAAGAAAAAGTAAGTAGTAGATATGTTAGACTTGGAGGAAGAATTATAAGATTCTATACGGATAAGTTTCCACCGAAACAAAACTTATTCTCATCAGAACCGAAACTAGACCTTAAATTGGAAACTAAGGCATAGAAAATTAAGAAGGCGAGTAAAAATAATGAAAGAAACGTGGGTGTCACCAAAGGTTGACACCTAAGTAAAGGAAAATAATAGAAGTTGAGATTAGGTGTTATAGATAAGTTCAACTTGCCAGCAAAGGTAAAAAATAAAAATAAAAAGCGGTGTAGATATCTTGGACGAACGGGTGAAAGTATAACTTGGTTAATGAGTTAAAATTGCTCATTCTTCCACTGAACCAGTAAACAATAACAGAGAAAAAAGAAAATGAAAGCAAGATAGAAAGTAAAACTAAAGGAAAGAAGGGAATTTCACTAAGGTGAGCTCATCTCCTCATTATTTGAAGGCTTTATTAGCGATTTTGTTAGAAAGAATAATACAGAGATAAAAATGTCAATTAGATTAACTACTAGAATTTAAATAATTAAAATCTTAAACCCTGGCCATGATTAGAAACGAAACTAAACAAAAGAATGAAGGTAAAATATTAATCCAGCCCTAGGTAAGCATGTTCGAATTATGTTCATCTTTATTATTTACTTATGAGTAGGAAAGTTAAGTGGGGACAACTACTCTATTTTAGGACTGAAACTACAATGTAATTAGAAATAAATGGTTTGGTTATATTAAATTAGTTAAGGAAATTAGAGTAATTAAGAACAAAACGGAAGCAAGAGAAAGTTAAAAGAAAGTAGAGAAAATATAAGAGCTCAACTAACTATGTAAGATTATTTCTATTATTTAGATCGGATTATTTCTGCACGAGTAATCTCAGAATCAAGATCAAGTTATAATCGTATCAGATAGTACAAAAAATTATAGGTTGAGTGAGTTATGTTTCCCAAACGAAACTGTTGATCGTGAAGAGAGGAGAAATTAGCAATTGAAATACTTATTGATCATCTACAAATTGGGAATGAAAGTTTATTTCGAGTTAAATAAGAACAACCTGTTTCCAATGGAAAATCCAGAGACACGGCCGGTTGAGAGGGTGGATTGAGCGGGGATTAAAGAAATCTTGTCCAGAGGTGGGGACTAGATTTTTGGCCATCAGATTCGTTTGTAAAAAAAATCTTCAAATCTGATGGTCAATAATTAATTAGGGGCATTTTTGACTTTTTTACACAAGAAAGATACCTAATTAATACTTCCTGAAAAAAAAGATACTAATTAAACACAACCCACCATCTCCCACGTCTCTTCCTCTTCTTCTTCTCTCTCTCCCTCCTCCATTTCCAAATACAAGAGGCTATGTTTCGTTGCTTCTTCATCTCTTTCCTTCAACCCATTCTCGTCTCGCTCCTCGCATCTCCGTCCTTTAGTTCGCCTCCCTTTTCCCCGATATGGACAAGCATGTGAGAGTTTGTGGCTCCTTTTTTTGTGTGACCCAATTAGAATGTGGTGGCAATCGGTATAATTTTGGGATCTTTTTTTTGTTGTAGGTTCTGGAGAGGGCGCTCGAGGAATGCAGGAACAATTTGGACTCTGCCATCAAGAGTTTGAATGTTGATATTTTTTAAATTTGTTTGGCGTTATATTTTTAGGAGAATGAGAATCCATTGTTTCTCCCGGATCCAGAATAGGGTTTTTCCTTGCGGCAGTTCCGCTGGCTAGAAGCAGAATATTGGGTATGGATAATTAAGGATTTGTTTGTATTTCGGATTCTCTATTTTTTTGATGAGAAAGGTTAATTTTTTTAATCTCTGTGTGGTGTGGTGCGGTGTGAATTGAATTAAATTTTTGCTTAGGCAGGTGCGATCTAACCCCAGGTAAGAGAGGCTAGATGATCCCAGCCAGAATGGTTGGTTCTTGTTGATGAATTTTGTTACTCGATTCATATACTGTAATTCTTTTAGGATGGAGATGCATCCATTCAAAAGAAGCGACAAAACACAAGACAAGATGTATCATTAACAGAAACAATAGTGGAACTTGATAATGGAATGGTTCCATCGGGACAAGATATTATTGGGTGAACATCAATCCCACTGTCTTACTACCACAAGACCATCTCCACAAGCAGTGAAGTAAATTCCCTTATTCTTCCTTTTCTGCTTTTTCTCTTTGGTACTAAGCTATAGTTATATTAGTTTTTAGCTATTTCGATATTAGTTTTTAGCTGTATTGATATTGGTTTGAAGGTGTATTGATATTGATTTTGAGCTCTAAAAGACATTAGTTTTGAAACTTATATATGAATAATATATTTTATAGTCATGTCCCCCTTTTTTTAGTTTGAATCTTATATATTAGGATGTTGTTATATTAATTTTATTTGGATTGATATTGGAGTAATTTTTGTTTCAGTTTTGTATTGTATGTGATATTCGTTAGCTTTTGATTTGATATTAGTTAGGATGTGAAGTGATACTGATTTGTATGAGTAGTGATACTGGTTTGTATGTGTAGTGATACCGGTTTGCATGCGATGTGATTCTGGTTTGTATGTATAGTGATATTGGTTTGCATGTGATGTGATACTATTTTATATGTGTAGTGATACTGGTTTGCATGTGTAGTGATATTACTATCATACCCTTTGTTGTATGATAGGAAGCGGTGGATGGGTGTTTTAACACTGAGGATAAAGTCAACGAGGAAGATATTGGAGTAGAGAACATTGTACCTCATGATATTGGTTTTGAGCTGTAAAGGATATTGGTTTTAAGGTGTACTGATATTAGTTTTTAGCTGTGTTGATATTGGTTTTTAGCTGTATAGATATTGATTTTTAGCTGTAGCGATATTAGTTTTTTGATGTAGTGATATTAGTTTTAAGGTGTTTCGATATTGGTTTAAAGGTGTATGGATATTGGTTTAAAGGTATAGTGATGTTATTGGTTTTTAACTGTTGTGATATTTGTTTTAAGGTTTATTGATATTGGTTTTAAGGTGTAGCGATATTGATTTTTAGCTCTACTGATATTATTTTTAAGTGTTTTTAACGTGTATCATTATATAATATCCATAATATTAATCATAGACTGTTTATGATTATTATTTTTTGATAAATTGAATAATTTATTGATGATTAACTAATAATTTATTGATAAATGACCAAAATCTTCAAATGATTTTCTAAATACAGTAAATCATAATACTATTCTCATCACTAAAGAACACAATTATTACATAACAAAATCAGCAAGGAGAGTTGGTCACAATGATAAATAATTTATAAGTTTTTTAGATCTAAAATTTATGGTTTAAATATTTCTAAAAAGGACCCTTTAAAGTGTTACTAACTACATGGCAAAAAAAAGTATTACTCATAAGATTTATAATGAACTTTTCCACTTCATAGAATTTGATATTTTAGGAGTAATTTGGGTACTTTTTATTCTCGGTATATATTCCCAAATATTTTATTCTCAATAGTTTATTCTCGGTATTTTATCAATTTATGGTATACCAGATGAATAAAATTGATATCTGTTTGTAAAGATATTGGTATATTACAAAACATATATTTCAACGTATATGAGATGTCCAAATTGGACAACCAATATCACTGCAGCTAAAAACCAATATCTTTTACTGATCAAAACCAATATCGCTACACCTTAAAACCAATATCCATATACCTTAAAACCAATATCAATAAACCTTAAAACTAATATCGATACATGTTAAAACCAATATCACTAAAGTTAAAAATCAATATCAATACAGCTAAAACCAATATCACTAGACCTTAAAACCGACATCCTTACAGCTTAAAACTAATTTCGCTACACCTTTAAAACAATATCCATACACTTTTAAACCAATATTCGTATACATTAAAACCAATATCGAAACACCTTAAAACCAATATTACTACAGCAAAAAACCAATATCACTGAAGCTAAAAACTAATATCTCAGAAGATAAAATATTCCCAAATTTTAATTAATAACATGGTGTCAATTTTAGCAGTAGACAGTTGCAACATTAGACTTTTGGTATATCTCCTTAGTCTTTTCACCTTTGACTTTCCTCTTTTTTTGATAATCTTTCCTCACATTGAATCTTTTTCTGTATGCATAAGTGTAGTATAAGTGTGCACCTCTTCCACTGATTTAAATTGTAATTTTTTCCACCGTTCCTTTTTCTCCATATCCTCAACTGTGTCCATTTCCTCTACAATGTCTGCTCCTGTTTGTTGAGTACCATCGATCACTTCACATTCTTGACCAAGTATTACATCTATGTTTCGATCTGAATAAGTATTGTCGGTTATTTTATCGATCCAATTCATGGGCATATGCCAACCGATATCAATTCATATGAAAACCAACATCAATTGACATTCAAACCAATATTATTCACATTCAAACCAACATCAATTTTCATGAAAAATCAGCATCAATTCACTTAAAAACCAGTATCAATTCACATGTAAACCAGTATCAATTCGAATGCAAATCAATATCAATTCACATGCAAACCAGTATTGATTCACATGCAAATGGAGGGCTAAAAACCAATATCACTGAAGCTGAAAACCAATATCGACGAAGCTAAAAACCAATATCATAGCAGCAAGAAACCAATATCACTGAAGTTAAAAACTAATATCGATGAAGCAAGAAACCAATATCGATGAAGCTAAAAACCAATATCACAGCAGCAAGAAACAAATATCGATGAAGTTAAAAATCAATATCACAGTAACAAGAAATCAATATCACTGAAGCTAAAAACCAATATCACTGAAGCTGCAAACCAATATCGATGAAGCTAAAAACCAATATCACTAAAGCCTAAAACTAATATCATATCAGGCTAAAACCAATATCAATACAGCTTAAAACTAATATTAATACACATGAAAACCAATATCAATACACGTAAAAACCAATATCAATATAGCATATAATCAATATCAGGACAGCCCAAAACTAATATCTTATCAGGCTTAAACCAATATCAATACAGCGAAAAACCAATATCAATACACGTGAAAATCAATATCAATACACGTCAAAACCAATATCGAAACAGCCTAAAATCAATATCACTGAAGCCTAAAACCAATATCTCTAAAGCCTAAAACCAAAATCATATCAGCCGAAAGCCAACATCATTACAGCTAAAAACCAATATCATATTAGGTAAAAATCATTATCAATAAATGTGAAAATCAATATCAATATAGCCTATAACCAATAGCGCCAATATCACTTTACATACTAACCAATTTCAGTAAAGCTACAAACCAATATCACTAAAGCTACAAACCACTATAATTAAAGTTGAAGACTAATATTAATGAAGCAAAAAACTAATATCAATTCAGGTGAAAACCAATATCAATAAAGCTGAAAACCAATAGCGCCACAGCCTAAAACCAATATCAATAAAGCAGTAAACCAATAGAACTATTGCCTAAAATCAACATCAATACAGCAAAAAACTAATATTAATTCAAGTGTAAACCAATCTCAATAAAGCTCAAAATCAATAGCACTACAGGCTAAAACCAATATCAATAAAGCTCAAAACCAATAGCACTACAGGCTAAAACCATTATCAATAAAGCTAAAAATCAAGCACTATAAGTGAAAACCAATATCAATAAAGCTGTAAAATAAATGCGACACACATTAAAACCAATAGCCCTGCATCTTCAAACCAATTGCAATGGTCTACTAAAATCTAATTTCGCTACACCTTACATATCAAAACCAAATACAAATCAGATTTTAAAATCAAATATACTAAGGAAACAAATAATCACGATCAATGGTAAAACCAATATCTAGACCAGGCAAACCTTTAAACAAATACAACTCAGATTTTAAAAATCAAAGTTTGTCGAAGACGAAGAAGGTTTGGTAACCAAAAAAATGTACCTTCAACAGAGAAGTATGTGTAGTTGATTTTACGTAGAATGCTAAAAATATTAGAATAATATCCCTCCCTTTTTTTCCCGTAGTTTTAGTCGTTTCAAAGCACTCTGATGGATTTTTTGTTCTAGGAAATTTAGTTTAGTGAAAAAGTGGCTGGTAGGGTTTTTGATATTGGTAAAGAGTCTTTCCTTACAGGAAGTTGAAGAATCTTCCATGTTTATTGGTGGTTATTTTTTACCTTTTTGAATTTCCATAATTTTTATTCCTGATATTAGTGAAGAGCAATTTTCCAAAATTATCCTTAACAAATTTATTAATACCTAGATTGCCACCATCTCTCTTTTAGTCCCCAAACTTGGGGACTATCCTTGTCCCCATCAAATCCTCCCCGGTTGTTGAAGGCAACTTACTTTGATAGTAATGGATCCAAAATCTTGATGGTTCCAATCTAAATTAAATTATTTCATAAACTCTAATTATTGGCTTTTGTATTTAGATAAAATCGGTGAAAGAGTTGTTCTAATTTGCTCAAGTCTCAAGTTCGAGTCCTTCTGAATACACCACTATTAAATACTTGTTGAATTTTTTTTTCCTTCTTTCAAAAATCTCGCTAACTTGAATCTAAATTTGTCGGTACGTTCTAAACCAAAAAATTAATGAAACCAAAAGTTTTGTCGGTGACAGAGCTCAAATTAACAATTTTTACTTATTCGTCATGTCTCTCCTACTCCGAAGTCCCACACCCTCTAGGCGGCTCGTGGTGCGTACCACTCAAGATTAGTGACCCTTCGCCAACTTGGATGCAACCGAAACCGCCAGTTCTGTATACGCTAACATTTGTTCGGTAAAAAAATAGTTTGTACCTTTGTATGTGCCTGATATTCTAACCTGGTTCGTGTTCCTTACGTCCGGTTCTAATTCCGATCTAAAAATCATGCATCTACTTCCACTCCAAATTTAAATTTGAATACTATCAAATTGTTCATATTCGATTCAGTGCATTTTAATTAGCCGGTTCAAATTCGAAGTAAAATTTGAACCGAATTTAATTTATTGCGAACACTATCGAACCCTGATTATCTAACACTAATTTTAAACTCAGATCCGTCGAGTAAAAATGATTAACCACGTGGTACTAAACTAATTTATTTTTATATATGACTTTCCGTTATTTAAAAAATCAAATATTTTATCACTTGGTAATTCATTCCTAACTTTAGTTATCTATTTATTGCTATATGCGCCGGGATTTGAATTCTGTTTTGGTTTTCAACCTTTACGAATACTCATGGATATGCGAATTCGGACCACAAGTTCCTTTCTTTGACTGCCCAACGTTCTCCCTCATCTCGTTAAACGTACTATTTAATATTTATGACAATACATAGCCAGCTTGTGAGAAAATATGACCAATAATTTTGCCCTCCAGTTCAAAAAAAAAAGACCAATAAGGCAAGTAATCAAAGACCAGAAATATTGGACATCACTTCTATTTCTTCTTCAACTTTCTACCCGTTTAATTGACTGATAAGAGAATTATTCTTACAATTTCAAAAAATTTCAAATTTCAACTATTAAAAATACAACCATATATCAGAAAATCCTACTCCATTTGAACTTAGTATCCGAACACCAGAATTTCTCAACCAAAAAAACTCTCTCCGTCAAATGTTTTTTAGTCAATATAATAGCCACAATCTCTTACCAATCCGGAACAACTACTCATTCCTCTCATTTTTACACCTCTCTCCTACATTAATTAGCAAGTGATCTGACCTGACCCTCTCCTGGTCCAAATCCCAAACCCACAAACATATAAATAAATAATTTCGTAAACTCGAGACAACCAAAATTTGATTTTCCATACAATGGAAGACGTAGATGTTGAGATTCCTCAATATTTCATCTGTCCAATATCCCTTCAAATAATGAGAGACCCAGTTACAACCATTACCGGGATAACCTACGACAGGGAGAGCATCGAACAGTGGCTATTCACCAACAAGAACACTTCTTGTCCCTTAACCAAACAGCCTTTACCTATGGATTCAGACCTTACCCCGAACCACACTCTCCGCAGGTTAATCCAAGCTTGGTGCAGCAACAATGCCTCACTGGGGATCGACAGGATCCCTACTCCGAAACCCTGTTTCGATAAGCCCTTCTTCGTAGAGTTGATGAAGGGACTAGCCGCGGCCTCCAGCCAGGAGAAGCAGTCGGTGACGTTGAAGCGCTTGGAGATGCTCGCGGTGGAGAACGAGAGGAACAGGAAGTACATGGTGGACGCGGGAATCATGAAGGCAATGGCTATGTTTATCGTGTCAAATTGCTATAGCAAGGGACAGTTATTGGGTTGCAGGAAGCTCTTAGCTTGTTACACTTGGTGGGCGTCCCTTCGAGTGATTGGAAGGCGATTCTGGGAGAAAACGATAAGGTGATCCAATCGTTGACTTGGGTTTTGAGGTGCAAGAACTTGGACAACCACAACCACGGGATGGTCTTAAAATCCAATGCGGTTTGCGTTCTGAACAAGTTGCTAGGGGAGGCAAGCTTGAGTGTTATAGAGAGGCTTGATGTACAGTTCTTCGAGACGATAATCGGGTTCCTGAGGGAGAAACACACCCAACACGGTATCAACTCCGCGTTGCAGGTGTTGATGGATGCTTGTCCATGGGGTAGGAACAGGATCATGATGGTAGAATTGGGTGCGGTCTTCCAACTCATCGAGCTCGAGCTCGGGTCGCCCGAGAGGCGGACGACCGAGCTCGTACTTGGCATATTGGTGCATTTGTGCTGCTCCGCGGATGGCAGGGCGCAATTCCTGAGCCACAGGGGCGGATTGGCCGTGATATCGCAGCGGATACTAACCGTCTCCCAGGTCGTGGAAGACCGGGCAGTGCTGGTCATCTCGACGATATGCAAGCACGCGGGGAGTAATACTACGGTGCTTCAAGAAATGTTGAGTTTTCAAGCTGCGAGGAAGTTGT
This sequence comes from Hypericum androsaemum, assembly GCA_963995505.1. Taxonomy (NCBI): domain Eukaryota; kingdom Viridiplantae; phylum Streptophyta; class Magnoliopsida; order Malpighiales; family Hypericaceae; genus Hypericum; species Hypericum androsaemum. Next base: position 12,812,675 of record OZ023195.1, read on the forward strand.
GTATATTGCTTCAATCTGAACACGGAGGCTATGGCTTGAAGCACAAGGCAAAGGAAATCCTTAGGTCATATTATCATGTCTGGAAGGATTCTCTTTGCTTCTCTGTTAAGGTATCCTAGCTAGCTAGCTAGATAATTAGCTAACAATAATTACTAGTATTGTACTGAAATTAAGATTTTTTTTGTAAGGTGTGAATATAAATTTGAGTTTTACAATTTGATTATTTGTTCTTGGTCTACCTTAAGATCAAATAATGACATGGTTGGTAAACAAAACTTTTGAAATTTGTTTTGTTTTGGATAAATTATTAGCCAGCTAGATTATTAGACCCACGTATAATCAGAAGATCGAGAATCATCATTGTCAAGGAGTTTTAGTTTTGTTATTATTCTTGAAAATCATATCTTATATTTTTTGGTTTATACTTTTTGTAATTTTACATGTAATTTTATCTGTCAAAATTTTAACCCTAAATTTCCGACGATATATATTACACTTGTGTTATTAGACCAAATTACTTTTGATAATTTGAATTGAACTAGCATGATTATTTTATTAAAATCCAATGGGAATTCTGAGGGGATCACAAGGACATTTGGGCATCAGATTTATTTTTACATTTGTTTAATGAGCGGGTTCCGGTTAGTCCAGATTACGGAAAAAGCGCGTCCAGTTAATTTCCGGAGTTATATAATTGATGCTCCTTGTCTTGGTTGGATTGCCAACGGAGATTTGTGGTGCGAAAGGTCATTTTTTTCCGCATAATCTTGAAGCCTCCGGTACAGTTATGTCATGTGATGGCATTTTTTGTTCATATATATATTATTTGATGCAAATCGAGGGCAACGGACAAATGTAAAGTCAGCAACTTTGAATCCGTGACCGGACACAAAATTCTCGCCGGTCAGCCCACTAGTCGACCCTTGTGGTCTAATCAAATAACACTAATTTAATTTCCAGTATGTTAAACTACAAAAAAGATAATTTTTTTATCAAATTTGAATCACTCAATATATCTTGTTAAATTAAAATAATGTTGGAAAATCTAGGCTGGTCTATGAACTCTTATCGTCAGGATGCAATGAAGTCTCCACACCATTGTCGAGTTCAATGATTGTACTACCTTGACACGACTAAGAATACTCTATGACATAATTTTCTAATGATGCTTTGAGAAAGTGAGTAGGATAGCTTAGAAGTTGGATGGATGAATGGAATGGAAGATAAAAGCAACTATTTATAGAGATTTGGCACTATCTCTAATGCCTCTTCATCACCAAAAATGCCCCTTGAATAAGTGTCAATGGTGGCTTGTGGATTAGGTCACTTCCCTTGAGTTTAAACTCAAGAGGCACGGAGTTTGAATCTGTCTGTGCCGACTTTCGATCACCAATCAACTGGCGGCCGCAAGTCACTTGGTTTAGGAACTCTCTGACCAAAAATAATGGCGGTCGCCAATGAACCTGCGACCGTTAGTCATTTGTACCAGAAACTCTAGGACCAAAATTATTGGCGGTCACCAATGAACTGGTTGATCCCAGTTTTGGACGGGGGCTACACGCATGAGTTTAACCTCCTGTCATAGCGGCTCAATGGTTAAAAAATACTAACTCTTAAGGGAAAAAATGATGGGTAAAGTTTTGATTAATGTTGGATTAAGGAGCCTCAAAGGTAATCGTAAGAGGCGTTGGATGATTGAGTGAAGACCAAGCGGTATCGGTACTTGTCTATTGGCCTCGCAAGTGCCAGCTGTGTTTTTTGGGCTAAGGACCTGGTGCACGCCAAAGGTCTCGCTGCAGCCAGTAGGAGGAAACAAAACTTGGAATATTGGAGACCTGGCGGCCATCAGTCGGGTGGCGTTAGCACCTTACACACCGGACGAAGTCAAGACTGTGTTGTTTCATATGCACCCAACAAATTCCCCTGGCCCTGAAGGAATGGCCCTACTTTTCTACCAAAAGTGTTGGCCTACGGTGGGAGGAGCCGTGCTCACTACAGCATTGGCAGTTTTTAATGATGGTTTGGATCCTTCCTTCATCAATTAAACAATTATAGCCCTGATTCCAAAAGTCAAGAAACCAATCTTATGCTCAGAATTTTGGATTACTAGTCTTTGTAATGTCATTATGAAGATCATCACTAAAATAATTACTAATAGGCTAAAATCTTATCTTTCCGACATTATCCATGAGAATCAAGGTACTTTTGTTCCAGGTAGACTAATTTTTGATAATTCCTTGGTGACATTTGAGGCTTTTCACTTTTTGAAGAAAAGGAAATAGGGAAGAAGAGGCTAATGTGCGCTGAAATTGGACATGATGAAGGCATACGACTGCATAGAATAGCCTTTTCTGGAAAGGATGATATTAGCCCTGGGTTTCCTAACTTGCTTTGTTTTGCTGGTTATGAAATATGTTTGTACTGTGCAGTATACTATTCAGGTCAACGGACATATTTGTGAGTATTTTACCCCCCCCCCCCCTCCTACTAGGGGCCTACGCCAAGGGGATCCTCTCTCTCCCTATTTGTTTCTATTTTGTACATAAGGACTAGCATGCCTACTCAGTCAAATTGAGAATGCTGGCATTATACATGGTACTACAGTGTCTCGGAGGGCTCCATCCATTACTCTTCTGTTGTTTGCTGATGATTCTCTTCTTTTTGCCTAAGCAACAGAAGCTGAATTGAGGTGTATTATGCACATACTAGCTACCTATGAAAGGGCATCGGGGCAGAAGGAAAATCTCCAAAAGAGCTCAGTCTTTTATAGTGCTAATGTGCCAGATCATTCAAAGCTTCTTTTTCAGGACATTCTGAATATGAGAGTGGGATGCAAAGGTGATAAATACTTGGGCCTTCTGATACTACTGGGTAGGTCGAAGAAACTGATATTTAATGAACTAAAAGACAGGATTCGAAAGAAGATGGCAATTGGAAAGAAATATTCTTCTCTCGGGCAAGAAGCGAGACTCTGATTAAATCAGTTCTGCAGTCTATTCCAACCTATATTATGATATGTTTCCTATTGTCCGGAGATACCTATGATCATATACAAAAGCCATTAGGAGATTTCTTCTGGGGCAGCTCTAATGGTGAATGAAAGATGCACTGGAGGAGTTGGGATCGTATGTGCTAGTCAAAAAACTCTAAAGGAATGGGCTTCCGTCGAATTCAAAAGTTTAACAGAGCCATGTTAGCTAAACAGGTTTGACGTTTTCTTGTATGCCCTAACTCCTTGACGGTGAGGGTTCTTAAAGGTAAATACTACCCATATTTCACTCTCCTACAAACCCCAATCGGGTATTCTTCCAAGTTATACTTGCCTTAGTATTCATGCATGTCTGTCTCTTCTATCTACTGGCTTGGAGTGGTGGATTGGCTCAGGAACTGAAATAGATATTTGGGCCACCTTCTGGCTACTAGGGATCCCTGATGGTCACCCCTCATACTTGTACCCAGGTATGGATGCGTACCGTATGCTTTCTGACTTGATTGTAGATGATCTGTCCAATGAAATTGACCTCTCATCGACTCTATTTTTCTCCCATATGAGGCAGCACAAATAAAAAGTCTTGTTCCGAGCTCGCGCAACCCTACTGACTTGATACGTTGGAGGCACTCTAAGGATGGTATGTATTCTATCTGAAGCGGATATCATACTGATCTAAATACTTGGTGGCAATCATCCTCGCTCCCCCTCCAGACTTTGCTGCTTGGGGTGTGATGAGTGTACAAACACTCGTATTTTGTTATGAGTTTCGTAAGTGTGTAATCATGTTCTTGTTAGCTTTTGTCATATCCAAGTGAGTCTTTTTTATCGTTTGTATATATTCGAGTCATGGAATAGACTTCTACCGTTTGTCATGTATTTTTGTAGGAACTTGGAGCAATTCATGAGCACTTTGGGCGAGGATTTGATGACGAGGCGTTGGAGCAAAAAAAAGCTAAAGAGACTTGTGGTCGCAAGTCAATTGGTGGCCGCCAGTCCCAGTGTTGCCAGATTTTCTCAACTTCTTATTTTGTCGGGTGTTCGACTTAGTTTGGATGACTTTTGGGCTCCTCTTTCGGCCCTAGGACCCTAGTTATGTTATTTTCCTTGGCTAGAAAGACTTCTTGTTTAGGTTAACCTCCTCTAAAATTTCCTATTTTTTAGCTAGGTGTTTGGCTATATATAGGCCATTAGTATTTAGGTTTTATTAATACATTGTTTCAGCGACCTTGAGATCTATTTTTTGATTAATAAAGTAGCACGATTCCAGTTAGCGACACGAAAGAGATTGGCAAGGCTTGATCATCACGACTAAGTTTTCTCTATCTCTATCTTTATGTTAATTTTTATCATATTTTTCGTTAATCCATCTTGCTTCGTTGCCATGCTTAGCAAGTAGTTCTCTTATGAGTACGATACCTTAATTGTGTGACTACTTGTCTATGTTGGACTATGGTTTGATTATCTTTCATGGTAGTTGTCAATTGATGATCGTAATGCTTAATCTAACTTGATCACTTAGATTATGATGTTAGTTGAGAATAAGTGACTGGAAGGCATTAGAATCAACAGTAGAGTCAATTGATATGTCTTACGATATTAATGAGGAATCTTGATATTAAGAGATAACCCGCTAGGAGTTAACTTCATAATTGAGTTCAGTTTGGTTCTCGATCTAATTAATGAGCGGAAGCATTGATTAGTAATCGTGAACTACTCTAGCTTGATTTTATCATCCTAATGAACGGAAGCATTAGAGAGATGCACTAGAACACTCCGGGTACTAGTTAGAGCTTCATAAAACTATAGTCTCGACATAGATAGGTAGTCCATAAAGGTATCGTGCTCATTTGTCTCATTTTGATTCACAACTCTTTTATTTGCATTTTTGGTTTCGTTTATTTACATGCAACTCCATGACCTACTTAATAAATTTTAATTCCCCGCTGCATATAATTAATTGTTCAGATTTTGTCTTCAACCCTCAGTATGATAACCCTACTTTTTACTATACTATTTGTTTGTGCGTTTGTTTATTCTCAATTTCTCGTACATCAGGGTGAGCTCTGGACTCGAAGTCGTCGACTATCTTGCCCTTCACGTATCAAGATTTTCCTATGGAGGGTATTTGATAATAATCTGCCCACTCGCACTAACTTGACTAAGAGAGGTATTAATATTGCTGATGTTTGTCCTTTCTATGCTGGTGCGTCTGAATCTGCCTGCCATCTTTTTTTTCATTGTAACCCATCCAAGGCTCTCTAGACTGAGTTGGATATTTTGCTAGTAATAGTACCTGACTCGTCTCCCTCTCAGCATTGGTCTGCTCTTCTCGGCTCAATAGATGGAGATGAACTAGCCCACCGTGCCTCTTGCCTATGGGATATTTGGAAGTACCAAAACTTGTACATCTTTCAACCTAAAAATCGGAGTAGTTTGCAGGCGGAAGTGAACGCTGCATTCAAACTGTTGGCAGATTTCAGAGCAGCAAATGCTCGAGCCTCTAGCTCGTCTTGTTCTCAATATCCACGCTGGAAACCCCCCAGGGCGGGTATGTTTCAAATTAACTTAGATGCGGGAATCTCGAGTACTGGAGAGGGACAAGTGAGTGCAGTCATCCGAGACTCTAGTGGAGCATATGTGGTTGGTGCTGTTCGTTTGGTCCAGCATATCTCTCATCCAACCTTGCTAGAGGCTTTTGGAATCTTACTGGGAATTGAGATAGCTGCATCTATGGGACTCTCGAAAGTGATACTAGAGTCTGATTGCCAACCTATTATCTTTGCTTTGCAACGCCTGACCTTGGATCGTAGTGATTTTTTTCGAAAGTTAAATATTATACCTAGTAACAATGTCAGGAATTGAACCCATAATTTTCTTAAAGTTAAGCAACGCCTATGCCGGTAGGCCAAATGCCCGTTGGCAAAGATATTAAGACTGCAGTTCAAGTCTTCGAGGAGTGCACGTTCTATTTCGCACGACACCAGCCCAATATGGTCGCACATCTTTTAGGAAATTTCACTCTCCCCGGGGACTCTCAATTTCAGCTATTTTCGTCCCCTCCTAGTTCTTTATCGGATGCCTTGTTGACGGACTTGATGTAATGTTGGCTTTCTGCCTTGATTAATATAATGAAGTATTTTCCCTTTAAAAAAATAAAATTGATGCACACAAACAAAAACCCTAAATCAATCCGAACAAAGAACACAAACTTTCATATCACATTTCAAATGTTATATAAACAACAGAAGATATGTGAAAGCCTTTATTGCCATATTTTATAATGGCAGAGCATCAACCACTATAAATTAGTGAGTTAAGTTAATTTCCTAGTACGTTTAAACAAAATCAGCAACCTTGCACCAACCAATATCGCCATATTTTCATTATTAGCCCGTTAAAAAATAGAATTTCATTTATAGTTATATTTTCATTATCAGCCTACTAAACAAAATACCCATATTGCCATTATTATTAATTCTAAATCTTATCTTTCATTTAATGTCAAGAAACCAACATGGTAATTACATGAAATATACCAAAACAATATTAGCCTGACAAAAAAGTAAAACCCCATGTACGGCCATATTTTTATTGTTATTAATTTCATGTCTTCTATTTATACAACTTTTTGATTTGCAAACGTATGACAAAAACTAGGTCCAACAACATATCTAAAGGCTAAACATGGCATCCGTCTGTTGCAATACAATTGCAACTTGTTGTTTTACCCTTTTCCTTATTGTTTCTTTAACTTGTCATGTCTCTTCTAGTGAGACCAACTATACTTTTGAAGCGTTGGATGAGATACACAAGATGAAGATGATAAAGGAATACCTCCAAAAGATTAATAAACCCGCGGAGAAGACAATAATGGTATTCTTATTCAACTTTATGTTTTATCGTACCAGATATTTTTGTCTTTCATAATTTATCTTAGATTCTTTTTTGACTATATTTTTGTATGGATATTTTTGCATTGCAGAGTCCCGATGGTGATATTATAGATTGTATTTTATTTCATAAACAACCAGCTTCGACCATCCTTTATTAAAAGGAAAGATATCAATGGTAGTCGATCTTTATATATTGTTCTTAATATTTAAGATGAGTGCTAATTTTGATTTATATATCATCTAACACTTTTGAATTTTCTTTGGCTTTCTTATACTTATAAATATTATATAGGAGCAATCGAAAAAAGAAAATGAGTTTAATTCTACTGATGAAGTTATTGAGAATTTTCAACTATGGAATATAAATGGTGAAAAATGTTCGGAAGGAACAATTCCGATTAAAAGAATAACAGAAGAAGATATTCTAAGAGCTGATTCACTTGCAAGATTTGGGATGAAATCTTATACACCTTTTACAACAAATGATGACACCGACCCTCATGAGGTTAGTTCAAAGTTTTTGTGATTTTATTTTCAAAACAACGGGAATAGAAATTTTGTAATATTTACTTATTTATAGAACATAAATTTTTCTTGGTTTACATTCCTTTGGTCATTACACTAAATTCATCTATCATAAAAATGATAAATATCGTCAATTTGTTCTTTTAGTATCACTTCCTACCAATGTTTTGTACTCATTATACCCCTAATCTTGCTGTCATTTGAAATCTACATTTGGAAAATTTGTTTTGACATGATGGAAATCTGTACACAAGAATGGCGATGATAAATAAGGAATTTTTTTTTGAAAGGTAGAGTTTTATTAATGATCATATTTACATGTATATCTGTAAATCTAGTGTAGAAACCCCGTGAGAGAAGTTGCAGCTGCATGTTTCGTTAAAACTCCAAGAGAATGTGCACCAATTTGATTAAAAGATTATTGGCTTCTCTTCTCTTAATTACATATAATTATACTTTACTCTTTCCATATTATATCCATCACGTTACATATGTAAGACTTTTTTGCATTTGTTTTTTCAAATTTCTTTTGTTACAGTATGCAATTGTATACGCATATGGTACATTTTTTGGAGCAAAAGCATCTCTCAACATTTGGGCGCCCCGAATCGCTAACCCGTTGGAGTTCAGCTCGTCACAAATTTGGGTTTTCCCTGGTCAATTTGAAGTTAATCCCAGCAGTATTGAAGTCGGTTCGCTTGTACGTATTTAAATTTTGCTGAAACCTATAAAATATTCTTCATAAGATATTGGATTAATCCTGACATCAAAATGGGACAATTACAGAGCAATTCAATAATTAAGCCTCAATATGTTAAAAGGAACAAAAATCATTAACTTGCTCTAAATATAGATTAGTAATAACCTTTCATTTCTTTTTTTTTGTACCTATTTGCAGGCTAATTCACAAATAAATAAGGATGACCGTCCCAGACTTTTTGTGTCATGGACAGTGAGTACATAAGATTTGTTTTTTTTTTGTCAATTAAGTACACAAGACTGACATTTGCGAAAGTCAAGTAATCTTGTTTAGTTTTTTTTGCATAAACTACATAGTACTTTTTTAAAAAAGTTATTCCTAGTATTTTTGCTCCTGGCTACATATGAATGCTTTTGATTTCCCATTTTTCTATTAATTATTTCCTTTCTCTTCGTTTCGTTACCAGACTGATAATTATAAAGAAACTGGATGCTTCAACTTGGTTTGTCCTGGCTTCATTCAAACAAATTCCAGAATTGTTCTAGGAGCCGCCTTTTCTCCGGTATCTACCTACAATGGTGACCAATATGAATATACCTTCTCGATTCAAAAGGTAAAATTACAATATTATGGTCAAAGGGATTTAGCCTACCAACACAAAGAATATACTATTTCTAAGAGGTCCAGAGTTTAAAGTTTAAACTCTGACGTGGTGTAAAAATTTATATTTTATTAAAAAATTACAATATTATGCTAATCTCTTATAGGTGTCCCTTTCAATTTTAATTTCAATTTACTTATATAAGAACTAATTTGAGACAGGATCCATCTAGTGGAAATTGGTACCTGTACCACGGCACAAAAGAGGAGATTGGATATTGGCCGTCTCATTTGTTCAACCACCCAAATGATTTTGCAAATACGGTGCAATTTGGCGGACAAGTACTTAACCTAAATCCTGGGGGTCTCCATACTACTACTCAAATGGGAAGTGGGCATTTTCCGCAAGAGGGGTTTATGAAAGCTGCTTTTGTTCGTGATATTGAAGCCCAAGATGCTGGGAATATACCGATACCCAATTTGTATTTGAGTACATTTTCTAGTCGTTCAAATTGCTATTTTGTGGAATAAGCTAGGACTAAAGAAGACTTTGGTACTTATTTCTATTTTGGAGGACCTGGATTAGGCGAGAATTGTCGCTGAAGGAGAAGTCCTAAGCGGTGACTGAAGTATTTCGTATCGGAAGTTTGATAGAATAAGCAACTTTGTTGGTATACAACAAGTTAGAATAAAAATTTGCAAAATAAAGTTTGTAGCAAGTGTTCTCTATATGTGGACGAAGTAGAGACTTCTGGAAGAGTCTATATATGTAGATTCTTCCGCAGAAAAAAGATTGAAATATTTGAGTTTATATATAGTGAATTCATGAGTTTGGTCAATATTCTACTCCCTGAGCAGCTGTTTGTATAAATGACTATCGTAATCTGCCAACTTATCTTAATATTATTGACTAAGTATGAAGTTATGATTGAAAATAGATCTCATTGCAACCCTAATCTTGTATAATCATGAGCTAGGGCGAGGCTAGGAGTTTTAATTTATTTTTATAAATAGATGAATACAAATTATTACTTCAAAAGTTGTTGCACGTGAGTAGGAATTGACGTGACGAGCTCGCGGCTGAGTATTCGCCTTAACATCACTTGAATCAAATGATATTTAACCTAATAGCATAAAAAAATTGACAGAGATTCATACTTCAATCGCAAATTATAAAAAATTTTCCTTTTTTTAAATAAAAATTAAATTTTTTTTGATAAATGGATTAAATTTTATAAATAGCACCAAAGTTACAATCCGTAAAGCTAATCTACTTGTATTGTACATGACTAATCACCTAATCTCAGCGATTCCAAGTACAACAAGAGGTCTTGGTGACCAAGATCCGTAATGGAGTTGGACCACCAAAGCCACTCTTGAATTCGAAACAAAATAGAATGAATAAGAAACTTCCGATTCCTAGTGAGCCAAACCCTCCAAAAGATAGCGCCAAACAATGCAAACCATACCTTCTTGTTCTTACCACAATGAACGAATTCCATTCATTGTTCCAAATGAGAACTCAACCTTGCACCCGCACACCATCTCGCTCCGATGCACTTCATAAAGTAATTCCAAATTGTCATCAAGAAGTCATATAAGAGGAAGAGATGGTCAATAGATTCATCTTTGTCATCACAAATTGGGCAAAGTGAGTCCTACGGGAGGAGAGAGCCTCTCCTGATAAGAGAGTCTCTAGTGAGCACCCGGCCTTTCAAAGCTATCCATAAAAAATATTCAATCTTGAATAGAATGTCACCGGTCCAAATCCATGGAGCATAAGAACATCTCAGGTTACCGAAGGATCTGCAGTAGTACTTCATCTTCAAGGCTCCAGTTGAAAAACTGACGAAATTCCATATTCTAATCCGAACAATTCAGATAACTGATACTAACGATGGATCCAAGTTCTTTTACTTACTAATGGTGTAGCAAAAGCAATAGTTTGTACCTGTGACCGGATATTCTAACCTGGTTCGTGTTCCTTACGTCCGATTCTAAAAACATGTCTACAAAAGTTTTCTCCTCAATGTATATGGTCATTGTGTGATCATTCCCATCTGAAAATCGTACATCTATTTCCACTCTAAATTTAAATTTGAATGTTGTTAAGTTATCATATTCGATTTGTCCAAGAACGAATTCTAATCGGTTCAAATTTGAATAGTAACAAATCAAATTTTGAACCGAATTTAATTTACTGTCACTCCTAACTATGGGCACTATCGAACCTTATTTATCTAACACTAATTTAAACCTCATATCCGCTCTGGTATTTTAAAAAAATATATTTTATCATTAAATTTTCCTAAGTTTAGTCATCTATTTATTGCCATATGGGCCGGCATTTGAATTCTGTTTTGCTTTTCAACCTTTACGTATACTCACGGATATGTGAATTCGGACCACAAGTTCCCTTCTTTGACCGCCCAACGTTCTCCCTCATCTCGTTAAACGTATTTATGACAATATATATATGCCAGCTTGTGAGAAAATATGACCAATAAGGCAAGTAATCGAAGACCAGAAATATTGGACATCGCTACTATTTCTTCTTCAACTTTCTCCCCGTTAAATCAAAATCTCGATTTGATTCAAAACTCAAAACCAAAAATAGCTAATATTGTTGATATTGAAACAAGAGGAATCCTGAGAGAGTTATTCTTATAATTTTAAAACTTTTCAAGTTTCAACTATTAGAAACACAACTGCATGTCACAAGGTCCTTTAACAAAACAGCCATTACCTATGGATTCCGACATCACACCGAACGACACTCTCCGCAGGTTAATCCAAGCTTGGTGCAGCGACAATGCCTCGTTGGGGGTCGACAGGATCACTACCCCGACACCCTGTTTCGATAAGCCCTTCTTCGCCGAGCCGATTATTTGTTCTTGGTCTACCTTCCGATCAAATAATGACATGGAGGGTATACAAAAGTTTGAAAATATGTTTTGCATTTGATAAATATAGATCAAACTGACATATTATGGTTAGGTTGTTAGATTTTTGTGTGTTTTGCACTTTAGTCCTCCGATTCAGTAGTCTGTAGAGGCGGTTGGTTATGCTTTGATCCTAGGATTTTTTTGTGTAGACATGGATTTGTGTGCATTGAAGCTTATCTATGCAAATCTTTAACCAAGAAGCACTTAAATAAATTGCCTTGTAGGTTAACTTAAAGATATTGGATTCATATCTTTTAGAATGTAGTAACGTTAAATTTTTGTTGAGAATTTTTGCCAACTTTTAAAGGTTTTATGCAGCTCGAAATTGGAATAATTGGTTCATTAAGTATCTAGATATCATATATTATTAAACCAAAAATATATATTCAAAACTTTATACGTAAAATTCATGCACACAAATAAAAACTCAAGATCAATCCGAACAAGCCTTTATTGCCATATTTTATAATATCCAAAAATCATCTAATATAAATTGGCGAAATATTTAATTTTATAATATGTTTAAAAAAACTCAGCGATCTTGTTGCCATATTTTTCATTATTAGCTGCTAAAAAATAGAATTGCATATATAGCCATATTATCATTATCAGCTTGCTAAAAAATATATCCATATTTTCATTATTATTAATTCACTCTTGTTCTTCCGTTAATGTCAATAATTTACCAACTAAGAAAAAAAAGTGATGTACAAATTTATTAAAACCATAGTCTTAAATAATTGTTTCCGAACACCCATATTTGATTTTTGCATAGTCAATATGGAAATTGCATGAAAAATACCAAAAAAAGAAATATTAGCCTGCCAAAAAAGTAAAACCCCATATAAGGCCATAACTTCATTGTATTAATTTCACGTCTTCTATTTATACTGCTTTATGATTTGCAAAAGTATGACAAAAACTAGGTTTGGCTACATATCTAACAGACTAAAATATGGCTTCCGTTTTTTGCAGTACAATTGCAACTTGTTGTTTTAGCCTATTTCTTTTTGTCTCTTTGACTTGTCATGTCTCTTCCATTGAAACCAAATATAGTTTTGAAGCATTGGATGAAATACACAAGATGAAGATGATAAAGCAATACCTCCAAAATATTAATAAACCTGCGGAGAAGACGATAATGGTATTTTTATTCAACATTATATTTTCTCATACCAGTTTGTATTTTATAATTAATCTTAGATTATTTTTCTTGACTAAGTGTTTGTATGGATACTTTTTTTATTTGCAGGCTCCCGACGCTGATATTATAGATTGTATTTCATTTCATAAACAATCAGCATTCGACCATCCTTTATTAAAAGAAAATATATTAATGGTAGTGGATCTTTGTATATTTTTATTAATAGTTAAAGTGAGTGCTAATTTTACTTTTTATATATATAACACTTCTGAATATTCGTAGGCTTTTGTTATACTTATAAATATTATATAGGAGCAGCCCAAAAAAGAAAACGAGTTTAATTCTACTAATGGTGTTGATGAGAATTTTCAACTATGGAATGCAAATGGTGAAAAATGTCCAAAGGGAATAATTCCAATCAAAAGAATAACAGAAGAAGATATTCTAAGAGCTCCTTCACTTGCAAGATTTGGGATGAAATCTTATACACCTTTTACAATAAATGATGACACAGACCCCCATGAGGTTAGTTCAAAGTTTGTTTGTGATTTTATTTGTCAAAACAATGGGTTATAAAAATTCTGTAATATTTATTTATATATAAAACATAAATTTTTTCTTGGTTTACATTCCTTTTGTGATGACACTAGATTCATATATCATAAAAAATGCATATTTTAAATCTGTTTTTGTGGTATCACTTCCTACCATTTTTTTTCGTACTTGTTTACATCGGGGTACATGTGATGTGTACCTTGTAGACATGCTCCTACCAACTTCTGACGGTAACTAATTTGTACTCATTTCCGTGTACACTGTAACTAACTTGTTCTTATGGTATCACTTCCTACCAAAAATGCATATTAGTTACATAACCATCTGAACTGGTTGACTTTCTAAGCAATGAGATTCTGCATCACTTCCGGCTTGTTGTGACTTTTTTGCATATATTTTTTTTTGTTACAGTATGCAATTACATATACAACTGGTAGATTTTTTGGAGCAAAAGCAACTTTCAACGTTTGGGCACCTCGAATTGCTAATCCGCACGAGTTCAGTTTGTCTCAGATGTGGATTTTGGCTGGTCAATCTGGAGTTGATCAAAACATCATTGAAGTTGGTTGGCATGTACGTATTTAAATTTTGCTAAAACTTATATAAAACTCTCCTTAAAATATTGGATTAACAATCGACATTCTCTTGTCTTAGATTTAGATTTTGGAAGAATTAATTCTAACATCAAAATGGAACAATTAGAGAGCAATTCAACAATTAAGCCTCAATATTTTATAATGAACAAAATCCTTAACTTACTCTAAAATAGATTCGTAAAAATCTTTCATTTCTAATGATGGGATCTCACCCTCGTTATTTGTACGTATTTGCAGGCCAACCCAAATGTAAATAAGGATGACCGTCCAAGACTTTTTGTGCACTGGACAGTGAGTATATAAGATTTTTTTTTTCTTCTTTCAGTTTAATGCACAAGTTTTACATTATGTGAAAGTCAAATAACTTATTTAGTTTTTTGCATAAACTACATGTTACTTTTTAAAAGTTATTCCTAAAAAAAATTCTCCTAGCTAATCTGAAGGATTTTGATTCCCATTCTTTTATTTTAATTATTTCATTTCACTCATTTTAATACAAGACGGATGGTTCTAAAAGCACTGGATGCTACAACTTGGTTTGTCCTGGCTTCGTTCAAACAAATTCCAGAATTGTCCTTGGAGCCACTCTTTATCCGGTATCTACTTACTTTGGTCGTCAATATGAAAATAGCTTCACGATTCAAAAGGTAAAATTACAATATTATGCTAATTTCTTATAGGAGTCCCTTTCCAATTCAATTAGTGGTATAACTATTACTAGAGCATTGTTTCTGTACAATATTCTTTATTTATACAAAAAAAATTATTACTACTAGTATCGTCAATCAAATGGGGGAATATCACAGTAGTAGGATGTACAAACCATGGTGATTAATGATACCTACTTTTCAATAAAAAAAACTATATCATAAATTTAGGTGTAACCTAAGATTATGTACTGTTACTTACTTATATAGAACTAATTTGAGGCAGGATCCAATTAATGGAAATTGGTTTCTATTGCACGGGTCCAAAGAAGAGGTTGGATATTCGCCGTCTCATTTGTTCAACCACCTAAATGATTCTGCAAGTATGATACAATTTGGCGGAGAAATAAATAATCTAAAGTCTTCGGGTCACCATACTGCTACTCAAATGGGAAGTGGACATTTTTCGGGAGAGGGGTACAGGAAAGCTGCTTTTGTGAGGAGTATTGAAGTACACGACGCCGCGAATATGCCGTTACCTAATTTGGATTTGAAAACATATTCTAATCATCCAAATTGCTACGATGTGCAATTAGCTGAGACCGCGAAAAACTTTGGTACTCATTTCTACTTTGGAGGTCCTGGGTTAAGCGCGAACTGTGGTTGAAGGGGAAGTGCTTTGTAAAGAAAGTTTAAGGGAATAAGCATATTTGTTGGTATACAACAAGTTGGAAAAATTATGCAAAATAACGATTGTATTTTTTTTTGAAAAGGTCGATCATCTTATTACTTGACTCCATAGATGCAAATATATCAATGAGTGTGACCGATTGTACTAGAAAAATAACTTATTCGAGATAAGCGAAAAAACTCTGGAGCTAGACCCACCCCGTACAAAATATAGAATTGTAATTACTAAACTTATTAAAGATTTCGACATGGAAAATTTTGTGGAAAAAATCCATGCCTGGGAAATAGTGCCCCTGTACAAACAAAATAAAGTTTGTAGGAAGTGTTCTTAATATGTGTATAAAGTAGAGATTTCTGTAAGAGTCAATACATGCAGATTCTTCCGTAGAAAAAGGCTGAATTACTCGAGTGCGTATTTAGTGAATTCATGAGTTTGGTTAATATTCGACTTCCTACGCAACTGTTCATATAAAGGACTATTGTAATCTAGCCGGTCAACAAACAATGTTCCATAATTCTACTTTGCTTCTAAAAAAAAAGATAATTCTACTTTGGAATAAATTTATAAAATTAAAAATCTGCCAATTCATTTTAAGATTATCGATTAAGTTTGAAAATTTTAATATGTATGATTAAAATTGATCTTATTACAACCTTAATCTTATGTCACAAGCAAAAAAAAATCAAATATGTTTAAACTTAACCGAGCAAGATTCGATTGAGTGGTATGTAATATTTTAAAAATAGCTCGGAGAGAACCCCGCTTTCCTCCCTCGGTGGCGGTCGGATCATGTTTTTAAGTTAAATAACAAGCTAGGGCGATGCCACGGGTTCTTTTTTTTTAGTGGTATGTATAATTATGTTATTCTACAAACATTATACAGTACATGTAAAGTAATGTGGCTTCCCTTGTAAACAGGGTTATAGTCACAACAACCTCGTTAAAATTTTATCATGATAAAATTCTGTAAAACAAATTATAAAATAAAAATATATAATAATCCTTTTTATAAGTAGATGAGTCTTATTACTTCAAAAGTTGTTACACCTCAATGAGAGTTATATAGCTAAAACTAATAGGAATTGACGGAGCTATTGCGAGCTTGCGGTTGAGCATTCACCTTAACAATATTTGAGTCAAAAAATTTGCCTAATGAGATAAGTTATAATAAAAATTGACGAAAATTCAAAGTTCTATCTTGAATTATAAATTTTTTTTGAGAAGTGAATTATAAAGTTTATCATTGTAAATTTATTGTATTCGATTTGTATTCCTAAATCAACCTGAAATTCTTAATCTAGATATTCGAATCTCAATCTGTAAAACACTCAATCCGAACGATTCAGATACCGGCTACTAACGATGTGTCCAAGTTCATTTACTTACTAATGGTGGCCCACTTAGTGAAGCAAAATCGATAATGTTTGCGTTGAACCAAATGGTGGGCCTGGTGGCCATCTGATCTGGATTTATCCCACCCGTTGACTTTCATTTTTTGACCGCTCGTGGGGAGAATTGGAAAGTCTGACTGGCTTACCTTACACTACTAAATTCCATGTGTTTCATGGCCAAATCGCGTCGTATTGGTGTGGGAGCCATCAATTTTAACTTTTGACATTTTTACTTTTTAGATGTTGTAATATGAAAAAAGCCCATGTTTTTTCGAACATTACTTATGCAAAATAGTCTTTTTATAAGTACTTATACAAGATAGTTAGGTTACTAAATTTCAATATCCAACCAAAATATTAAGATAGATTTGTCATGCTTACGAATAAAATTCAATAGAATACGACAATAGGAAATCTCAATGTACAACCTCAAAAAAAATTGTCAAAGGATATTTAGCCTAACATCACAAGACTTTAACATATTTAGGGAAGTCCGAAATTCAAGTCATAATAAATATTTGGGTAAATTATTCCCTAGTTCCTGGTAATTGGTCATCCTCCTCCTTGGGTCCCTGCATTTTAAAAATAGATTTTGCCGTCCCCCGACTTTGGTTTTATCAACTCTCGAGTCCTTACTCCAATAAAGTGACGTCATCAGCTCTTTTTTCATTTTTGGTCATGAAAATGACCAAAATACTCTTAAACAAAAAATAAAAAAATATATCTTCTTCAACCAAATAAAGGATATTTTGGTCATTTCTATGATAAAAAATGAAAAAAAAGAACCGATGACGATACTTTATTGGCGTAGGGACCTGAGAGTTGATAAAACTAAATTCAGGGGATGACAAAATCAGTTTTTAAAATGCAGGAACCCGAGGGGA
Organism: Hypericum androsaemum; assembly: GCA_963995505.1. Classification (NCBI taxonomy): domain Eukaryota; kingdom Viridiplantae; phylum Streptophyta; class Magnoliopsida; order Malpighiales; family Hypericaceae; genus Hypericum; species Hypericum androsaemum. Next base: position 12,830,238 of record OZ023195.1, read on the forward strand.
AAGATGACCAAACACCAGGGACTAGGAGATAATTTGCCCTAAATATATTCTGGGTGTAAATTTTACTTTTCAAAAAAAACCTCAACAAAATTTATTGTGCTGAAACTTGACATCACAGAGACACCGTTGTTGAAGGCAACTTACTTTGATAGTAATGGATCCAAAATCTTGATGGTTCCAATCTAAATTAAATTATTTCATAAACTCTAATTATTGGCTTTTGTATTTAGATAAAATCGGTGAAAGAGTTGTTCTAATTTGCTCAAGTCTCAAGTTCGAGTCCTTCTGAATACACCACTATTAAATACTTGTTGAATTTTTTTTTCCTTCTTTCAAAAATCTCGCTAACTTGAATCTAAATTTGTCGGTACGTTCTAAACCAAAAAATTAATGAAACCAAAAGTTTTGTCGGTGACAGAGCTCAAATTAACAATTTTTACTTATTCGTCATGTCTCTCCTACTCCGAAGTCCCACACCCTCAAGGCGGCTCGTGGTGCGTACCACTCAAGATTAGTGACCCTTCGCCAACTTGGATGCAACCGAAACCGCCAGTTCTGTATACGCTAACATTTGTTCGGTAAAAAAATAGTTTGTACCTTTGTATGTGCCTGATATTCTAACCTGGTTCGTGTTCCTTACGTCCGGTTCTAATTCCGATCTAAAAATCATGCATCTACTTCCACTCCAAATTTAAATTTGAATACTATCAAATTGTTCATATTCGATTCAGTGCATTTTAATTAGCCGGTTCAAATTCGAAGTAAAACTTGAACCGAATTTAATTTATTGCGAACACTATCGAACCCTGATTATCTAACACTAATTTTAAACTCAGATCCGTCGAGTAAAAATGATTAACCACGTGGTACTAAACTAATTTATTTTTATATATGACTTTCCGTTATTTAAAAAATCAAATATTTTATCACTTGGTAATTCATTCCTAACTTTAGTTATCTATTTATTGCTATATGCGCCGGGATTTGAATTCTGTTTTGGTTTTCAACCTTTACGAATACTCATGGATATGCGAATTCGGACCACAAGTTCCTTTCTTTGACTGCCCAACGTTCTCCCTCATCTCTTTAAACGTACTATTTAATATTTATGACAATACATAGCCAGCTTGTGAGAAAATATGACCAATAATTTTGCCCTCCAGTTCAAAAAAAAAAAGACCAATAAGGCAAGTAATCAAAGACCAGAAATATTGGACATCACTTCTATTTCTTCTTCAACTTTCTACCCGTTTAATTGACTGATAAGAGAATTATTCTTACAATTTCAAAAAATTTCAAATTTTAACTATTAAAAATACAACCATATATCAGAAAATCCTACTCCATTTGAACTTAGTATCCGAACACCAGAATTTCTCAACCAAAAAAACTCTCTCCGTCAAATGTTTTTAGTCAATATAATAGCCGCAATCTCTTACCAATCCGGAACAACTACTCATTCCTCTCATTTTTACACCTCTCTCCTACATTAATTAGCAAGTGATCTGACCTGACCCTCTCCTGGTCCAAATCCCAAACCCACAAACATATAAATAAATAATTTCGTAAACTCGAGACAACCAAAATTTGATTTTCCATACAATGGAAGACGTAGATGTTGAGATTCCTCAATATTTCATCTGTCCAATATCCCTTCAAATAATGAGAGACCCAGTTACAACCATTACCGGGATAACCTACGACAGGGAGAGCATCGAACAGTGGCTATTCACCAACAAGAACACTTCTTGTCCCTTAACCAAACAGCCTTTACCTATGGATTCAGACCTTACCCCGAACCACACTCTCCGCAGGTTAATCCAAGCTTGGTGCAGCAACAATGCCTCACTGGGGATCGACAGGATCCCTACTCCGAAACCCTGTTTCGATAAGCCCTTCTTCGTAGAGTTGATGAAGGGACTAGCCGCGGCCTCCAGCCAGGAGAAGCAGTCGGTGACGTTGAAGCGCTTGGAGATGCTCGCGGTGGAGAACGAGAGGAACAGGAAGTACATGGTGGACGCGGGAATCACGAAGGCAATGGCTATGTTTATCGTGTCAAATTGCTATAGCAAGGGACAGTTATTGGGTTGCAGGAAGCTCTTAGCTTGTTACACTTGGTGGGCGTCCCTTCGAGTGATTGGAAGGCGATTCTGGGAGAAAACGATAAGGTGATCCAATCGTTGACTTGGGTTTTGAGGTGCAAGAACTTGGACAACCACAACCACGGGATGGTCTTAAAATCCAATGCGGTTTGCGTTCTGAACAAGTTGCTAGGGGAGGCAAGCTTGAGTGTTATAGAGAGGCTTGATGTACAGTTCTTCGAGACGATAATCGGGTTCCTGAGGGAGAAACACACCCAACACGGTATCAACTCCGCGTTGCAGGTGTTGATGGATGCTTGTCCATGGGGTAGGAACAGGATCATGATGGTAGAATTGGGTGCGGCCTTCCAACTCATCGAGCTCGAGCTCGGGTCGCCCGAGAGGCGGACGACCGAGCTCGTACTTGGCATATTGGTGCATTTGTGCTGCTCCGCGGATGGCAGGGCGCAATTCCTGAGCCACAGGGGCGGATTGGCCGTGATATCGCAGCGGATACTAACCGTCTCCCAGGTCGTGGACGACCGGGCAGTGCTGGTCATCTCGACGATATGCAAGCACGCGGGGAGTAATACTACGGTGCTTCAAGAAATGTTGAGTTTTCAAGCTGCGAGGAAGTTGTGTATATTGCTTCAATCTGAACACGGAGGCTATGGCTTGAAGCACAAGGCAAAGGAAATCCTTAGGTCACATTATCATGTCTGGAAGGATTCTCTTTGCTTCTCTGTTAAGGTATCCTAGCTAGCTAGCTAGATAATTAGCTAACAATAATTACTAGTATTGTACTGAAATTAAGATTTTTTTTTGTAAGGTGTGAATATAAATTTGAGTTTTACAATTTGATTATTTGTTCTTGGTCTACCTTAAGATCAAATAATGACATGGTTGGTAAACAAAACTTTTGAAATTTGTTTTGTTTTGGATAAATTATTAGCCAGCTAGATTATTAGACCCACGTATAATCAGAAGATCGAGAATCATCATTGTCAAGGAGTTTTAGTTTTGTTATTATTCTTGAAAATCATATCTTATATTTTTTGGTTTATACTTTTTGTAATTTTACATGTAATTTTATCTGTCAAAATTTTAACCCTAAATTTCCGACGATATGTATTACACTTGTGTTATTACACCAAATTACTTTTGATAATTTGAATTGAACTAGCATGATTATTTTATTAAAATCCAATGGGAATTCTGAGGGGATCACAAGGACATTTGGGCATCAGATTTATTTTTACATTTGTTTAATGAGCGGGTTCCGGTTAGTCCAGATTACGGAAAAAGCGCGTCCAGTTAATTTCCGGAGTTATATAATTGATGCTCCTTGTCTTGGTTGGATTGCCAACGGAGATTTGTGGTGCGAAAGGTCATTTTTTTCCGCATAATCTTGAAGCCTCCGGTACAGTTATGTCATGTGATGGCATTTTTTGTTCATATATATATTATTTGATGCAAATCGAGGGCAACGGACAAATGTAAAGTCAGCAACTTTGAATCCGTGACCGGACACAAAATTCTCGCCGGTCAGCCCACTAGTCGACCCTTGTGGTCTAATCAAATAACACTAATTTAAATTCCAGTATGTTAAACTACAAAAAAGATAATTTTTTATCAAATTTGAATCATTCAATATATCTTGTTAAATTAAAATAATGTTGGAAAATCTAGGCTGGTCTATGAACTCTTATCGTCAGGATGCAATGAAGTCTCCACACCATTGTCGAGTTCAATGATTGTACTACCTTGACACGACTAAGAACACTCTATGACATAATTTTCTAATGATGCTTTGAGAAAGTGAGTAGGATAGCTTAGAAGTTGGATGGATGAATGGAATGGAAGATAAAAGCAACTATTTATAGAGATTTGGCACTATCTCTAATGCCTCTTCATCACCAAAAATGCCCCTTGAATAAGTGTCAATGGTGGCTTGTGGATTAGGTCACTTCCCTTGAGTTTAAACTCAAGAGGCACGGAGTTTGAATCTGTCTGTGCCGACTTTCGATCACCAATCAACTGGCGGCCGCAAGTCACTTGGTTTAGGAACTCTCTGACCAAAAATAATGGCGGTCGCCAATGAACCTGCGACCGTTAGTCATTTGTACCAGAAACTCTAGGACCAAAATTATTGGCGGTCACCAATGAACTGGTTGATCCCAGTTTTGGACGGGGGCTACACGCATGAGTTTAACCTCCTGTCATAGCGGCTCAATGGTTAAAAAATACTAACTCTTAAGGGAAAAAATGATGGGTAAAGTTTTGATTAATGTTGGATTAAGGAGCCTCAAAGGTAATCGTAAGAGGCGTTGGATGATTGAGTGAAGACCAAGCGGTATCGGTACTTGTCTATTGGCCTCGCAAGTGCCAGCTGTGTTTTTTGGGCTAAGGACCTGGTGCACGCCAAAGGTCTCGCTGCAGCCAGTAGGAGGAAACAGAACTTGGAATATTGGAGACCTGGCGGCCATCAGTCGGGTGGCGTTAGCACCTTACACACCGGACGAAGTCAAGACTGTGTTGTTTCATATGCACCAAACAAATTCCCCTGGCCCTGAAGGAATGGCCCTACTTTTCTACCAAAAGTGTTGGCCTACGGTGGGAGGAGCCGTGCTCACTACAGCATTGGCAGTTTTTAATGATGGTTTGGATCCTTCCTTCATCAATTAAACAATTATAGCCCTGATTCCAAAAGTCAAGAAACCAATCTTATGCTCAGAATTTTGGATTACTAGTCTTTGTAATGTCATTATGAAGATCATCACTAAAATAATTACTAATAGGCTAAAATCTTATCTTTCCGACATTATCCATGAGAATCAAGGTACTTTTGTTCCAGGTAGACTAATTTTTGATAATTCCTTGGTGACATTTGAGGCTTTTCACTTTTTGAAGAAAAGGAAATAGGGAAGAAGAGGCTAATGTGCGCTGAAATTGGACATGATGAAGGCATACGACTGCATAGAATAGCCTTTTCTGGAAAGGATGATATTAGCCCTGGGTTTCCTAACTTGCTTTGTTTTGCTGGTTATGAAATATGTTTGTACTGTGCAGTATACTATTCAGGTCAACGGACATATTTGTGAGTATTTTACCCCCCCCCCCTCCTACTAGGGGCCTACGCCAAGGGGATCCTCTCTCTCCCTATTTGTTTCTATTTTGTACATAAGGACTAGCATGCCTACTCAGTCAAATTGAGAATGCTGGCATTATACATGGTACTACAGTGTCTCGGAGGGCTCCATCCATTACTCTTCTGTTGTTTGCTGATGATTCTCTTCTTTTTGCCTAAGCAACAGAAGCTGAATTGAGGTGTATTATGCACATACTAGCTACCTATGAAAGGGCATCGGGGCAGAAGGAAAATCTCCAAAAGAGCTCAGTCTTTTATAGTGCTAATGTGCCAGATCATTCAAAGCTTCTTTTTCAGGACATTCTGAATATGAGAGTGGGATGCAAAGGTGATAAATACTTGGGCCTTCTGATACTACTGGGTAGGTCGAAGAAACTGATATTTAATGAACTAAAAGACAGGATTCGAAAGAAGATGGCAATTGGAAAGAAATATTCTTCTCTCGGGCAAGAAGCGAGACTCTGATTAAATCAGTTCTGCAGTCTATTCCAACCTATATTATGATATGTTTCCTATTGTCCGGTGATACCTATGATCATATACAAAAGACATTAGGAGATTTCTTCTGGGGCAGCTCTAATGGTGAATGAAAGATGCACTGGAGGAGTTGGGATCGTATGTGCTAGTCAAAAAACTCTAAAGGAATGGGCTTCCGTCGAATTCAAAAGTTTAACAGAGCCATGTTAGCTAAACAGGTTTGATGTTTTCTTGTATGCCCTAACTCCTTGACGGTGAGGGTTCTTAAAGGTAAATACTACCCATATTTCACTCTCCTACAAACCCCAATCGGGTATTCTTCCAAGTTATACTTGCCTTAGTATTCATGCATCTCTGTCTCTTCTATCTACTGGCTTGGAGTGGTGGATTGGCTCAGGAACTAAAATAGATATTTGGGCCACCTTCTGGCTACTAGGGATCCCTAATGGTCACCCCTCATACTTGTACCCAGGTATGGATGCGTACCGTATGCTTTCTGACTTGATTGTAGATGATCTGTCCAATGAAATCGACCTCTCATCGACTCTATTTTTCTCCCATATGACGCAGCACAAATAAAAAGTCTTGTTCCGAGCTCGCGCAACCCTACTGACTTGATACGTTGGAGGCACTCTAAGGATGGTATGTATTCTATCTGAAGCGGATATCATACTGATCTAAATACTTGGTGGCAATCATCCTCGCTCCCCCTCCAGACTTTGCTGCTTGGGGTGTGATGAGTGTACAAACACTCGTATTTTGTTATGAGTTTCGTAAGTGTGTAATCATGTTCTTGTTAGCTTTTGTCATATCCAAGTGAGTCTTTTTTATCGTTTGTATATATTCGAGTCATGGAATAGACTTCTACCGTTTGTCATGTATTTTTGTAGGAACTTGGAGCAATTCATGAGCACTTGGGGCGAGGATTTGATGACGAGGCATTGGAGCAAAAAAAAGCTAAAGAGACTTGTGGTCGCAAGTCAATTGGTGGCCGCCAGTCCCAGTGTTGCCAGATTTTCTCAACTTCTTATTTTGTCGGGTGTTCGACTTAGTTTGGATGACCTTTGGCCTCCTCTTTCGGCCCTAGGACCCTAGTTATGTTATTTTCCTTGGCTAGAAAGACTTCTTGTTTAGGTTAACCTCCTCTAAAATTTCCTATTTTCTAGCTAGGTGTTTGGCTATATATAGGCCATTAGTATTTAGGTTTTATTCATACATTGTTTCAGCGACCTTGAGATCTATTTTTTGATTAATAAAGTAGCACGATTCCAGTTAGCGACACGAAAGAGATTGGCAAGGCTTGATCATCACGACTAAGTTTTCTCTATCTCTATCTTTATGTTAATTTCTATCATATTTTTCGTTAATCCATCTTGCTTCGTTGCCATGCTTAGCAAGTAGTTCTCTTATGAGTACGATACCTTAATTGTGTGACTACTTGTCTATGTTGGGCTATGGTTTGATTATCTTTCATGGTAGTTGTCAATTGATGATCGTAATGCTTAATCTAACTTGATCACTTAGATTATGATGTTAGTTGAGAATAAGTGACTGGAAGGCATTAGAATCAACAGTAGAGTCAATTGATATGTCTTACGATATTAATGAGGAATCTTGATATTAAGAGATAACCCGCTAGGAGTTAACTTCATAATTGAGTTCAGTTTGGTTCTCGATCTAATTAATGAGCGGAAGCATTGATTAGTAATCGTGAACTACTCTAGCTTGATTTTATCATCCTAATGAACGGAAGCATTAGAGAGATGCACTAGAACACTCCGGGTACTAGTTAGAGCTTCATAAAACTATAGTCTCGACATAGATAGGTAGTCCATAAAGGTATCGTGCTCATTTGTCTCATTTTGATTCACAACTCTTTTATTTGCATTTTTGGTTTCGTTTATTTACATGCAACTCCATGACCTACTTAATAAATTTTAATTCCCCGCTGCATATAATTAATTGTTCAGATTTTGTCTTCAACCCTCAGTATGATAACCCTACTTTTTACTATACTATTTGTTTGTGCGTTTGTTTATTCTCAATTTCTCGTACATCAGGGTGAGCTCTGGACTCGAAGTCGTCGACTATCTTGCCCTTCACGTATCAAGATTTTCCTATGGAGGGTATTTGATAATAATCTGCCCACTCGCACTAACTTGACTAAGAGAGGTATTAATATTGCTGATGTTTGTCCTTTCTATGCTGGTGCGTCTGAATCTGCCTGCCATCTTTTTTTTCATTGTAACCCATCCAAGGCTCTCTAGACTGAGTTGGATATTTTGCTAGTAATAGTACCTGACTCGTCTCCCTCTCAGCATTGGTCTGCTCTTCTCGGCTCAATAGATGGAGATGAACTAGCCCACCGTGCCTCTTGCCTATGGGATATTTGGAAGTACCAAAATTTGTACATCTTTCAACCTAAAAATCGGAGTAGTTTGCAGGCGGAAGTGAACGCTGCATTCAAACTGTTGGCAGATTTCAGAGCAGCAAATGCTCGAGCCTCTAGCTCGTCTTGTTCTCAATATCCACGCTGGAAACCCCCCAGGGCGGGTATGTTTCAAATTAACTTAGATGCGGGAATCTCGAGTACTGGAGAGGGACAAGTGAGTGCAGTCATCCGAGACTCTAGTGGAGCATATGTGGTTGGTGCTGTTCGTTTGGTCCAGCATATCTCTCATCCAACCTTGCTAGAGGCTTTTGGAATCTTACTGGGAATTGAGATAGCTGCATCTATGGGACTCTCGAAAGTGATACTAGAGTCTGATTGCCAACCTATTATCTTTGCTTTGCAACGCCTGACCTTGGATCGTAGTGATTTTTTTCGAAAGTTAAATATTATACCTAGTAACAATGTCAGGAATTGAACCCATAATTTTCTTAAAGTTAAGCAACGCCTATGCCGGTAGGCCAAATGCCCGTTGGCAAAGATATTAAGACTGCAGTTCAAGTCTTCGAGGAGTGCACGTTCTATTTCGCACGACACCAGCCCAATATGGTCGCACATCTTTTAGGAAATTTCACTCTCCCCGGGGACTCTCAATTTCAGCTATTTTCGTCCCCTCCTAGTTCTTTATCGGATGCCTTGTTGACGGACTTGATGTAATGTTGGCTTTCTGCCTTGATTAATATAATGAAGTATTTTCCCTTTAAAAAAATAAAATTGATGCACACAAACAAAAACCCTAAATCAATCCGAACAAAGAACACAAACTTTCATATCACATTTCAAATGTTATATAAACAACAGAAGATATGTGAAAGCCTTTATTGCCATATTTTATAATGGCAGAGCATCAACCACTATAAATTAGTGAGTTAAGTTAATTTCCTAGTACGTTTAAACAAAATCAGCAACCTTGCACCAACCAATATCGCCATATTTTCATTATTAGCCCGTTAAAAAATAGAATTTCATTTATAGTTATATTTTCATTATCAGCCTACTAAACAAAATACCCATATTGCCATTATTATTAATTCTAAATCTTATCTTTCATTTAATGTCAAGAAACCAACATGGTAATTACATGAAATATACCAAAACAATATTAGCCTGACAAAAAAGTAAAACCCCATGTACGGCCATATTTTTATTGTTATTAATTTCATGTCTTCTATTTATACAACTTTTTGATTTGCAAACGTATGACAAAAACTAGGTCCAACAACATATCTAAAGGCTAAACATGGCATCCGTCTGTTGCAATACAATTGCAACTTGTTGTTTTACCCTTTTCCTTATTGTTTCTTTAACTTGTCATGTCTCTTCTAGTGAGACCAACTATACTTTTGAAGCGTTGGATGAGATACACAAGATGAAGATGATAAAGGAATACCTCCAAAAGATTAATAAACCCGCGGAGAAGACAATAATGGTATTCTTATTCAACTTTATGTTTTATCGTACCAGATATTTTTGTCTTTCATAATTTATCTTAGATTCTTTTTTAACTATATTTTTGTATGGATATTTTTGCATTGCAGAGTCCCGATGGTGATATTATAGATTGTATTTTATTTCATAAACAACCAGCTTCGACCATCCTTTATTAAAAGGAAAGATATCAATGGTAGTCGATCTTTATATATTGTTCTTAATATTTAAGATGAGTGCTAATTTTGATTTATATATCATCTAACACTTTTGAATTTTCTTTGGCTTTCTTATACTTATAAATATTATATAGGAGCAATCGAAAAAAGCAAATGAGTTTAATTCTACTGATGAAGTTATTGAGAATTTTCAACTATGGAATATAAATGGTGAAAACTGTTCGGAAGGAACAATTCCGATTAAAAGAATAACAGAAGAAGATATTCTAAGAGCTGATTCACTTGCAAGATTTGGGATGAAATCTTATACACCTTTTACAACAAATGATGACACCGACCCTCATGAGGTTAGTTCAAAGTTTTTGTGATTTTATTTTCAAAACAACGGGAATAGAAATTTTGTAATATTTACTTATTTATAGAACATAAATTTTTCTTGGTTTACATTCCTTTGGTCATTACACTAAATTCATCTATCATAAAAATGATAAATATCGTCAATTTGTTCTTTTAGTATCACTTCCTACCAATGTTTTGTACTCATTATACCCCTAATCTTGCTGTCATTTGAAATCTACATTTGGTAAATTTGTTTTGACATGATGGAAATCTGTACACAAGAATGGCGATGATAAATAAGGAATTTTTTTTTTGAAAGGTAGAGTTTTATTAATGATCATATTTACAGGTATATCTGTAAATCTAGTGTAGAAACCCCGTGAGAGAAGTTGCAGCTGCATGTTTCGTTAAAACTCCAAGAGAATGTGCACCAATTTGATTAAAAGATTATTGGCTTCTCTTCTCTTAATTACATATAATTATACTTTACTCTTTCCATATTATATCCATCACGTTACATATGTAAGACTTTTTTGCATTTGTTTTTTCAAATTTCTTTTGTTACAGTATGCAATTGTATACGCATATGGTACATTTTTTGGAGCAAAAGCATCTCTCAACATTTGGGCGCCCCGAATCGCTAACCCGTTGGAGTTCAGCTCGTCACAAATTTGGGTTTTCCCTGGTCAATTTGAAGTTAATCCCAGCAGTATTGAAGTCGGTTCCCTTGTACGTATTTAAATTTTGCTGAAACCTATAAAATATTCTTCATAAGATATTGGATTAATCCTGACATCAAAATGGGACAATTACAGAGCAATTCAATAATTAAGCCTCAATATGTTAAAAGGAACAAAAATCATTAACTTGCTCTAAATATAGATTAGTAATAACCTTTCATTTCTTTTTTTTTTGTACCTATTTGCAGGCTAATTCACAAATAAATAAGGATGACCGTCCCAGACTTTTTGTGTCATGGACAGTGAGTACATAAGGTTTGTTTTTTTTTGTCAATTAAGTACACAAGACTGACATTTGCGAAAGTCAAGTAATCTTGTTTAGTTTTTTTTGCATAAACTACATAGTACTTTTAAAAAAAAGTTATTCCTAGTATTTTTGCTCCTGGCTACATATGAATGCTTTTGATTTCCCATTTTTCTATTAATTATTTCCTTTCTCTTCGTTTCGTTACCAGACTGATAATTATAAAGAAACTGGATGCTTCAACTTGGTTTGTCCTGGCTTCATTCAAACAAATTCCAGAATTGTTCTAGGAGCCGCCTTTTCTCCGGTATCTACCTACAATGGTGACCAATATGAATATACCTTCTCGATTCAAAAGGTAAAATTACAATATTATGGTCAAAGGGATTTAGCCTACCAACACAAAGAATGTACTATTTCTAAGAGGTCCAGAGTTTAAAGTTTAAACTCTGACGTGGTGTAAAAATTTATATTTTATTAAAAAATTACAATATTATGCTAATCTCTTATAGGTGTCCCTTTCAATTTTAATTTCAATTTACTTATATAAGAACTAATTTGAGACAGGATCCATCTAGTGGAAATTGGTACCTGTACCACGGCACAAAAGAGGAGATTGGATATTGGCCGTCTCATTTGTTCAACCACCCAAATGATTTTGCAAATACGGTGCAATTTGGCGGACAAGTACTTAACCTAAATCCTGGGGGTCTCCATACTACTACTCAAATGGGAAGTGGGCATTTTCCGCAAGAGGGGTTTATGAAAGCTGCTTTTGTTCGTGATATTGAAGCCCAAGATGCTGGGAATATACCGATACCCAATTTGTATTTGAGTACATTTTCTAGTCGTTCAAATTGCTATTTTGTGGAATAAGCTAGGACTAAAGAAGACTTTGGTACTTATTTCTATTTTGGAGGACCTGGATTAGGCGAGAATTGTCGCTGAAGGAGAAGTCCTAAGCGGTGACTGAAGTATTTCGTATCGGAAGTTTGATAGAATAAGCAACTTTGTTGGTATACAACAAGTTAGAATAAAAATTTGCAAAATAAAGTTTGTAGCAAGTGTTCTCTATATGTGGACGAAGTAGAGACTTCTGGAAGAGTCTATATATGTAGATTCTTCCGCAGAAAAAAGATTGAAATATTTGAGTTTATATATAGTGAATTCATGAGTTTGGTCAATATTCTACTCCCTGAGCAGCTGTTTGTATAAATGACTATCGTAATCTGCCAACTTATCTTAATATTATTGACTAAGTATGAAGTTATGATTGAAAATAGATCTCATTGCAACCCTAATCTTGTATAATCATGAGCTAGGGCGAGGCTAGGAGTTTTAATTTATTTTTATAAATAGATGAATACAAATTATTACTTCAAAAGTTGTTGCACGTGAGTAGGAATTGACGTGACGAGCTCGCGGCTGAGTATTCGCCTTAACATCACTTGAATCAAATGATATTTAACCTAATAGCATAAAAAAATTGACAGAGATTCATACTTCAATCGCAAATTATAAAAAATTTTCCTTTTTTTAAATAAAAATTAAAATTTTTTTGATAAATGGATTAAATTTTATAAATAGCACCAAAGTTACAATCCGTAAAGCTAATCTACTTGTATTGTACATGACTAATCACCTAATCTCAGCGATTCCAAGTACAACAAGAGGTCTTGGTGACCAAGATCCGTAATGGAGTTGGACCACCAAAGCCACTCTTGAATTCGAAACAAAATAGAATGAATAAGAAACTTCCGATTCCTAGTGAGCCAAACCCTCCAAAAGATAGCGCCAAACAATGCAAACCATACCTTCTTGTTCTTACCACAATGAACGAATTCCATTCATTGTTCCAAATGAGAACTCAACCTTGCACCCGCACACCATCTCGCTCCGATGCACTTCATAAAGTAATTCCAAATTGTCATCAAGAAGTCATATAAGAGGAAGTGAGTCCTACGGGAGGAGAGAGCCTCTCCAGATAAGAGAGTCTCTAGTGAGCACCCGGCCTTTCAAAGCTATCCATAAAAAATATTCAATCTTGAATAGAATGTCACCGGTCCAAATCCATGGAGCATAAGAACATCTCAGGTTACCGAAGGATCTGCAGTAGTACTTCATCTTCAAGGCTCCAGTTGAAAAACTGACAAAATTCCATATTCTAATCCGAACAATTCAGATAACTGATACTAACGATGGATCCAAGTTCTTTTACTTACTAATGGTGTAGCAAAAGCAATAGTTTGTACCTGTGACCGGATATTCTAACCTGGTTCATGTTCCTTACGTCCGATTCTAAAAACATGTCTACAAAAGTTTTCTCCTCAATGTATATGGTCATTGTGTGATCATTCCCATCTGAAAATCGTACATCTATTTCCACTCTAAATTTAAATTTGAATGTTATTAAGTTATCATATTCGATTTGTCCAAAAACGAATTCTAATCGGTTCAAATTTGAATAGTAACAAATCAAATTTTGAACCGAATTTAATTTACTGTCACTCCTAACTATGGGCACTATCGAACCTTATTTATCTAACACTAATTTAAACCTCATATCCGCTCTGGTATTTTAAAAATATATATTTTATCATTAAATTTTCCTAAGTTTAGTCATCTATTTATTGCCATATGGGCCGGCATTTGAATTCTGTTTTGCTTTTCAACCTTTACGTATACTCACGGATATGTGAATTCGGACCACAAGTTCCCTTCTTTGACCGCCCAACGTTCTCCCTCATCTCGTTAAACGTATTTATGACAATATATATATGCCAGCTTGTGAGAAAATATGACCAATAAGGCAAGTAATCGAAGACCAGAAATATTGGACATCGCTACTATTTCTTCTTCAACTTTCTCCCCGTTAAATCAAAATCTCGATTTGATTCAAAACTCAAAAACAAAAATAGCTAATATTGTTGATATTGAAACAAGAGGAATCCTGAGAGAGTTATTCTTATAATTTTAAAACTTTTCAAGTTTCAACTATTAGAAACACAACTGCATGTCACAAGGTCCTTTAACAAAACAGCCATTACCTATGGATTCCGACATCACACCGAACGACACTCTCCGCAGGTTAATCCAAGCTTGGTGCAGCGACAATGCCTCGTTGGGGGTCGACAGGATCACTACCCCGACACCCTGTTTCGATAAGCCCTTCTTCGCCGAGCCGATTATTTGTTCTTGGTCTACCTTCCGATCAAATAATGACATGGAGGGTATACAAAAGTTTGAAAATATGTTTTGCATTTGATAAATATAGATCAAACTGACATATTATGGTTAGGTTGTTAGATTTTTGTGTGTTTTGCACTTTAGTCCTCCGATTCAGTAGTCTGTAGAGGCGGTTGGTTATGCTTTGATCCTAGGATTTTTTTGTGTAGACATGGATTTGTGTGCATTGAAGCTTATCTATGCAAATCTTTAACCAAGAAGCACTTAAATAAATTGCCTTGTAGGTTAACTTAAAGATATTGGATTCATATCTTTTAGAATGTAGTAACGTTAAATTTTTGTTGAGAATTTTTGCCAACTTTTAAAGGTTTTATGCAGTTCGAAATTGGAATAATTGGTTCATTAAGTATCTAGATATCATATATTATTAAACCAAAAATATATATTCAAAACTTTATACGTAAAATTCATGCACACAAATAAAAACTCAAGATCAATCCGAACAAGCCTTTATTGCCATATTTTATAATATCCAAAAATCATCTAATATAAATTGGCGAAATATTTAATTTTATAATATGTTTAAAAAAACTCAGCGATCTTGTTGCCATATTTTTCATTATTAGCTGCTAAAAAATAGAATTGCATATATAGCCATATTATCATTATCAGCTTGCTAAAAAATATATCCATATTTTCATTATTATTAATTCACTCTTGTTCTTCCGTTAATGTCAATAATTTACCAACTAAGAAAAAAAAGTGATGTACAAATTTATTAAAACCATAGTCTTAAATAATTGTTTCCGAACACCCATATTTGATTTTTGCATAGTCAATATGGAAATTGCATGAAAAATACCAAAAAAAGAAATATTAGCCTGCCAAAAAAGTAAAACCCCATATAAGGCCATAACTTCATTGTATTAATTTCACGTCTTCTATTTATACTGCTTTATGATTTGCAAAAGTATGACAAAAACTAGGTTTGGCTACATATCTAACAGACTAAAATATGGCTTCCGTTTTTTGCAGTACAATTGCAACTTGTTGTTTTAGCCTATTTCTTTTTGTCTCTTTGACTTGTCATGTCTCTTCCATTGAAACCAAATATAGTTTTGAAGCATTGGATGAAATACACAAGATGAAGATGATAAAGCAATACCTCCAAAATATTAATAAACCTGCGGAGAAGACGATAATGGTATTTTTATTCAACATTATATTTTCTCATACCAGTTTGTATTTTATAATTAATCTTAGATTATTTTTCTTGACTAAGTGTTTGTATGGATACTTTTTTTATTTGCAGGCTCCCGACGCTGATATTATAGATTGTATTTCATTTCATAAACAATCAGCATTCGACCATCCTTTATTAAAAGAAAATATATTAATGGTAGTGGATCTTTGTATATTTTTATTAATAGTTAAAGTGAGTGCTAATTTTACTTTTTATATATATAACACTTCTGAATATTCGTAGGCTTTTGTTATACTTATAAATATTATATAGGAGCAGCCCAAAAAAGAAAACGAGTTTAATTCTACTAATGGTGTTGATGAGAATTTTCAACTATGGAATGCAAATGGTGAAAAATGTCCAAAGGGAATAATTCCAATCAAAAGAATAACAGAAGAAGATATTCTAAGAGCTCCTTCACTTGCAAGATTTGGGATGAAATCTTATACACCTTTTACAATAAATGATGACACAGACCCCCATGAGGTTAGTTCAAAGTTTGTTTGTGATTTTATTTGTCAAAACAATGGGTTATAAAAATTCTGTAATATTTATTTATATATAAAACATAAATTTTTTCTTGGTTTACATTCCTTTTGTGATGACACTAGATTCATATATCATAAAAAATGCATATTTTAAATCTGTTTTTGTGGTATCACTTCCTACCATTTTTTTTCGTACTTGTTTACATCGGGGTACATGTGATGTGTACCTTGTAGACATGCTCCTACCAACTTCTGACGGTAACTAATTTGTACTCATTTCCGTGTACACTGTAACTAACTTGTTCTTATGGTATCACTTCCTACCAAAAATGCATATTAGTTACATAACCATCTGAACTGGTTGACTTTCTAAGCAATGAGATTCTGCATCACTTCCGGCTTGTTGTGACTTTTTTGCATATATTTTTTTTTGTTACAGTATGCAATTACATATACAACTGGTAGATTTTTTGGAGCAAAAGCAACTTTCAACGTTTGGGCACCTCGAATTGCTAATCCGCACGAGTTCAGTTTGTCTCAGATGTGGATTTTGGCTGGTCAATCTGGAGTTGATCAAAACATCATTGAAGTTGGTTGGCATGTACGTATTTAAATTTTGCTAAAACTTATATAAAACTCTCCTTAAAATATTGGATTAACAATCGACATTCTCTTGTCTTAGATTTAGATTTTGGAAGAATTAATTCTAACATCAAAATGGAACAATTAGAGAGCAATTCAACAATTAAGCCTCAATATTTTATAATGAACAAAATCCTTAACTTACTCTAAAATAGATTCGTAAAAATCTTTCATTTCTAATGATGGGATCTCACCCTCGTTATTTGTACGTATTTGCAGGCCAACCCAAATGTAAATAAGGATGACCGTCCAAGACTTTTTGTGCACTGGACAGTGAGTATATAAGATTTTTTTTTTCTTCTTTCAGTTTAATGCACAAGTTTTACATTATGTGAAAGTCAAATAACTTATTTAGTTTTTTGCATAAACTACATGTTACTTTTTAAAAGTTATTCCTAAAAAAAATTCTCCTAGCTAATCTGAAGGATTTTGATTCCCATTCTTTTATTTTAATTATTTCATTTCACTCATTTTAATACAAGACGGATGGTTCTAAAAGCACTGGATGCTACAACTTGGTTTGTCCTGGCTTCGTTCAAACAAATTCCAGAATTGTCCTTGGAGCCACTCTTTATCCGGTATCTACTTACTTTGGTCGTCAATATGAAAATAGCTTCACGATTCAAAAGGTAAAATTACAATATTATGCTAATTTCTTATAGGAGTCCCTTTCCAATTCAATTAGTGGTATAACTATTACTAGAGCATTGTTTCTGTACAATATTCTTTATTTATACAAAAAAAATTATTACTACTAGTATCGTCAATCAAATGGGGGAATATCACAGTAGTAGGATGTACAAACCATGGTGATTAATGATACCTACTTTTCAATAAAAAAAACTATATCATAAATTTAGGTGTAACCTAAGATTATGTACTGTTACTTACTTATATAGAACTAATTTGAGGCAGGATCCAATTAATGGAAATTGGTTTCTATTGCACGGGTCCAAAGAAGAGGTTGGATATTCGCCGTCTCATTTGTTCAACCACCTAAATGATTCTGCAAGTATGATACAATTTGGCGGAGAAATAAATAATCTAAAGTCTTCGGGTCACCATACTGCTACTCAAATGGGAAGTGGACATTTTTCGGGAGAGGGGTACAGGAAAGCTGCTTTTGTGAGGAGTATTGAAGTACACGACGCCGCGAATATGCCGTTACCTAATTTGGATTTGAAAACATATTCTAATCATCCAAATTGCTACGATGTGCAATTAGCTGAGACCGCGAAAAACTTTGGTACTCATTTCTACTTTGGAGGTCCTGGGTTAAGCGCGAACTGTGGTTGAAGGGGAAGTGCTTTGTAAAGAAAGTTTAAGGGAATAAGCATATTTGTTGGTATACAACAAGTTGGAAAAATTATGCAAAATAACGATTGTATTTTTTTTTGAAAAGGTCGATCATCTTATTACTTGACTCCATAGATGCAAATATATCAATGAGTGTGACCGATTGTACTAGAAAAATAACTTATTCGAGATAAGCGAAAAAACTCTGGAGCTAGACCCACCCCGTACAAAATATAGAATTGTAATTACTAAACTTATTAAAGATTTCGACATGGAAAATTTTGTGGAAAAAATCCATGCCTGGGAAATAGTGCCCCTGTACAAACAAAATAAAGTTTGTAGGAAGTGTTCTTAATATGTGTATAAAGTAGAGATTTCTGTAAGAGTCAATACATGCAGATTCTTCCGTAGAAAAAGGCTGAATTACTCGAGTGCGTATTTAGTGAATTCATGAGTTTGGTTAATATTCGACTTCCTACGCAACTGTTCATATAAAGGACTATTGTAATCTAGCCAGTCAACAAACAATGTTCGATAATTCTACTTTGCTTCTCAAAAAAATATAATTCTACTTTGGAATAAATTTATAAAATTAAAAATCTGCCAATTCATTTTAAGATTATCGATTAAGTATGAAAATTTTAATATGTATGATTAAAATTGATCTTATTACAACCTTAATCTTATGTCACAAGCAAAAAAAAAATCAAATATGTTTAAACTTAACCGAGCAAGATTCGATTGAGTGGTATGTAATATTTTAAAAATAGCTCGGAGAGAACCCCGCTTTCCTCCCTCGGTGGCCGGATCATGTTTTTAAGTTAAATAACAAGCTAGGGCGATGCCACAGGTTCTTTTTTTTTAGTGGTATGTATAATTATGTTATTCTACAAACATTATACAGTACATGTAAAGTAATGTGGCTTCCCTTGTAAACAGGGTTATAGTCACAACAACCTCGTTAAAATGTTATCATGACAAAATTCCGTAAAACAAATTATAAAAGAAAAAAATATAATAATCCTTTTTATAAGTAGATGAGTCTTATTACTTCAAAAGTTGTTACACCTCAATGAGAGTTATATAGCTAAAACTAATAGGAATTGACGGAGCTATTGCGAGCTTGCGGTTGAGCATTCACCTTAACAATATTTGAGTCAAAAAATATTTTGCCTAATAACACAAGTTATAATAAAAATTGACGGAAATTCAAGGTTCTATCTTGAATTATAAATTTTTTTTGAGAAGTGAATTATAAAGTTTATCATTGTAAATTTATTGTATTCGATTTATATTCCTAAATCAACCTGAAATTCTTAATCTAGATATTCGAATCTGAATCTGTAAAACACTCAATCCGAACGATTCAGATACCGACTACTAACGATGTGTCCAAGTTCATTTACTTACTAATGGTGGCCCACTTAATGAAGCAAAATCGATAATGTTTGCGTTGAACCAAGTGGTGGGCCTGGTGGCCATCTGATCTGGATTTATCCCACCCATTGACTTTCATTTTTTGACCGCTCGTGGGGAGAATTGGAAAGTCTGACTGGCTTACCTTACACTACTAAATTCCATGTGTTTCATGGCCAAATCGCGTCGTATTAGTGTGGGAGCCATCAATTTTAACTTTTGACATTTTAACTTTTTAGATGTTGTAATATGAAAAAAGCCCATGTTTTTTCGAACATTACTTATGCAAGATAGTCTTTTTATAAGTACTTATACAAGATAGTTAGGTTACTAAATTTCAATATCCAACCAAAATATTAAGATAGATTTGTCATGCTTACGAATAAAATTCAATAGAATACGACAATAGGCAATCTCAATGTACAACCTCAAAAAAATTGTCAAAGAATATTTAGCCTAACATCACAAGACTTTAACATATTTAGAAGACTTTAACATATTTAGAGAAGTCCGAAATTCAAGTCATAATAAATATTTTGGTAAATTACCCCCTAGTTCCTGGTAATTGGTCATCCTCCTCCTTGGGTCCCTGCATTTTAAAAATAGATTTTGCCGTCCCCCGACTTTGATTTTATCAACTCTCGGGTCCTTACTCCAATAAAGTGACGTCATCAGTCTTTTTTTTATTTTTGGTCATGGAAATGACCAAAATACTCTTAAACAAAAAATAAAAAAATTCACCTTCTTCAACCAAATAAAGGGTATTTTGGTCATTTCTATGACAAAAAATGAAAAAAAGAACCGATGACGATACTTTATTGGCGTAAGGACCCGAGAGTTGATAAAACCAAATTCAGGGGACGACAAAATTAATTTTTAAAATGCAAGAACCCGAGGGGAAGGATGACCAAACACCAGGGACTATGAGATAATTTGCCCTAAATATATTCAGAGTGTAAATTTTACTTTTCAAAAAAAACCTCAACAAAATTTATTGTGCTAAAACTTGACATCACAGAGACACCGTTGAGAGGATGGATTGAGCGGGGACTAAAGAAATCTTGTCCAGAGGTGGGGACTAGATTTTTGGCCATCAGATTCGTTTGTAAAAAAAATCTTCAAATCTGATGGTCAATAATTAATCAGTTACTTTTTCACACAACAAAGATACCTAATTAATACTTCCTGAAAAAAAAAGATACCAATTAAACACAACCCACCATCTCTCACGTCTCTTCCTCTTCTTCTTCTCTCTCTCCCTCCTCCGTTTCCAAATACAAGAGGCTCTGTTTCGTTGCTTCTTCATCTCTTTCCTTCAACCCATTCTCGTCTCGCTCCTCGCATCTCGTCCTTTAGTTGGCCTCCCTTTTCCCCGACATGGACAAGCATGTGAGAGTTTCTGGCTCTTTTTTTGTGTGACCCAATTAGAATGTGGTAGCAATCGGTATAATTTTGGGATTTTTTTTTTGTTGTAGGTTCTGGAGAGGGCGCTCGAGGAATGCAGGAACAATTTAGACTCCGCCATCAAGAGTTTGAATGTTGGTATTTTTTAAATTTGTTTGGCGTTGTATTTTTAGGAGAATGAGAATCCATTGTTTCTCCCGGATCCAGAATAGGGTTTTTCCTTGCGGCAGTTCCGCTGGCTAGAAGCAGAATATTGGGTATTGGATAATTAAGGGTTTGTTTGTATTTCGGATTCTCTATTTTTTGGATGAGAAAGGTTAGTTTTTTTAATCTCTGTGTGGTGTGGTGCGGTGTGAATTGAATTAAATTTTTGCTTAGGCAGGTGTGATCTAACCCCAGGTAAGAGAGGCTAGATGATCCCAGCCAGAATGGTTGGTTCTTGTTGATGAATTTTGTTACTCGATTCATATACTGTAATTCTTTTAGGATGGAGATGCATCCATTCAAAAGAAGCGACAAAACACAAGACAAGATGTATCATTAACAGAAACAATAGTGGAACTTGATAATGGAATGGTTCCATCGGGACAAGATATTATTGGGTGAACATCAATCCCACTGTCTTACTACCACAAGACCATCTCCACAAGCAGTGAAGTAAATTCCCTTATTTCTCCTTTTCTGCTTTTTCTCTTTGGTACTAAGCTATAGTTATATTAGTTTTTAGCTGTTTCGATATTAATTTTTAGCTGTATTGATATTGGTTTGAAGGTGTATTCATATTGATTTTGAGTTCTAAAGGATATTGGTTTTGAAACTTATATATGAATAATGCATTTTATAGTCATGTCCTCCTTTTTTTAGTTTGAATCTTATATATTAGGATGTTGTTATATTAATTTTATTTGGATTGATATTGGAGTAATTTTTGTTTCAGTTTTGTGTTGTATGTGATATTCGTTAGCTGTTGATTTGATATTAGTTAGGATGTGAAGTGATACTGATTTGTATGAGTAGTGATACTGGTTTGCATGCGATGTGATTCTGGTTTGTATGTATAGTGATATTGGTTTGCATGTGATGTGATACTATTTTGTATGTGTAGTGATACTGATTTGCATGTGTAGTGATATTGCTATCATACCCTTTGTTGTATGATAGGAAGCGGTGGATGGGTGTTTTAACACTGAGGATAAAGTCAATGAGGAAGATATTGGAGCAGAGAACATTGTACTTCATGATATTGGTTTTGAGCTGTAAAGGATATTGATTTTAAGGTGTAGTGATATTGGTTTTTAGCTGTGTTGATATTGGTTTTCAGCTGTATAGATATTAGTTTTTAGCTGTAGCGATATTAGTTTTTTGATGTAGCGATATTAGTTGTAAGTTGTTTCAATATAGGGTTTAAAGGTGTATGGATATTGGTTTAAAGGTATAGTGATATTATTGGTTTTTAACTGTTGTGATATTTGTTTTAACGTGTATCGATATTGGTTTTAAGGTTTATTGATATTGGTTTTAAGGTGTAGCGATATTGATTTTTAGCTCTACTGATATTGTTTTTAAGTGTTTTTAACGTGTATCATTATATAATATCCATAATATTAATCATAGACTATTTATGATTATTATTTTTTGATAAATTGAATAATTTATTGATGATTAACTAATAATTTATTGATGATTAACCAAAATCTTCAAATAATTTTCTAAATACAGTAAATCATAATACTATCCTCATCTCTAAAGAACACAATTATTACATAACAAAATCAGCAAGGAGAGTTGGTCACAATGATAAATAATTTATAAATTTCTTAGATCTAAAATTTATGGTTTAAATATTTCTAAAAAGGACCCTTTAAAGTGTTACTAACTACTTGGCAAAAAAAATTAGTACTCATAAGATTTATAATGAACTTTTCCACTTCATAGAATTTGATATTTTAGGAATAATTTGGATACTTTTTATTCTCGGTATATATTCCCAAATATTTTATTCTCAATAGTTTATTCTCGGTATTTTATCAATTTATGGTATACCAAATGAATAAAATTGGTATCTGTCTGTAATGATATTGGTATATTACAAAACATATATTTCAACGCATATGAGATGTCCACTGCAGCTAAAAACCAATATCTTTTACTGATCAAAACCAATATCGCTACACCTTAAAACTAATATCCATATACCTTAAAACCAATATCAATAAACCTTAAAACTAATATTGATACACGTTAAAACTAATATCACTAAAGCTAAAAACCAATATCAATACAGCTAAAACTAATATCACTAGACCTTAAAACCAACATCCTTACAGCTTAAAACCAATTTCGCTACACCTTTAAAACAATATTCATACACTTTTAAACCGATATTCATATACATTAAAATCAATATCGAAACACCTTAAAACCAATATTACTACAGCAAAAAACCAATATCACTGAAGCTAAAAACTAATATCACTGAAGATAAAATATTCCCAAATTTTAATTAATAACATGGTGTCAATTTTAGCAGTAGACAGTTGCAATATTAGATTTTTGGTATATCTCCTTAGTCTTTTCACCTTTGACTTTCCTCTTTTTTTGATAATCTTTCCGTACATTGAATCCTTTTCTGTATGCATAAGTATAGTAGAAGTGTGCACCTCTTCCACTTATTTAAATTGTAATTTTTCCCACCGTTCTTTTTTCTCCATATCCTCAACTGTGTCCATTTCCTCTACAATGTCTGCTCCTGTTTGTTGAGTATCATCGATCACTTCACATTCTTGACCAAGTATTACATCTATGCTTCGATCTGAATAAGTATTGTCAGTTGTTTTATCGATCCAATTCACGGGCACATGCCAACCGATATCAATTCATATGAAAACAACCATCAATTGACATTCAAACCAATATTATTCACATTCAAACCAACATCAAATTTCATGAAAAATCAGCATCAATTCACATTCAAACCAGTATCAATTCACTTAAAAACCAGTATCAATTCACATGTAAACCAGTATCAATTCGAATGCAAATCAATATCAATTCTCATGCAAACCATTATTGATTCACATGTAAATGGAGGACTAAAAACCAATATCACTGTAGCTGGAAACCAATATCGACGAAGCTAAAAACTAATATCACAGCAGCAAGAAACCAATATCACTGAAGTTAAAAACCAATATCACAGCAGCAAGAAACAAATATCGATGAAGCTAGAAACCAATATCGATGAAGCTAAAAACCAATATCACAGCAGCAAGAAACAAATATCGATGAAGTTAAAACCAATATCACAGCAGCAAGAAACCAATATCACTGAAGCTAAAAACCAATATCACTGAAGCTGCAAACCAATATCGATGAAGCTAAAAACTAATATCACTAAAGCCTAAAACTAATATCATATCAGGCTAAAACCAATATCAATACAGCTTAAAACTAATATCAATACACATGAAAATCAATATCAATACACGTAAAAACCAATATCAATATAGCATATAATCAATATCAGGACAGCCCAAAACCAATATCTTATCAGGCTTAAACCAATATCAATACAGCGAAAAACTAATATCAATACACGTGAAAATCAATATCAATACACGTCAAAACCAATATCGAAACAGCCTAAAACCAATATCACTGAAGCCTAAAACTAATATCTCTAAAGCCTAAAACCAAAATCATATCAGCCGAAAGCCAATATCATTACTGCTAAAAACCAATATCATATTAGGTAAAAATCATTATCAATAAACGTGAAAATCAATATCAATATAGCCTATAACCAATAGCTCCAATATCACTTTACATACTAACCAATTTCAGTAAAGCTACAAACTAATATCACTAAAGCTACAAACTACTATAATTAAAGTTGAAGCATAAAATCAATATCAATTCAGGTGAAAACCAATATCAATAAAGCTAAAAACCAATAGCGCCACAGCCTAAAAGCAATATCAATAAAGCAGTAAACCAATAGAACTATTGCCTAAAATCAATATCAATACAACAAAAAACTAATATTAATTCAGGTGTAAACCAATCTCAATAAAGCTCAAAATCAATAGCACTACAGGCTAAAACCAATATCAATAAAGCTCAAAACCAATAGCACTACAAGCTAAAATCATTATCAATAAAGCTAAAAATCAAGCACTATAAGTGAAAACCAATATCAATAAAGCTGTAAAACAAATGCGACACACATTAAAACCAATAGCTCTGCATCTTCAAACCAATTGCAATGGTCTGCTAAAATTCAATTTCGCTACACCTTACATATCAAAACCAAATACAATCAGATTTTAAAACTAAATATACTAAGAAAACAAATAATCACAATCAATGGTAAAACCAATATCTAGACCAGGCAAACCAAATTTGGGGACTATCCTTGTCCCCATCAAATCCTCCCCCATTGTTGAAGGCAACTTA
Source organism: Hypericum androsaemum (assembly GCA_963995505.1). Taxonomy (NCBI): domain Eukaryota; kingdom Viridiplantae; phylum Streptophyta; class Magnoliopsida; order Malpighiales; family Hypericaceae; genus Hypericum; species Hypericum androsaemum. The sequence continues at coordinate 12,855,453 of OZ023195.1, forward strand.
CTTTGATAGTAATGGATCCAAAATCTTGATGGTTCCAATCTAAATTAAATTATTTCATAAACTCTAATTATTGGCTTTTGTATTTAGATTAAACCGGTGAAAGAGTTGTTCTAATTTGCTCAAGTCTCAAGTTCGAGTCCTTCTGAATACACCACTATTAAATACTTGTTGAATTTTTTTTTCTTCTTTCAAAAATCTCGCTAACTTAAATCTAAATTTGTCAGTACGTTCTAAACCAAAAAATTAATGAAACCAAAAGCTTTGTCAGTGACAGAGCTCAAATTAACAATTTTTACTTACTCGTCATGTCTCTCCTACTCCGAAGTCCCACACCCTCTAGGCGGCTCGTGGTGCGTACCACTCAAGATTAGTGACCCTTCGCCAACTTGGATGCAACCGAAACCGCCAGTTCTGTATACGCTAACATTTGTTCGGTAAAAAAATAGTTTGTGCCTTTGTATGTGCCTGATATTCTAACCTGGTTCGTGTTCCTTATGTCCGGTTCTAAAAGCATGACTAGAAAAGTTTGCCCCTCGATGTATATGGTCATTGTGTGATTCCGATCTAAAAATCGTGGATCTACTTCCACTCCAAATTTAAATTTGAATACTATCAAATTGTTCATATTCGATTCAGTATATTTTAATTAGCCGGTTCAAATTCGAAGTAAAACTTGAACCGAATTCAATTCATTGCGAACACTATCGAACCCTGATTATCTAACACTAATTTTAATCTCAGATCCGTCGAGTAAAAATGATTAACCACGTGGTACTAAACTAATTTATTTTTATATATGACTTTCCGTTATTTAAAAAATCAAATATTTTATCACTTAAATTTTCATGGTAATTCATTCCTAACTCTAGTTATCTATTTATTGCTATATGCACCGGGATTTGAATTCTGTTTTGCTTTTCAACCTTTACGAATACTCATGGATATGCGAATTCGGACCACAAGTTCCTTTCTTTGACTGCCCAACGTTCTCCCTCATCTCGTTAAACGTACTATTTAATATTTATGACAATACATAGCCAGCTTGTGAGAAAATATGACCAATAATTTTGCCCTCCAGTTCAAAAAAAGAGACCAATAAGGCAAGTAATCAAAGACCAGAAATATTGGACATCGCTACTATTTCTTCTTCAACTTTCTCTCCGTTTAATTAACTGATAAGAGAATTATTCTTATAATTTCAAAAAATTTCAAGTTTCAACTATTAAAAACACAACCGTATATCAAAAAATCCTACTCCGTTTGAACTTAGTATCCGAACACGAGAGTTTATCGACCAAAAAAACTCTCCGTCAAATGTTTTTTAGTCAATATAATAGCCGCAATCTCTTACCAATCCGGAACAACTACTCATTCCTCTCATTTTTACACCTCTCTCCTACATTAATTAGCAAGTGATCTGACCTGACCCTCTCCTGGTCCAAATCCCAAACCCACAAACATATAAATAAATAATTTCGTAAACTCGAGACAACCAAAATTTGATTTTCCATACAATGGAAGACGTAGATGTTGAGATTCCTCAATATTTCATCTGTCCAATATCCCTTCAAATAATGAGAGACCCAGTTACAACCATTACCGGGATAACCTACGACAGGGAGAGCATCGAACAGTGGCTATTCACCAACAAGAACACTTCTTGTCCCTTAACCAAACAGCCTTTACCTATGGATTCGGACCTTACCCCGAACCATACTCTCCGCAGGTTAATCCAAGCTTGGTGCAGCGACAATGCCTCGCTGGGGGTCGACAGGATTCCTACTCCGAAACCCTGTTTCGATAATCCCTTCTTCTTCGAGTTGATAAAAGGACTAGCCGCGGCCAGCCAGGAGAATCAGGAGGTGACGTTGAAGCGCTTGGAGATGCTCGCGGTGGAGAATGAGAGGAACAAGAAGTATATGGTAGACGCGGGAATCGCGAAGGCGATGGCGATGTTTATCGAGTCGAATTGCTATAGCAAGGGACAGATTATTGGGTTGCAGGAAGCTCTTAGCTTGTTACGCTTGGTGGGCGTCCCTTCGAGTGATTGGAAGGTGATTCTGGGAGAAAACGATAAGGTGATCCAATCGTTGACTTGGGTTTTGAGGTGCAAGAACTTGGACAACCACAACCACGGGATGGTCTTAAAATCCAATGCGGTTTGGGTTCTGAAGAAGTTGCTAGGGGAGGCAAGCTTGAGTGTTATAGAGAGGCTTGATGTACAGTTCTTCGAGACGATAATCGGGTTCCTGAGGGAGAAACACACCCAACACGGTATCAACTCCGCGTTGCAGGTGTTGATGGATGCTTGTCCATGGGGTAGGAACAGGATCATGATGGTAGAATTGGGTGCGGTCTTCCAACTCATCGAGCTCGAGCTCGGGTCGCCCGAGAGGCGGACGACCGAGCTCGTGCTTGGCATATTGGTGCATTTGTGCTCCTCCGCGGATGGCAGGGCGCAATTCCTGAGCCACAGGGGCGGATTGGCCGTGATATCGCAGCGGATACTAACCGTCTCCCCGGTCGTGGACGACCGGGCAGTGCTGGTCATCTCGATGATATGCAAGCACGCTGGGAGTAATACTACGGTGCTTCAAGAAATGTTGAGTTTTCAAGCTGCGAGGAAGTTGTGTATATTGCTTCAATCTGAACACGGAGGCTATGGCTTGAAGCACAAGGCAAAGGAAATCCTTAGGTCACATTATCATGTCTGGAAGGATTCTCCTTGCTTCTCTGTTAAGGTATCCTAACTAGCTAGCTAGATAATTAGCTAACAATAATTACTAGTATTGTACTGAAATTAAATTTTTTTTTGTAAGGTGTGAATATAAATTTGAGTTTTACAATTTGATTATTTGTTCTTGGTCTACCTTAAGATCAAATAATGACCTGGTTGGTAAACAAAATTTTTGAAATTTGTTTTGTTTTGGATAAATTATTAGCCAGCTAGATTATTGGGCCCACGTATAATCAGAAGATCGAGAATCATCATTGTCAAGGAGTTTTAGTTTTGTTATTATTCTTGAAAATCATATCTTAGATTTTTTGGTTTATACTTTTTGTAATTTTACATGTAGTTTTATCTGTCAAAATTTTAACCCTAAACTTCCGACGATATGTATTACACTTATGTTATTAGACCAAAACACTTTCGATAATTTGAATTGAACTAGCATGATTATTTTATTAAAATCCAATGGGAATTCTGAGGGGATCACAAGGACATTTGGGCATCAGATTTATTTTTACATTTTTTAATGAGCGGGTTCCGGTTAGTCCAGATTACGGAAAAAGCGCGTCCAGTTAATTTCCGGAGTTATATAATTGATGCTCCTTGTCTTGGTTGGATTGCCAACGGAGATTTGTGGTGCGAAAGGTCTTTTTTTTTTCGCATAATCTTGAAGCCTCCGGTACAGTTATGTCATGTGATGGCATTTTTTGTTCATATATATATTATTTGATGCAAATCGAGGGCAACGGACAAATGTAAAGTCAGCAACTTTGAATCCGTGACCGGACACAAAATTCTCGCCGGTCAGCCCACTAGTCGACCCTTGTGGTCTAATCAAATAACGCTAATTTAAATTCCAGTATGTTAAACTACAAAAAAGACAATTTTTTTATCAAATTTGAATCACTCAAAATATCTTGTTAAATTAAAATAATGTTGGAAAATATAGGCTGGAGGATGAAAGAACGAGTTGGTGTTGCTCTGATTTCAAGGATCTTGTAAAGATTCTTTCAAACAAATAGTTCGACCCTCCAGATAAATCTGCGAATACAACGGGTCTATGAACTCTTATCGTCAGGATGCAATGAAGTCTCCACACCATTGTCGAGTTCAAGGATTGTACTACCTTGACACAACCAAGACTCTATGACATAATTTTCTAATGATGCTTTGAGAAAGTGAGTATGATAGCTTAGAAGTTGGATGGATGAATGGAATGGAAGATAAAAGCTACTATTTATAAAGATTTGGCACTATCTCTAATGCCTCTTCATCACCAAAAATGCCCCTGGAATAAGTGTCAATGGTGGCTTGTGGATTAGGTCACTTCCCTTGAGTTTAAACTCAAGAGGCACGGAGTTTGAATCTGTCTGTGCCGACTTGCGATCACCAATCAACTGGCGGCCACAAGTCACTTGATTTAGGAACTCTCGGACCAAAAATAATGGCAGTCGCCAATGAACTTGCGACCGTTAGTCATTTGTACCAGAAACTCTAGGACCAAAATGGTCGATCTCAGTTTTGGACGGGGGCTACACGCATGAGTTTAACCTCCTATCGTAGCGGCTCAATGGTTAAAAAAATACTAATTCTTAAGGGAAAAAATGATGGGTAAAGTTTTGATTAATGTTGGATTAAGGAGCCTCAAAGGTAATCGTAAGAGGCGTTGGATGATTGAGTGAAGACCAAGCGGTATCGGTACTTGTCTATTGGCCTCGCAAGTGCCAGCTGTGTTTTTTGGGCTAAGGACCTGGTGCACGCCAAAGGTCTCGCTGCAGCCAGTAGGAGGAAACAGAAACTTGGAATATTGGAGACCTGGCGGCCGTCAGTCGGGTGGCGTTAGCCAGCCAAGTCCGGTTGAGCCTTAATTCCTTTCCTGTTTGATTGTTTCAAATATTCCACCCAGTTTTGTGTTGGTCTTACTATATATATACCCATGTGATGCCTCTGTAATAAGTGTGTTGTGCGATGTGTGAGCAAAACACAAAGAATACCGACTAACTGAGTCACCAAATTATTATCTTCCGCTCTTTCTCTAATTACAACAAGCCTCCATATGTCCCAATAATTAACGAAGGAGTACTTTGTGCGATGGAAATGACAACCCGATGGCAATAACGAGATTGCCAAGTATGAAGATGTGACGAGGACGTGGCAAGATTAGATGGGAGAGAATTGTCACGGGCCGACTTTACGGAACGCCCAACCCGATCGTTGAAGGCCCAAATGACCTAGTATACTCTAGAAGCTTCTAGGAACTTCCATGTAAAAACCCTAAAGACTTCCTTGTAATTATTGACTATAGTTGGTGGGTAAATGTTGGAAGATGGTAGATGGCATTTACTCTTGGTCTTCGTAAGAGTTGTATATAAGGGGGTGCTTCCTTCATTTGTAAGCATCCAACAATTTTGAGAGCAATACAAGAAGTTTCCTCGTATCTTCTAGCATACTTTTTTTGATAAGTGAAAGTGTATATTCCTTAAAAGACTATCCCAAGATACTTACAGCCAGAGTTACATCACGAATAAAGCTAGATAATAACTATCAATGTAGAACCTACAAGATAAAGATTATCTAACTTCCCTAGATGAAATAACCAAGCGAAAACAACAACAGAGCAAGCACATCACGAAGAAGACCTGCAGCCAAAACAGGGACCGAAAGAACCACAAACTCATGAAGGATCAAATGACCAGGAGAGAACCGGACCGCAAGTCGCGAGTTTTTTCTCGTAGATAATGTGTGATGTTTCTTCCTCCCATGAGATGCCCATAGCGATTGCGAGGCACTGAGCTTCAAGAGAAAGCTATGCACGGAGCTCCTCGTCTTGAACCTCCATACCATCAATTATTGAGCCAAGGCCAAGTGCCAACGGTGGTTTCGTCGAGCACTTAACTAATTTCCGCAATGGAAGCTCACTGAGGGCAGTGGCTTTCTCTTGATTGGCATTGACAAAACCTGAGCGCGCTTGCGAGCCCTTCTGGGGGTAGAAAGACAACACGACGTCAAAAACCCCATCATTCGAATTAGAGAGAAGCCGTGCAAACCAGACATCCACATCTAAAACCCCATCAGCATTAATCGGAAGAGCCTCTACATCCACATCCAACACATTCAAAGCAGGCCGAAGTCCAACCGAGTCGGGGAGCACTGCATTCGAAGAGGGCGTCGCTATTCCAACAGGAGAGGCAACATCAGGAGAGAGGCCAACATCAAAAACCATACAAGGAGCAGCAAAAGGAACCTGATCCACAACCAAGTCGACACCATCCAAAATAGAGGCCTGCAACTCCTGGCCGTCATCCAACACAACTGTAGTTACTGCAACGAAGAGAGTGTTGCCACCCCATCCAACTCAACTGTAGTTACTGGGTTCTCAATAGGAACCCCCATCACCACCCTAGAACCCCCAATCGACGTAGCGGACAGAAAATGAACACACTTGTCTGGACCAACGAGATCAGGAGCAGGAGAGCCCGATGACGCATCGAGGTCAAGAGGAACACCATTCGAAGAGCCTGCAATAACCACCAAAGATTCCAAAACCACAGGGGCATTAGAACCAACCACCAAGGTGGCCCCGTCAACAGCCAAAGGAGAGTCTAGCATACTTGAATAATGTTCTCTCTCAAAATATAGAATTGTGAGTGTTAGAGCGAGTAAAACTTACTTAGGCGAGGAAAATTGGGTGCCACACGGATTAACTTGCGATGAAGAGTTTTAGCGCGTAACATAAAGCAGCGTAGGTAATCAACATGCATGAATATTTTCTTATTAAAAAATAAAACGTCAACGTTTGCGTAGCATGGGCGAATATTAAGTGGCAGCAATTTCAAAAGTTAGGCCCAAGCCCATCTATAAGCGACTTAATTACAATCCACTTGAACCATAATTTTTGTTTGGTAAATTTTTACACCTGTTTGAATTCCAGATATCTATGAAATATTTCAGTCTCTTATCTTGTCATGCCAAATACTTTTTGTCACTTAAACTATAATTAAAGAAAGAAATATAGATTAATCAAGAATTTCGAATTCAAACTTTTGAGAATGCACGATTATTAAATATTTATTAGAATTTTTTTTTATTTCAAAAATTATGTCCCATTCAAATTAATTAGTCTTTCTGGTGTGCATCTGATATCCATCGAAAGTACCAATACCCACTGAAACTTTATGGTTAAATTATAGCACGACTGAGATCACATTATGGACGTTACACTTTAATTTTGGAACTTTGTTCAATTAAACACGTGTGTCAAAAGCATATTGCGTGTGGACGTATAGAAATATAATTTTAACAACTTCATGTTTGTCTTGTAATGCTCACTCCGCCGACAATACCGTGTCGTTTTGCTGCTAAGCCGCCTCAGGCACACAATTATTAGAGGGATTTAGAAACCGATTAATTAAATTTAATTCGTGCCGCGGCTTTAACAGCTTATGAAAGTTTGGCATTATGTTGTTTGATCTTTGGATAATATATGTTAAACGTGTGAAAATATGTCGGTACAAAAAGCATTTTCTATCTTCAACCAAGAGAAAAAAGAATTTTCAAAGAGGTAAGTGCTTTTGATTTGATATTTGGTATTTAGAGATAAACTAATAAAACTGTGATTAATTTAGTGGCCATAATGACAGAACATCTAAGTAAAAGATAATTCTTCAAATTTAATAAAAAGTCACGACTCTTAATTTAGAAATTTCGATTGTAATTAGGCAAATATCATGTAGAAATTGTTTTGCCATCCTTCGTAGTTTTGGATAGCTTGAATATTAATCGGTTAGTTCAATGAGTGGTTTGATACGAATTAGTTGACGATAAAAAAATCTGAGAACCAAAAATGACATCGATTAATTTATTATGATTTTTACATATCATATGATAACTTTTTGGAATTTATTCTTCGTTAAAATATAAGAGATATAGAGTAAACTCCATATAATGTATCATAAATTAAAATAAATTGAATTCTTAACAATGGTCATATTTAGTAATATTTGTGAATAGATTATCGTAAAACTTTCGAGTGACGTTAGTATGTGGATCAACAACTGGCCCACGTTGGGAGGAGGGACAGAAACTTTGTCCGCCAACAGAATTATAATCATCCAAAACTCCAATTGGATTCCATGAATCGACCGAGTCGGTAGGCTACAAGATAAGAAATTTCTTCTGTTGAAGAGAAGGCTAAAAGATAAGAATCGTAAATACATGAATTCGGTTCAAGATAAGAGAGTTCTGGTGCGTGCATCTCTTGCAGTTGGGCTTTTCTGTTTGGACTTTCCATTTTGTTTGCCTTAATGTAACTCTGTTTTCTGTTGCTGCCACGATGATAAATTAAGCATTGATGTGTGTGTAAAACACGCATTAAATACATAGAATTTCAAGTTATTTTGGTATGTTTGTCTTTAGTTTAGTATCGTTTTAGTAAATATTTGAGATTTGGATTACTAATGGGTTCTTTGTGCTAAATTGTAGGAAAAGGAGGCAAATTTGGAAAGAATTATACTTGGAGAAGAAGTCTGGCAGGGACAAGGGACAGTTGACTTGGAAGGGCATTTCGGTCAACTTTGGAGCCGAATCAGAGGATGCGTATTTGACAGACAATTGGAGATATTTCTTTCCTCTTTCCGTGCATATAAAGAACGCCTAAATCGGATATCGAAAAAGGAAGTGACGACCAAAACACTGAAGGCTGGTCTGGCAGATTATTATCAGCGAATTTTAAGGGCCAATTTTGGAAATTCGGTCTTCTGATCCCTTAGGACACTGGGGACGACCATTAGGTTTTTACACTTAGGAGGGCTTATATATAACCCTCTTGACTTATTTTAAGAGAACTTTTTGATTCCAGAGAACATATACCTTATTTTTGTCTTTGTCATGACTGAGGAACTAAACCTCTAGGTTGATTCGAGAAAGGAGACCCAGGTTTTGTTTGTGAGGATCAGGTTTTATCAATCTATTTCAGTAGTATTTATTTATTCCTTGTGCTTATTTTTGTTCTTGAATGATTTGCGGTTGCGAGTTTATTCTAGAACTTATGTTGCCATCGATTCTTAATTAGTGGTCGCAGTTAGGAATTGAACTAAGAGCAAGGTTAATTCAGCGAGGAACGGTCGTTACCAAACTAATTAACTAGGAATAAGTAAGGCTAGTTTGTAGATACATAAATTTTGAGTATAATCGCTAGGAGTAGGAACATCTATTCTTAATTCTATTATCTTATAGAATAGAAATCGGTCAATATTCTTTCTATTAGGTGATAAACAACTAGTTAGGCGGTCGTTTGGCTAGTTGATTGTTGGATGTTTGTGGTCTCTTTGCGGTTGCGGGAGATTTACACCTACTTGCTACATGTGCTAGATTATCTTTTGTGATCCAGTGATCAACCAACCTGTCGTGGTACTCCGATCTCGAATCTGCCGCTTTTCTCTTATTGATTTCACTACCCCTTTTACTTTCGTTTAAATAGTTAGATTAATTGAGTATTCGTCCCTCCTTGGATCTGATTCGGTACTTCCCTTGCTTGCTATAAATTAGTGAGCCGCGAAATATTAATTTATTTTGAGGGGCCTCGACACGCTCGTCAAGCATTAACATATCATTACTCCTGCCTAGGATCCAATTATTGATTCACTTCCTTTTTTTTAAGTGCTATTCAAACATCAATTAGACTCATTAATTAAGGTTTAAATAGATTATGATCTTTTTAAAAAAAATGATATCTAAAGTCTAACACCGATGTCCCTATTTTAGGAGGTGACTGACTCTCCCAATGATATTTTTACATCTATGAGACTTGAAACGAAGATTTCCTTGAATGAATCTAATTTTTTTATTACTTAAATCAACTTCCACTAGTGATTGGATTTAGCATTGTTTTTGAGACGGCAGTCCGACCGATCGAACCACAAAATAGAGCCTAGGGCGGGTCAGAAAATTAGATACGTACGTTTACCTAACGAACCAGATAATTTCTGGTCAGACCGAATAGTTGACTCGAATTTTTTATCCAAAAAAATCTGGTTCATTAGATTTGACCAAAAAATTAAACCTAACCAGCTGAACTACCCCCTCCCTAGCAAATTAAACCTAGAAAAGGCGACGCGGCGATGCTCCAATCCTCGACGCTCCAGACCGATGACGACCTCTGGCGTCCGACCTCCGGCGTCCGAACTCAGATACTCTCTCTCTCTCCTTGCCTTTCCTTCCTTCTACACCTTTGGTATTCCTACGACTATCATGGTAGCAGCTCTTCAAATCGATCCACGAAGCATGCTGAGGTTTCCTATTTACTTTATACCACGTTCTTCATAAATCAAGAACCAAGAAATTAAGAAAATAGGAAGAGAGAGAGAGAGAGAGAGATGAAGACAGGAAGAATCGAAGAAGGAAGGAAAGAGATGCTTCCTTTCCTTTTCTTTTATGTTGGGTCCCCTTTTGGGCCTATCAGGCCCACTTAGCAACTAATCTATGAAGGGTATGCCTGCACGCATCTGAGTTCCCCCTCAAATATACTTAATAAAAAATATCGGTCCGACCGGCGGTCCAACTGATCAGACCGGTTGAGACACGACCCTGAGAGAAAAGCGGATCGCTCTCCGGGTCGTTTTTTAAAACAATAGGATTTAGTACTTTTGAAATATGATAAATCTCTTCATTTGAAAATTTCGAGACTATCCTATTTAAACTCGAAGAATTCCTTTAATACTTGATATAATTTATAAGTGATTTTTTATCAACTTACCATTTTACCACTAAGAACCTACAAGCGGATATTCACCACGTATTTTGAGGTACGTAATTAGCACATTAAAAATTTTATTCTACACAAGTATCTTGTGTAATTCAAAACAGTAAAGACATATTTTAGTTATAAAAACTACCTTTCAAAAAAAATTGTTATAAAGACTACTAGATTAGTGTTTTGTGTTTTTCTACGTAAAACATTATTTTTCTCAAGTTGTATTTTTTTTAAATTAGATATTTTATATCATTACATTTGACAAGGTTTGAACCCTTAAAATTGACAATACATTGTGTCATTAGACTATATCTTCTTTCGCTTTTTCTCAAGTTGTATTGTATAAGTATTTTGTGTTTTTGTATTTATTCCCTAAAGTTCTTATAACATTGACAAAAAAATTTGGTAGAAAATAGGACGTAGTGCGAATATACTATGTCTGTATGCTAGAAGATAGCGAGGCCTAATTAAATTTATTATCGCCGAGTTATGAGATGTTTAGTTGCAGCATCCAATTATACATTATTTAATTTTTTAACATTTATATTTCTAAAATTTCAAACTCAAAATTTCTTTTATTTAATTTTTTTAAACCATTGACGTCTATTTTTTATTTTATGATATTATCTCATGACCGACGTGACTGATTCCATATTAATTAACTTCCATCGTCTTTTTTATATATTTAAGAGATCTCCGAATTCACGAACGTCGAGGCATCGCTAGTATTTAATATGCCCGAGGAGTTGACCAGCAGCAGCTTCCTTCGTCGGTGTTGCCACTCGTTTAGCTGGTCAAATGCGACAAGGAAGAGCCTTCCTCGCGTTTATTCTTCTACTTGTACAATTTCTGGTTTATTGTATATTGAGAAAATCAAAATTCGTATAAATTTTATTCCGATGATTATTGCTTAAGAGAACGCATTAAAAATTGCATACATAATAAATTTATAACTGTAAAAAATTCACATAAATTTTAGTTTAAATAGTACATAAGGTCATGCAATGGTAGGTTATCCAATCAAGAAGAGAACCGACCGATGATCAAATCTCATATTAGCTAGCTACATTTTTTCCAACCAAAATATTAAAATGGTAATTATTCTCATGGGGTACGACTGATTTATCGAAATTAATTAATTAACGTGTAGGAAGCGTCAAGAAATTATTTAATTTTTTCTGTTACGGGTATCTTCCGGTACTCGCTTGTTCCAGGAAACGCTAATTCAAATATCATTTCTACCGGCATGGAATTTCAATAATTAATATATCTAAACAATCAAAATTCAAACGGGCGGTGACTTTCCGAAACCTAATTATTTTGGGTTTTCCAAGAGTTGACCGATAAATTCAGAAGTTTACATTTAATCGCATGTATTATTTATTAATTATACATACAGATGTACATATATTAGTTGGCATTCCGTTGGTCAAACACTGAACACAGGAAAAAGAAAGTGGACAAATGTAGCATACAAAAAGTAGTGGCAGCAGTGTTAGAGATGAGGCAGCACCCAGGAAGCTCCACCGCTTTTCTATATCAAACCCAAATTAATAATGACCCACGTCCTCTTGTCGGCACCCAAAAAAAATCCCGGATGAACCTAATATTATAAATTACATAAGAGAATTTATATAAAAAATAGTAGAATTGTGTTGCAAGCAGTGGTATCATGTTATGAGCAATCATATTGTATTGTGAGTAGTGGTACAATTTAGCAAATATTTTTGGTACCATGTTTTTGTCTTATGGTGTTGCAAACTCTATTAGGGGTATCACTCACTCCTCATCATTTAAAATTTTATCAAGCTCACATCTAAATTAATCGACCGAGTACGTATTTACATATTTGATAATTATAAAAAAAATCAACTATGAATTTTTTAAACGTAATTACTTTAAAATTTAGTAACTTTTTTCACCCTATATAATGATGCTATGTTGAGCTCAAATATAAATTAATAAATTTAATACGAATCCAGGTAATTTGACGAAAAAAGAGAGACTAAAGGACCATGTATAAGTATAACATGGGTTACTTTCTAGAGAGGGAGAAAGTCAGAATATACGTTCGTTTAACGAGCACGTGCGTACATGATTTATTAATCATGCCGTTTCGACCCCAGTCATGAGCCAGGCGCCGTCTTTAAACCACAAACCCAAACTTGGTAAAGCTCTCCGTTCTTGAGCTTTTCCCTTCCCTACCTTTGAAAAGTCAACACATAATTAAAACGGATACCCTCACAATAATTATACGCCTACCACTTTCCAGCCATCTCTCTAATTTTTTTATATAAATTAACACCAAATATCAATTAAAATGACTAATTTATAGTCTAGTCGATTAAATTTTTTGAAAAAAGATAAAATTGTTATTTTTTTTATTCTGAATAAATTTTTTTTAGTTGAGCTAAAATAACCTATTTACTCATTAATCTAATTCTCTCTTTTATTTTCATTTTTCCTCTTTCTACGTATGCGAGTTTCCCATCCTAATAATTTTCCGTGTTTTGACTTTTTAAAGTTGAACATCACACGTTCTTTAATTTGGACGCGTATATAAAACCCCCCAACCCTTTCAAGCTCCTCATCCACTCCAAAAATCAAACCAATTCACACACCAACTCCTCTAATTCAAACCCAACACACACTACCAAAAATCTCTACCTCCACCCTTCAATTAGTTCTTATATTTCCTATCCGGGTTCTTCCTTAGATCAACTCGTGAAGCGCAAAATTTATATCCCAGCCGAAAATATATTGCCAAATTCCACATGGAAGAAGTAGCGGTGCCTCATTTTTTCATCTGCCCTATATCCCTAGAGATAATGAAAGATCCGGTGACGGTTCCCACCGGGATAACCTACGACCGGGAGAGCATCGAGAAGTGGCTGTTCGGCGGGAAGAACGCCACGTGTCCGGTGACCAAGCAGGTGATCTCCGACTGCGAGCTCACTCCTAACCACACACTCCGCCGACTAATCCAGTCCTGGTGTACCCTCCATGCCTCACACGGCGTGGAGCGCATCCCAACTCCGAAACCACCGACATCCAAGACCCAGCTCCTGAAGCTCCTAACGGAGACCAAGTCCCCTCAGCAACAGGTCACTTGTCTTAGGAAGCTCCGGTCTATTGCAAGCGATAATGAGACTAACAAGAGGAACATGGAGGCCGTGGGGGCGGTTGACTTTCTTACGTCCATGATCAACGGGTTCGAACTCGAGTGCTCTGATCAGCTCGGTGGCTGCGAACTAGGGCCGTCACCGAGCGAGGAGGCACTAAGCATCCTCTACACCTTACAGGTGTCCGAGCAAACCCTAGCTCGCCTCGCGCGAAGCGAGGCGTTCATCGATTCCCTGACGAGGATAATGCGAACCGGAAGCTACGAGTCTAGGGCATACGCGGTCTTAATGCTAAAATCCGTCATTGAATTAGCCGATCCAATAAATATCATCAGCTTAAGACATGAACACTTCGTGGAAGTGGTCGCTGTCTTAAAAGACCAGATATCCCAACAAGCTTCGAAAGCATGCCTGCAGCTGCTCATCCACGTGGGCCCATGGGGACGTAACAGGGTCAAAACGGTGGACGTCGGCGCCGTCCCGGCCCTTGTCGACATCCTCCTCGAGTCCTCCGAGAGGCGGGCGACCGAGATGGTGCTGACGCTGCTCGACTTGCTCTGCCAGTGCGCGGAGGGAAGGGCGGCCCTGCTCAGCCACGCGGCGGGGATCGCGGTCGTCTCGAAGAAGATCCTGAGGGTCTCCGGGGTCGGGAGCGAGCGAGGGGTCAGGGTCCTGTCGTCCATTTCGAAGTTCTCGGCGACTCAGGCGGTCGTCCAGGAGATGCTGCAGGTTGGGGTCGTGGCTAAGCTGTGTTTAGTGCTTCATGTTGATTGCGGGAACAAGGTCAAGGACAAGGCGAGGGAGATCCTGAGGTTGCACGCTAAGGCCTGGAAGGACTCTCAATGTATTCCCGCCAGCTTCGCCTTCTCGTATCCGGTTTGAACCGTCAATTCACATACGTCTTGTGCTATAATGTCGTTCGGCTCGTATCCAGCCTGACGATGAGGTTTTCTGATGATCATTGGATGATTAATTTATTATACTCGAGTTAATTAGGTGGAGTATATTTTTTGGTAATACGTATAGGATTAGTTTAGTGTTTTTATAATCTTTGTTTCTGTACATGATTGTTTTGATAAAAAAATTAAAGGAAAACACAAATTATATTTGTTGGGCACAGAAAAGTGTGGCCAACGGAATAATACAATTACTATTGGTTACAGTTTTGAATTACTTGTGAGGGATTAAGCCGTATAATTTGTGTTGAGAAGTTTAAATCAATCGAGGATTAAGCCGTATAATTTCTACTGGTTGAAGTAATTATAATGGTAATTTTTGGTTTGATCGTAAAGAAAAATTGATTTTGATATAAAGATTTTAGGAAGGAATGACGAGGCATGAACGGATTAATTTTACGGTGGTTACAATATCAAAATAACGATATTAGTGTTTGGCTCAAATTAGAATGCTAATCATGCGGTTCGACTGCTTCGAATTCAATCAGACTACCCGGTTTGACACTCCCGGGTGATCCGGTCTGCTCAGAATAGAAAAAATCATGTTTATTTTTCTGTTTTTATTTAGAACCAACACCTTCACTTCTATTCAGAGTGTATACATCACATTTGGATAACAATAAAGTTATATTTTTAATAATTCTCATTCGGCTTAAGTCAAGCAAATTAGAACCAACACCTCCACTTTCACACTTGTATCATCATCTTCATGTACGTATAAACTTGTGAAATTAACGTTTGAAGACTTTGTTTGTATAAATTATATACCAAAGTTGGTAAATATTTGAATATAAAATGATAAATTAAATTTATTTCATCATATTTATTAATTATTTTTATAAAACTAAAAGTCCTGGTCTAATCGGTGGTTCAACGAGGTGAACTAGATAAATAAAAAAATATAAGATTTTTGGATCGTCTCTCGATTCGATTTTTAAAACGTTGCAAATTAGTATTGGATTTTTTATAGAAGGAACTAGTATTGGATTTCAATGTGCATGTTTGGCACGTCGTCTCGTACATATGCCACAAGTTTTATGACAGTTCGATGCCTTGTTAAAAAATTCGACTCTTTCTCTGTTGGACACTTACTAGCTATTATGGTTTCTAGGATTTTCCCATCTTCAAAAAGTCATATTAATGATATGTTTTAAAAAATTTTAAGTGATTTGATTTGGAATATTCATATTAATAAAGGACACATATATACATTTTAAAAAAAACTATAAGATTAAACATGTTGCAAAAGGTTCAGCAGCAAACCAAAAAAGAAAACACCTAGCACAAGCCTAAGCTAGTTACAAGCAGTAGCCAACCCGTAACACAAACCCGTTTACAAAATACAAGCACAATTGCACCCAAAAACTAAAGCAAAAGAGTAGTGGAGAGAAGGTAACAAACCCACATATGCTTGTGAGTAGGAATAAAATACGCTAAAGCTAATGTTAGTTTGTAGAGACAATCGATCGGATCATGAGGTATTACAAGTGGTATAAGAGCAAAAGGGATTCTTGGATTGTTGGCAATTTTCAGGATGAGTGACCTATTGGAAAAATTTTGGGATGTGTGTGAGTGAGAATAAAATATACTGAAAAAACTCGTTTTGGTTTGTGGAGAATGTAAGTCGGATCACGGAACGTTACACATATCCTAATTTTTTTATGTTTTGATGTTTAGAAGTAAGATAAGACCCTATTTTAGGAGAAGTCCCTCACTAATATTTTTAACATTAGGAAATTTGTACACAATTTTTTTTTAAACAAATTAAATTTTTTTTACCATTTAAACATCTTTCCATTATGAATGGTGCACGACCAGTCCAAAAAAGACAAAAATATCAACTCCAAGCTCGATGCGATTCTCTGGTTGGTGGCGGCGCCAATTTGACCCACAAAAACAAGTTTTGAATTGGCTACCTACTGTAGACCATCAGCTATTACTAAAAGTGGTTAGACGATCGTTTTTAGTGATAGACCCCCCACCTAATTAACGCCTAATGAAACAATTAATATATATTTAATGGTTAGAACTTTATTATTTTCTACATCCATGGCAAATCTACAATATTTATTTTTTCTTTCATAAATTTTATTAAAATTTTTTAATTACAATACAGATAAATATGAAATTCAGATTGATGTCACAAGTCAAGACTGGAAAAGATTAAATACCTTACCTAGAAGCTCAATTACTCGTGAATTCTGCTTCCTTCGATGAAACGTCAGGTTAAAGAATTACTTGAAATACTATCAAAATATCAATATTTTTGGTTTTATAGTGGCCATTGTGGACTCTCAAACCTAACAATTGGTGTATTTGAGATGCCTTATCAACAACTTATCATATTTTGAAATTAGTTGCTTCTAGCAAATATGTTATAAAATAATTACCGAAAAACATGTGGCTCTTAAAGAAAAATTAAGCATACAACTGCTGATACCTGATTTGTGATCAATAATTCAATCTTATAAGAACCACTCATGGGCTTATAAATTGGTCAAAGCACTCATTCTGAAAGAACATAATTAAAATCGAGTCAATGCTCGTTCTCCTAATGCGTGGCTCTCGCTCTCCCTCGTCTTTCTATTTTTTTTTCTCTTATTAAAAAAAATCTTCCAAGTTGCAATTGAGGAGTGGTCCATTCCCCTACAAGAAACGAAATGCATTTAACTTGTGCCTTGCTCATGTGTGAAAGGCATTTAAACGAAATGAATTTCTCTCTCTTACGTTGACATTTTTTTAACAAATCGTAAGATATATTACTTGATGGATTAATTTAAATTTATCTAAATACATACTTGAGAATAAATCTAAATTCACTTTATAGAATTTAAGAATGGTAAAACATTTTCGGAAAACTTTTAACGTATATTTACTTTTAGGAACTCAAACTCTGGTTAAATGATAAATAGAAGTAAAACTTTGTTGTTACTGGCATCCATTAGTAAATTAAGAACGGCTATTGAGCAATATTTAAGAAAAGACGGGGATCCTTTCTCTTCTCTTTTTTGATAAACAAATTTGATTTTATTAGTATTAATATAGTAATATGTACCGGTGACCCCATCCCTGCCCCACCAACCCCGGAGTGCTGTGCAAGCACGGAATTGCAGTCAAAGACTTCACTATAAACCCGCCACGGACAACCGTTAGATGAAGAAAGAAAGCAGTTCTTAACTTTGTCAATTAAAATTTTTTTTTAAAGGGAACGAAAAAATATAGTAAAGGCCTACCGTTGCCTCCAATTCTTTCAAAGTCAGTAATCCTAGGTGCACGATAATCTTATACTTTTTGCTTATAGATATTGATAATTAGATGCAACAGTGTAAATAATTATATGAGAATTTTGCCATCCTATTATCTAGTTCGAAGCTAAAATTAGTCGATCTAAAATTTTTTTGGATACAAATACTAATAACCAATATACACAAGTTGTAGGCTTTACACCTCATAAACTAAACACATATTCATCGAACAAATCAAAGTCATTCTGATCACTACAAGAAAAAAAAATAACAATGTAGCCATGTTTTTTTCCACAGCATTATTAAATATTTATTAAAAAAGCAGTGTCACTTTTTTAAAGTCACACCCGACTTGAATTAAGATTAGTCGGCCCAGTGAACTGAATATCAGTCGATATAAACCAAAAAATAATGAAAAAAATTCAAACCCTTCTCTCCTGATTGTTAGTCTTCTATGATTACATCAATTTTATTTTATTAAATTAAAAAGAAATCAATATTAAACTATTATTCACTAAAATTTTCATTAATTAATATTATAAATTACTAAATTTCATAGAGATTTTACTGTCTTGGAGTTTTCTCAACCTTTAGTTCATGGACCTTTGTTCCCTGACCAATAAGAAACAGACTCCACAAACAAGTAAAAGCCCACTACTGGTGCTCGGCCCGGAGAGAGAAACATGGAAAGCATATATTTTTTATATGGGATAATTACTACCAGGACCCTGGTGTTTGGCATATTCGACTCTCACCCCCCTGGTGTTCGAAAATCGATAAAAAAACCTCCCTAGTTTGGCAAAATTATACTTTGAGGTCCTTCGCTGACGTCAGCAATAATTTTTTCATTTTTTTTCATTGAAATGACTGTTATACCCTTCAAAAAAACACAAAAAAATATCTTCCTCGAACCCAGAAATTATTTCTTTCTTCTTCAAGAATATTAAGAACACTTCAATTAACATGAATCCAAAAAACCCAATTAGGGCCAACGCCCCCTACTGCTTCACATCGAAGAGGGACCGACGCCGCCCAAGTCGAACCCCAGCCTCAACCCAGAAAATGCTACCAACAAAGTCCTTCGAGCAACGCAAGTCCGAGCAACGGGAATCTGGCCCGAGCGATGGAGTTTCGGTCCCCGAGGGACGCCGACTGCCATGGGACCCACACGACGTCTACCTCCGTCGGGAGGTACACCTTCAAGGCGAGCATGGCGGGGTACGCTGCCGGGATCTCCTGTCCCTTCTACCTTGACCCCATCGCGATCGGCTTCTACGGCACCGTCTCCCATGGAGTCCTCGTCTCATCGCCAGCCAAAAATGACGGGCCGAGTACTATGACAGTGACGTTCCTCGCCCCCTGGTTGGTAACCGTCGGTGCCGGGACAATCGACTGGAACTTCCTAGCGAACGTGGTGCTGGGAAATGGCCAGCGGCTCTCCGGCATGTCGTTGTACTCTGGCGTGCAGCTGTGCGGGAGGATGTACCCACTGGTGTACCCGGGGGCGGCTCTCCCATGGGTTTCCATGGCTGACGTTCTAGGTTTGATTTCGTGATTTTGATTTTGATTGTTATTTCAGATCTAATTTCTTGATTTCGTGGTCAAATTTCTGATTCTGATTTTGGCAAGGGAGAGGAGAAGAAGCTGATGAAGATGAAGGGGAACATTTTTTTTTGTTTTTCCGAAGAGTTTTTTCGCCAAACTAGGGGTATATAAGTTATTTACTTAAAAAATTGATCGATGATGTTGGATGACATCAGCGAGGGGCCTGAGAGTATAATTTTTTCAAACTATGGGATTTTTATTCGATTTTCGAACACCGTGGGTAGGGGTGAGCAAAAAATCCGACATTCGATATCCGAATCTGATATCCGAATTTTTTTTCGGATTCGGATAATTTTGTGTTCGGATTCGGAATCGGATTATCCGAACAATATAATTCGGATTCTAATTCGGATTCGGATTCGGATAGCAAAATCACAAATTCGAATTATCCGAATATCTAAAATATGAATGTAACTTAAAATAGGTCATATGGGCTTGGGCTTTCTCAATAAAAAAATATCTAACTTGTATACCTTGTCTCTCTGTGTTATGCAAATGATAGACCAAAATTACGTCTAACCAAATCCTAAAAGAAAATTATATGCACCACCAAGTTGTTGTCCTCCTCGTATCTGGCCTCCCCGTACAAAGCTTGTTTTAACTCCCAAACTTTTTCTACCTTTTCATGAACTGGCCAACTGGGTGTGACTTGAAACCTCTTAAAACCAGAAGCAATTGTATGCCTGGGTTTGGAAGAGCTCGTCTCGATTTGGACACTTTGGTTTAATCATTCTTGCGTTATTTTCAGCAAGAATTATGCGTTTATTTTTTTTTTGTTATGGTTGTTTTGGCTTTTTCCTTTACTACGTTAAGGTGCTAATGGATACTTAGTTTTTAATTTTTAGGAGATTTTTGAAAAATTCGGATAATTCGGATTATCCGAATCCGTATCCGAAATAATTTCGGATTTTGGATTTCGGATAATTTGTTACTCGAATTCTGATTCGGATTGAGAAATAGTTATTTCGGATATTTCGGATAATGAAAAATTCGGATAATTCAGATTCGAATTATCCGAATGCTATATGCTAAATATGAGGGGCCTAGTACTAATTATCCCTTTTATATTGAACCATGGAGCTTAACGTCCTACATATTGGATATTTCGGCAAGTTTACAACTATGAATTGATATTTGAATTTAATGACTGACAATTTTACAGTAGAGTTCATTTTCGTACGTTTTATTAATGTATAAACAATTTCAATATTACTATTTGGTATAAGAGAATAACCATAAAATTACTCGGGAGTCATGAAATCGGCTTGGTCACCGGGACCAGATTTTATAAGAGTGGTGATTTTCCCATGATTTTATTTGCTCAATTGATTTATGTCAGTTTAATTAAAAATTGGAGTATTATCTTACGATATTTCAAATCTCATAGGGTGTCACAAATTCATTAATGTTGCGTTTTTTAACCGATGGTTAATCTCCATCATATATATCATAACTAACAAAGAGTAGGCTGGTTACAATATCGATGAAAAAGCTGAAGTTTAAAAATGCAGTACCGTCGCAAGGAAGGAATTTAAAATATAATGCATGGTCGTCGACGAATGATATTGATTTATTGCTTCGGAAGTACGCCCTGTTTTACAGAAAGTGTGTACTAGAAGCCCCATTATTTATAAACAAAAGTTATAGTCCATATGGTAAAAAGGGAAGACGACATCAGAAATAAAATGAAATAAATGTAAATTATGATATACTCATATATCGCAGAACAATACCATAAAAAATAAACAGTAATGGCTAAGGCGAAAGTTGACTTTGAAGTACGCTCAGTTTGAAGCTTTGAAAATAAGGGCAAAATAACGTCTTTCTTGAAACAGCAATCACGTAGGTACTAAAAAAAATAAAACAACAAACGTGATTGACGTTCATGTACAATTAATAATTTCCACCAAAATGCTAATTTGACTGCCTACTTCTTGATTCACGCCCCCGTCTCCAATTATCTATTATTAATCTCTCCTATACAAAATTTGGAAATTCATATTGGTTAAATATTTATTAAGAGAATTTTATTACTTTTTAAAAAAATTATTCGATTCGAATTTGAATTGGCCGATGTAGTAGACCAGATTCTAAAAAAAACCCAAAAAAATAAAAATTCAATACTATTTTTTTATACATAGTTCAATACTAAAATTTGGCCCAACATTACAGATGTGAGAATATTCACGGTACGGTAATAGGCACCAAGAATAAAAGACAAACATAGCCCAGTTTCAAAATATATAATTAGCATATTGCACTTAAAATTTGATATTGGATACCATTTATTAAATAAGAACATTGTTAATTATTTTTGCACTCACCACTCACTAACAAGTCAACAGATGATAAAAAAACTTTTTTTATGAGCTTTTAAAAACAAATACATGTGCAATAAGTAGACGATGAATTGAACAAGTACATGTTAGCTTTAAACCTCAAATCTGAGATATGAATATGATTAATTCTTTTTAAAGAAATCTAGAAACTAATATGAATACTAATGGACAAACTCCAACAGAATTGATTCAAGTGATAGAAAATTTGTATTCATTTAAAAAAAAATTTAGGTTCAAATATTACAGATAAAAAAAGTATAATTAGGAGAATTTTTTTAAATATGATATGATAATATTCAACTCTTGATACAAGTGTTAACAGAACAAAACCAATCTTATATATGTAGCGGTAATCAATTATTCATGAAAATCATGTCAAAAGAAAAAATAGTAAATGTGGGAATATTTTACTTCTCAGTTTCATTGATAATTTTTCAGACATCGAACGCCTTCCATTATTACATATTGTGTGAGAACTATATATAATTCTGTATATCATATAAAAAAGGAAAAAAGAAACTTAAACATGTACCAAAATAGGTCAAATTATGCCTCAAATTGTCATCTCTTTTGATGATTAATTATTCCACTAACTAAATAAGTATTAATGCAATCTTAATCATTTATCTGGAGAACTGAAAAGGGCTCCAATTACCAAATAAAAGGTGATCAGGATCCTGATGAGATTCCGGTCCAATCAACGGCTGTGGATTCACTTGGAAGCTGTGAGCATCATCGTCCGGCCACAATATCTCGCCGGAAACCGCTTCCAGGTGATCATCTCCCGGCAATGGGGGTAACCCATCAGTAATGTTGGCAAAGATGGAGGGGCCAATTGGTGTGGGATGATCACTAGCACTTGAGAAACTCTGATGATCAGGATGGTAAACGAACTGGTCGTTGGTGAACTCAAAATCCGAGGGATCGAACTCGCAAGCCAACTCGGGCAGGATCTCGTCGAACCCCGTGGGCTTGGAGTCCGGCCGAGGGTTCAAGAAGTTGGCATAGACGGCCGCGAGGTCAATGTGGGAGGAGCCAGAGGATTGATGATTATGATCATGATCATCCCCGTCGCTACGGGGATGATCATGATCATATTCATATGGATGCTTAGTGACTAGATCATCCAGGCTCCTTGATAGCTTCAAGGACTTATTGTTGCCTCTTCTATTCTTCCGGCATCCACCTCCGACGGGCACGTTTCGAATCGAACCGCCTTTGGTCCAGTACCGTCGACAACCTTTGCAGAAGTACCTAGGCTGTGTTAGGCTGTAGTTGTTGTAATAACAAAATTTGGCGTGGGAGGAGCCACACCTTGGACAACTTGGTGACATCTCTACATTTGGCTTCCACTCTCTATCCATATTGGATACCAAATATCTTTTTAATGTCGGGGAGAGGAGAAAGAGAGTGGAAAATGAGATCACTAGCTAGGCAACAAGAAAATGAGTGGTAGCATATGGGTTATAATAAGGGAGTCAAAGGGATTTTTTTTCCTTTCAAAATAATACAAATAGATTTCGACTAATCCAAGTTCGAACTAAGATTTTTGCTACTAAGTTTTAACAACATTGTATTATAAAGACTTGAATTCAACACTTTTTGTTTAACTAAAATATGTTCTTACAAGATGTACCGATTAATCTAATTTCGAACTGAATAAGATTTTAAATTGCAGAAAAGTTCTCCCTACTAATTTAATTAACAATACTGTGTCATAAAGACTCGAATTCAACACTTTTGGTTGAACTAAAATATTTTCCTATGGAATGAATCTGATGCACATGGTTGGCCAAGTTAGACCAAGTGCACGTGAGGATATACTAAGGTTAAGGAGAGGCATTGGGAATGTGTACGTATCATCACTCGTGCACATGATATTTTTAAATTGGGGATCCGGTGCCGTGAAGCTCGATGGAAGAGGCTAGTGTGTGAACGACACCAGCGGCTAAGCCGTAGTGTCGGTGCCTTTTCCATCACTTGTGGGATGATTGATAGGTTGAAGGCTTTTTGTTCAGTTATTATTCTGATGTCAGCCATTGTATTTACGACTGTTTACCTGAGATATTCGTCTATTTATATAATGCATTAAACTCGACTTACCTATTTTTAGAATTTTGATAGGATATCAAAACTTCAATATAGTATTAGCGTTTCAATTTATAAATTGTGAATCTTGTATATCATAGCATGCGAGTTAAAATCTTCGGACTCATTTCGATAAAGTGATGCAAACCGTGCAAATTTCGACGAATACGTCCAATAAGTTTTGCTTGGCGGAGCATGTTAGAGTATGAATATCACATTACAAATACAAAGATATTTCGACTCTCTAAAAAATATCTTAGACTTCCCTTTTTAATTGTTTTAAAGTTTTTAGTTGGACATTTACTTAAATATATATTGAATGGAATTGTAAAATTTTCGGTGATAAGTTTTTAAGAGGACATTGTAAAAAAATCATATAGGACGAGGTCGGATTAGTCGTAAACAATCACGAAAAGGTGAGAAAAGATGATGGGTCAAAGTGATACAAATTTTATGCTCGAACATTAATTATTAGATGGAAGCAAAACCTTCGAGAAGCTGATCAACGGTACAAGAGCAGACACTATCTTATAGAATATTATGGATAGGCTCTGACTGCTTCTTCTTTTTTGCTTTGCGTGGTGTTTCGATTGGCCTACATATCTCCCAATTGTTTCTTGCGTCGCCCAAGTTGGAGATACGCTAGAATCATCTCTTCATTTCTTTAGGTTCCAAATTGAGGTCGGCCCGTATATCAGGTACAAGTTTCCTGTATTTCTAGTTTCCAATTGTGATTTTGGCTATTTTGGGCTCCACTTTCCTCCGAATTCTCGGATTTCTCTTTATCTGTGACTCTGAGAACAAATGGGACCGGCGGCGGTTGAACACCGCACCTCGAATCGCTTAACCTTAATGACAATAGAAAGATCACGTAGAGAATTCCGAGCGTTAGAATAAAGCCAAGGAGGGCAAAATAGTCATAGGTCATTTTCAAAAAATTAAATAATAAGCACAATTTAGTATTGTTTAGTCCCTCATATTTTCATAATCGAAGTCATTAGTCCCTGGATCTAAATTCTGAAAGGGGTATTTTAGTACTTTTAATGATATCTCGCCGAAAAAGTTGCCGAAATTTAGATCCAGTAAATAATCACTTTGATTTCGAAAATATGAGGGACTAAACAACAATAGATGTCCTTATTACACAATTGTTTCAAATATCAGGGACCAATAACTATTTTACCCTTATTTTAAACATTTTTTATAACAAAATAACTTTCTATTTGAAAATTCACTGATCGCTAATCCAAATTCGAATTAATATGTCGAAATATCAAACTCGTATCGTTTACATTACTTAAACAGTATATCTTGTACTATATCTTACATAAATAGAATCTCAGTGGCCACTTGAATATGAAATTCTGAGTATCTTAACAATTTAGAATAAAGTACGCAAGTCACATTTAACCTCTGCTCAATTATTTATAATATGCCATCAATTCGGAAACTTGGTAGCTGTCTTTGTAATCAATCATCAATCTCTAGCTTTTTTTTTAAGTAAACGAAGCGCAGGTACACACACTTTTATTAACCATATATTAAATAGAAAAAATAAGACGAGTACATCAAGATAAGCAAATTTCTCGAATCCCGAACCTAAAAAAGCAAACCCCCTTCAAATAATCAAGGTTAAGTACATTTTAGTATCTTATAGTTTTATACTTTTCGCGTGAGTACCCTATGGTTTAAAATTGGTAATCAAGTCCCTGAGATTTACCAATAATTTTTCGGACAGGTCTAGTCTAGAGCAGCTGCCCGTCCAAACGGGCTCGAAACACGTCATTTTTTAGCCGACTTGGGAGAGACGTGGCTTTGAAAACGTATTCTAATCATCCAAATTGCTACGATGTGCAATCAGCTGAGACCGCAAAAAACTTTGGTACTCATTTCTACTTTGGAGGTCTTGGGTTAAGCGCGAATTGTAGTTGAAGGGGAAAATGCAAAATAAAGTTTGTATTTTTTTTAAAAAGTCGATCATCTTATTACTTGACTCCATAGATACAAATATATCAATGAGTGTGACCGATTGCACAAGAAAAATAACCTATTCACAGATAAGTGATAAGACTCTACAGTTAGATCCACCCCGTACAAAAATACAGAATGTAATCACCGGACTGATTAAAGATTTTAACATGAAAAATTTTGTGGAAAAAATCCATGTCGAGGAAAGAGTGCCCACGTACAAAAAAAATAAAGTTCGCAGGAAGTGTTCTCTATATGTGTATGAAGTAGAGACTTTTGTAAGGGTCAATACATGTAGATTCTTTCGTAGAAAAAGGCTGAATTACTCGAGTGTGTATTTAGCGGATTCATGAGTTTGGTCAATATTCGACTTCCCGAGCAGCTGTTCATATAAAGCAATGTTTAAAAAACTGTGGTCCGACCGATTGTTTGATCACTATCTGGAATCGAACTATGGTCAATTTTTTTCTAAACCCAGCAAGCAGTTTGACCAACAAAAAACTGGTCGGACCGCCCAGTCGGGTATTTCTGGGTGACCCAATTCGCCAGAATCAGAAAATTTTGTGTTTCTTTTTTCTATTTTATCAGATTTAATTTATAAACAAAATCTCAACTTTCACGCTTGGAGCGTGTACATCACTTTTGGATCACAACAAACTTATCTTTTTAACAATTCTTGATAATATGTCAATTAAGCCAAACAAATTGGACTAATATGTCGAACAAAAATACTTGTATAACCATCTTCTTGTACTTCTAGACTTGTTTAATTCATATTTGAAGACTTTGTTTGGATAAACTACATAGCAAAGTTGCTAAATGTTTGAACTTATTTGGTATTTTATAAATTTTTTATGCTAAATTAAATATTTATTAATATAAATATAAAATAAATAAAAGTTTTGGTCCGACCAACAACCCAACCAGTCGGACCAAGTGAACCAAAAATTTTAAGAATTAGGGCTCGCGTTCCGGGTCGATTTTAAAATATTGATATAAAGGACTATCGTAATCTAGCTAGTCAACAAACAATGTTCGATAATTCTACTTTGCTTCTAAGAAAAAGATAATTCTACTTTGGAATAAATTTATAAAATTGAAAATCTGCCAATTCATTTTAAGATTATTGATAAGTATTAAAATTTTAATATATATGATTAAAATTGATCTTATTACAACCTAAATCTTATGTCACAGCAAAAAAAAATCAAATATGTTTAAACTTTAACCGAGCAGACTTCGATTGAGTGGTATGTAATATTTTAAAAATGACTCGGAGAGGCCGCTTTCCTCTCTCGGTGGCGGTCTGATCATGTTTTTAAGTTAAATAATAAGCTAGGGCGATGCCACGGGTTCTTTTTTTAATGTATAATTATGTTATTCTACAAACATTATACAGTACATGTAAAGTAATGTGGCTTCCCTTGTAAATAGGGTTATAGTCACAGCAATCTCGTTAAAACTTTACCATAACAAAATTCTGTAAAATAATTATGAAAGGAAAAGATATAATAATCCTTATTATTTGTCAATGAGGCTTATTACTTAAAAAATTGTTACACCTGAATGAGAATTATATTGCTAAAAATAGTAGGAATTGACGCTCGCGGTTGAGCATTCACCTTAACAATATTTGGTCAAAAAAATGTTGCCCCTAATGACACAAATTGTAATAAAAATTGACAGAATTTTAAGATTCAATTTTGAATTATAATTTTTTTTAGAAGTGAATTATAAAGTTTATCATTGTAAATGCCAAAGGGTTTGTAACCTAGCGGCATAAGGTGTTATAAATATTCAGGAGATTCAAACCCTGACATTGTCATAGGTGTAAAATTTACTATAAATTTATTGTATTCGATTTATATTCCTAAATAACCTGAAATTCTTAATCTAGATATTCGAATCTGAATCTGTAAAACACCAAATCGAACGATTCAGATACCGGCTACGAACGACGTGTCCAAGTTCATTTACTTACTAATGGTGGCCCACTTAGTGAAGCAAAATCAATAATGTTTGCGTTGAACCAAGTGGTGGGCCTGGTGGCCATCTGATCTAGATTTATCCCCCACCCGTTGACTTGCTTTTTTCGACTGATCGTGGGGAGAGTTGGAACGTTTGACTTGCTTACCTTACACTACTAAATTCCATGTGTTTCATGGCCAAATCGCGTCGTATTGGTATTTTAACTTTGCCATTTTTACTTTTTAGATGTTGTAATATGAAAAAAGCCCATTTTTTTCCGAACATTACTTATGCAAGATAGTCTTTTAATAAGTACTTATGCAAGATAGTTAGGTTACTAAATTTTAAAATCCAACCAAAATATTAAAATATATTTATCACGCTTACAAATAAAATTCAATAGAATACGACAATAAGAAATCTCAACGTACAACTTTAAAAAAATTTGTCAAAAAATATTTAACTTATCATCTCAAGACTTTAACATATTCAAAAAATTTTGGAGTTCAAATCCTACCAAATATATTTACAATGTAAAATTTACTTTAAAAAAAACCTTAACAAAATTTATTGCGCTGAAATTTGGAGAAATTTGACATCAGAGACACATTGTTGAAAGCAACTTACTTCGATAGTGATGGATCCAATCTAAATGAAAGTATTTCATAAACTCTAATTACTGGTTTTTGCATTCAAATAAAACCGGTGAAATAATTATTTTAATTTAATTAAGTTTTAAATTCGAATAATTTTAAATACATCACCATTTAAATACTTTACTTACTTGTCATCTGTCTCCTACTCCGAAGTCCCACACCCTTCTAGGCGGCTCGTGGTGCGTACCACTCAAGATTAGTGACCCTTCGGCGTTCGCCAACTTGGATGCAACCGAAACCGGCAGTTCCGTATACGCTAACATTTGTTCGGTAAAAAAATAAATTTTTTTGAAGTTTACGGTAAAAAAAATAGTTTGTACCTTTGTATGTGACCGGATATTCTAACCTTATTCGTGTTCTTTACGTCCGGTTCTAAAAGCATGACTAGAAAAGTTTGCCCCTCAATATATATGGTCATTGTGTGATTCCGATCTAAAAATCGTTGATATATTTCCACTCCAAATTTAAATTTGAATACTATCAAATTATTCATATTCGATTCATCCAATTGTTCATTTTAATTAGTCGGTTCAAATTCGAATTGAAACAAATCAAATTTTGAACCGAATTTAATTCACTGCAAACACTATCGAACCCTGATTATCTAACACTAATTTTAACCTTAGATCCGGTCGGATAAAAATGATTAACCACATGATACTAAACTAAATTATTTTTATATATGACTTTCTTGTATTTAAAAAATCAAATATTTTATCACTTAAATTTTCATGGTAACATAGATACCCTATAATATGGAAAATAAACACTTAAGCCACTGTGTTCTAAAAACACTCATAAAAGCCCCCGAGTTATCTAAAACACAACAAATAATATATTGAAAAGTCAATTATGCCCCTCCTTCGTCACCTACTCTCCTTCGCCTACCATTTTCGGAGCCACCGCCCTTCAAGAACACATCAAATCCGCCGCACCTTTCCGGGCTCAAACGATCCACGCCCACATCCTCAAAACTAGGTTCGCACCCAACACCACCGTCTATGGTGGGGCGGAGGGTTTTTAATTCTTTGGTGGATGAGGATGTTGTATGTGCTACGTTGGTGATATCAGGTACTCGAACCAAGGAAATGTTGGAGCTTCTGAGGAGATAAACCGTTCCATTGCTCATCCCACCATCGTTGAACATGAGCTTGGTAGCTCCGAAAATGGCAAGGGAATGAGAGAGGTGACGAAGGAGGGGCATAATTGACTTTTCAATATGTTATTTGTTGTATTTTAAATAACTCGGATTCTTTTGTGGGTATTTTTAAAACACAGGGACTTAAGTGTCTATTTTTCATATTTTAGAGTACCCAAATATCTTTATCCCTTATCTATTTATTGCTATATGCGCCGGGATTTGAATTCTGTTTTCATTTTCAACCTTTACGTATAATCATGGATGTGCGAATTCGGACCACAAGTTCCTTTCTTTGACTGCCCAACGTTCTCCCTCATCTCGTTAAACGTACTATTTATGACAATACATGTGCCAGCTTGTGAGAAAGTATGACCAATAAAGCAAGTAATCAAAGACCAGAAATATTGGACATCGCTACTATTTCTTCTTCAAATTTCTCCCCGTTAAATAAACTGATAAGAGAATTATTTTTATGGTTTCAAAAAATTTCGAGTTCCACCTATTAAAAACACAATCGTATGTCAGAAAGTTCTATTCTATTTGAACTTAGTATCCCAACACCAGAATTTTTTTTATCAATGAACTTTTGTATTAAACAACAAGATAATTACATACGTACAAAAACACTAGAGTTTATCAACCCAAAAAACTCTATTGGTCAAATGTTTTTGGTCAATATAATAGCCGCAATCTCTTACCAATCAAGAACAACAATTCATTCCTCTCATTTTCACACCCTCTCTCCTACATTCATTAGCAAGTGATCTGACCTGACCCTCTCCTGGTCCAAATCCCAAACCCACAAACATATAAATAAATAATTTCGTAAACTCAAGACAACCAAAATTTGATTTTCCATGCAATGGAAGACGTAGATGTTGAGATTCCTCAATATTTCATCTGTCCAATATCCCTCCAAATAATGAGAGACCCAGTTACAACCATTACCGGGATAACCTACGACAGGGAGAGCATCGAACAGTGGCTATTCACCAACAAGAACACTTCTTGTCCCTTAACCAAACAGCCTTTACCTATGGATTCGGACCTTACCCCGAACCATACTCTCCGCAGGTTAATCCAAGCTTGGTGCAGCGACAATGCCTCGCTGGGGGTCGACAGGATCCCTACTCCGAAACCCTGTTTCGATAAGCCCTTCTTCTTCGAGTTGATAAAAGGACTAGCCGCGGCCAGCCAGGAGAATCAGGAGGTGACGTTGAAGCGCTTGGAGATGCTCGCGGTGGAGAATGACAGGAACAAGAAGTATATGGTAGACGCGGGAATCGCGAAGGCGATGGCGATGTTTATCGAGTCGAACTGCTATAGCAAGGGACACATTATTGGGTTGCAGGAAGCTCTTAGCTTGTTACGCTTGGTAGGCGTCCCTTCGAGTGATTGGAAGGTGATTCTGGGAGAAAACGATAAGGTGATCCAATCGTTGACTTGGGTTTTGAGGTGCAAGAATTTGGACAACCACAACCACGGGATGGTCTTAAAATCCAATGCGGTTTGGGTTCTGAAGAAGTTGCTAGGGGAGGCAAGCTTGAGTGTTCTAGAGAGGCTCGATGTCGAGTTCTTCGAGACGATAATCGGGTTCCTGAGGGAGAAACACACCCAACACGGGATCAACTCCGCGTTGCAGGTGTTGTTGGATGGTTGTCCATGGGGTAGGAACAGGATCATGATGGTGGAATTGGGTGCGGTCTTCCAACTCATCGAGCTCGAGCTCGGGTCGCCCGAAAGACGGACAACCGAGCTCGTACTTGGCATATTGGTGCATTTGTGCTCGTCCGCGGAGGGCAGGGCGCAGTTCCTGAGCCATAGGGGCGGATTGGCCGTGATATCGCAGCGGATACTGACCGTCTCCCCGGTCGTGGACGACCGGGCAGTGCTGGTCATCTCGATGATATGCAAGCACGCTGGGAGTAATACTACGGTGCTTCAAGAAATGTTGAGTTTTCAAGCTGCGAGGAAGTTGTGTATATTGCTTCAATCTGAACACGGAGGCTATGGCTTGAAGCACAAGGCAAAGGAAATCCTTAGGTCACATTATCATGTCTGGAAGGATTCTCCTTGCTTCTCTGTTAAGGTATCCTAGCTAGCTAGCTAGATAATTAGCTAACAATAATTACTAGTATTATTCTGAAATTAAGATTTTTTTTGGTAAGGTGTGAATATAAATTTGAATTTTACAATTTGATTATTTGTTCTTGGTCTACCTTACGATCAAATAATGACCTGGTTGGTAAACAAAATTTTTGAAATTTGTTTTGTTTTGGATAAATTATTAGCTAGCTAGATTATTGGGCCCACGTATAATCAGAAGATCGTGAATCATCATTGTCAAGACGTTTTAGTTTTGTTATTATTCTTGAAAATCGAATCTTAGATTTTTTTTGTTTATACTTTTTAAAATTTTATAAATTTAACCCTAAACCTCCGACAATATATATTACACTTATGTTATTAGGCCAAATAATTTTCGATAATTTGAATTGAACTAGCAAACTTATTTTATTAAAATCCAATCGGAATTCTAAGGGGATCAAATAATTACAAGGACATTTCGGCATCGGATTTATTTTTACGGAAAAAACGTGTCCAGTTAATTTCCGGATTTATATAATTGATGCTCCCTGTCTTGGTTTGATTGCCAACGGAGATTTGTGGTGCGAAATGTCCTTTTTTCGCATAATCTTGAAGTCTCCGGTACAGTTATGTCATGTGATGGCATTTTTTGTTCATATATTTATTATTTGATACAAATCGAGGGCAACGGACAAATGTAAAGTCAGCAACTTTGAATCCATGACCGGTCACAAAATTCTCTCCAGTCAGCCCACTAGTCGACCCTTATGGTCTAAAATAACACTAATTTAGATTCCAGTATGTTAAACTACAAAAAGACAAAAAATTTTATCAAATTTGAATCACTCAAAATATCCAGTTAAATTAGAATAATTATTCAATGATTATAAGATACAAATACGTAAGGGAAAAATGATAGGCAAAGTTTTGATTAATGTTGGATTATGGAATCTCAAGGAGAGGTGTTGAATGATCAAGTGAAGATCACGTAGCGGTACCGGTACTTGGCTATTAGCCTGGCAAGTGCCTGGCGTATTTTTTGACCTAAGGACTTCGCGCACGCCAAAGGTCTGGCTGCAGCCAGTAGGAGGAAACATAAACTTTGGATTTTGGAGACCTGGCGGCCGCCACTCTGGTGGCACCAGCCAGCCAAGTCTGATTGAGCCTTAATTCCTTTCCTATTTTGATCGTTTCAGAAATTTCACTCAGTTTCATGTTGTTCTTACTATATATACTCATGTAATGCCTTTGTAATAAGTGTGTTATGCGATGTGTGAGTGAAACACAAATAATACTGACGAACTGAGTCACTAAATCGTTGTCTTCCGCTCTTTCATTTCGATCTTTCTCTAATTACCGCAGCACTCCATATTTCCCAATAATTAACACAGATATTAAATATTTCGGAAAAAATACTATGAAAAAGCTATGAGCTTGCAGCTTTTGGAGTTTCCAAAAAAAAATTTTGGAAATATGGAAATAGAAAAGCAACTTCAAGGGGCTGAAACGTAAAATTGGATTCTTAATTTATGATATTTCATGTGAAGATAATATCGTAAGAAGTCATTTAGTAAAAAATAATTCCTATAAAAGGATGACTACAAATTATGCAAAAAAAATTAAGGCCAAATGATGCAAATATGGCCCGTGTACTTTTTCCACTTTAGAGAAGGTCCAACCTGGCGATTGAGGGCCCAAACGACCAAGTGTACTATAGAAGTTTTCTAGGACCTTCCATGTAAAAATTCTAGAGATTTTCTTGTAATTAATGAGTAGTTAGTAGGTAAAAGTTGGAAGATGGTAGATGGCATTTACTCTTGGCCTTCCTAAAAGTTGTATATGTGGGGTTGCCTCCCTCATTTGTAAGTATCTAACAATTTTGAGAGTAATATGACAAGTGTTCCCTCACATCTTCTAGTATACTTGAGTAGTGTTCTCTCTCTCGAAGGGTAGAGTAGAGAGTATTGGATCGAGTAAGGATTATTTAGGTGAGAGAGCTTGAGTGTTGCACGGGTTAGCTTGCGAGGGAGAGTTTTAGCCCATGATATTTGGTATCAGAGCTAAGTTACAATGACTTTTTGGGAAGAAACTCGGTCCACGATGGGCTATGTTTCGATTGAGCTAGAGGAGATGTCTTCCTATGAAGAGGTGGTGTCTCAAAAGAAAGAGTCGCGACCTCAAGACGTGGGGGAGAGATACCTAAGGGTGAAGCTTGGTGTTCGAGATAGTTGCGAGGAGTTGGAGGAGGGAGTCCAATGCATCAAGAATCCCCATCGCGGTGATGGCATGCTCTGACAGAAGATGCAAAGACCATCTGACGAAACGACTAGCACCAAGTCAAGCAATATCAAAGAGGTAAGCGTGGGTTCACTTGCTTTCTCATTAATTTCGGAGTATGTAGAGCACTATAGGCTTGCACGTCTCCAAATTCTTGTATACGAGGGAAATGCGAGAGAGTGTTTGAAGGAACTCTTTAACGCGGTGGAGGAGATTCATGATATGTCTGAGGACGAGCTTTTCTACGCTTGCCTCGAAGGATTGGAACCGTTTGCAAAGAAGGTACTACTGAACGAGGAGCGCAAGACCTATCAACAACCTTTGAGATGGTCAAGTCTTTGGTAGAGTTCCAAGGGTTGAGGTCACAAAAGGTGCGTGCAAGAGTTTTTCAATATTCCTTTTGCAATGGGCCACGCCGAGGATTTGATTGCCTCA
The DNA here is from genome assembly GCA_963995505.1 of Hypericum androsaemum. NCBI lineage: Eukaryota > Viridiplantae > Streptophyta > Magnoliopsida > Malpighiales > Hypericaceae > Hypericum > Hypericum androsaemum. The sequence continues at coordinate 12,889,822 of OZ023195.1, forward strand.
TAAGGGAAAAATTTAGAACAATGATCCAGGAGGAAGAGAATCAAGAGGTGGTGGAACTCGAGGAGCACCACGAGGTGACCATGCTTTTGATAGAGTTCTAAAGGCTAAGTCGACAAAGAGATTGCAAGGAAAGAGTGAGGCCATTGTAGAATTGTTTCATTTGCCCTCTCTGACCATGACAGGCCCCCTGGGGTGCACACGGGTACATCAAGTGTGGCAATCAATGGTGCATTGAGAAGTCACCTGATAGCATGTGAGAGCTGCGAGGTAAGAGGCACAGTATGGCAAAGTGAAGTTCAAGAGGAGACTGAGATGCTCGTAAGGCTACCGAGTTCACTAGAGGTTGAAGTTCCCGAAGTGGTCGCGGACGAACTCGGGAAGGAGTTTCTCGTGGAGTGGTTGGAAGGCCTCCCACCTAGGCAAAAGGTGGATCACGAGTTTGTGGAATGGAAGGAAGGCCTGATGAACTAGCCGGTACTTGGAATTCTTGATGCAGAGAGTTGCAATGGCAAAATGATTGCGGAGAGCCAACCAAGGATACCTCTCTTCATCAAGAGCAACGAAGGTGTGGAGAGCGATTCCATTGCAATGCAACGGGATGTATAGGTGAGTGGTATGACTACTCACAGATTATGGGAGCAGGATCGGGTGCTCTACCCTATCGATAATAAAAAATGGGTGCCAAGCCGAGATGGGGACAACTAGATAGGTCATAAATGCCCACGAGGAGATGTTGGGCTCATTTTTCGTATAATTGCCAAGGGAACTTCTACCAAGGTGCGAAGTGGACCTATTGAAGGACAAAGACATTGCCTCATTGATGATGGAATGTGACAAGGACATTGCACGAAAAGATGGGGGCGTCGGGAGATGACTACTCTAAGGCCTACGAATACGAAGAGGATTTTGTGTCAAAAAGGAAAGATATAGAGATTGGGACAGAGATTGCAGGGCTATCGATGGAGATGAAGTCCATCGAGCCAATTCGTGAAGAGGCGCTATCCCCGGTACGAAGGAATACTTTGTGCGATGGAAAGTAAAACCTGATGGCAACAAGAAGATTGCCAAGTATGAAGACGCGACGAGGACGTTGCAAGATTAGGTGGGGAAGAATTATCACGGGTCGGCTTTGTGGAACGTCCAATCCGGTCGTTGAGGGCCCTAACGACCTAGTGTACTCTAGAAGCTTTCTAGGACCTTCCATGTAAAAATCCTAGAGGCTTCCTTGTAATTAATGAGTAGTTGGTAGGTGAATGTTGGATGTTGGAAGATGGTAGATGACATTTACTCTTGGTCTTTTTAAGAGTTGTATATAAAGGGGTACCTCCATCATTTGTAAGTACAAAACAATTTTGAGAACAAAATAATTGTTTCCTCATATCTTCTAACATACTTTGATAGTGTTCTCTCTCGAAAAGTACAGTAAAGAGTGTTGGAACGAGTAAGACTTAGGCAAGAGAACTTGAGTACCACACGGATTAACTTGCGACGAAGAATTTTAGCCCATTACATAAAGTAGCGTAGGTAATCATCATGGCATGAATATTTTCTTATTAAAACACAAATATCAACGTTTGCGTAGCATGGGCGAATATTAAGCGGCTGCAATTTCAAAAGTTGGGCCCAAACCCATCTATAAGCGACTTAATTACTATCCACTTAAACCATTATTTTTTTTTGAGATAATTACTATCAGAACCCCAGGGTATAGTCAAATAGACTCTGAAGACCCTGTAGTTTTCCTACTAATTACTGAGCCCCTGTAATTTGGTTATTATTATACATTCCGATCCCTGGCTTATGTCAGCATTTTTTTCTTCCTTTTTTTGTCATAGAAATGACCAAAATGCCCCTCCCACTAAAAAAAATCAAAGTACGCGACCGGTGGCGTCGTCGTCAAGTACGCGACCGGTGACCGTTCGGGGAGCACGAGGGGAACGCGTTGTTCCCGGTGTCCTCCTTCGTGAGTATCTTGACTTCGCACGTGACCTCCTCGCGGTCCACCGTTAGGTGCGAGGGGTCGAACGTGACGCGGGCGATTTGGACGGTTACTTTGTTCGACTCGAAGATGGGGCCCAGCGTGGTGTAGATGACGCCGTCTTCCTTGGGACTCCACGAGTTGGCAAAGACGGTCCCGCCGGAGAGCAAGGTCCAGCGCTTTGAGCCGTTAGATCTGACAATCATCAGGCCGCCGCGGACCATGGAATCAGTGTTGTGCGCAGCGCGGGAAGAATGCGGGGAACGCTCCGTTTAGCCGGAGGAGGCGGAGGTTCTTTTCCGGCGAAGCCACAGGCTCGAGGTGCGGGATCGTTAAGTCCGGCTCGCCCGGGCCAGCTGAGCTTCCCCAGAACCAGTGGTACCCGAGGGAGGAAGAATCAGGCGAGACGAACGGGTTGTAGTGGTGGAAGCTAGGGTTTATCGGCTCCGTGATCGGGATAAACGTCGCCGCCCGGGGGCATTTTGGTCATTTCTATGACAAAAAAAGAAGAAAAAAATGCTGACATCAGCCAGGGATCGGAATGTATAATAATAACCAAACTACAGGGGCTCATTAATTAGTAGAAAAACTACAGGGTCCTCAGAGTCTATTTGACTATACCCTGGGGTCGTTATAGTAATTATCTCTTTTTTTTTTGATAAATTTTTACACCATGTTAGAGTTTGAACTCTAAACTTCTATAAAATACTCTAATATCTTATATCATTAAGTTAAATACTATTTAACACTTAAACTATAATTAAAGAAAGAAAATATAGATTAACCAATAGGTTGAATTCAAGTTTTGAGAATGCACGGTTATTGAATATTTATTGGAAAAAAAATTTCATATTGCGAAAATTCTGTCCGATTCTAATTAATTAGTCTTTCTGGTGTGTATCTGATATCCATCGATAATACTAATACCCACTTAAACTTTATGGTTGAATTATAGCACGACTGAGATCACATCATGGACGTTACACTTTAATTTTGGAACTTTGTTCGATTAAACACGTGTGTCAAAAGCATATTGCTTGTGGACGTATAGAAATATAATTTTAACAACTTCATGTTTGTCTTGTAATGCGATACCGTGTCGTTTTGCTGCTAAGCCCGCTAAGGCCCACAATTAGAGGGATCAGATTTGATACTGGAGTGATATTTTCAGTACGGTCCTGGAGAGCGAATCATTTTATCATAATTGAGCAAATCATTTTATCATAATTGGGCGAACCATTTTACCCAACATCTTTTATCCGTAAACTATTTTATCATAACTGGACGAACCATTCTATCATAAATGGGCGAACTATTTTATCCAATCTCTTTTATCCCAGTCAGGGTCCCCATTTTTTCGGGACAATTCCATGAAATCATTATCATAACTGAGTGCACCATTCTATCTGGGCGAACTATTTTATCATAACATTGCGAATTATTTTATCTCCCAAAATAGTCCTGGAATATTTTATACGTCCAGGACCAAATCCAAATCAGTTAATTAAAGTTAATTCGTGCCGCAGCTTTAATAGCTTATGCAAGTTTGGCATTATGTTGTTTAATCTTTGGATAACATTATGTTAAACGTGTGAAAATATATGTCGGTAGAAAAAGCATTTTCGATCTTCAACCAAGAAAAAAAAAGAATTTTCAAAGAGGTAAGTGCTTTTGATTTGATATTTGGTATCTAGAGATAAACTAATAAAACTGTGATTAATTTAGGGGACATGTTAATTTTACGGTGGCTTTGGCCATAATGACATAACATCTAATTAAAAATAATTCTTCAAATTTAACAAAAAGTCACGATTCTTAATTTAGAAATTTCGATTGTAATTAGGCAAATATCATGTAGACATTGTTTTGCCATCCTTCGTAGTTTTGGATAACTTGAATATTAATCGGTTAGTTCAATGAGTAGTTTGATACGAATTATTTGGTGACAAAAAGACATCGATTAATTTATTATGATCTTTACATATCTTATGATAATTTTTTGGAATTTATTCTTCGTTAAAATATAAGAGATATAGAGTAAACTCCATATGATGTATCATAAATTAAAAATAATTTGAATTCTTAACAATGGTCATATATAGTAATATTTGTGAATAGATCATCTTAAAATTTCCTAGTGACATTAGTATGTTGATCAACTGCTGGCCCACGCTGGGAGGAGGGACAGAAACTTTGTCCGCCAACAGAATTATAATCATCCAAAACTCCAATTGGATTCCAAGAATCGACCGAGTCGGTAGGCTACAAGATATAAGAAATTTCTTATGTTGAAGAGAAGGTTAAAAGATAAGAATCGTAAATACATGAATTCGGTTCAAGATAATACAGTTCTGGTGCGTGCATCTCTTGGAGTTGGGTTTTTCTGGTTGGACTTTCCATTTTGTTTGCCTTAATGGAACTCTGTTTTCTGTTGGTGCCAAGATGATAAATTAAGCATTAACATATCATTACTCCTCACTAGAATCCAATTATTGATTCACTTCCTATTTTTAAAAAATAAAGTGGTATTCAAATATCTGTTAAACTGATTAATTTAGGTTTAAACAGGTTATGATTTTTTTTTAAATTCTGATATCTAAAAGGCTTACATTGATGACCTTATTTTAGGAGATGACTGACACTCACAATGATATTTTTTACATCTATAAAATTTGAACCGAAGATCTTCCTAAGTGAATCTAAATCTTTTACTACTTGGATCAACTTTCACTGATGATTGAATTTAGTACCTTTGAAATATGACAAATCTCTTTATTTGAAAAATTCGAGAGATCTTATTTAAAACTCGAAGAATTTCTTCAATAATTGATATAATTTATAAGTGATTTTTATCAACTTACCATTTCACCACTAAGAATCTACAAGCAGATATTCACCACTTATTTTGAGGTAGGTAATTAGCACATTAAAAAGTTTATTCTACGCAAGTATCTTGTGTAATTCAAAACAGTAAAAATATATTTTAGTTATAAAAACTACCTTCAAAAAAATAGTTATAAAAAATACTAGATTAGTTTGAACTATGAATTTCCTTGAAATTGATAATACTTTGTGCCATTAAGCTGTATGTCGAGTTATGAAATATTTAGTTGCATCATCCAATTATACATTAATTAATTTTTTTAACCCTTGTATTTCTAAAATTTCGAACTCAAAATTTCTCGAGATCTTTGATTTACATTTTTTAAACCATTGACGTCTACTTTTTATTTTATGATATTATCTCATGACCGACGTGACTGATTCCATATTAAATTAACTTCCTTTCCTTATCGCATTTGACCAGCTAAACGAGTGGCAACACCGGCGCAGGAAGCTGCTGCTGGTCAACTCCTAGGGCATATTAAAAAACTAGCGATGCCTCGACGTTCGTGAATTCGGAGCTCTTAAATATATATTCGGAGATCTCTTATTACAATTTCTATTTTATCGTATATTAAGAAAATCAAAATATGTATAAATTTTATTCAGGTAAATTTTGTTGAAGAGAATAAATTAAAAATTACATACATAATAAATTCGTAACTGTAAAAAGTTTGCATACCACTAAAGTTTTAGTTTAAATAGTACATAATGTCACGCAATGTAGGTTATCTAATCAAGAAGAGAACCGACCGATGATCAAATCTCACATCAGCTAGCTACATTTTTTCCAACCAAAATTACCAACCAAAATATTAAAATGGTAATTATTCTCATGGGGTACGACTGATTTATCGAAATTAATTAATTAACATGTAGGAAGCGTCAAGAAATTATTTAATTTTTTCTGTTACGGGTATCTTCCGGTACTCGCTTGTTCCAGGAAACGCTAATTCAAATTGCATTTCTACCGGCATGGAATTTCAATAATTAATATATCTAAACAATCAAAATTCAAACGGGCGGTGACTTTCCGAAACTTAATTATTTTGGGTTTTCCAAGAGTTGACCGATAAATTCAGAAGTTTACATTTAATCGCATGTATTATTTATTAATTATAAATACAGATGTACATATATTAGTTGGCAACTTGGCATTCCGTTGGTCAACACTGAACACAGAAAAAAGTGTGTGGACAAATGTAGCGTACAAGAAGTAGTGGCAGCAGTGTTAGAGATCAGGCAGGAAGCTCCACCGCTTTCTATATCAATCCCAAATTAATAATGACCCACGTCCTCTTGTCGGCACCCAAAAAAATCCCGGATGAACCAAGAATAAACTTGTAATATAATAAATTATATAAGAAAATTTTGAGAAATACGAAATTAAATAAAAAAAATAGTAGAATTATGTTGTGAGCGGTTACCATATTGTACAATTTAGCAAATATTTGTAGTACCATGTTTTTTCGTATGGTGTTCTCAACTCTATTAGGGGTATCACTCACTCTCCACCATTCTAAAATTTATCCATCTGACATCTAAATTAGTCGTTAATCGACTAAGTAGGTATTCGCATATTTGATAATTAAAAGAAACTATGAATTTTTAAAGTGTAATTACTTTAAAATTTAATAACTTTTTTCACCCAATATAACGATGTTATGTTGTATTAAAACATATGGGGTCTAGGCCTTATAATTCTTAGGGTCTACATACTCCTCATTTTCCTCCACACTTTTCTCCATGTTTTCCTCCACACTTTCTTCCATGTTTTCCTCCATGTTTTCCTCCACACTTTTCTCCATGTTTTCCTCCATGTTTTCCTCCACACTTTATTTCTCTTTTCATAAGTTGATACATGTATATAAATAGACCTTTGTAGGCAATTGTAAACAAGTAGAAGAGATCATTCACATTGGAAGAAGATTTCATTCCTTCATCTCTCTCTCATTGCTTCTTCATCTTTCTCCTTAAACTTCTAAATTTCTGAAACAAATATATCCAAATTTAATTCTTTTCATGGTATCAGAGCAGTAGCTCACTTCTTGCTTCAGCTAAAATTACCTTGTACTCCTTCTCCAAAATCTCTCTTGGTACTCATCAAGAATGGCAACTTCACCACATGCCGTGGAGAACCCAGAATCTGTAACTCTGGAATTTACAACTCTGCGACATAGCCAACATTTTCAGAACATGGGAGGAGAAGTTCAGGTGCCTCCTCTCTATCTCCACCCAAGTGAGAACCCAGCCGTGGCGTTGGTTACTCCCCTGCTCGAAGGAAGCAGTAATTTCCATGCATGGAGCCGAGATATGAGGTTTGCTCTTCGATCCAAAAATAAGTTGGGCTTCATTGATGGTACTACTCTTGTCCCTGCTCTTGATAATCCTCAGTATGCTAATTGGGAGCATTGCAACACCATGATTGTTAGCTGGATCTTGAGATCTGTAGATCCAGAAATTCACCAAAGTCTTCTATATTTTGAGAATGTATCTGATGTTTGGCATGATCTGTGTGAACGATTTGGTCGTGGAGATGCTGTTAGAGTCGCTAGTATTCAGCGAGAGGTTCATTCTTTGAACCAAGGTGCTCGTACTGTCAATAGTTATTTTACTAACTTCAGAAATTTGTGGGATCAACTGATCCAGTTTCGTCCTCTACCACGTTGTAAGTGCAACCCGGTGATTGACTGCAATAATTGTGAACTCTATCGGGTGGTCACCCAGTATAGAGAGAATGATCAAATCATAATGTTTCTACAAGGTTTGAACGAGAGTTACGCTGCTACTAGACAACAAATTCTCTTGATGGATCCGATGCCATCTATCTCCAAGGTGTTATTTTTGGTTCAGTAACAAGAGAGACAGATCTCTATTGACTCTATAGGGACTAATCATATTGCTTCTATGCCTCGTGTTGCTAACCATGTTGAGTCTACAAGCCAGCTTCCAGAACAGGGCATACTTGCAGCTCAAGTTTCAGGTTACAAGAAGCCTTGGGATAACAACAAGAAGCCTCAGTGCACCTATTGCAATGTTCTGGGCCACACTGTGGAAAAATGCTTCAAGAAGCATGGATATCCACCTAATTGGAAGTTCAGGAATCAGTCTGGGAATCAGGGACAGTTTCATTCTGGCAATTCCTATTCTGGAAATGGAGGATTATTTTCTTCTGGACAGAATATTATCAGACGTCCTTCTGCACCGCCTACTCATAAAGCTCATTCTATTGAGTCTAAGAACTTGGCAGAGGAATTGAATAAACTATGTTTGTCTTCTGACCAATACAATGGTCTTCTGGCTATAGTTCAGCATGCTGGACCCAACAAAGTTCATGTTTCTCCTGCTGCTAACCTTGCTTCTACAGTGGCCCATAACAATTTCAATCCTTCATCTTTTCCTAACCACTCTTTTAATATGTCAGGTAAAAATGTTTTGCCTATTGCCTTTTCTTCTTTCTCAGTGTTCCATGGTAAATGGATCCTGGATTCTGGAGCCACTGATCATATATCATGCTCTTTGAAGTCTTTTATCTCACATTCCCCCCTGTCAGATGTTGTCATAGGATTACCTAATGGTCATTATGCTAAGGCAACTCATATAGGAAGAGTTCAGCTCACACCTCACTTACTACTGATTGATGTGCTCTATGTTCCAACTTTTAGTTTTAATTTGATTTCTGTAAGTAAACTCCTAAAACAATCTCATTTGTCACTTACTTTTGAATCCTCTTCTTGTTATATACAGGACCCTCTGACATCGAGAATGATTGGTAATGCCAAGGAAGAAAATGGGCTGTATATAATTGAGGAAGGGCATCAGAATGCATCCGTGCTTGGACCACATCCCTCAGTTAATACCCTTAATCTCATCCATAACCAATTCGACTTGTGGCATACTAGGTTAGGGCATCTTCCATCCCCTAAGCTACAGATTCTACAGTCCATCCTTCCTTCCATTTCTTCTACTGTGGACAAACACTGTGAGATTTGTCACCTATCTAGACATAAACAATTATCTTTTCCTCTTAGTTCTTCTATGGCTGATGAACCTTTTGATTTAATACATGCTGATGTTTGGGGTAAATTTCACCTTCCTTCTTATGATGGTTTCCAATATTTTCTTACTTTGCTTGATGATTATTCTACAACTACATGGGTATTCTTGATGAAGTCAAAATCTGAGGTTGCATCTATCCTCACATACTTTTCTGAGTTCATCTTGACACAATTTAATAAAAGGATTAAAACCATTCGCACTGATCAGGGCACTGAATTTTTCATGAAAGAGTTTTTCCATCAGAAGGGAATCATACATGAGACTAGTTGCATATACACGCCTCAACAAAATGGTAGGGTCGAAAGAAAGCATCAACATTTGCTTAGTGTGGCTAGAGCACTACTCATACATGCACATTTACCCCTTTGCTTCTGGAGTGATTGTATTCTCCATGCTACCTATTTGATAAATCGTTTTCCATCATCTGTTTTGAAAAATAAAACACCACATGAAGTTTTATTCAAAAGAGCACCTAGATTGGATCACTTACGGGTCTTTGGTTGCTTGTGTTATGCATCCACAGTTATGCACAACAGGATCAAATTTGATCCAAGAGCAAAGAAATATGTCTTTCTAGGCATACCTTTTGGGGTAAAAGGTTACAAACTTTATGATCTTCAACTTCATATAGTCATTTTATCTAGAGATGTTGTGTTTCATGAAGATATTTTTCCTTTTCAGAATAGCCACATGTATGATCCAACTTATTATATTCCTTATGATCCTTCTATCACTTCACTACCTCTTACAACCCCTCTTACAGATGATCCAACCGAGTCTTTTCCATCTAATCTTCCAAGTCATTTTCCCTCACGTTCTCCTCTTGTAGTACGACCTGTTGCTAGTCCCTCATCTGATATCATAGTATCTTCCCCTAGTTCTTCCTCTAGCTCCCCCTCTGGTCCAAGTACTCAGAGACCACTTACTGTTTCTGATGCTCCTCCTCAAACTTCACGGGTTAGAAGGGCCCCTACGTACCTTGCAGATTACATCTGTAATCTAATACCCGGGCATACCAATCATTCTCCATATGTTAACAGGTCTAGTCCTTATGCCTTATCTTTATTTTTGATTCTTGATAATGTTTCTGTTTCACATAAGGCTTTTAGTACTGCACTTCTTAAAGGACATGAACCTACTAGTTACCATGAAGCCTCCAAACATGAAATTTGGGTCCAAGCTATGAACTCAGAGTTGCAAGCTCTACAAGACAACAACACATGGAATTTAGTTCCTTTGCCAAGGGACAAGACTACAGTTGGATGCAAGTGGGTATTTAAGATTAAATACCACGCTGATGGTTCCATTGACAGATATAAAGCTCGTTTGGTAGCTAAAGGGTACACCCAGTCTTATGGAATTGACTTCATTGATACATTCTCACCAGTGGCAAAACTCACCACTGTAAGGGTTTTGCTTGCACTTGCAGTACAACATAATTGGTGGTTATTTCAGCTTGATGTGAACAATGCATTTCTAAATGGTGATTTAGAGGAAGATGTTTATATGGTCCTACCTCTAGGTCTACCAGTTTCCTCTCCTGATATTGGTAAAGTCTGTAAATTGAAGAAATCTCTTTATGGGTTGAAACAAGCCAGTCGACAGTGGTTCTCCAAGCTGACACATGCTCTCCTTCAAGCTGGTTTCCTGCAATCGGTTAATGATCATTCTCTCTTCACTAAAGTTACAGGACAATCTTTTACAGCAATCCTTGTTTATGTTGATGATATTGTCTTAACAGGCAATGACTCATCTGCAATTGCTGATGTTAAAGCTTATCTACATAAGCAATTCAAGCTCAAAGATCTTGGCAATTTAAAATACTTTCTGGGCTTGGAAATCGCTCGTCGGGCGGATGGAATACATCTTAGTCAGCAGAAGTACACATTGGAACTCTTGAAAGATGCTGGCTATTTAGAGTGTAAGCCATCTGATACACCTATGGATTCAAATTGCAAACTCACTAATGCATCTGGCACTCTACTTGATGATAATCCAGAGATCAAAGAAGATGATGACTTCCAAATCTCTCCCGATCAACCAGTGACATCTACTGCTTATCGACAACTAGTTGGCAAGCTTCTTTATCTCACCACAACAAGACCAGATATCTGCTATCCCGTACAGCAGTTGAGTCAATTCATGTCTTGTCCAACTAATTGTCATCTGAAAGCTGCATTCAGAGTTCTTCGTTACCTTAAAGGTAATCCAGGCTATGGTTTAATGTTCTCTGCTGTTCCTGATCTTAAGCTTAAGGCTTACTGTGATAGCGATTACGGAAGATGCGAGGATAGCAGACGATCTATTACAGGCTATGCTATTTTTCTTGGCAATTCCTTGGTCTCTTGGCGATCTAAGAAGCAACAGACAGTTTCTAGATCATCTTCCGAAGCAGAATATCGGGCCCTATCTTCTGTCAGCTGTGAATTACAGTGGTTGCAATATCTCTTGGCAGATTTTTGTGTCTCAACCTCGGGACCAAGTCTCATCTTTTGTGATAGCAAGCCAGCAATCTATATCGCAGAGAATCCGGTGTTCCATGAACGCACCAAACATATTGAAATAGATTGCCACGTCATTCGTGAATGGGTTCAACGAGGCATTGTCCGCCTCTTTCATATTCCTACGGAGCACCAACCTGCAGATTTATTTACTAAGCCTTTGCTCAAACAACGGCATTACTACTTGGTGTCCAAGTTGGGAATGTGCAGCCTACACATTCCAACTTGCGGGGGCGTATTAAAACATATGGGGTCTAGGCCTTATAATTCTTAGGGTCTACATACTCCTCATTTTCCTCCACACTTTTCTCCATGTTTTCCTCCACACTTTCTTCCATGTTTTCCTCCATGTTTTCCTCCACACTTTTCTCCATGTTTTCCTCCATGTTTTCTTCCACACTTTATTTCTCTTTTCATAAGTTGATACATGTATATAAATAGACCTTTCTAGGCAATTGTAAACAAGTAGAAGAGATCATTCACATTGGAAGAAGATTTCATTCCTTCATCTCTCTCTCATTGCTCCTTCATCTTTCTCCTTAAACTTCTAAATTTCTGAAACAAATATATCCAAATTTAATTCTTTTCATGTTGAGCTCAAATATAAATTAATTAATTTAGTACGAATCCAGCTAATTTGACCAAAAAAGAGAGACTAAAGGACCATGTATAAGTATAACATGGGTTACTTTCTAGAGAGGGAGAAAGTCAGAATATACGTTCGTTTAACGAGCACAAGCGTATATTATTTATTAATCATGCCGTTTCGAGCCCAGTCATGAGCCAGGCGCCGTCTTTAAACCACAAACCCAAACTTGGTAAAGCTCTCCGTTCTTGAGCTTTTCCCTACCTTTGAAAAGTCGACACATAATTAAAACGGATACCCTCACAATAATTATACGCCTACCATTTTCCAGCTATCTCTCTAATTTTTTTAATATAAATTAACACCCGATATCAATTAAAATGACTAATTTATAGTCCAGTTGATTAAAATTTTTGAAAAAATATATAATTATTCCAACAAATATTAAATATTATTATGTTTTTTGTTCTGAATAAAAAACATAATAATAGTGCTAAAATAACCCATTTACTCATTAATCTAACTCTCTATTTTGTTTTCATTTTTCCTCTTTCTACGTATGCGAGTTTCCCAGCCTAATAATTTTCCGTGTTTTGACTTTTTAACGTTGAACATCACACGTTCTCATTAATTTGAACGCGTATATAAAACCCCCGAACCCTCTCAAGCTCCTCATCCACTCCAAAAATCAAACCAATTCACACACCAACTCCTCTAATTCAAACCCAACACACACTACCAAAAATCTCTACCTCCACCCTTCAATTAGTTCTTATATTTCCCATCCGGGTTCTTCCTTAGATCAACTCGTGAAGCGCAAAATTTACATCCCAGCCGGAAATATATTGCCAAATTCCCCATGGAAGAAGTAGCGGTGCCTCATTTTTTCATCTGCCCTATATCCCTAGAGATAATGAAAGATCCGGTGACGGTTCCCACCGGGATAACCTACGACCGGGAGAGCATCGAGAAGTGGCTGTTCGGCGGGAAGAACGCCACGTGTCCGGTGACCAAGCAGGTGATCTCCGACTGCGAGCTCACTCCTAACCACACACTCCGCCGACTAATCCAGTCCTGGTGTACCCTCCATGCCTCACACGGCGTGGAGCGCATCCCAACTCCGAAACCACCGACATCCAAGACCCAGCTCCTGAAGCTCCTAACGGAGACCAAGTCCCCTCAGCAACAGGTCACTTGTCTTAGGAAGCTCCGGTCTATTGCAAGCGATAATGAGACTAACAAGAGGAACATGGAGGCCGTGGGGGCGGTTGACTTTCTTACGTCCATGATCAACAGGTTCGAACTCGAGTACTCTGATCAGCTCGGTGGCTGCGAACTAGGGCGACCACCGAGCGAGGAGGCGCTAAGCATCCTCTACACCTTACAGGTATCCGAGCAAACCCTAACACGCCTCGCACGAAGCGAGGCATTCATCGATTCCCTGACGAGGATAATGCGAACCGGAAGCTACGAGTCTAGGGCATACGCGGTCTTAATGCTGAAATCCGTACTTGAATTAGCCGACCCAATAAATATCATCAGCTTAAGACATGAACACTTCGTGGAAGTGGTCGCTATCTTAAAAGACCAGATATCCCAACAAGCCTCGAAAGCTTGCCTGCAGCTGCTCATCCACGTGGGCCCCTGGGGACGTAACAGGGTCAAAACGGTGGACGTCGGCGCCGTCCCGGCCCTTGTCGACATCCTCCTCGAGTCCTCCGAGAGGCGGGCGACCGAGATGGTGCTGACGCTGCTCGACTTGCTCTGTCAGTGCGCGGAGGGGAGGGCGGCCCTGCTCGGCCACGCGGCGGGGATCGCAGTCGTCTCGAAGAAGATCCTGAGGGTCTCTGGGGTCGGGAGCGAGCGAGGGGTCAGGATCCTGTCGTCCATTTCGAAATTCTCGGCGACTCCGGCGGTCGTCCAGGAGATGCTGCAGGTTGGGGTCGTGGCTAAGCTGTGTTTGGTGCTCCAAGTTGATTGCGGGAACAAGGTCAAGGACAAGGCGAGGGAGATCCTGAGGTTGCACGCTAAGGCCTGGAAGGACTCTCAATGTATTCCCGCCAGCTTCGCCTTCTCGTATCCGGCTTGAACCCGTCAATTCACATACGTCTTGTGCTATAATATCGTCCAACTGGTATCCAGCTTGACGATGAAGTTTTCTGATGATCATTGGACGACTAATTATTATACCCGAGTTAGTTAGGTCGAGTATATTTTTTGGTAATACGTATAGGATTAGTTTAGTCTTTTTATAATCTTTGTTCTGTACATGATTGGTTTTGATAGTTTCGGAAACAATTAAAGGAAAACACAAATTATATTTGTTGGGCACAGAAAAGTGTGGCCAACGGAATAATACAATGACTATTGGTTACAGTTTTGAATTATTAAGCCGTATAATTTGTGTTGAGAAGTTTAAATCAATCGAGGATTAAGCCGTATAATTTCTACTGGTTGAAGTAATTATAATGGTAATTTTTGGTTTGATCTTAAAGAAAATTTGATTTTGATATAAAGATTTTAGGAAGGAATGACGAGGCATGAACGGAGTAATTTTACGGTGGTTACAATATCAAAATAACGATATTAGTGTTTGGCTCAAATTAGAATGCTAATCATGCGGTTCGACAGCTCGGAATCCAATCAGACTACCTGGTTTGACACCCCCGAGTGATCCGGTCTGTTCAGAATAGAAAAAATCATGTTTATTTTTTCTTTTTAATTTAGAACCACCTCCACTTCTACTCGAAGTGTATACATCACATTTGGATAACAATAAAGTTATATTTTTAAAATTTTCATTCGGCTTAAGTCAAGCAAATTAGAACCAACACTTCCACTTTCACACTCGTATCATCATCTTCATGTATGTATAGACTTGTGAAATTAACTTTTGAAGACTTTGTTTGTATAAATTATATACCAAAGTTGGTAAATATTTGAATATAAAATGATAAATTAAATTTATTTCATCATATTTAATAATTATTTTTATAAAACTAAAAGTCCCGGTCCAACCGGTGGCTCAATGAGGTAAACCAAGGTAAACAGAAAAAATATAAGATTTTCGGATCATCTCCTGGTTCGGTTTTAAAAATATTGTAAATTAGTATTAAATTTTTTTTTTGAGAAGGAACTAGTATTGGATTTCAATGTGCATATTTGGCACGTCGTCTCGTACGTATGCCACAAGTTTTATGACAGTTCGATGCCTTGTTAAAAAATTCGACTCTTTCTCAGTTGGACACTTACTAGCTATTATGGTTTCTAGGATTTTCCATCTTCGAAAAGACATATTAATGTTCTGAAAATTTTTAAATAATTTGATCTGGACTATTCATATCAATAAAGTGCACATATACACATTTTGAAAAAACTAAAAGGTAAAACGATCTAGGAGCAATTTCAAAATAGATGTTTTTAAAAGGTATAATTATTATTTATCACCAAGAAAACAAACAAGAATACAAAGTTGCAAAAGGTTCAGCAGCAAACCAAAAAAGCAAACACCTAGCACAAGCCTAAGTGTTGAGATTATGAATCCATGATATGGTAACTCCAACGATCAAGCAATATCATGGAGGATATCAAGGGGATGATGTACTGACATTATAACACCTCAACGGTCATCTCATGTGTTCTCGCGTTATCACAACGGCTAGTTCCATATCTCATATAATTATCGGTCCACATTAGTTAAGTTTCCTGATGTATATTAGCTGTAATTATCAGCTGTAATTATGTCCATTAGGTTCTTGTAATTACACTCCTAAGCTGTATATATACTCTTGTATATACAATTGATAATAATCAAGCAAGTTATTCATCTCTATTCCAACTTACATGGTATCAGAGCTAGATCCGATACACTCATCTTAAACCCATTCCCTTACCATGGCGGACAACTCAAGCTCTAGCCAAATCAGTTCCCCTGTGATTGTAACTTCCACTCCAGGGAAGACCAACTTCAAGAAGATCGAAGGTAACACGGGTTTAAAGATAACCACTGTGTCCTTCAATGACAATAATTACTTATCCTGGTCCAAGGCGATTCATATTGCACTCAGTGGCAGAGCAAGACTAGGCTTCATTGATGAAAGCTTCGTAGCACCACCTGCATCAGATCCCTCTTATGCTGAATGGAGCATGAATGACCATTTGGTCATGTCATGGATCCTTAATTCCATAGAAGGGAGTCTACATGATCTCTTTAACTTCGCAGAAAGTGCAAAGGATCTCTGGGATACGATCAAGAAATTATATTCTCAACAAGAGAATCTCTACAGGGTCTTCAAACTCAAAAGGAGTATTGCTGAGCTTCAAAAGGGTGAAAAATTATTTGTTGAGTATCTCAGCAAGCTCAAGATGATGTGGGGTGAATTGGCTATGCTAAGGCCAGTAACTACTGACCCTATTACCCTTAAGAAACGGGAAATGAGGACAAGGTCTTCAAGATACTCATGGGGCTTGGTTCGGAGTTTGAATCACTCCAAGAACAGATTCTCACAGCTGCAGACCTCCCTCCATTGAACATGGTCTGTGCAAGGATTCAAAAGGAAAAAACTCGTAAAAGATTGATGGGAGCACTTCAGAAGAATGATGTTGCCCCTGAATCAAGTGCATTTCTCAGCCAAGAAGGATCTGCACAGGCTGCAAAACGATTCCTAAACAGCAGGGGAGGCTCTAATGCTAGAGGTCGTGGAGGAAGATCAGGTCGGACCAGCATTATTTGTGATCATTGCGAAAAGATTGGGCATCCAAAAGAGAAGTGTTGGATTTTTCATCCACACTTGAAGGAATAGCTGCAGCAAAGGGAATGGATCAACAATGATCCCAAATGCCTTTGTTGCTGTCCCAGAAAGTTTTGTCGCTCCCAGTATTGAGGAAATTGCTCAAACGGTTCTCCAATACCTCAAGATATGGGGAGAAGCCAACTCTGCTGAGGCTAAGGCCTCAAAGATCCCAAATGAAGGTATGAATCATATATTTTCAGCTCATACCATAACAGAACATGCTTTAAATGCCTTTAAATGCTATTCATCTAACATTGATCATACCTGGATTGTCGATTCTGGTGCTAATGAGCATATGTCTAACAATCCTATATTAATTAATGACTTAAAGAAGTCAAACAATCAATATATTTGCATCGCTAATGGTTCAAAAATTCCCATCCAAGGGAATGGTTCTACAAACATATTTTCTAAACAACATAAACTGGATGCTTTGTATGTACCTGAGCTGTCAAGCAACTTGCTATCCATTAGCAAACTCACTCGACAACTCAATTGCTTGGCCATTTTCTCCGCTCACTCTGTTGAATTTCAAGACTCTTCAACACGGAAGAAGATTGGTGAGGAAAAATTGGTTAATGGCCTTTATATGATTAAGCATAATCCTACAGCCCTTGCAGCTCACATGGATGATAAATCACATGAATTATGGCATGCTAGACTAGGACATCCTAGTAATATTATTTTGAATAAGTTATTCCCTGAATTCTACAAGTTAGAACTTTACTGTGATAGTTGTCAGTATGCAAAAAGCTGTAGAATTCTTTTTGTTTCCTCTGAATTCATTTATAATGAACCATTTCAGTTAGTTCACTCTGATGTGTGGTCTGCTCCAATTCTATCTTATGATAGATTTCAGTATTTTGTTACATTTATTGACCACTTCAGTAGAGGAACATGGGTATATCTGCTGAAACAAAAAAATAAAGTGTTTAAAGCCTTTCAGGACTTTCATAAATTAATCATAAATCAGTTTAATGCCAGAATCAAGATATTTAGGACTGATAATGGGACTGAATATAAAAAGGAATTCAAAGATTACCTAAAGGATCTAGGCATTATTCATCAAACCTCATGTGTTTAAACTCCACAACAAAATGGAGTTGTGGAGCGTAAAAATAGACACTTACTTGATGTAGCAAGAGCTATGATGTTTAAAATGCATGTGAAGAAGAAGTACTAGAGTGATGCGATACTCACTGCTTGCCATGTTATCAATCGCTTACCAAGTAAAACCTTGAAAGGCAAAGCACCATTAGCAATTCTATTACATAGAAAACCAAATCTGAACTACCTTCGTGTTTTTGGATGTTGCTGCTTTGTTCATATCCCTGCAGGTAAATGAGATAAACTCGACCAGTGATCTGTGAAATGTGTCTTCTTGGGCTACTCAAGCACACAGAAAGGATATAAGTGTTTTAGCCCAGCCACAGGTAAAAAATTTGTATCCAGGGATGTTCGTTTTGATGAACAGCAATCATACTTCAAAGAAAGTGCCGTGGATGCTGTTCAGGGGGAGCAATCTGAACAAACATGTACTACACCAATGCCTATCTTTCCTTCAATTGTTATTGACTCATCAAACTGCAGCAGAAGAAAGTCTGCATAAAATTTTGCAGAAAATTGCAGAGATGAATCTGCAGAAAAGTGCAGTAGAGACGAATCTGCAGAAAAATACAGCAGTGATGAATCTGCAAAAAAATTGTAGCACCTCCGTACCTACAGAAAATTGCAGGTCCTCTGCAGATAACTCTACAGACCAGAGCCAAGGAATTCTGAAGCCAAATCAAGCAACATCTGATGATTTAAACTCTCAGATACCAGGTATGTCTCTACACCCTCCTAATCTTACTGCTAAGACTAAAACTGATTTGCAAGTTAGAAAATCTACTAGACCTAAGCAAGTTAGCAGTAGACTTAAAGACTTTAAAACATATTTAGGATACTACCCAATTGAGAATCATATTTCATATAAACGTATCAAGTCTAAACATCGGGCATTCATTAGTTGCATAGACAATAACTTAGAACCTAAGAATTTTGGTGATGCTGCAAAATAACATGTTTGGAGAGAAGCAATGAAAGAGGAATTGAATGCCTTAAAGAGGAACCAAACTTGGTCAATTGTTGATTTGCCTGAAGGAAAAAAAGCTATTGATTGCAAATGGATTTTCAAAATTAAACACAATAGTGATGGCTCTATTGAAAGGCACAATGCAAGGTTGGTTGCGAAAGGATTCACTCAAACTCTGGGTATTGACTATAGTGAAACCTTCGCACCTGTCGCCAAAATGAACACCATTCGCATCTTGATTTTAATTGCCGTGAATCAAGGATGGAAATTGGAACATATGGACGTGAAGAATGCCTTCTTACAAGGCAGGCTAGAGGAGGAAATCTACTTAAAAGTACCTCCTGGCCTCATCACACCTGCCCCGAACAAGGTATGTAAATTGCATAAGGCCATATATGGCCTAAAACAATCTCCACGTGCATAGTACAATAGATTAAGTGGTGAGTTAATAATTCTGGGATTCTATAAATGCTATTCAGATTCAAGCCTCTTTATCTCTTCTGGACAGTAAGGTAAGGTTATTGTTCTTATTTATGTTGATAATATTCTTATTAACTGGTAATAGTGATAACCTTATTGGTAAGCTGAAATCTGAGTTACAGAAACGGTTTGATATTAAGGATCTAGGAAAATTAAAGTACTTTCTCGGAGTCGAATTTGCATATTCATCTAAAGGACTATTTCTAAACCAAAGAAAATATACTTTGGACCTGCTTAAGGACACCAAGAAGATAGGCCCAGCTCCGTTTAAGACCCTGATTGAGCCTAACCTGAAAATCTCTAATCTTGAAGGTAAACTGGTGACTGATATACATCAGTTTTAGCGTACTGTCGGCAAGCTTATCTACTTAACCATTACTAGACCCGACATTACCTATGTTGTTAGCGTGATCAGCCAAGTCATGCATTCACCCAAGGAAATTCATATTGAGATTATGAATCGAATACTGCAATATCTTAAAAACTGTCCAGGTAGAGGCATTCTATTACAAAATTATAAACACTTGTCTATCTCTGCATTTGCAGATGCAGATTGGGCAGGCTGCATTGATGATCGAAAATCCATAACTGGATACTGTCTCTTCGTTGGCGAGAACCCAGTAATTTGGCTATCCAAAAAGCAGAGGGTGGTTGCTCGATCAAGCGCAGAGGCAGAATATCGGGCGATGGCATCAACCGCATGCGAACTTGTCTGGGTTCGCAGCCTACTAACAGAATTGAAGATCAAGGTCTATTGTCCCATGAAGCTCTATTGCGATAATAAAGCTGCTATCTATATCGCATCCAATCCGGTGTTCCACGAAAGGACCAAATATATCGAAATCGATTATCATTTCATCCGCGACAAGGTCCAAGAGGGAACAATCATCACACCATACACTCCAAGCCATGAGCAGACCGCAGATGTGTTTACTAAAGCTCTTGGAAGCAATCTGTTCAATCATCATCTTCGCAAGTTGGGGATTTGCGACATCTACTCTCCAACTTGAGGGGGACTGTTGAGATTATGAATCCATGATATGGTAACTCCAACGATCTAGCAATATCACTGAGGATATCAAGGGGATGATGTACTGACATTATAGCACCTCAATGGTCATCTCCTATGTTCCCGCGTCATCACAACGGCTAGTTCCATATCTCATATAATTATCAGTCCACATTAGTTAAGTTTCCTGATGTATATTAGCTGTAATTGCCAGCTGTAATTATGTCCATCAGGTCCCTGTAATTACGCTCCTAAGCTGTATATATACTCTTGTATATACAATCGATAATAATCAAGCAAGTTATTCATCTCTATTCCAACTTACACTAAGCCAGTTACAAGCAGTAACCAACCCATAACACAAACCCGTTTACAAAATACAAGCACAATTGCACCCAAAAAACTAAAGAAAAATTCCTCAACAAAAAAAAAACTAAAGCAAAAGAGCAGCGGAGAGAAGGTAACAAAACTAGAGATGCGTGTGAGTAAGGACAGAACACGCTAAGACTCATGTTGGTCTGTGATGACAATCGATCGGATCATGAGATATTACAGGCGGTATAAGAGCAAAAGAGATTATGGGATTGTTGACAATTTCAGGATGAGTGCCGTATTGAAAAAATTTTGGGATGCGTATAAGTGGGGATAAAATATGCTGAAAAAAAATGTTTTGGTCTGTGGAGAATGTCGGTCGGATCACGGGACGTTACACATATCCTAATTTTTTTGAGTTTTAATATTTAGAAGCAAGATAAGACCCTTAGGAGAAGTCCCTCGCTAATATTTTTAACATTTGTAAATTTGTAAAAAAATGTTTTTAAAACAAATTAAAAAATTTTACCATTTAAACATCTTTCCATTATGAATGGTGCACGTCCAGTCCAAAAAAGACAAAAAAAATCAACTCCAAGCTCGATGCGATTCTCTGGTTGGTGGCGGCGCCAATTTGACCCACAAAAACAAGTTTTGAATTGGCTACCTACCGTAGCCCATCAGCTATTACTAAAAGTGGTTAGACGATCGTTTTTAGTGATAGATCCCCCACCTAACTAACGCCTAATGAAACAATTAATGTATATTTAATGGTTAGAACTTTATTATTTTCTACATCCATGGCAAATCTACAATATTTATTTTTTCTTTCATAAATTTTAGGGAAAAGTGCACTTTAGTACCCTGTGGTATCGCGAAAAATCCCGTCAGTACCCTGTGGTTTAAAACGTATCAATTGAGTCATACTTATTCCAATTAACATCAATTAGAGGCCCGGGCAGCTGCCCGGACCTGCCCGAACCTATCCGACCGCTGCCCGGGCCACGTGGCCAGCCACGTCACCAAATTTTGATGACGTGGCGCCACGTGGACATCCTCCTCCTCCTCCTCCTCCTCCTCCTCCGCCTCCTCCCCTCCTCCGCCTCCTCCTCCGCCTCCTCCCCTCCTCCTCCTCCCGCGTACTCCTCCTCCTCCTCCCCCCGCGTCCTCCTTCTCCTCCTCCCCGCCTCCTCCTCCTCCTCCTCCCCCTCCCCCCGCGTCCTCCTCCTCCTCCTCCTCCTCCTCCCCCCGCTTCCTCCTCCTCCTCCTCCTCCCCCCGCCTCCTCCTCCTCCTCCCCCCGCGTCCTCCTCCTCCTCCTCCTCCTCCCCGCGTCCTCCTCCTCCTCCTCCTCCTCCTCCTCCCCGCGTCCTCCTCCTCCTCCTCCTCCCCCCGCGTCTGATGAGTGTGTAAACGCTCATGTTTTGTCATATATTTCGCGCGTGTTTAGTCATGTTTTGAGTCATATTTATCATGTCATGTTAAGTCTTATGATCATTTTAGTATATTTATGTTCGGGAATGGATTTCTACCCATTGTCCTATTTTGTAGGAAATTGGGGCTCAATGAAGGTCGTTGGAGGGGTAATTTCAAGAGATCATATTGCAAGAGTCATAACTTTCTACTCGAGCATTGGATTATAACGCATAAGATACCGTTGGAAAGCTTGAAGAGAGATCTACATTTTGTCTTTTATAGTCGAAGTCAAATTCGGAGTGGAAGAGGATCAAAAATGAAAAATACGAAGATTCAATGAAGCTGTGCAGGCCAACTAGCGACGGGGAGTCAACTAGCGGCCGCCAGTGAAAGTGGAAGGGCTCCCCGTCGCTAGTTGACTAGCGATCGCTAGTCGGGAAGCACAGAGATTTACGAAGGGGTCGAACTGGCGGCCGCTACTCAACTAGCGATCGCTAGTTCGCCCAACGCAGCTTTAGTCCGACTTCTTATTTAGTTATGATTTCGGATCCGCTGAAGGAAATATTCGACTTTTAGCCTCCTGTTTCGGCTTTAGGACTTAAGGTATATTATTTATATTATTATTTGGCTAGTTAAACTTCCAATTTAGATTAACCTCCTCTAGGTTTTCCTAATTTTGTATTAGATTCGTGGCTATATATAAGCCTTAGGAGACAATTCACGGGGACGTGACTACGGAGACATTACTACCACAATATTGAGAACAGCCTTTAGAGCTTAATAAAGGGGCGATTTCAGTTAGCACGGGGAAAGGATTGGCAAAGCTTGATCATCACGACTAAGCTTTCTCTATCTCTATCTTTATGTTAATTGCTATCATGTTCTTCGTTAATCTATTGTGCTTTGTTAACATGCTTAGCAAGTAGTTCTCTTGTGAGTACGATGCCCTAATTATGTGATTACTCGTCTATGTTAGCTATGGTTTGATTATCTTTCGTAGTAGTTGTCAATTGATGATCTTAATGCTTAATCTAACTTGATCACTTAGATTATGATTTTAGTTTATAATAATGGACCGGAAGGCATTAGAATCAACGGAAGAGTCAATTGACATGTCTTAAGGTATTAATGAGGAATCTTGATACTAAAGGATAACTCGATAGGAGTGAACTTCATAATTGAGTTTAGTTTAATTCTTGGTCTAATTAATGAGCGGAAGCGTTGATTAGTAATCATGAACTACTCTAGCTTAGTTTTGTCACCTTAATGAGCGGAAGCGTTAGGGAGATGCATTAGAAAACTCCGGGTACTAGTTAGAACTTCATAAAAACCATAGTCTCGACATAGATGGGTAGCCCATAAGGGTATCGTGCTCGTTTATCTCCATTGATTTATAACTCGTCTTTTATTTACGTTTTCGATCTCGTTTATTTACTTGCGACCTTTCACAACGTTATAAAACTTTAATTTTCCTGCTTCACATAATTATTTGCCTTGATTTTGTGTTCAACCCTCAGTTCTAAGAACCTTACTTACCACTATACTATTTGCTTGTGCGTTTAATTGCTTATCAATTTTGCTTACATCAAATTGGCGCCGTCGACACGGAACTGAGATTTTAGGACATAAACTCAATAGCAATTAGTTTTGTGTGGCAAACTTGCTGATTTCGTGTGATTTCTCTTTCAGGATTCTCTAGTGCATGCCAAGAACCCGGAGTGAAGGACTAGACCTTGACACAAACACTGTGCTTGAGGTTGACATCGGAGTACTCGAAAGGGTAATTAGGCGTGAGAAGAGGGACCAAGCGAGAGCAATGGCACAAAACCAGGAAGACGGTGCGCTCCAAGCTGTAGGGGACGCTCCACGAAGAAGGACGCTGTTGGAATCATCTGTTCCTACATGGAATGGGAACCCTAATGGTCTACAACAACCACCTGTAGGCCCCCACTCTTTCCAGATTCCAGCAGCGATTGTCGGACTACTGCAAAACTCGGTCCAATTTGGCGGCTTGCCAAGCGAAGATCCTCAAGACCATCTATCTCGATTTGAAGATATCTGCAACATCATGAAATTCCAAAATATCGATGATGATGTCTTGAAGCTGCGCCTCTTTCACTTTTCTTTGAGAGATCGAGCTCGTATTTGGTATAATAAGTTAAAAGGAGAGACGATTCAGAGTTGGAATGATTTGGCCCATGCTTTTCTTCGGAAGTTCTTTTCAATGGCCAAGTCAGCCAAGCTCTTGCGGGACATAAATACTTTCATACAAGCTGATGGGGAAAGCATCTATGAGGCTTGGGAGCGGTTCACTGATCTCCAAAGTTCCTTCCCTCAACATGGCATAACTCAGGAGAACCTCATGAAGATCTTTTATAATGGGTTAGATGGCCCATCCCGTGATCATATTGATGCCTCCTCTCAAGGGGTATTCCTGAGAAAGACTGCTGATGAAGCTGCTCGCTTAATGGAAGAGATGGCTGAAGTTAATGGTATGTGGCCAAAGGAACGTACCAGGCATCCCCGTAGGGAAGCGACTCGAGGGGTACTTGAAGTGGATGCCAATATGAAGCTCGAAGCTAAAGTTGAGGCACTTACCAAAAGACTTGAAGAATTGACCAAGGGCAAGGAGAAGGCAGCTGCAGTGCAAGATACTTGTCAGCTTTGCAAAGGGGCACATCCCACAACTGACTGTCCAATGTTGGAAGAGATCCAGGCCATTGCTGATAGAACACCACCAGGAATGGGCTACTCACAACAAGCTAATGCTCAGCCAAATTTCTCTCGATTTGGTCAGCAAGCACACAACACCAGTGCCCAGCAAGACTCCAGGAAACCATATTTGGGCGAGCAAGTCAAAGAAATGGGTGACAAGATCGATAAATTAGTGGGGATAGTCCAGCAGTCCATCCAACAATAAAGTATAACTGTGCAGCGGTTGGATCGTTGTGAAGCACGTCAACAAGAGTTTGAGACATACCTAAAGGGGCAAGCCACGCAACTCAAGAAGATGGAGATCGAACTCGGAAATTTGGCTGCAGCAAACACTCAAAGGGAAATAGGTGCTCTACCCAGTAACACCGAGTCGAACCCGCGAGGACAGGTGATGGCCATCACAGTGAGGAGTGTGGACGAGGATGATGAACCATATATTCCTCCACCACCTTATGTCCCTCCACCTCCATTCCCGCAAAGACTCCGGAGAAAGCAACCACTTGAGAACAAATCCTCTTCAAAAGAATGTGTTGAACCAATCAAGCCAGCCATAGAGGAAGAGGTAGTTACTGAAAAGAAGGAACCACCAGTTTACATCAGTGCAAAAAAGGATTCTTATATTCCTCCACCATCACCTCAACAAGTCAAGAAAGCAGCAGTGATCGATGAGAAGGCCCTTGAATTCATAGAGACAATGGAAGAAATTCAAAGCCATGTCTCTTTCTTGGAGATGTTAGATAAAAGGCCACAATATGCTGAGTTTTTGAAGGAGATCATCGCGAGGAAGAAAAGGCAGAATGATGGCAAGATGACCCCTTTGGTAGAAAATGGCATACCGCCAAAACTAAAAGATCCAGGGAGTTTTACTATTCCTTGCAATATTGACGGTATTCAATTTCTGCATTGCTTATGTGATTTGGGTGCCAATGTTAACCTTATGCCTCTTACTATTTTTAGAAAACTTGGACTTGGAGGCCTCAAGCCAAAGGAGATGTACCTTCAACTAGCCGATCAATCAGTCAAGAAACCACATGGAATCGTGGAGGATGTGATAATCAAAGTCGACAAGTCTCTCGTACCTGTAGATTTTGTGGTGCTGGACTATGCTACTAATGAAAGTTACCCATTGATTCTGGGACGTCCATTCCTCAACACTTGTCATGCAATGGTGGACGTTCATAAGGGCAAGCTACTTCTCCGTATAGGCCCAGATGAAATCGAGTTCCAAGTAGCCGATAAGCGCCTCCATCCACCATAGTGCCACAGGGAGTAACAAAGTCAAGCTAACGACTCTAAATTAGCACGTTTAGTATTTAAGTTTTCTTTATTTTTGTATTTGCTTCAGTAACGTTATTTTGATTTAGTGTTTTAATGGTCCCAGCAGAAGGTTTATATAAGAGCAAACTAGATTTCAACGGAGCTCTCCAGTCCATACACAAACTTTGTTGCGCACAAAGACAATTAGAGCGAAACACCACCAACCTTCCCCACCGCCTCCTATCAATTGACAGGGCGGTAGCAGTCCTTTCCTCTGTTCCTCTATGTTATGTGTCTATTTTGTGCCTCATGATGTTCATGTTCGTGCGTGTGATGTTATTGGTGTCTTGGCCCTACATTGAGGACAATGTGTTTAATAAGTGTGGGGGGGTCACAGTGCGGTTTCGTTTCGGATTGGCATATGTGATGGGGTCTAGATTTGAATTTAGGATTGTGTTTGTGATTGAAGTGGTGTATTTAAAGCAAATGATGAATCTCCCCCTTGAATTTTTGAACTTTTGTTAGAAGTTAAATCCCATACCATGTTAGGAATCAAGCCTGAGTATGATGAGTAGGGACGTGTAGGAACAACACCCTTGGTTGTTTAGGTTAGTGGTTGTACTTGGTAGATTATACTAGCGGCATTGATGAGTGACCTTATGAGATTTTAGAGCCGAAGGAGGAGACAACCGTCTTCGCATAGCATGAGGTGCCTACATTGCTCCGGTCATCGGGTTTCATGCCATCACTTGGTACCGTTTTGGTGGTGTGGGTGTAAGTGACAGGACGGGGGCCATATTTGATTTTGAGCCTAAAGCCTTAGAGCTGAAAACCCTGTATATCTCTTGTTTAAACACGTTGAGCTTAAGCCTTTTCCTTGAAATATTATATGTAAGCCAATATGTAAGCCCTATATCCACAATCTTACCCACCTTTGATCACTTTGGTCCGAGGATGCATTAGGTCTTAATCTTTGGGGTATTATTGTAAGGGTTCATTTGATAGAATAGCTCGGGAATAAACAATGGGGGTAATGGGTAGAAATGAGGCCAACAAAGAAGCCGAGACCAGTTGCCTTTGATGTGCAATGTGATGAATTTCATGTGATTGAGGAAAGTTGTGAAAAGTGAAAAAAAAGAAGGAAAAAAGAAAAGTGAAGGAAAAGAAGAAGAAAAAGTGAAAAAAGTGATGAAAAGGGAATGTGAAAGTTGGAAATGGAACAAACGTTGAATGATGGAAAGTGGAAAGTTTGGAAAGAGGTTGGAAAGTGAATAAATGGCACGGCTCGAGCTAAGTGGTCAATAGGATTTGGGTGTAATCTTGGGATGAGTGCGTATCAGATAAAGTGTGAGGTATTTAGAGTAGACGAGAGCTAGAATATTTTTGTGAGCTCCTCGGCCGGGTGGTTTAGCTACCTCCCAATGAAAAGTCCCCTTGATCATGAGCCCCACATTTATCGAGGCACCACTAAGTGAGACGTATGAAACTTTGAGATCCCGGACGTGTACGCGAGTGATAGGTAGTTGACTACTCATATATGTGAGCTTAAAATTTTGAACCTCTGAGTGGTCAACCCTCTAGTGTAATCTACTAAGTGCGAAAACTGGGTTAAACCATCAAGGATGCGGTGCCTACACGTTCTTACTCCTTGTACTCAGGTAAGTGAACTACTTGGTTGTGGGGTAGTATTTTAATAAGAGTTTGAAAGTTTGGGTGTGTGTCTGATGCGCCTTACTTGAGGACAAGCAAGGAAATAAGTGTGGGGGTGTGATGAGTGTGTAAACGCTCATGTTTTGTCATATATTTCGCGCGTGTTTAGTCATGTTTTGAGTCATATTTATCATGTCATGTTAAGTCTTATGATCATTTTAGTATATTTATGTTCGGGAATGGATTTCTACCCATTGTCCTATTTTGTAGGAAATTGGGGCTCAATGAAGGTCGTTGGAGGGGTGATTTCAAGAGATCATATTGCAAGAGTCATAACTTTCTACTCGAGCATTTGATTATAACGCATAAGATACCGTTGGAAAGCTTGAAGAGAGATCTACATTTTGTCTTTTATAGTCGAAGTCAAATTCGGAGCGGAAGAGGATCAAAAATGAAAAATACGAAGATTCAATGAAGCTGTGCAGGCCAACTAGCGACGGGGAGTCAACTAGCGGCCGCCAGTGAAAGTGGAAGGGCTCCCCGTTGCTAGTTGACTAGCGATCGCTAGTCGGGAAGCACAGAGATTTACGAAGGGGTCGAACTGGCGGCCGCTACTCAACTAGCGATCGCTAGTTCGCCCAACGCAGCTTTAGTCCGACTTCTTATTTAGTTATGATTTCGGATCCGCTGAAGGAAATATTCGACTTTTAGCCTCCTGTTTCGGCTTTAGGACTTAAGGTATATTATTTATATTATTATTTGGCTAGTTAAACTTCCAATTTAGATTAACCTCCTCTAGGTTTTCCTAATTTTGTATTAGATTCGTGGCTATATATAAGCCTTAGGAGACAATTCACGGGGACGTGACTACGGAGACATTACTACCACAATATTGAGAACAGCCTTTAGAGCTTAATAAAGGGGCGATTTCAGTTAGCACGGGGAAAGGATTGGCAAAGCTTGATCATCACGACTAAGCTTTCTCTATCTCTATCTTTATGTTAATTGCTATCATGTTCTTCGTTAATCTATTGTGCTTTGTTAACATGCTTAGCGAGTAGTTCTCTTGTGAGTACGATGCCCTAATTATGTGATTACTCGTCTATGTTAGCTATGGTTTGATTATCTTTCGTAGTAGTTGTCAATTGATGATCTTAATGCTTAATCTAACTTGATCACTTAGATTATGATTTTAGTTTATAATAATGGACCGGAAGGCATTAGAATCAACGGAAGAGTCAATTGACATGTCTTAAGGTATTAATGAGGAATCTTGATACTAAAGGATAACCCGATAGGAGTGAACTTCATAATTGAGTTTAGTTTAATTCTTGGTCTAATTAATGAGCGGAAGCGTTGATTAGTAATCATGAACTACTCTAGCTTAGTTTTGTCACCTTAATGAGCGGAAGCGTTAGGGAGATGCATTAGAAAACTCCGGGTACTAGTTAGAACTTCATAAAAACCATAGTCTCGACATAGATGGGTAGCCCATAAGGGTATCGTGCTCGTTTATCTCCATTGATTTATAACTCGTCTTTTATTTACGTTTTCGATCTCATTTATTTACTTGCGACCTTTCACAACGTTATAAAACTTTAATTTTCCTGCTTCACATAATTATTTGCCTTGATTTTGTGTTCAACCCTCAGTTCTAAGAACCTTACTTACCACTATACTATTTGCTTGTGCGTTTAATTGCTTATCAATTTTGCTTACATCAGCGTCCTCCTCCTCCTCCTCCTCCTCCTCCTCCTCCTCCTCCTCCTCCCCGCGTCCTCCTCCTCCTCCTCCTCCTCCCCCCGCGTCCTCCTCCTCCTCCCCCGCTTCCTCCTCCTCCTCCTCCTCCTCCTCCTCCCCGCGCCCTCCTCCTCCTCCTCTCCACGTGGCGCCACGTCACCAAATTTTGCTGACGTGGCTGGCCACGTGGCCCGGGCAGCGGTCGGATAGGTTCGGGCAGGTCCGGGCAGCTGCCCGGGCCTCTAATTGATGTTAATTAGAATAAGTATGACTCAATTGATACGTTTTAAACCACAGGGTACTGACGGGATTTTTCGCGATACCACAGGGTACTAAAGTGGACTTTTCCCTAAATTTTATTAAAATCTCTTTAATTACAATGTAGATAAATATGAAATTCAGACTGATGTCACAAGTCAAGACTCGGAAAAGATCAAATACCTTACCTAGAAGCTCAATTACTCGTGAATTCTGCTTCCTTCGATGAAACGTCAGGTTGAGGAGTTACTCGAAATACTATCAAGATATCAATATTTTTGGTTTTATAGCGGCCATTGTGGACTCTCTAACCTAACAATTGGTGTATTTGAGATGCCTTATCAACAACTTATCATATTTTGAAATTAGTTGCTTTCTAGCAAATATGTTATAAAAAAATTACCGAAAAACATGTGGCTTTTAAAGAAAAATTAAGCATACAACTGCTCATACCTGTTTTTGAATCAATAATTCAATCTTATAAGAACCACTCATGGGCTTATAAATTGGTCAAAGTACTCATTCTGAAAAAACATAATTAAAATCGAGTCAATGCTCGTTCTCCTAATGCGTGGCTCTCGCTCTCCCTCGTCTCTCTATTGTTTTTTCTCTTATTAAAAAAAATCTTCCAAGTTGCAATTGAGGAGTGGTCCATTCCCCTACAAGAAACAAAATGCATTTAAGTTGTGCCTTGCTCATGTGTGAAAGGCATTTAAACGAAATGCATTTCTCTCTCTCTCTTATGTTGACATTTTTTTAACAAATCGTAAGATATATTACCTGACGAATTAATTCAAATTTATCTGAATACATACTTGAGAATAAATCTAAATTCACTTTATAGAATTTATTTAAGAATGGCAAAATATTTTCGAAATTTTTTTAACAAATATTTACTTTTAGGAACTCAAACTCTGGTTAAATGATAAATAGAAGTAAAACTTTTGTTGTTACTGGCATCCATTAGTAAATTAAGAACGGCTATTGCGCAATATTGAGAAAAGACGGGGATCCTTTCTCTTCTCTTTTTTGATAAAAAAATTTGATTTTATTTGTATTAATATAATAATATGTACCAGTGACCCGATCCCCCCACTAACCCCCGGAGTGCTAAACACTTCTGTGCAAGCACGGAATTGCAATCAAAGATCTCACTATAAACCCGCCACGGACAACCGTTAGATGAAGGAAGAAAGCAGTTCTTAACTTTGTCAAATAAATTTTAAAAAAAGGGGACGAAAAAAATATAGTACTGTTAAAGGGAGAAGATCATTATCACACCAAGTCTTGTTCATCTCTTGCCAGTCTGCAATTCTGGTGTTCAGCTTTCATCATCTGCAAAATTCTGCAGCTGAATTCTGCAGACTTTTGCGTTCCTCGTATTCTTTCCTCCAAGACTTCTGGGAGTTGCTGTCCATCCCTTCGTGATGTCCTGCAACGTGTGTGAATGCCTATTAAGTCAACCTTCTTGGACGCTTGATATTCTCCATGTTCCATGCCTTGAAACTTAGCCCAACAGCCATCTGCATTTATTTCTTCCAGCTGTACATACTCTATTCTTAACTAGCCGTTTGTTGAACTGTGTATATATACCATTGTACTTATATCAGATAAATAAGAAGTTCCAGTAATTTAACAAAATTTTCAGACTTCTAATGGGCCTTGGCTCTGAGTTTGAAACTTTACAATAGCAAATCTTAACTGCACCAGATCTCCCATCCTTTGGTGTGGTATGTGCTCGAATTCAAAAGGAAGAAACAAGAAAGAAAATTATGACTTCTCATCAGAAAAGTGATTCTTCTACAGAATCAAGTGCTTTCATCAGCTGCAGCAATGATCCAACTGCCAACGCAGCAAAGAGGTTCCTCAACTCTAGAGGACGAAGTTCTTCAAGGGGCAGAGGTGGTAGGACAAATCGACCTCCAGTTACGTGCGAACATTGTAGCAAAACTGGACACACTAAGGAGAAATGTTGGATTCTCCATCCACACCTCAAGTTGCAGAGTAAGGAAAAGTTTCAATCTGAAAAGGCGAGTGCTTACTCTGCCTCAACCTCAAGCATTCCTGGTCCTACTCCATCCGTAGATGAAATTGCTCAGAAAGTCTTCCAATTTCTCAAGAACAGCAATGAAGGAAACAATTCTCAGAACAATAAGCTGCCTTCTGAAGGTACACATCCTCATTGCTTGTCTGCAGTTGCTTCCTCTACTCTTATTGCATCGAATTCTTCATGGATTATTGACTCTGGGGCTAACGAAAATTTGACATTTAACAAAGATTGCTTAACTGGATATAAGGATGCTGCTGACCAAAAGCTTCAAATTGCTAATGGATCAAAAATGCCTATTCTTGGTAGTGGTATGACTAGATTCTTCAAGTCAAACAAAGCCATTACTTCTTTACATGTGCCAAATTTATCAAATAATTTTTGTTATCCATCAGTAGCATCACCCAACAACTTAATTGCATAGCCATATTTACTGCTAACTCAGTTAAATTTTAGGATTGCTCAACTCGGAGGACGATTGGTGAAGGAAAGCAAGTAAATGGGCTCAACTTCATCGATCAAACTCCTATAGTTCTTGCTGCTCATAAGGAACAGCAGACTCCAACTGAACTCTGGCACTCTAGACTAGGCCACCCGAGTTTCAAAGTTCTAGCTAGTTTATTTCCTGATCTAAACGAATCAAAAATAGTTTGTGAAAGCTGTCAGTTTGCTAAGCAATGTAGGAAAACTTTTGATAATTCTGAGTCTTGCTATGATAAACCTTTTCAGCTCATTCACTCAGATGTTTGGACTGCACTTTTAATCTCGTACGATGGTTTTCATTACTTTGTTACCTTCATTGATCACTTCAGTCGTGCTACTTGGTTATTCTTATTGAAACATAAACATGAGGTATTTGATGCATTTAAGGAGTTTAACCAGCTTATTAAAAATCAGTTCAATTCAAGGATAAAAAATTTTCGAACTGATTACGGTACCGAGTATCAAAAGTTTTTTAAAGAACACTTGAAGGAACAAGGAATTGTGCACCAGACTACCTGCACATATACCCCTCAGCAAAATGGAGTTTCAGAGAGAAAAAATCGACATCTTCTTGATGTCGCTAAAGCCATCATGTTCAATATGAATGTTCCAAAAAGATTTTGGAGCGATGCAGTGTTGACGGCCTGCCATTTGATCAATAGGTTACCATGCTCTCTGTTAAAATCGAAATCACCACTTGAAGTGTTAACTTGTAGAAAGCCTGATCTGAAATACCTGAAAGTATTTGGCTGTTGTTGCTTCGTGCACGTTCCTGCAGAAAAGAGGGACAAATTAGACAAAAGAGCCATCAAATGTATTTTCCTTGGCTATTCTAAAACCCAAAAAGGTTACAAGTGTTTCAGTCCTGATCTGAGAAAGAAAATCATTTCGAAAGATGTTAATTTCATTGAAGACCTTGTTGGGTATGGAGACTTCGGACACCGCGGGGGGGCGTAGCCCCCGTCCAGAACTGGGATCGACGACGAAATGAAGCGTGGACAAAAATGCCCCTGCGTGTGTGTTTTTTTGGTTCCTAGGTTTGTTGGTACTATAAATACCCGCTTCACCATCCCTGTATTCTCTCTCCTTCTTCCTGGCAGACAGAGAGACATTTTCTAGAGAGAGAGAGAGAGAGAAGAAGAGAGAGAAACTACCATTGTTGAGCCTGCGTAGCTCCAAAGTGTAGATCGAGCTTGATATAGTGAAATCTCCTGGCTTGGTACGCCCCCGGACGTAGATCGGTCAAGATCGAACCTGGTTACCAAATCTGTTGTTCTTGTTTTTCGTAGATCTTGCTCCTATCTTGTTCGCTGCGTTGTTTGGGTCCACGGGAAAGTGGGTTATTTCCCAACAACTGGTATCAGAGCACCTGTGTTTAGGGCGTGGTGGGAGCAATCACGATGGGTGATGTGAGATCGCCCGTGGAGAAGTTCGATGGCGTCGACTACGGCTTCTGGAAGATGCAAGTAGAGGACTACTTGTATGGCAAAGATTTGCACTTGCCCCTTGATGGGAAGAAGCCTGAGGACATGAAGGAAGAGGAGTGGAAGCTCTTAGATCAGAAAGCGATGAGCGTGGTGCGCTTGTCTTTGTCTAGGAACGTGGCCTTGCACACAGTAAAGTCAAAGACCACGAAGGAGATGTTGGAGACGTTGTCCGAGATGTAGAGAAGCCATCGGCGGCCAACAAAGTTCACTTGATGAGGAAGCTCTTCAACCTTAAGATGGCAGAGAGTACCTCGGTATCGGTACACCTCCACGAATTCAATGCGACCATCGCCTCTTTGAGCTCGGTGAAGATTGACTTCGATGATGAGGTACAAGCTCTAATTTTGCTAAGTTCCTTACCCGATAGTTGGAATGGCACGGTCACGGCGGTGAGTGCCTCGGCGGGGAAGGTGGTACTAAAGTTGGATGAGGTGAGGGACTTGATTATGAGTGAGGAGATTCGTAGGAAAGAGTCCAGAGTAGCCTCGGGTTCGGCTTTGAATGCTAGCAATAGAGGGAGGTCCGAATCTAAGTGGAAGGGGAAGAAGGACCGGAGCAGGTCCAAGTCCAAATCGAAGGATGGTTCGAAGAGGGACATGAGTTCCATTAAATGTTGGAATTGTGAGAAGTTTGGCCACTTTAGAACCCAATGCAAGGCACCGAAGAAGGAGGACAAGTTGGCAAAT
Organism: Hypericum androsaemum; assembly: GCA_963995505.1. NCBI lineage: Eukaryota > Viridiplantae > Streptophyta > Magnoliopsida > Malpighiales > Hypericaceae > Hypericum > Hypericum androsaemum. The sequence continues at coordinate 12,924,234 of OZ023195.1, forward strand.
GCAATAACAGAGGACCACGGGGATGCATTGATCTTGAGTGTTAGTAGCCCGTTGGAGGCTTGGGTATTGGATTCAGGAGCATCATTCCACTCTTGTAGCGACAAGGGGATAATGGAATTGTATACCCCAGGAGAATTTGGCAAGGTTTATCTAGCCGATGATGAGCCATTGCAAATTGTGGGTAAAGGAGATGTGAGAATCAATACTCCAAATGGATCATTGTTATTGTTGAAGGGGGTGAGACACATCCCAGGGTTAAGAAGAAATTTGCTTTCCATAGGACAACTAGATGAAGAGGGGTATAATGTAACCTTTGGTTGTCGGACATGGAAGATCACCAAGGGAGCTAGAGTGGTGGCTCGTGGTGAGAAGGAAGGTACGTTGTACATGACAAGGAACACTCATGAAAGCATTGATCTTGTAGGAGCAACCAATGATGCAGATCTGTGGCATAGTAGGCTTGGCCACATGAGTGAGAAGGGGATGCGGGTGCTTTGTTCAAAGGGGAAGCTACCGGGTCTAAAGACCGTGGACGTGGGTCTTTGTGAAGACTGTGTATTTGGGAAGCAGAAGAGGGTGAGCTTCTCAAGAAGTGGTAGAACTCCTAAACCGGAGAAGCTTGAATTGGTCCACAGTGATCTGTGGGGACCGGCACCGGTGGCATCCGTGGGTGGTTCTTTGTATTACATGACTTTCATAGATGACTCTACAAGGAAGGTGCGGGTCTACTTCCTAAAGCATAAGTCTGATGCTTTCAATGCCTTCAAGAAGTGGAAGGCTCTTGTGGAGAACGAGACGAATCTCAAGGTGAAGTGTTTGAGGTCCGATAATGGTGGTGAGTACGAGCTTCAAGAGTTCAAAGACTTTTGTGCGAAGTATGGGATTCGCATGGAAAAGACGGTAGCTGGGACCCCCCCCCCCCCCAGCAAAATGGCATAGCTGAGAGGATGAACCGAACACTAAATGAGAGAGCAAGGGCCATGAGGTTGAAAAGTGGCCTTCCGAAGATGTTTTGGGCAGATGTTGTAAATACTGCAGCATTCTTGATCAACAGAGGGCCATCAACTCCTTTGGAGAATGAGATACCGGAGGAGATGTGGAGTGGCAAAGAGGTTGATCTGACTTTCTTACGAGTGTTTGGTTGTGTTTCCTATGTACTTGTGGATGCAGGTGATAGGAGTAAGCTTGATGCAAAGTCCAAGAAGTGCACATTTATTGGTTATGGAGGAGATGAGTTCGGGTTTCATTTTTGGGATGAGAAGAACCGAAAGGTTGTGAGGAGCCGGGATGTCATATTCAATGAGAAGGTGATGTACAAGGACAAGGGGGATTTAGCTGATGAAGTGGATCCTACCAGTGAGGTGGTCGAGTTAGACATCTCAAACTCGGGTGGGAGCAGGATACTTGATGGCCAAGAGGCCGAAGTGGAGATGGGGCCAAGATCACCACTAACAGTGGTTCCATTGAGGAGATCCACTAGACAACGTGGATCTCCGGATAGATATTCGCCAGCAAACTACTATCTCTTATTGACCGATGGAGGAGAACCTGAGGATTTTGAAGAAGCTCAAGAAAGTGAGCAAGTGAACGAGTGGAAACTTGCCATGAATGATGAGATGGAGTCCTTGAGGAGCAATGGAACTTGGGAGTTAGTTGAACTTCCCAAGGGTAAGAAAGCATTGCATAACAAGTGGGTCTATAGAGTGAAGAAAGAGGCGGATGGCACCAAACGTTACAAAGCAAGACTGGTTGTAAAGGGATTTCAGCAGAAGTATGGTATTGACTTCACTAACATCTTCACTCCTGTTGTGAAGATGACCACCATCCGGATGGTGCTAAGTATGGTGGCTGCTGAAGATTTATTGCTAGAGCAAATGGATGTGAAGACGGCGTTTCTTCATGGTGATCTAGAGGAAGAGATCTACATGGAGCAACCAGAGGGGTTCTTGCAAGGTAACGATAAGCTTGTGTGCAGGTTGAGGAGGAGTCTGTACGGGTTGAAGCAAGCTCCAAGACAATGGTACAAGAAGTTTGATGGATTCATTCGGGAGATTGAATTTTCTCGTTGTGGAGCAGATCATTGTTGTTATATGAAGAAGCTGGATAATGGCTATATCATCCTCCTGCTTTATGTTGATGACATGTTGATAGCAGGCACCAGTGCAAGTGAGGTGAGCAAGGTGAAGAAGCAATTATCCGAAAGGTTTGCCATGAAGGACTTGGGTGAGGCTAAGCAAATCCTTGGAATGAGGATTGAGAGAGATAGAGCTGCAGGGAAGCTATTTCTCTCACAAGCCGAGTACATTGAGAAGGTACTGCAGAGGTTTAGCATGCAAAATGCCAACCCCAAGTTGACTCCTTTAGCTGGACACTTCAAATTGTCCAAGAAGGACTCGCCTAAGACTAAGGCGGAGGAGGCTAAAATGGAGAAGACTCCCTATGCATCGGCGGTGGGTAGCTTGATGTATGCTATGATTTGTACGAGGCCAGACATAGCACATGCGGTGGGAGTAGTGAGCAAGTTCGTGAGCAATCCGGGTGAGCAACATTGGGTTGCAGTGAAATGGATCCTTGGCTACTTGAGAGGTACCACCGAGAAGTGTCTTTGTTTTGAGGGCAAAGATGTGAAGCTCCTAGGCTATTGTGATGCGGACTTGGGGTCCAATGACCATGATGAGAAGAGGAGCACAAGTGGTTATGTCTTTACGCTGGGAGGGACAGCGATATCTTGGGCCTCGAGACTACAAAAGATAGTAGCTCTGTCAACCGCGGAAAGTGAGTACGTGGCTGTGACGGAAGCAAGTAAAGAGATGGTATGGTTGCAGAATTTCTTGGTGGAGTTGGGGAAAGAGCAAAGTGAGAGTGTGCTCCACAGTGATAGCCAAAGTGCGATACACTTGGCAAAGAATCCCGCTTTCCACTCAAGGACAAAGCACATTGAGTTGAAGTATCACTACATACGTGATCTCTTGGAAAGGAAGATCTTGAGGCTTGAAAAGATTGACGGGAAAGTGAATCCCGCGGATATGTTGACTAAGGTGGTTACCTTAGAGAAGCTGAAGCTCAACATGGCTTCAGCGGGTCTAGTAAACTAGAGAAGAGACCCGGCGTACCAAGAAGTGAAGAGGAGAAGGTGTCATCAAGTGAATGGCGGCAGGTGTTGATGTCAGTCTCCAGGTGGGAGATTGTTGGGTATGGAGACTTCGGACACCGCGGGGGGGCGTAGCCCCCGTCCAAAACTGGGATCGACGACGAAATGAAGCGTGGACAAAAATGCCCCTGCGTGTGTGTTTTTTGGTTCCTAGGTTTGTTGGTACTATAAATACCCGCTTCACCATCCCTGTATTCTCTCTCCTTCTTCCTGGCAGACAGAGAGACATTTTCTAGAGAGAGAGAGAGAGAAGAAGAGAGAGAAACTACCATTGTTGAGCCTGCGTAGCTCCAAAGTGTAGATCTACGCCCCCGGACGTAGATCGGTCAAGATCGAACCGGGTTACCAAATCTGTTGTTCTTGTTTTTCGTAGATCTTGCTCCTATCTTGTTCGCTGCGTTGTTTGGGTCCACGGGAAAGTGGGTTATTTCCCAACAGACCTCCCATTGTATTCTGCAGATGGGAAATACAGCAGTAAGGGGGAGAATCAAGTTAATCCTATTCCTCTCCCTATCCTTACTAACTCAAGTTTACCGAATTATGGTTCTAACAACACTGAGAGTCTTGAGATTCTACAGACAGAAAAACATGTTGATGATGCATGTACTTCAAGTTCCAGAAATGAAGAAGGAGAACAAGAATCTGATCAAATTGATAAACATGAACCTCCACGAACTGCAACTCCAGGTTTGGATTTAAGCTCAGGTATGGACCTCATTCCTCCTCCTAGATCAGACAATACAAATTTGGTAGAAACTGAAAATAACAATTCTGATCAGACTACTGCTCTAAGAAGATCATCAAGGGTTCGAGTACCTAATACTAGATTGAAAGAATACAAGACATACTGATCACAGGTGATAATGATCAACTTATTTACCAATTGAAATCTGATTTGCATAAAAGATTTGACATTAAGGATTTGGGAAAACTCAAGTACTTTCTGGGAGTTGAATTAGCATACTCATCTAAAGGAGTTTTCCTTAATCAAAGAAAATATGTGTTGGATTTGTTGAAAGAAACAAAAAAGCTTGGTTCCAAACCTTTTGCTACTCCTGTTGAACCAAACTTGAAAGTTTCGAACAAGAAGGGAGAATTTTACAAGGATGTCATTCGTTTTCAGAAAATTACTGGTAAACTTATCTATCTCACGATGACTCGACCCGATATCACGTATGCAGTTAGCTTAATTAGTCAAATTATGCATTCCCCTCGTGTTCAACATGTTCATGTCATGGAACGAATCCTGAAGTACTTGAAACGCTGCCCAGGTAAAGGAATTTTGATGAGAAAGAATAATCACTTGGATATATCTGCTTTTACAGATTCTGATTATACAGGTTGCAAAGATGGCCGAAGATCAACATCCGGATATTGCGTATTTGTTGGTGATAATCCTGTCATATGGAGATCAAAGAAACAAAATGTCGTATCACTATCTAGCGCAGAAACGGAGTACAGAGCCATGTCAAAGGCCTCAACCGAACTTGTATGGATTAAGAACCTGCTCTAAGAATTGAAACTTCCTGTTCGTGGCCCTATGAAACTCCATTGCGATAACAAGGCTGCCATCTATATAGCTTCCAATCCTGTTTTCCATGAGCGCACCAAACATATAGAAGTCGACTGTCACTATGTTAGAGACCAAGTTCAAGCTGGAACAATTGTTACGCCTTACGTTCTAACCGAACTTCAAACTGCAGACCTATTCACCAAGCCAGTTGGAACAAAATTGTTTGAACATCATATTTTCAAGTTGGGTGTTTGTGATATCTACACGCCAACTTGAGGAGGAGTGTTAAAGGGAGAAGATCATTATCACACCAAGTCTTGTTCATCTCTTGCCAGTCTGCAATTCTGGTGTTAAGCTTTCATCATCTGCAGAATTCTGCAGCTGAATTCTGCAGACTTTTGTGATCCTCGTATTCCTTCCTCCAAGACTTCTGGGAGTTGCTGTCCATCCCTTCGTGATGTCCTGCAACGTATGTGAATGCCTATTAAGTCAACCTTTTTGGACGCTTGATATTCTCCATGTTCCATGCCTTGGAACTTAGCCCAACAGCCATCTGCATTTATTTCTTCCAGCTGTACATAACTCTATTCTTAACTAGTCGTGTGTTGAACTGTGTATATATACCATTGTACTTATATCAGATAAATAAGAAGTTCCAGTAATTTAACAAGTACAGGCCTAGCGTTGCCTCCAATTCTTTCAAAGTCAGTAATCCTAGGTGCACGACAATCTTATACTTTTTGATAACTAGATGCAACAGTGTAAATAATTATAGGAGAGTTTTGCCATCTTATTATCTAGCTCGAAGCTAAGATTAGTCGATCTAGAAAAGTTCTGGATAGAAATACTAATAACCAAAATACACAAGTTGTAGGCTTTACACCTCATAAACTAAACATATATTCATCGAACAAATCAAAGTCAATCTAATCACTACAAGAAAAAAAAATAACAATGTAGCTATCTTTTTTCCCGCAGCATTATTAAATATTTATTAAAAATTAATGTCACTTTTTTAAAATCCTACCTGAGTTGAATTAAGATTAATTGGCTCAGTGAACTGGATATCAGACGGTATAAACCAAAAAATAATTCAAACCCTTCTCTCCTGATTGTTAGTCTTCTATGATTACATCATTTTTATTTTAGTAAATTAAAAAGAAATCAATATTAAACTATTATTCACTAAAATTTTCATTAATTAATATTATAAATTACTAAATTTCATAGAGATTTTACTGTCTTGGAGTTTTCTCAACCTTTAGTTCATGGACCTTTGTTCCCTGACCAATAAGAAACAGAGAGTCCACAAACAAGTAAAAGCCCACTACTGGTGCCCGGCCCGGAGAGAGAAACATGGAAAGCAGATATTTTTTATATTGAACCATGGAGCTTGACGTCCTACATATAGGATATTGGGCCGCTAGAACAAATGCTTTTCGACAAGTTTACGACTATGAATTGATATTTGAATTTAATGACTGACAATTTTACAGTAGAGTTCATTTTCGTACGTTTTATTAATATACATACAATTTCAATATTACTATTTGGTATTACAGAATAACCATAAAATTACTCGTGAGTCATGAAATCGGCTTGGTCACCGGGACCTTATTTTATAAGAGCTGTGATTTTTCCATGATTTTATTTGCTCAATGGATTTAGGTAAGTTTAATTAAAAATTGAAGTACTATCTTACGATATTTCAAATCTCATAGGGTGTGATATTTTTTTCGTTGATCGATTACACAAATTCATTAATGTTGCGTTTTTTTAACCAATGGTTAATCTCCTTCATATATATCATAACTAACATAGAGTAGGCTATTTTCAGGATTGTTTACCCCTCTCCCTCTCATGGAGCTCTCTCTCTCTAGTTTGTTCTTTCCTATTTTCTCTCCTCCTTTATTTTTGCCCTACCTACCTTCGACCTTCTCCATTAATCCATTCCCTCACTCACTTTCTTTTATTCCCTCTCCATTAATTCCTTCCCCACCTACGCTCCTGTCCTTTTCCCATCTCTGGGTCTTTTTCGTTTGGTGTTACCTGCTTTCCTGCCCTGTTTTCGCCTTCGGTGGTTTTTCTCCATTTTCTGTTTCGATGGATTGCTCTGATGTTGTTGCTGACCCTATCGCTGATCTCCTTCGGGAGGCCGAGCTTCTTCAACTCGGTCCATCGATTCAGTATGAATCGATGCCGGGCCTAGTTCCCCCGATTTCCCACTTTGTTCTTGTGGGTAAGATCCTCTCTCCAAGGACTTTTCAGTCTGACTCGGTTTGTGCAAGTTTCGCTAAATCTTGGGCTTTGAATGTCCTTGATTTAGAGGTTGGTGAACTGGATCACAACACTTTCTCCTTCACTTTCAAAAAGGAGATTGCTAAGACCTCTGCCCTCCGGAACTCTCCTTGGTCGATCTCGAATCAACACATGGTGCTCAAAGATTGGGACTTGGACGTCCCGTGGCCCACTGTGGATTTCTCTGTGTCCGAGTTTCACATACAGGTTCATGGCCTCCCTCGTCGCCTTATCAATAGTTCATTGGCTCCTCTTGCTAGCCAACAATTCCATGGTTTGCTCGCTGTTGATGAATCGGAGCTCTCCAATCCCGGGAAGGAAGCTTTCCTCTGACTTAAGGTTGCTGTTAAGGTGGCTAGTCCTCTCCCGACGGGCTTCCGTCTCTCTCGTGAAAATGGGGAGCACTGGGTCGTCTCATTCAGATATGAGAGGCTTCCAGATATTTGCTTCTATTGCGGTCTTATCGGGCATACTTGCCGAACTTGCTCGATTGATGGTCTCCGGGCGGTCGTGTTCAAAAGTCTCCCCCCCCCCCCCCGACAAGCTCCCCTATGGACGGTGGCTTAAGGCTGAGCCTCACTTTTCCAATCGTGACTCTCAGGATCGATCCTTTCATGGTCGCAGTGGGCTTCCACGGTCTCGTCAATCTTTGGTTCCGGCGCCTTTCACAGTGGGCCCCTCCTCCCTCGCTCATGTTCGTCCACCAATACCATCTACGGTGAACAGTTCTGACGTGATGGCCAAGCTTATTGCCCTGGCCCCTCTGGATACTCAAGATAAGATGTCATCTCAATTTGGGAGAGCTCTAAAAATATCTACGCCGCCTCCTACGAGTAGCCTGGCTGCTGTGATGATTAATTCTGCTTCCAAAAAGATCGGGCAATCTTCCTCTCTCCAGGATTTTGTGGACCCCGTTTGTTGTTCTCGGGCGAGAAATTTGGTAACACCGGGCTTCGGAAAGCCCAGTTTGGCTTTTCCTTCTCCCACTCCCCTTTTAACCCAGGCCCAACCCTTAGCCCACGACAAACCCAAAGTCAGCCACTTTAAGTCCCCCAACCTTGCCACGTCCGCCACTCTAATACCTGCCACCTCTCCCCTTCCTGGCCCTCCATCTCAAAAACGCAAACTCCCCTCTTCTCTTATCCGTGCCTCTTCCTTGAAGAAATCCAAAGGGCAGCTCCCTAAATCCAGTAGCCTTACCCCTCTAAATGCCGCTAATTTCTTTCCTGATGATAGTTTCCCCTCTATTTGTGTTGATATTTCAGGTGGTTTCAGTGTTGGTTCTCCCTCTCATCCTCCATCTGGCCCTCCAAAGGGCTCTAAGTCTAGGAGATTTGCAGGGAAGGCTCTGCTTTCAATTGACGACTCTGATGGCTTTCCTTCGTCGAGCTTGTTGTCCAAGGCAGATTCTGGTCAGGCTCTGTCAGTTGCAGGGTTTGGTGGTAATTCTGCTCTGACTGGTAAGTTGTCCCCCCATTTGGCGAGCTCCATCAACTCTTGTAAGTCCAAATCGGGTTTGTCTTCTTTGGCTCTGAAGGCTTCTGTGGCTCTATCCACGGGAGATTCTTCTTCCATTGAACCACTCCCCCACCAGATTGATGCACTTTCAGGTACCTCTCAAACTGAAGTTTCCCGGGTGATAGGTCTCCTATCACCCGAGCAACAATGAGTTGTTTAAGCTGGAACTGTCGGGGGTTGGGTCGCCCCCATACAGTTCGTGTTCTGAAGGACCTGGTTCGAAAAAACTCTCCGGCTCTTGTCTTCTTGATGGAGACTAAACAACAACAAGTTAAGATTGATCGGATTTGACGTGCTTGTAAGTTTGATAATTGCTTTTATGTTGATCCCCTAGGAAATTTAGGGGGATTGGCATTATGGTGGACGGATGCTCTTGAGGTCCATGTAAAGTGTTTTCTAAGGTCTTAGCAAATCGTCTTAGCCCTTGGATGTGTGACTTGATCTCGGAGGGTCAAGGCGCTTTTGTTAAAGGTAGGAGTATTCATGATAATATTGTGATTGCTCATAAAGCTTTTCACTGTCTTAGGACTGCCCCTAAGAAAAAACACAACTTTATGGCAATCAAACTTGATTTAAAAAAGGCTTATGACTTGGTCGATTGGGATTTTTTGGAAAAAGTGATGGTTAAACTTGGTTTTCCTGACGACTGGATTGCTTGTGTGATGAACTGCATTAGAACTACTTCTTTTGCGATTCTTTTTAATGGTCAGCCTCTTCCCTGGTTTAAGTCTGAGCGTGGTATTCGCCAAGGTGATCCCCTCTCTCCCTTTCTCTTCCTCCTTATTTCTGACTCTTTTGCCCATTTTGTGTCTCAGGCTAAGAATGTTGGGGAAATCCAAGGTTTTGCATTCAATCGGCGGTGTCCTTCCATAACTCATATTTTATTTGCAGATGACATGCTTCTTTTTGACCAAGCTACTGAAATGGAGGCTCGAAACTTAAAAAATCTACTTTTCTCGGATGTCTCTGGTCAACAATTCAATTTTCAAAAGTCTAGTATCTACTTTTCTAAGTGGGAGGGACTTGATATGAAGACTGAGATTATGAGAATTTTGGGCATGTGCGAAATGGAGATTAATGATCAGTATCTGGGCCTCCCATCGATTTGGGGTCGCTCTAAAAGGGAAGCCTTAACTTTTCTCTATGATAGGATGTGGAAAAAAATACTTAGTTGGAAGCAAAGATTGTTGTCTTTGGCTGGTCGTGAAGTGTTGTTGAAGTCTGTTTTGGCTGTCATCCCCTGTTATACGATGCAGTGCTTGCTTCTCCCTGTCACCTTTTGCTCTAAGCTTAACAGTTTATTAGCAAATTTTTGGTGGTCAGGTGATGGAGATGGCAAGAAGATCCATTGGTTGAGCTGGGAGAAACTTACTTGCTCTAAGGCTAAGGGAGGTTTAGGATTCAAAGATCTGCACTTATTTAATATTTTTCTTCTTGCTAAGCAAGTTTGGAGACTACTCTCGAATCCCAACTCCATATATTTCAAAATTTTGAAAGGTCTTTATTTTCATGATACAGATCTCTTGAACGCAACTAAGGGGTTTAGGCCTTCCTGGATGTGGTCAAGCTTGATCAAGGGCAAGGAGGCTCTTCGGGATGGTATTTTATCTAGAATTGGTGATGGAAACTCAACGAGAATTTGGCTGGACCCTTGGCTGCCAACTTTACCTAATGCTAGAGTCTTTGACTGGCCCTCTGTTCATCCTCATATTTCTCTTGTCTCCGACTTAATTTCACGTTCCACTACGAGTTGGAAATTGGACTTAATTCATAATCTCTTTAATTCGGATGAACAAAGGGCTATTACTGATATTGTTCTTTGTAGGTCTCGATGTCAAGATAAGATTATTTGGAGACATGGCAAGGATGGTGATTATACAGTCAAACATGGGTACCAGGTTCTTAAATCACAACATGATTCGGTAAGACTTGCGATGATTCAATCGATTCCCTTTGATCCTGAAATTTGGAATCGTATCTGGAAGCTCAAGGTACCTCCTAAAATCCAAAACTTTATATGGCGTTTGGCTAAGAATGGAGTTGCTACGGCTGCAAATCTCTACCGTAGGAACTTGGCTCAGTCTCCGATTTGCCAAGTTTGTTTTGAAGAGGATGAATCTATCTTACATATGCTTTTTGGATGCTCGCATGCCCGGGCATCCTGGCTTTGTAGTCCTTTTGGTTACTTGTTTATTCCTGCTGTACATTCTACGTTTCTGGTTTGGCTGAATTCTGTTTTTGATGTACTGAACATTGGTGATGCGGATTCCTTTGTTCCTTTTGCTATGCACTTGTGTTGGAGCTTGTGGCTTTCTAGGAACAAGTACATTATGGAAGATGTTAGTATTAATCCTTCTTTGGCTACTGCCCGTGCGTCTCATTACTGCAATGAATTTTTGCAGTTAATAGGTACTTTATCAGGGGATCATCTACCATGTGGATCTCAACAAATTTCGTGGATGGCGCCTGAAAGGGGGATCCTGAAATTCAATTGTGATGCGTCTTGGACGGAGGCCTCGTCTCCTACCGGGATCGCTACAATTGCAAGAAATTTTTGAGGCCTTGCTTTTGCGGGTCAGCATGACACTATCATTGCTCGCTCTCCTCTTGAAGCTGAGTTGCGGGCTATTGACTTGGCCGTCTCTCTGATCCAGCGCGAACACCCTTTTGTGTACTCGGTTATCGAGACAGATTGCAGCCTAGCTGTGGCCTTCATAACCGAGTCTGATTCTCGCGTCCAATGGGAGGTTGAGATGTTGGTCAGGAACATTCGTCATTCACTTTCCCTTTTACCTTGGTGCAAGCTTTCTCTTATTTCCCGTCGCCAAAATGTGGTGGCTGATTGGGTTGCTAAACAGTGTAGACTAGGCTTGCTCCCATGTAATTGATTATTTCCTCATCCAGTTGAACTAGATGTTCTCTTGTTTTCAGATTTTCCTACTTGATTAATATACTTTAGTGTGCTGTTCTTCTAAAAAAACAAAGAGTAGGCTGGTTACAGTATCGATGAAAAAGCTGAAGTTTAAAAATGCGATACCGTCGCAAGGAAGGAATTTAAAATATAATGCATGGTCGTCGACGAATGATATTGATTTATTGCTTCGGAAGTACGCCCCGTTTTTCAGAAAGAGTGTACTAGAAGCCCCATTATTTATAAGCAAAAGTTATAGTACATATGGTGAAAAGGGAAGACGACATCAGAAATAAAATGAAATAAATGTAAATTATGATATACTCATATATCGCAGAACAATACCATAAAAAAAGGAAAAGTCTTATTTAGTACCCTGTAGTTTCAAACTTTCAGAATTAAGGCCGTGTGGTTTCAAATTGGGACTTTAGTACCCTGTAGTTTACACAATTTTTCCCAAGTAGGTCCATTATTTCTGCCCGGCCAACTATGGTCGAAACTGTGTCGTTTTAGTATCCACGTGGCTGACACGTGTCAAAACATGGCTTAATTTGACGATTACGTGTCGTCTGGTAAATTATATTTTTGATCCCAATATTTTTAATATTTTTTCAAAACCCCTTATTTTAATACTATAAAAGTCCTATTTCTCTCTCCCCTCTCCACTCCTGGGTCTCTTCGTCTTCTTCCCCTTTCCGGCTCCTGGGTCTCAAAATCATCACCTTCGCCCTCTTCCCTCATCGAATCGCCTTCTATGTTTGTCCTTCGCTCCTCCCCTGCCATACCTCCCCTCTTCTGCCCACGAATCCTCCTCATGCCGCGAACAATGTCTCTCCAGGCCATCCATTTAAAACCCTAGACCCGACAGTACACGACGGTTTTATTTCTTCGATCCGCGACTCAACCCGACATTTTGTTCAAGGTATATGGGCTTTCGTTTTCTCGTTTCCTTGTACATTCTCCTTAGACACGTCACATTTATTTTGTTGGTTTTGTCGACTTAGGGATTTTGCTGTCCGATAATTATTGTAATTTTTTGGTCTGTTAAATCTGATACCGGTTATCCCCTGACATTTTTGTTTTGTTGTTCATCCTCAGGTGTGTAATGGATGACCTAATTTACATTCGCTTCAATTTTGGTGGAAGGTGGGATGACGGAGGTACTAAATATGTTTGCGGTGAAGTATTCGAGATGAGTGTTGGATACGACGTTGACAGGTTTGGTTTTTGGAACATTCACAACTTTTATCATAAAAGTTTGAAAATTGAAAATATCCGTCTATGGTATAAGAAAGGCGATGTTAGTGGTGATGGAGTAATTGTGGAAATTGAAGACGATATATCAGTGATTGAAATGATCAGGGTGCAGCAGAATTATCCATTGACTGATGTGTTCGGCGTGGAAGTAGGTGATGATGCTGCTAGTCTTGAAATATTGAAGTCGAGGCTTGAGGTTGCCTTAGTGACGGACAAAGATCTGCAAAATAAATAGATGTGTCCTCAATTTGCAGACGAGGATTGGAGTGATGATAATGAAGGCTTTGTGTGTGCGGAAAAGATTAGGGGTGGGGATATTGACAGTACATCGTGGGAGGAAAGCGATGATAATGATGATGAATCTTATGTTCGAAGTCATGATGAGGATGTAAATGAAGACGAGGATCCACTTCCCATGGATGCTGAAGTAGATGAAGAAGAGGTTGATGTTATGGACAATGATCCACTGCCCACAGCTGCAGATGAGGTTGATGTTGTGGATAAGGAACCACTGCCCACGGCTGCTGCAGTAGATGAAGACGAGGTTGATGATTTTGATCCTGTCATTTTAGGTGATACAGAGTTGTTAGATGTGAGACATGACTCAGATGATGAGGGTAGAATTGAATACCCTTGATTTAATAGGGAAGTCGATACAAATGGTAAGTTAATTTTAGGTGTTGGAATGAAGTTCAAGAATGTGGTCATTTTAAGGAGGGCTTTGAAAGAATGGAGTATAAAAAGCGGGTTTAACTATATTTATACAAAGAACAACAAATAGAGAGTGAGTTTGGCATGTCCAGAGCGATGTGCCTTTAGAATCCATGCCTCTGTGATCAATGATGAAGGTGTATTCCAGATCAAGACGTGGAGTTCGAAGCACCAGTGTCCAAGAAAGTGGGACAATAATCTAGTGACTACTAAGTATGTTTAAGTTATTTACATCATTGTTTATTTGTTTAATTGATAACTTGGCTATTTTTTTGATGCATCATACTGTTCGCAAATTGTTTTGTAGGTTCTTAGTTGACAAATTCATTGACGACTTCAAGGATAATCCTGATTGGAAAGTGGATGCCATGTTCAAGACATTGCAAAAGAAGTTGCAAGCCAAAGTGTCTATTAAACAATGCTATGCTGCAAAGAGGCTAGCAAAGAAGAGAATTCATGGTGAGGCTGCAAGTCAGTATTATAGGTTACGAGACTATGGCAGTGTCATTCTAAACACCAATCCAGGTAGCCGAGTTAAGATAAGTACTATAGAAGGAAGCCCAGAGTGGACGAAGGAAAAAAAATTCTAAATCTGAGCGTCCTTCACTGGCTCCACTACCACCGGTGCCTCTATTTCAGTATATGTATATCAGATTTGCAGCGCAAAAGGATGCATTCTTCTCGGGCCTTAAAACTTTTGTTGGCTTGGATGGCTGCTTTCTTAAGGGTGTCATGGGAGGTCAACTCCTATCTGCTGTAGCCAAAGATGGGAACGAGACCATGTACCTTTTGGCTATCGCTGTGGTGGACGCTGAAGATAAAACATCATGGCTATGGTTTTTGGAGAATATCATTCATGATTTTGGTCATCCGAGGGACACATGGATGGTATTTATGTCTGATAAACAAAAGGTATGTATATTAGATTAATATCTTGAAGATTTTGGCGAATATCAGTGACTTCATATACTATTTTATTGAAGGGTCTTCAAGAAGCAATGAATCTGCTAATGCCCGGCGTGGAGCACCGGATATGTGTCAAGCACTTGTACGAGAATTTTAAAGGAACATTCAAAGGTCGCGAGTATAAGGTTGAAACAAAACCTATCTTTTTTCATATATCATGTATGGTAATCCTACTTCAAGATACATGGCTAATAAAGAATCTCTAACTTGATAGGAACTTTTGTGGCTTGCTGCGGGTACTGGAAGTAAATCGAAATGGCAGTTCTACTTGGAAAAGATGAAGAAACTTCCCATGGGTGAAGAGGCAGTTCAATTCTTGATGAGAAATGACCCACGATGCTGGTCCAGGAGTTATTTCAGTCCACATTGCAAGTCGGACCTCATCGTGAATAACATTTTAGTGAGTCGTTCAACGCGTCGTTATTGCCTGGGAGAGATAAGCCTATTATGAGTATGTTAGAGTGGATTCGAAGGAAGCTAATGAAGAAAATTCATGAAAAGAGTACCAAAATGGCAGGCTATAATGGGAGCATATGTCCAAACATTGTGAAGGAGTTAGAACACAACAAGGAGTTGGCTAGTAATTGTTTTGCTACTACGGCTGGTAACTTACAGTTTGAGATTGACTGTGGTGGGACATCTAATATCGTGGATATAAATGCAAAAACCTGTACTTGTCGAATGTGGGAGCTGAGGGGCATTCCATGTAAGCATGCGGTTGCAGCTATTTATGAAAGCCGAATGCAGCCCGAGGCATTTGTTGATGGCTGTTATTCAAAAGCAACTTACATGGAAGTGTACAAGCACTGTATCGTTCCACTTCCAAGTTCAGATGAGTGGCCAGTGACTGAAGAAGCTGATGTACACCCGCCTATTATCAAGAAGCCAACCAGTCGACCAAAAAAGAAGAGAAGAAGACAAGTAGATGAACCTCAAAATCATACCAAAGTTACTCGAGTTGGAGGACAAGTGCAGTGTGGCAACTACAAGATGGTCGGCCATAATGTTCGAGGCTACATGGAGGTAGTTACGGGTGAGACTCCTTCTCAAAGGAGACAACGACTAAAGCATGCGCAACAATCTGAAGCATCAGCAAGTACGAGCAAGACATCTAAGGTAATTTAACTTAACATTTATTGCACATTTCTTTGATAAAGTGGATAACTTACTAATACAATGTCCTCTTTTTGTAGCAAAAAGTGAAGAAAAATACAATCGTGGGAAGTCAGCAATCTGTTGGGTCACATGTGTAAAGATGCTATCGGAAGTGGTAGTTGAAGTTGAACTTAGCAATCTGACGGATACTTTTGGATTAGCACATATGTAGATCTGTAACAGGCTGTGCTAAGTATTATGGACTACATGTTTTTGATACTTTTGATCTGTAATCAGAATTTCTATTTATGAACATGTTTTGGACATCTTTGAATGAACATGTTTTGGGTCGGCATTTCCTTGGAGTTTGATTGAACTTGATATATCTCGTTTATAAAGATATTACGACTAAATGATCCAAATACAAAGTATTACAACTTTAATTGAACTTGATATCTCCTGATTACAAAGACATTACAACTAAAAGATTCAAATAATACACACGCTAATAAGAACGATAAATATTACGTAACGACGATAGCAATGACACTTCTTCTCACTCTTTTACAATTCTGACTCCAACTGATAAGCATTTTCTTTAGCTTTTTGAAGTTTAACTTGCAGTTCTTCGACAATTGATGAGAGGGCTTCAATGCGTTCTTTTTTTTGCTTGATCGACTCTAAAAGTTTTGGCAACAACTCTAAACCTCGTCGACAAGTCGGAGGATCCTCCCATTGAAAGAAATTGCACATTACTTTTCCGCAATCGCCATATCGACCACAACCGTAAAATCGTCTTCCCGGTTTTTTTCGGTCCTAGCTATTTGCATAATTGAAGGAACACCACATCTGCAAAGTTTGAGAACCTTTGATTTATCCGTACGATGCGATGTGCATTCCGAAGACCAGCTGCTAGTCATTCTGCAAAAGCCACAAGTCGGACCTCATTTTGGATACCTCACGCGTTCTACAGCCCGTAGAAACAGAGGAGAAATCAGATTTAGGGTTTTAGGGCTGGCTTACATTGGAGCTTGAAAAAGATGGTGAAGACCGTGGGGAGCTTGGCAGGGGCACGTCGATGGCTTGGGGGAGTAGTTCTCCTTCTTCCTAGATGACCTCACCGTGAAATGGGGGAAGAGGGCGAAGGTGATGATTTTGAGACCCAGGAGCCGGAAAGGGGAAGAAGACGAAGAGACCCAGGAGTGGAGAGGGGAGAGAGAAATAGGGCTTTTATAGTATTAAAATAAGGGATTTTGAAAAAATATTAAAAATATTGGGATCAAAAATATAATTTACCAGACGACACGTAATCGTCAAATTAAGCCATGTTTTGACACGTGTCAGCCACGTGGATACTAAAACGACACAGTTTCGACCATAGTTGGCCGGGCAGAAACAATGGACCTGCCCGGGAAAAATTGTGTAAACCACAGGGTACGAAAGTCCCAATTTGAAACCACACGGCCTTAATTCTGAAAGTCTGAAACTACAGGGTACTAAATAGAACTTTTCTCTAAAAAATAAACAGTATTGGCTAAGGCGAAAGTTTGACTTTGAAGTACGCTCAGTTTGAAGCTTTGAAAATAAGGGCAAAATAACGTCTTTCTTCAAACAACGATCACGTAGGTACTAAAAAAATAAAACAACAAACGTGATTGACGAGATCGGCGATCGCAATTCCGTTCGGCACCATGGCAGAACGAATACCAAACTAAGTAAGATGTATATATCATGGCGAGTCTTAATATACTTACCTTTCAAAAAAACAAACGTGATTGACGTTCATGTACAATTAATAATTTCCACCGAAATGCTAATTTGATTGCCTACTTCTTGATTCACGCCCCCGTCTCCAGTTATCTATTATTAATCTCTCCTAAAATACATATTGATTAAATAATTATTGAGAGAATTTTACTACTTTTTAAAAAAATATTCCAACTCAAATCTGAATTGGCCAACATAATAGACCAGATTCTAAAAAACAAACCCAAAATAATAATAATTCAATACTATTTTTTTGAACATAGTTCAATACTAAATTTGGCCCAACATTACAGATGTGAGGTACAGTAATAGGCACCAAGAATAAAAGACAAACATAGCCCAGTTTCAAAATATATAATTAGCATATTGCAGTTAAAATTTGATATTGGATACCATTTATTAAATAAGAACATTGTCAATTGTTTTTGCACTCACCACTCACTATCAAGTCAACAGATGATAAAAAACTTTTTTTTATGTGCTTTTAATTGTATCTAGTCTAAGGTGCAAGCAACTTAACCAACTGACCATTGATGAATTGAACAAGTACATGGCTAACTTTAGACCTCAAATCTGAGATGTGAATATGATTAATTTCTTTTTAAAGAAATCTAGAAACTAATATGAATACTAATGGACAAACTCCAATAGAATTGATTCAAGTGGTAGAAAATTTGTATTCATTTAAAAGAGATTTTAGGTTCAAGTATTACCAATAAAAAATATATAATTTGGAGAATTTTTTAAATATGATGCGATAATATCCGACTCTTGATACATGTGTTAACATAACAAAACCAATCTTATATATGTAGCGGTAAACAATTATTCATGAAAATTATGTCAAAAGAAAAAATAGTAGATGTGAGAATATTTCACCATTGATAATTTTCCAGACATCGAACGCCTTCCATTATTACATATTGTGTGAAAATATATATAATTCTGTATATCATATAAAAAAGGAAAAAAAACATAAACATGTACCAAAATAGGTCAAATTATGCCTCAAATTGTCATCTCTTTTGATGATTAATTATTCCACTAACTAAATAAGTATTAATGCAATCTTAATCTTTTATCTGGAGAACTGAAAAGGGCTCCAATTACCAAACAAAAGGTGATCAGGATCCTGATGAGATTCCGGTCCAATCAACGGCTGTGGATTCACTTAGAAGCTGTGAGCATCATCGTCCGGCCACAATATCTCGCTGAAAACCGCTTCCAGGTGATCATCTCCCGGCAATGGCGGTAACCCATCAGTAATGTTGGCAAAGATGGAGGGGCCAATTGGTGTGGGATGATCACTAGCACTTGAGAAACTCTGATGATCAGGATGGTAAACGAACTGGTCGTTGGTGAACTCAAAATCCGAGGGATCGAACTCGCAGCCCAACTCGGGCGGGAACTCGTCGAACCCCGAGGGCTTGGAGTCTGGCCGAGGGTTCAAGAAGTTGGCGTAGACGGCCGCGAGGTCAATGTGGGAGGAGCCAGAGGATTGGTGATTATGATCATGATCATCCCCGTCGCTACGGGGATCATCATGATCATATTCATATGGATGCTTAGTGACTAGATCATCCAGGCTCCTTGATAGCTTCAAGGACTTATTGTTGCCTCTTCTATTCTTCCGGCATCCACCTCCGACGGGCACGTTTCGAATCGAACCGCCTTTGGTCCAGTACCGTCGACAACCTTTGCAGAAGTACCTAGGCTGTGTTAGGCTGTAGTTGTTGTAATAACAAAATTTGGTGTGGGAGGAGCCACACCTTGGACAATTTGGACATCTCTACATTTGGCTTCCACTCTCTATCCATATTTGATACCAAATATCTGTTAGGCCTATCTTTTTAATGTTGGGGAGAGGAGAAAGAGAGTGGAAAATGAGATCACTAGCTAGGCAACAAGAAAATGAGTGGTAGCATATGGGTTATAATAGGGGAGTCAAAGGGATTTTTTTTCCTTTCAAAACAATACAAATAGATACCCGACTAATCCAAATTTGAACTAAACTTCTCTCTAATAAGTTTTAACAAAATTGTATTATAAAGACTTGAATTCATCACTTCTTGTTGAACTAAAATACTCTTTTACTATATATACTGATTAATCTAAATTCGAGCTGAACATGATTTCAAATTGTGGCAAAGTTCTTCCTGCTAATTTAATTAACAACATTGTATTATAAAGATTCGAATTCAACACTTTTGATTAAACTAAAATATTTTCTTACTAGATGTTCCGACTAATCTGGATTCAAACTGACAATGACTTCAAATTGTGACAAAATTTTCCCTCCTAAGTTTTTTAACAATGTTATATTATAAAAACTCAAAATCAAGACTTCTTGTTAAACTAAAATGAATCCAATGCACATGACTGTATGGCCAAGTTAGTCCAAGTGCACATGAGGATGTACTAAGGTTAAGGAGAGGCATTGGGAATGTGTACGCTGTTGTTTGTAGGAGTTGGTGTACTTGATTAGGATCACTTCAGTCGAGGCAAGTGTTGGACACTTTCTCCGTAAGACGAGATTGCCCCGTATATTTCAGTGCGGTACGGGCTAAGGCAATCGTCCCCAAGATACAACGACTGTTTAGGGCATTTCCAAGAACGTTGCACACGTATCTCAAAACTTTTGGGCGAACCCTTATATACCCAGAACTTTCGGGACTCTTTTCTAGATGAAGAATGGGGGGAGAGAAGAAGACAACAATGCTAGGAAGTGCATGTGCTGCTGGGATGAGAATTATGGCAGGGGGACAGGCCTATTATAGGCTGGAGGAGGCAGGCAGCCAGCCACCCCGAAGAGACGCGTCCGCTCGGCCAACAGGCTGACTGGCTGCGCTCGTGGCCCTTCGGTGGCTTCTGGATCCTTCCAGGCGTGCCAGGCTGCGCTCGCGCCCTTTCGCGGGAGATCTCGCACTCCTTCGGCCTTCTGGAAGCCTCCTGGATGTTCCAGTCCGTCGTGCCTCTTCGGCGGCCAACCTGAAAGCGCTTGCAAGTGCCAAGTGCGCCACAAAGCGCCCATTGCGACCTGCGTCCAATGCGCTATGAGCACACGCACGTGCGCGTGCTCGTACGCGTGTGCTCGTGCTCGTGCTCGTGCTCGTGCTCGTGCTCGTGCTCGTGCTCGTGCTCGTGCTCGTGCTCGTGCTCGTGCTCGTGCTCGTGCTCGTGCTCGTGCTCGTGCTCGTGCTCGTGCTCGTGCTCGTGCTCGTGCTCGTGCTCGTGCTCGTGCTCGTGCTCGTGCTCGTGCTCGTGCTCGTGCTCGTGCTCGTGCTCGTGCTCGTGCTCGTGCTCGTGCTCGTGCTCGTGCTCGTGCTCGTGCTCGTGCTCGTGCTCGTGCTCGGACGGTGCTTCGCACCGTCCTCGCAGGCAGCTAGCGGTGGGTCAGCCTTTTGGGTAGCCAATCAAGTTGATAGGCAAGGAGGGAAATTCCTTATAAACAAAGAAATCCTCCTTGCTCTAATCAATGTGGGATTGCACTTTCCCATTTCCCTTTGGGCCTCCATTTTGGGCCTTACCATATGTGGGCTTGCATTGAACTTTCATTCAAAACCCAACAATCCCCCACATGAATGATGATTAATGCATGCAGACTCTAATCGAAAGTTCTGACGTGTTATTATTGCATCGAGTCAGGTAGCTTGCGGCTTTGAACCTTCTCTAGTAATATGTTATCGGATTTACTCGCTGCTCGGTGAACGTGATGTCTTAAACCGTCAGCTTTTGGTGTAAACCAAGACAACAACATTTACACAATAATAACCCTAGTATATTTAGGTTCTCATGTTGTGTCCGTTTCGGCCATGGACCGTATCTTGGATTCATAAGTGTTTTTTCCATTTGAAGCGGCCTCACTTCACACTTACATAGGTGATCTCCTATCAGAAGTATCCTGCCATACTCCACCTTAATCAAGGTATAGGAATCATTAAAAGCGTAATGCTTATCCTTACCACACCTCTGCAGGTTAATACCTGGGCAGCTTCTGAGAATGAGATAGGTTCCAGGTGATTCACTGAACCCTCCATAACTTAGTTGTCTCATTGAACCAAGTTTATGGGATCTCCACTCATCATGGTTGAGTTACCGCTATGGACGTTCTTTATTGTGTGGATTTTAATCCCATTCCCCTTACTGCGTTGTACATTTGATCTCTATTGATTCCTTTCGTAAAAGGATCAGCTAAGTTGTCCTTGGACTTTACATAGTTAATGGTGATCACCCCACTAGAGATCAATTGTCTAACGGTATTGTGTCTCCGACGGATATGTCGAGACTTTCCGTTGTACAACGTACTTTGTGCTCTCCCGATTGCAGACATGCTATCACAGTGTATCAATACGGAAGGCACTGGTTTACTCCAACACGGAATATCCTCTAGGAAGTTTCTGAGCCATTCAGCTGCTTCCCCAGCTTTATCTAGTGCTATAAACTCCGACTCCATGGTGGATCGAGCTATGCACGTTTGTTTAGAGGACTTCCAAGATACAGCTCCTCCTCCTATGGTGAATACGTATCCACTCGTAGATTTGGAGTCCTTAGTGTCCGATATCCAATTTGCGTCACTGTATCCTTCTAATACAGCTGGATATTTAGCATAATGTATGCCATGGTTTGTGGTATGTTTTAAATACCGTAAAACCTTTTCTAGAGCTAGCCAGTGATCCTTTCCTGGATTACTTGTGAATCTACTAAGTTTACTAACCGAGTACGCAATATCGGGACGAGTGCAGTTTGTTAAATACATCAAGCTCCCGATAATTTGCGCATACTTCAGTTGCGATACTGGGTCCCCTCGATTCTTGGCTAAGTGTAGATTCAAATCTACTGGAGTCTTAACCGGAGGTTTGTCGAAAGCTTCAAACTTCTTGAGCACGTTTTCCACGTAGTGGGATTGTGTCAAGATAATTTCGTCAGCTTTCCTAGAAATTTTTATTCCTAGTATGACGTCTGCCAGACCCATATCTTTCATGTCAAAGTGGCTCTTTAACATGTTCTTAGTTTTCACAATAACCTCTTTATTGCTTCCCATAATTAGTAAGTCATCTACATAGAGACATACAATTACGTAAGCTTTAGGTGTGCCCTTAATGTAAACACATTTATCGCACTCATTGATCTTAAATCCATTTGACAGCATTGTTCCGTCAAATTTCTCGTGCCACTGTTTCGGCGCTTGTTTTAGCCCGTATAGTGACTTGACTAGTCGGCACACTTTGTGCTCTTGTCCGGGAGCCATAAACCCTTCAAGTTGCTCCATGTATATCTCCTCTTCCAGTTCTCCATTTAGGAAAGCTGTTTTTATATCCATTTGGTGGATCTCGAGGTTATAGAGTGCTGCAATAGCTATGAGTACTCTAATCGATGTGATTCTTGTGACAGGCGAATACGTGTCAAAGAAATCATATCCCTCCTTCTGCTTGAACCCCTTAGCTACCAATCGAGCTTTGTACTTGTCGATTGATCCATCAGCTTTGTATTTCCTTTTTAGGATCCACCTGCATCCCAAAGGTTTACAGCCCGGTGGGAGATCCACGATTTCTCACGTGTGATTTTGCATAATGGATTCTATCTCACTATTGATAGCTTCCTTCCAGAGAGGAGCATCTGGACTGGACAATGCCTCTTGGATTGTCCTGGATTCATCTTCTAACGCATAGGTTAGATAGTCCGGACCGAAAGATTTGGTCACCTTCGTCCATTTACTACGTCTAGGTTCATCATCTTCCTGATTTGACCCTTGCGTAGTCTCGTGAGTTCTTTTCTTCGGACTTGCTTCCTTTCTTTCCTTATTAGGAAAGCTTTCTTCAAAAAATATTGCGTTCCTTGATTCTATGACCATTCCCGTGTTTATCTCAGGGTTTTCAGATTTATGCACCAAGAATCGATAAGCACTGCTATTTTGCGCATATCCGATAAAGATGCAATCAATGGTCTTGGGTCCTATGCGCACCTGCTTAGGCTTAGGTACTTCGACCTTTGCTAGGCACCCCCACACTTTAAGGTAACCGTAGGAAGGCTTCCTTCTTTCCATAGTTCATATGGGGTTTTATCCCTTTTCTTGTATGGTAATTTGTTTAGAATGTGGTTAGTTGAGAGCACAGCTTCCCCCCACATGTTCTGGGGTAGGCCCGAGCTAATCAACATAGCGTTCATCATCTCCTTAAGAGTTCGATTTTTGCGTTCAGCTACGCCATTCGATTGAGGTGAGTATGGAGCAGTCGTCTGATGAATAATGCCATGTTCTTGACAGAGTTCCTCAAACGGAGCTACATATTCTCCTCCTCGATCACTTCGGATTATTTTGATTTTCACGCTGAGTTGATTTTCAACCTCATTCTTATATCTCTTAAAAGCATCAAGAGCTTCGTCTTTGCCCTTTAGGAGATATACGTAACAGTATCTCGTGCAATCATCGATAAATCTAATGAAGTATTTCTTCCCGCCTTTAGTTTGCACGTGTTTCATATCGCAAGTGTCCGTATGAATTAATTCTAAAGGCGTAGTACTTCTTTCCACTGAATGGAAAGGTGCTTTGGTCATTTTAGCCTCCACACATACTTCACATTTATCGGACGGGTTGAACTCTAGATTCGGTAATAAATTTAAACTTACTAACTTTCTTAGCGAGTTTAGATTTACGTGTCCTAATCTACCATGCCATAAATTAGAACACTCGGCCAAGTAAGAAGAAGTATTAACTTTATTTTCACCGTTAAAGGTGCGATGTACAGTTATTACATTCATCTTAAAGAGCCCCCTTTCTAGGTAACCCTTTCCTATGAATTGACCCGCTTTGGTCAGTACAAACTTATCAGCCTCAAATACAAGCTTAAGACCGGCTTTGCTTAACAGTGAGCCAGAAACTAAGTTCTTGCGGATGTCCGGGACATGCAGCACATCCTTGAGGGTCAGCTCCTTTCCTGAGGTCAGTTTCAGGACCACCTTTCCCAGACCGACGATCTTGGACTTTGCGGAGTTTCCCATGAACAGCTTTCGGCCGGTGATCGGGATATAGTTCGAGAACATCTCCTTGTCCGAGCAGACGTGGCGGGTAGCTCTAGTGTCCACGAACCACTCTCTCGGATTGTCCACCAGGTTGGCTTCAAACACTACGGCTGACAGATCCATCTGGGACAAATCTTCAGCTAGGTTAGCCTTTCCTTGGTTTTCCTTCTTCGGCTGGCGACAATCCTTAGCCATGTGTCCGGGTTTTCCGCAGTTGTAGCAATCGCCCTTGATCTTTTTCTTCTTGGGCTTTTGCTCCTTCTGCTTATCCTCGAACTTTTTCCTCTTCTTGCCACCTTTTCCCTCAGCGAGGTGCACGGTGGTCTCAGAGTTGGCCTTGCCTTGCTTAACTTCGGACTTTCGGTTGTCTTCCTCGATCCTTAGTCTCACTATCAGGTCTTCTAGGCCCATGTCCTTCCTCTTGTGCTTGAGGTAGCTCTTGAAGTCCTTCCACAGCGGGGGGAGCTTCTCGATCATCGCAGCTACTTGGAAGGACTCGCTGAGTTGCATCCCTTCAGCTTGGATCTCGTGAAGGATCAGCTGCAACTCTTGCACTTGGTCGATGACCTTCTTGGAGTCCACCATCTTGAAGTCGAGGAATCGTCCGACGATGAATTTCTTCGTCCCGGCATCCTCCGTTTTGTACTTCTTCTCGAGTGAACTCCACAGCTCTTTAGCGGTCTTAGCTTCCGCGTAGACGTTGTAGAGCGTGTCGTCTAGTCCATTCAGGACGTAGCTCCGGCATAGGAAGTCGCTGTGACTCCATGCATCGAGGGCGTTGATCTTCTGTTGATCTGCCTCATTTTCCGCTACCTTCGGAGCCTCTTCCTTCAGGAATCGGACCAGGTTAAGCGTCGTCAGGTAGAACAACATCTTCTGTTGCCACCTCTTGAATTCGGTACCGTTGAACTTGGCCGGCCTTTCGGCGTGGGCAGTTCCCGGGACCGCTGGCACTGGCGCTGAGCTTGTCGATGCCATCTTCAAGTACACAATCTCGTCTTACGATTGTTGTTTGTAGGAGTTGGTGTACTTGATTAGGATCACTTCACAGCTCTTTAGCGGTCTTAGCTTCCGCGTAGACGTTGTAGAGCGTGTCGTCTAGTCCATTCAGGACGTAGTTCCGGCATAGGAAGTCGCTGTGACTCCATGCATCGAGGGCGTTGATCTTCTGTTGATCTGCCTCATTTTCCGCTACCTTCGGAGCCTCTTCCTTCAGGAATCGGACCAGGTTAAGCGTCGTCAGGTAGAACAACATCTTCTGTTGCCACCTCTTGAATTCGGTACCGTTGAACTTGGCCGGCCTTTCGGCGTGGGCAGTTCCCGGGACCGCTGGCACTGGTGCTGAGCTTGTCGATGCCATCTTCAAGTACACAATCTCGTCTTACGATTGTTGTTTGTAGGAGTTGGTGTACTTGATTAGGATCACTTCAGTCGAGGCAAGTGTTGGACACTTTCTCCGTAAGACGAGATTGCCCCGTATATTTCAGTGCGGTACGGGCTAAGGCAATCGTCCCCAAGATACAACGACTGTTCAGTGCGTTTCCAAGATACAACGACTGTTTAGGGCGTCCCCAAGTGCCAAGTGCGCCACAAAGCGCCCAATGCGCCATGCGCATGCGTGCGCGTGCTCGTGCTCGGACGGTGCGAAGGCAGCTAGCGGTGGGTCAGCCTTTTGGGTAGCCAATCAAGTTGATAGGCAAGGAGGGAAATTCCTTATAAACAAGAAAATCCTCCTTGCTCTAATCAATGTGGGATTGCACTTTCCCATTTCCCTTTGGGCCTCCATTTTGGGCCTTACCATATGTGGACTTGCATTGAACTTTCATTCAAAACCCAACATACGCATCATCACTCGTGCATATGATCGTTTTTTAATTGGGGATCCGGTGCCGTGAAGCTCGATGGAAGAGGCTAGTGTGTAAACGACACCGGCGGCTAAGCCGTAGTGTCGGTGCTTTTTCCATCACTTGTGGGATGGTTGATAGGCTGAAGGCAAAAATGTTCAGTTATTATTCTGTTATCAGCCATGGTATTTACGACTGTTTAAGTGAGATATTCGTCTATCGACTTACTTATTTTTAGAATTTTGATAGGATATGAAAACTTCAATATGATATTAGTGTTTTACTTTATAAATTGTGCATCTTTTACATCATGGTATGTGAGATAAAATCTTCAGACTCCTATCATTTCGACAAAGTGATGCAAACTGTGCAAATTTCGACCAATACGTCTAATAAGTTTTGCTTGACGGAGCATATTAGAGTTTGAATATCATATTAATATATTATACTCCACTTCTTAATTGTTTTAAAGTTTTTAGTTGGACATTTACTTATATATATTGAATGGAATGGTGAAATTTTCGGTGATAAAATTTTAAGAGGACATTGTAAAAAAATCATATAGGACGAGGTCGGATTAGTCGTAAACAATAACGAAAAGGTGAGAAAAAATGATGGGTCAAAGTGATACAAATTTTATGTTCGAACAATAATCATTAGATGGAAGCAAAACCTTCGAGAAGCTGATCAACTGTACATTCCAAGAGCAGACAATATCTTATAGAATATTAGGGATAGGCTCTGATTGCTTTTTTTTTTGTTGCTTTGCTTGGTGTTTCGATTGGCCTACATATCTCCCAATTGTTTCTTGCTTCGTCCAAGTTAGAGATACGCTAGAATCATCTCTTCACTTATTTAGGTTCCAAATTGAGGCCGACCCGTATATCAGGTACAAGTTTCCTGCATTTCTAGTTTCCAAAAGGCTGTTTTATAATTTAGTATTGTTTAGTTCCTCATATTTTCAAAATCGAAGTAATTAGTCCCTGGATCTAAATTTCGACAAGGATATTTTAGTACTCTTAGTGATATCTCACCGGAAAAGTTGTCGGAATTTAGATCCAAAAAATAATCACTTCGATTTCAAAATATGAGGCACTAAACAATAATAGATATCCTTATTACACAATTGCTTCAAATATCAAGAATCAATAACTATTTTATCCTTATTTAAAACACATTTTTTAAAATCAAAATAACCTTCTATTTAAAAATTCACTGATCGCTAGTCAAAATCCGAGATAACATGTCAAAATATGAAACACGTATCGTATACATTACAAACAGTATATCTTGTACTATATCTTACATAAATGGAATCTCAGCGGCCACTTGAATATGAAATTCAGAGTATCTTAACAATTTAGAATAAAATACGCAAGTCACATTTAAACTCTGCTCAATTATTTATAATATGCCATCAATTCGGAGACTTGGTAGCTGTCTTTGTAATCAATCATCAATCTCTAGCTTTTTTTTTCAAGTAAACCCAAAAATTAAATAGAAAAAATAAAACGAGTACATCAAAATAAAAATCCCAAACCTCTCAAATCCCAAACCTAAAAAAACAAACCCCTTCGAATAATCAATTCGGAGTTTCTGATGTTCAGATACTGCCTCCCACATTCCCGAAGAAGCCACACGCACCATGTGCACGAGCCCCGTAAGCGTAGAGATGATGCTGCTTCACATTAGAGGAATGTTCCCACTGGTCATCCCTATAATTGCCGCCACTGAAGGGATTTCTTGGATCATGCACCATCCTTGATGCTACCTCGAGGCTCGAGCAACAGTAGGTCGAGCGTAGTTGACTGATTTAACCCAGATTCGAGTCGGACTAGACATAAAGAACAATACAGACCTCGTTACCAAATTTTCAAACAGTTGCCTTCGCAATTTGAGACATCATCATCAATTGATCTACCAAGACCAATGGGATTCCGAATGCGCAGGTTCAACTAATGTGTCAGGGGATGAGCTATTAAATACGAAAACCAATTCTAAGGTCAATTAAATATATTTTTTCCTGTAATTATGTATGACCATCAGCCTAGTAACGGGGATTGTAACTATGTAGCAGCTCAACTGCAGCAGGCACAACACCCTTTCCCTCTGCAGATATGTCAAGGTCGTCGATTTTTCTGTTCAGAAGCTTGTCGAGCTCTGCCCGCAGTTTCTGCAAAATCCACAGCAGTAACTCGTCAGAGCTGTCGGCATGTTAGAACCCTTTAAAGTAATCGATTCACACGAAACAACTATGGCACTCTCACCCGTATTAAATCCAGTACGTTCTTTGATGCGGAGAAATGAAGGTAGCCACCAAGCATATCGATACCCTCATCACTTTTTCCTGGTGTAAGATTGCCACCAAATAGAAGCAGAGCATAGTCCGAGATATTTGCGGAGTCGCGCACATAGATGCCGGAAGTCTTAACCTTTTCACTGTAAACCATGTACGGTAGAGGGAAGAGAAATATTCCTGCATTTACAGATGCAGGATGGATTTCAACTCTCCCGACTTCTTTTGTGTAGAAAGTTGTTCGCTTTCCTCTTCTTTTGCATTGTACGACGTTAGGGTAAAGGCCAGCACAAAGGACTGCGGAAACCATCTCCAAGTCACCGCTGTAGTGATTGTAAGCCTGCAGAAAGAATGCACCAGTTTAGTCATACACAAATTGAACCTAGTGAATAAAATTTGTATCTTTCGGCACAATATATCATAAAAACCTAATTAACAAAGTGGAAATATAAAGCAATCTTTAGAACACAACCTAAAGATGAATATATATTTATCTCATAAAAGAATTTATGAGCAAATCACACGAACTGAAAATCATAAATTGGAAAGTCGAAATGGATAGGCAGCTTACTCTGGCACCCTTGAACTTGTCAACAAAGCCAATGTCTGATGGAAGATCAATAAATTGCAATCTCATATCCTCCATCAACTTCAAAGTTACAGGCGAGAGAAGTTTTCCCAGCAAAAAGCTCTTTCATTTCGAATGCGTTTTGCTTCTTTTTACCCCTCAGAAGCTTTAACAAGTGCTGTGTGATCACTGCAACGGAAAACATATTTAGTAACAGAATTGTGCCATTGTCCCATGACAGAAGAGCATAATGACGAAATCTGAAAAAGACAACCTGCAAGAATCCCCAGCAAATGATCTTTTTGCAGCATCCGCTTCCTGTTTCCTATCAATAGGAAGAACAAATGGGTCCCGATGTGCAAGGCCAGCTGCAATTGTTAAAGCGGGATCAAGACACTGGAACACACAGCCCATCAGCAGCATCTTTCCAATATTCGGGTCCAGAGGAAGAGAGCAAAGGTGACGACCTATACATTGAACTGCACAAAATCAGACTACCAAAATTCAAATTAAAAGAAATAATAATGCAGTACAGGAACATACCAAGTGGAGTAAGCTCCTCGTCATCATCCAAAGCCCCAATGGTTTTAAGCAACTCAATTGCATTTTGAACTGCAAGAGGGTCTGGTGGCTGAAGGGCCTGGGCTAGAAATGAAGCAACAGCTCCAAGCTGCAAGCTTTTTATGTTCAAGCACAGTTCTTGCAAACGTGTTCGGAGAATTTCTGGTAACTGATACTGAGACATTGCATCATGAATAACTTTGGGATACAGTCTATAACAAACTCCAGGTTGCACACGGCCTGCACGACCTCGCCTCTGGACAATTTTCAATCGGTCAGCTACGTAATAACATCCAATTTCTAGTAGCTCGAGATTGAACTTCATCAGGAATGTTCACAGTGAACTTAAAAATTCTCGTGTCAATGTAACCTACATACCTGATGTGTCGAAGCCTTGGAAATCCAGGACGGAAGCAGACAGGCCAGCTTATTTAGAGCATCATAACTGGTTTCCTTAGCCTTTCCGCAGTCTATAACATAAACAGCATCATCTATTGTGATGCTGCTCTCTGCAATATTTGTTGCCAGAACTATTTTCCTATCAAATTTTAGAAATGTATGCTTAGACAAGCATAGTCTAGAATATTCGACAATCCAGAATACATGAGCAAAAGCAATCCATCGATTTCCGCATGAAGATTATAGATTATATTAGGAAAGCAATTTATCAAGTACAGTGCTAGTGTAGAACTGTTCTTGATTTAAAGGTGGTTCCTTGTTTTGAAATTTTGGGCAAATAGTTTTTAGTAAGTAGTTTTTCCTTTCTTTTTGGGGACAGACAAGCAAAGTGCAGATCTGTTAATTTATCTTTCTAACGAATAGTCAGGCATGTAATCTGGGCCTTAGGTGGATTCAAACCATGGGGATTTGCAATTTCTATTTTGAATAATCAGTTATC
This sequence comes from Hypericum androsaemum, assembly GCA_963995505.1. NCBI lineage: Eukaryota > Viridiplantae > Streptophyta > Magnoliopsida > Malpighiales > Hypericaceae > Hypericum > Hypericum androsaemum. Next base: position 12,954,605 of record OZ023195.1, read on the forward strand.
AACTAGGCCAGAGGAAAACGATTATAAACAGATGATTCTCACCTCTTGTTTGAGGGAGGACGATCAAATATTTCTCGCTGATTGATAGTAGGCATTGAACCATGCAACGGGAGCAATAAGAACTTGCTCTGGTCACCCAAAAGTCTGTTTGCTCTAGCTTTGTCCAGAAGCTTAGAAATCTCATCCCACCCAGTCAGAAATGCTAAAATTGCTCCATCACTTTCGTGATGGCAAATATGTTCAATGGTTGCCTCCACCTACAAACACGTTTCAATGAATATCAGCAAGTGGTGGGTGCTCATCAGAAAAACTGCATGCAACTACAACCAAACACTACTCACTAATCAAGTATGTCACCAATCAACAAAAGCAACTCAAACATCCTTGCAGTCCACGAAAACCATATATTGTACATACAAAAAGAAGAGGCATCAGGAAAAAAATTCTAGTTTCTCAGAGTACAAACCAGACCCAAGTCAAGTTGTAAACCAGACCAAGCTTCAAGAGAGCGCCGTGTTGATGGACTGTAATTTCTGTATTCAGAATTGATGTCAATGTCCTGCCCATACATACAGAAAAACCCTTGTGGGAATTATGGAAGACCAAATGAAGCACAACAAATTTCAATAGAGTTTCTCCCACGCACAAGCGTCCTGGCCAGGAACCATCCACAAAAGAAAACCAACTCCACCAACCAATTTTCCAAATATCCACCAATAATTTTGAAAGCTAATACAATTACCAATAATGGAAAGTTAAATAGTCGAGTGCTATTTCAACAGTAAAGACATGTGACGTATGCAAAGGTGAAAAAAAGGAACTGATAGCCAATTGGAGTCTATCATTTCACCAAGTCCAAAAAAAGAATCAGGATTTGGGCATATCATCCAACTTGAAGATGAGAAGCAAAACTACAAGATACATCTTTGAACCACTAGTCACACTGAGGACAATTACATGCACAATATTGCCTTCGAAAGATATTATCTCTGTAATTGTTAAACTAAAACATGTGAATCCAATAAAGAGAACAAAGCACATACTAGTAACCGGCCATAATTTCAATGATATCCAACATGCATTCAACAACTTCCGCAGAAACAAAATATATATAAAATTTATGGCCAGCGAAGCATGCCTCAAACAACTCAGTCAAAGGATCTTTCTTTGAATCTTGCTCTCTTGTTTTTCTTCTTCTCTGGTTTCCCTGTAAGTTGTCGGAATCTGATTGGATCATATAGCAAGTTTTCTCCAACAAATCTTCTAGAAAATGCTCCACCACAGGGAAGGTAAAACCCGGTCATATGTCTGGGACTTCTCAGGCTAAATAAACACAAAATATACACTTTAAAAACTAGAACATATTAGATGGCACAAGCTCAAACAACTAACACACCGGTATGTGAATAGTTGGGGCGTCCCCAAAGTATTTGGAGAACATGTCAGCATTGATGGTTGCACTCATCAGTACAAGGCGTAATTAATAGAAAGTCCTCATTCATGCCTCTTTCATGAATTTCATCAACTAATAGATGGCTGACTCTAGTCAAATTAGGGTCCTGAACCTGTAGTTAAACCACATTAGAAAGGGAGAAAAAATGTAAAAGCAAAATGAGATTAGAGTTTGATATGTCAATAGGCCATTGGCAAGACAAATATACTAAATAGTAGTTAGGCTATGGTCATTAAGCTTCCTTAATTGAAACAATATTCAATGTGATTATCATAAACCAGAGCTAATTATAAGTTATGGCCCTAATGCTGAAAGATAACAACCTAGATGCATGACAACTAGGAAATTCTGAGGACAAAATAAAGGCATAACTAAAATCGATTACCAATTGCCTAAGTAATACACCAGTGGTACAAAACAGGAGTCTAGTATGAGCAGAACGCTTTGATTCCATGCGAATCTGATAGCCAACAGCTTCACCAGATTTTCTCCCCTTTCTGAAGATATTCGAGCTGCAACAGAAATTGCAGATATTCGACGAGGCTGAGTGCATATTATGTTGCAATCGGCTCCACATATCTCATCTTCCAAGATGTACTAAGGAAGTTGTGTGGTTTTACCACATCCTGTTTCTCCAGAAATTACTAGTACCTGCAATTTCAAGCACACAAATCATGGAAGAAGATTATATAGACTCAATGGATGGAATTCCGTCTAGTTCACAACATCAGTTTGCGAAAAAAGTCAAGACAAAAAAAAAGAATGTCAGTGAGCACGTGGTATTTTTAATAAAAAGAAGAAGCTCGCCAGGAACATCTAATGCTCTAAAGTTGCATACACAAATCTAAAAAAAACCCCAAACCTCTGGACATTAGTGAAAGAAAAGGCTTGAAATTTGAATGCCAAAGTTGAAATGTCTCAAAACCAATGCTCAGTTCATTTCAGGGAACATGCTTCACCCTCTGGAGATTCCACAAAGGCATAATCACTCAAATAAATATCCCAACTCCAGAATAACCAACAGCAAATTTTAGAAACTTTTACATCTCAAACCTGATTTTCTTGAACAGCTTTTAGAAACTCGCCCCTGACTTTAAAAGCAGGAAGCTTCTCTCTGAAAGAGTGCATTTCTTTAAGACTGCTACTGGCATGGAAGTAAATAGATAGACAATCTCAGTAATATGATTTTATCAGCAATGCATCCATGAAAATTGAAGTGCTGTATTGCAAAGATTTTTTTTTATCTACCTTCAGCTCCTCTTGTCTCTTCTTTAGTTCAAAACTTAGTTTCTCTGACTTGACTCTTTCCGTTCTAGCAGCAGGTTTTGCTATCCTAGAACCAATTGATAGTTCTTTGGGTCCCTGGCTAGGAGTTGAAGCAGGGTCAAGAGCAGGTCCTACTCCTTGTGAATTTCGCAAAAGGTTGCCAACTTTCCTCTCTGTTTCTGTAGACATCCAGATCTGGATAAAACTCTTGATGAGAATTCTTTAACTCTAAATTGAAATCATGCAACAGCAATATGCTCTCACCTGTTTCTGTCTGGATCCATGGCGCTCATCAAGATCAGCTCTATAATCTGGTAAAGGAACTTTGCTGACTACTAAAGCCTTGCCTTTATTGTACGCATGGCTTCCTTTCCACAAACACAAGCACAACAACAGCAACTGTTAGGGCCAGAATATCACTAAATCTGACAAGACACCACGGTCTACGTTAATGATCCATTGACAACACCTTCCAGGCAACAACAACGCAAGAATACTTCTCTGACAAACAGCTGATTCTGGAAACGGTATGATGACCAGAGAACCACCAAGGTTGCGGATGCTCTCAATCTCATAAACAGAAGGATCCAAAAACATAAACCATTACTTTCCATGGTGCATGCGTACAACAATTGTTCAAGTCAAATTATACAATAACTTGCAAACACCCCTCACTCAACCAGGACACGACTGTTGAAAATCACAAGGGCAAACCGTAAGCAAACACTGAAGGTCCAGGAACCAACTAGCAAGAAATGCCAACGAATTGACCATATACACCAGGCCTGATAGTTAAATATACATTCCTGCCACCACGTTAAACCGACTACTCAGCAGGACGGACCAAGCGGCTCATATTCTACATTTGCAACTAATCAGTACCCACACGAAGTGACACCTAGACGTGTTTCGTTACGTTTCCTGCTCAAGTAAACAGAGAACACCAACAAAGACAGAAGCTACTTACAAGTGAGGTCCTAACCGGGAAGCCATGTCGTGCAACGCCTGCTGGTTCCCGCGGCTGAAGTTCTGCTTAATTATCATCTCCCTCTCCCCTCCGCTCTTAAACCGCTCTATATTCTCCCACCACTCGTCTTCGTTCAAAACATCCATCTACAAAAGTTCAAAAAAAAAAAAACCGCCACAACTCAATCGCAAAGCAGAAAAGAAGACCCTAACTTACTCAAACCCTAGCCAAAATCCAAAAGAAGGAAAACAGAGAGAGAAAAAAACCTCTACTGCTTGCTGCCTGAGCCGCTCGGCTCGCCAAACGGGGTCCCACCACCGCTGTTCGCCACGTCCTCCACCTCCTCCTCGTCCGCCGCGGCCGGGGGCGCCTCCGCCACTGCGGCGGCCGCCTTGGAAGTTAGGGCGGCGAGACATGGCGTGTGCTGAGAGGCGTCGAGGAAGCGGGGAATGGTGTCGCGCGGGATGAAGCGATAGTAGAAGGTGGTGTAATGTTGCATGTCGGTTCCTCAGGCCAATTTGATCGAATCGAAGGACGGTGACGGTGAGAAGCTAGGGTTGGAGATTGGGAATTTTAGGAGAGGGAGAGGTTGATTTGCATGGCCCGGGAAATGGTTTCGAAAGTGACCAAGGTTCCACTACGGTCACCAGCTACTTACTGGGTATTGGGCCTACAAAGCCCACCAGTCCTATTCTTTTATTATTTCATTTGTATTTCGTTATTTTTGTAAGGCAAGGGCAGTACTGTGAATAGTGCGTTAGTTGGGTGCCATCCCCTAACCACTTACTATATTACCTAAAATGGAAATGAGAAAGGGATACACTTGAAGAAAACACCAAATTCTGTTACGATCTTATCCCATTTCTCTCTCTCTCTCTCTTCCCCCACCTTTCGTTACCCGCCATATCCAAAGGTCTTCGAAGCTCGTTCTTCGCTAACCCGAGCTTCCTGGTCCCTGGATCAAGTGGTATCAGAGCCATCGACCTCCTTGGCTCGTGAGCTGCTTGGTTATCATGAAGATGGAGGATCTCGCAAACCTGATCAAGGAACAAGGCAACGTATTAGCTACGTTAGTGGCCAAGCACGACAGCTTAGAGCAGTCCATCACAACCAAATACAATGGGCTAGAACAGTCTGTTGCAGCCATTAACATCCAACACCAAAATCTGCAGGACCAGCTTAGCGAGAAGGAGAAGTCTGCAGAAAAGAGCCCCCGAACAGAAGTTGCTGAAGGATCTCACGCGAGACCGGCCAGATTTCCAAGATCTGAAGGTAATCAGTCTTTCAACTCAGATCGTAGCTACTCTGGCAAGATCCCTAAGGTGAAGTTCCCTAAGTTTAATGGCGAGGATGTTAGAAGCTGGTTGATTAAGTCTGAGCACTATTTTTCTATGATGGATGTGGATCCCATTCATAAGATGAAGGTAGTGATCATGCATTTAGAGGACCAGGCTCTAGGTTGGTACCACGGACTCATTCAGGCTAGGGTTGGCCTACCAGAAATTGACTGGGACGAATTCCGAGTAGAGGTAGCAAGGAGGTTTGGTGACAATGCTTTTAATGACCCAATGAGTGACATTTTAACCTGCACACAAACGGGATCTGTTGCTAGTTATCAGGCAGAGTTCGAGGTCAAGTTGAGCAGGATATCAGTCACCCCATCTTATGGAATAGCCCTTTTCCTTAATGGACTAAAGGAGGAAGTTGCAGCCCCTGTTAAGAGATTCTTCCCTACCACCCTTACCCAAGCCTTCGCCCTTGCCCAGCTCCAAGAGACCACAAACCAAGTCCAGTACAGGAAGTTCAAAGACCTCACCAAGCCTTCCCACACAACCAAGCCCACATATACCCCATCCTACTCCCACACATCACCCCACAAACCACTTTTACCTTCCCCAGCCAACACCAGAACACCTGCACCCCTCAACTTAAATACAACCCAGTACAAACCTCCAGGAAGATATAGATCACAAGCTGAGTTTGAAGAGAAAAGGGCAAAGGGCCTTTGCTTCTGGTGTGATGACAAGTACGTACCTGGTCACAAGTGTCTTAGGAAAGGGAAGATCTATTGGGTGGAAGCCACTGATGAAGATGCCTCCAGCGATGATGAGGAACCTGCAGAAATGGTCAGCTGTGATGAAATAGAAATTGCAGATAATCCTATCATCTCTAATCATGCCATGACTGGCAGGTCAGTTCAGTTCTACACCACTATGAAGGTCTCTGGACATTCTGGTGACCAAACCCTCTGGCTACTTATTGATTCAGGTAGCACCCATAATTTTTTGGATGTTAATACGGCCAAAAAGCTGGGTTGTCAGCTGCAGCAGCAGAAGCCCATGAAAGTCAGGGTTGCGGATGGTGGAGAAGTTGGCTGCAATCAAATCTGCAAGGGTTTCTCTTGGAAGATGCAGGGCCGAGAATTCCAAACTGATGTCCTCCTACTACCTCTTAGCAGTTTTGACATGGTTTTGGGCATTCAATGGTTAAAGACCCTCGGGGACATCAAATGGAATTTTGATCAACTGAGGATGGAATTTCAGGTTGGGAAATCTAAGGTTGTACTGAGAGGAGCTCAGAAATCTCCGTGGAAGGCGAGTTCAGCTAAACAGATTAACAAACTATTGACCACCCCAGAGGAACATTCCCTGATAGAGTTTTGTAGTTTGGCTCTCATAAAACATAGTCCCATTGGTTCAGTTGAGGACACCATTCACACTATGCCTACTTGTCTTCAATTGGAAGAGCATTCATCTAGTCTCCTAAAATTGCTAGACAAGTTTGAAGATGTTTTTAGAGAGCCAAGTGGACTGCCTCCATCTCGGAGCCTAGTTCACTATATTCCCTTGAAAGAGGGAAGTCAGCCTGTCAACCTCAGGCCCTACAAACACTCTACTCTACAAAAAGATGCCCTAGAGACATTGGTGAAGGAGATGTTACAAGCGGGCTTCATCCAAAAAAGCCAGAGCTGTTTTGCATCACCAGTAGTTTTGGTCAAAAAGAAAGATGGAACCTGGAGATTCTGTGTTGATTACAGGGCACTAAATGATATCACGATCAAGGACAAATACCCTATACCAGTGGTGGAAGAGCTGCTGGATGAATTGGGAGAGGCCAAGTGGTTCTCTAAGGTGGATTTGAGGGCAGGTTTTCATCAGATCAGGATGCACGAAGGAGATGTCTATAAGACAGCATTCAAAACACACGATGGCCACTATGAGTTCAAGGTGATGCCCTTTGGCCTTACCAATGCACCTGCTACCTTCCAGTCAGTCATGAATGATTGTTTTCGACCTTATCTGAGGAAGTTTGTTTTAGTCTTTTTTGATGATATACTTATCTATAGTCCTACCTATGAAGCTCACTTACAACATTTGGAGGCTGTTTTCCTAGCTTTAAGGCAAGACACCTTATATGCTAAGAGGTCTAAATGCAGCTTTGGCCTAAAATCTGTGGAATACTTGGGGCATGTTATCTCTGGAGATGGGGTTTCCACTGACCCCAAGAAGATCTCTGATGTTCAGAATTGGGAGCTACCTAAGACCTTGAAGAAACTCAGGGGTTTCTTGGGGCTTTGTGGTTACTACAGGAGATTTGTTAAGGACTACGGTCTAATCAGTAGACCATTGACTGCTTTGTTAAAAAAGGATTCATTCCTATGGACCCCAGAGGCTATTCAGGCGTTCCATCAGTTGAAACAGGCTATGGTAAGTGCTCCCGTACTTGTTTTACCTAACTATAAGTTGCCTTTTGTGTTGGAGACAGATGCTTCCTTATATGGAGTAGGGGCCGTGCTTATGCAAACTGGACACCCTATTGCTTATTTTAGCAAGGCCATGGGAGTTAAGTACCAGGCTCTCTCTGTTTATGAGAAAGAACTCAGGGCGGTTGTGCTAGCAGTGGGTAAATGGCATCATTACCTAGTTGGCAGGAGATTCATTATCAAGACTGATCATAAAAGCCTCAAATACCTCCTGACACAAAGGCTTTCCACAGCAAGCCAGTGTTCTTGGATGACTAAGCTCATGGGCTATGATTTCTCTATACAGTACAAGAAGGGAGATGAGAATAGGGTGGCAGATGCCTTATCTAGGTTGCCAGAACATGATGCTCAGCTGTTGACTATATCATTAGTGGCAGTAGAAGAACTAATAGAGGATATAATGGCTAGTTACCAGTCTGATCCTACCTTGTCTGCTCTAATTCAGAAGTTCCAACATGGGGAGGAGGTCAAGAGTACTTATAGCTGGGTTCAAGGCAAGCTCCTAAGGAAAAACAGAGTTATGGTGGGCTCTGATCCTCAACTCAGGAACAAGCTCATACATCTCTATCATGCTACTCCCTTGGGAGGCCACTCAGGAGTTCAGGCCACTTTCAAACGGCTACAGGGAGTTCTCTATTGGAAGGGCTTGGAACGGGATGTGAGGAACTATATCAGGAATTGCACAATTTGCCAACAGTGTAAGTATGAGAACTCTTCCTACCCTGGCCTTTTACAGCCTATTCCCATTCCCGACAAGCTTTGGCAGTGTGTTTCTATGGATTTCGTGGAGGGACTACCCAAGTCCCAGGGGAAGACAACCATCTTTGTTGTGGTGGACAAACTGAGCAAGTATGCTCATTTCATCTCCCTAAGCCACCCCTATACAGCAGCTACAGTTGCAAAGGCTTATTTGGACAATGTCTTTAAACTTCATGGCATGCCAGAATCCATTATCAGTGACAGGGATACAATTTTCCTAAGTACTTTCTGGCAGGAGTTCTTCAAGTTACAAGGGGTTCAATTGAAGATGTCCACCTCTTACCACCCCCAGACCGATGGCCAAACAGAGGTGGTAAATCGCTGCCTAGAGACCTACCTACGATGCATGATACACAATAAACCCCAAGACTGGAACGCTTGGTTACCTTTGGCTGAGTGGTGGTACAACTCTTCATTCCACACTTCCGCGGGCTGCTCCCCTTTTGAAGCTCTGTACGGCGAGCCCCCACTGCTACATCTCCCTTATTTCGCTGGCGATTCCACCGTCGAAGCTGTCGATAGATGCCTTGTGGCTCGGGAGGAGAACCTTCGCCTCCTTAAGTACCACCTGCAGAGAGCCCAAGATCGTATGAAACAGCAAGCGGATAAACACCGAACTGACAGAACTTTCCAGATCGGAGACTGGGTTTGGCTCAAGCTGCAGCCTTATCGCCAAACCTCAGTTCAGGGACGGGAATCACAGAAGCTCAGCCCCCGCTATTATGGCCCTTACCAGGTCACGGACAAGGTCGGGAAGGTCGCCTACACCCTGCGTCTTCCACCCGACTCCAAGGTCCACCCGACTTTCCATGTGTCTCAGCTGAAGCGACTCGTTGGAGACCTGCCTCCACGAACAACACACATCCCTGCTGGGTGGCTACCAGACAAGGAACCCGAGCTCATCCTCGACCGACGCCTGGTCAAACGCCAGAACAGGGCCGCCACTCAGGTTTTGGTCCAATGGAGTGACTCCGCTCCTCTGGATGCAACATGGGAGTTCTACGATGAATTGTGCGCCCGTTTCCCCTCAAGTTCCTTGTGGGCAAGGAACTCAAGCGGCCGGGATTGTTGCATGTCGGTTCCTCAGGCCAATTTGATCGAATCGAAGGACGGTGACGGTGAGAAGCTAGGGTTGGAGATTGGGAATTTTAGGAGAGGGAGAGGTTGATTTGCATGGCCCGGGAAATGGTTTCGAAAGTGACCAAGGTTCCACTACGGTCACCAGCTACTTACTGGGTATTGGGCCTACAAAGCCCACCAGTCCTATCCTTTTATTATTTCATTTGTATTTCGTTATTTTTGTAAGGCAAGGGCAGTACTGTGAATAGTGCGTTAGTTGGGTGCCATCCCCTAACCACTTACTATATTACCTAAAATGGAAATGAGAAAGGGATACACTTGAAGAAAACACCAAATTCTGTTACGATCTTATCCCATTTCTCTCTCTCTCTCTCTTCCCCCACCTTTCGTTACCCGCCATATCCAAAGGTCTTCGAAGCTCGTTCTTCGCTAACCCGAGCTTCCTGGTCCCTGGATCATAACTGTAAGAGAACACATGGAGGGAACTCGGGGGTTGGATGGTCTGGGTTTTAATTGTGCGGTCTCCGCCTAGGTTGGTGGCACTGGCACCTCGCCACCTCCCCAGTCCCTTCATATCCCGGTATTTCTCATAAACTTCAAGAATTTTTTTTAAAGGTAAATTACTCTCAGGTCCTAGGAATATCGTCTTCCTACAAAATCTATTATATCGTCTCCTATATTTGATTTTAGAAACGTCTCTTGCTAACGTCATCATTCATTTTATTCTATTTTTATCTGATCAAAATATCCTCTTGAACACCGAGAAGAACAACCAAGAAAAAGATCAAATTAACAAAAAAAAAACCAAGAACCTGCAAACTAAATCAACAACCCTATAAATCTGTAATAACATCAAGAATCTATACACTAAATAAGAACTAAATAAATGACATCAAGAATAAATAACTAACATCAAGAACCCTGAATAATCACTTCTCTGGAAAAAAAAACCTAAATAATCAAGATCCTTAAATAATGGCGGAGAAGGATTGAACGGCCTCCTGCTACGATTGAACGATTGACGACGACGGGGGATTCATCAGCATGCGCTCTCTAACCTCGTACCGTGCTTCCCGCTGTGGACGACCTCCCCTCGACGTTCTCCGCTGTCGATTCCAGGTGTCGTTGGGCGGTAGGCGATCTTGATGGGCGACCCAGATTCGAAGAAGGTAGAGAGAGAGAGAGGGTGAGCTCCTTGGAATCGCCCGCCATCTCACCGGACTGGAATGACATTCCTAGTACGGTCAAGAGGCACCTTCGCCTGGAGAAGGGGCTTCTTCTGCTCGTCCTCCCGGAACTTCACCGACGCTTTCATCTCCGTTTTTTTTGTTTCTTTTTTATTTATTTTTTTCCTTTGGGGTTTTAAGGAGAATATGGGGAATGGAAACCCTGGGTCGGGTTTTAATAGGGGTGATCTTTTTGTTGTTTTTTCCCTCATTAATTTTTTGTTTATGGTTTAGGATTTCGGTATTAGGAAATTAAATATTTAGGAGCTTTTCTTTTATGGATTTTGAAATGATGGGAGAGAGAAGAAAATTGTAATTTTTCAAATTGCATTCCAGTTTCTGGGTTTGTTAAGACCACCCACATCCATGAACTCGCCCCCGCCCCCTCGCCCTCGCCCTCGCCCCAGCTATTTTTTTTCTTTTTTATCTAGTTAGTTATACTTAGTACAATATTATTCGTATAAATAAAATTTTTGGATATTATTTATGTGGTTAAAAAAATTTAGAATTATCTGTGATAAAAAATAATTATAATTTATATGAAAATTTGTACACTTGTAAATATTTCACTTGGTACACTTGGAAAATAATTTTTTTTTACTTTGGCCAAAAAAAAAAATTGTTATCTTAATTATAGAATAAATATTTATGTATATTTAATATAATTTTTATATAAACAAAAATGAAAGTAGATAATATGTGAATGAGAGAGAAATTAATTGTTTATTCTATGACCTATGTTGGGACAGGTTGCGGATGTGGGTGGAATAAAAAATAATTGGGTTGTGTTGATGTGGATGAGAGAGAAATTAATTATTTATTCCGTGACCTAGGTTGGAGCAGGTTGCGGATGCTGATGAGAGAGAAGAAAATTGTAATTTTTCAAATTGCATTCCAGTTTCTGGGTTTGTTAATGGAGGAGAGAGAAGATGGAGGTGAGAGGGACGGGAAAAAGGGTAATATTTTTTTAGGTTTTTAATTTTTGGGTTTGATAAGAGTATTTTGGTTATTTTCATGATAAAAATCGAATAAAATGAGTGATGATACCAGCGAGAGACCCGAGAGTTTATAAAACCAAATACGGGAGACGGCATAATAAATTTTGTAAACCTAAGGACCGTTAGGGGTAGAGAGACCATACCCCAAAGATCGGAGGATAATTTGCCTTTAAAAAAATAAAAGTAACATTCCGGTAAAAATTTACTTTGTCATTTCATGGTTCGCATACAACAATCTTGTAGTTTTGAATTTTTTACCATGTGATAAGAAATTTTACATCGTAAACAAATGACACTCGCTAATATCTATTGTTAGTATCATGTCACATTATTAATTTTATTTAAGTATCATGTCACATTATTAATTTTATCTATATGGCTTATCGTTGGGTTCTAATCTAGATATTGTTGATCTCCTTCTCATTCATATATGAATTCGAATGCTATCGAATTTGTCCATTTTTCTTCGATTAATGAAATGATGTTAGCGAATAAAATTAGTAATATGTCTTGAAAAATATATAAAATTAATGCATTGCATTTCACAAGGGATAGTTCAAGGGTTAACAAATGTCACTTGATTTTTAATCAAGTAAACTATCTATCACTTGTTAAGATAATTTAAAACCGCAAAATAGTAGTAGTATATCAAATGACGAAACCACAAAGTATTTAAGTATATTTTAACCTAAAATTTTTACAGCTTTCAATTTTTTTAAATTAGTAGTATTTTGTACCATAAATTTTATTTTTTAATTAATTAATAATATATTTAAATATTATATAATTTAAACTAAATATATTTATTAACCAAGCACTGAGTTTTTATTAGATTTCTCGACAGGAAAAAAAATGAAAATCTTATATGAAATTTGCATTTTGTTTAGCTTTAATTGGAATTTTTTTTTTGGTGGAATTGGTGAGTGCATGGCACTCATTCATTTAAAGGCAAAATATTACATAAAGAAGAGTCAGGGAAGTCATCCCTCAAAAGCAAAATACAGTCATCCGGGGGATCTCCCAATACATGAAAGCCACTGGGAAGGCCAAGGGCAAAGTTCGCTAGCCAGTCTGCTACCTTGTTGCCATCTCGACCGCAATAGTTGACCTCTATTTGCCCGTGAAGGCGGATGAGGTCCTGACACTTGTTCACGAGGACGGTCAGTGGATTTCCACACGCTACCCCCTCGATAAGGTACTTGAGAGCTACCATTGAGTCTGTCTCCACGACAACTGGCTTGAATCCTCCTGCCTCCACCATCTGTAACCCTCTCCACAAGCCCCAAACTTCGGAGCCAATGGCATTGCATAGGCCTGAATTTTGGGCAAAGCCCATTATCCATCTTCCCGAGGAGTCTCTTAGGACCCCACCACATCCGGCACGTCCTGGGTTCCCTTTCGCTCATCCATCGGTATTAAGCTTAAAGACTCCGCTCGTCAGGGGGGTCCATCTCTTGGTACAACTTTCACTCCGGTCTTGGAAGCCTTGCTTGGACATGATGTTGTTCCATGAGGTTTCAAATTCCTCTGCCTGTGACTTCACGAATCCTATCCGGTCAAGGGGGTCTCATCCCTACCAAATGCCAAGTTGTTTCTCCACATCCACAACCACCAACAGGTGGTAGCAAAGAGGGTGTTCCAAGGGGACAAAGACCCTACCTTTTCTTTATGTCTCAAATTCAGGTGGAACCAGGTCTGCGTGTCTAAGGAGAAGAAAAGTCCTTGAGCTTCCGTCGAAAGTAGGGGATACCATATCGACTTGGCCTTAGGGCAGTCCCGGAGGAGATGAATGATCGACTCCGTTTGGTCCTTGTAGTAGGGGTAGTAAGGATTTGCACCAAACTTACGTCTAAACCTCTCCCTATTGGTCATGATTCGCCCTTTTAAGCAAGTCCAAAGGAAAGTCCTTAATTTTTTTGGAATTCTTAGTTTCCAGAGAGTTTCTCACACTACCCGAGTGTTAGAGCCCGGCTGTGGATCTCCGATGACAGACAGGTAGGCAGATTTGGTGGTAAACTCCCCGGACTCTGAAAACCTCTAGGAGAAGGAATCAAAGGACAAACCCGGGTGATCCAATACTATTGCCAGGAGCTTCATCTTTAACTCTTCTGATACAAGGCTGTCCAAAATTTCCCATTTCCAACCAAGTTCAATATTCTAAAAGTCCTCGACTTTGAGGTGAAGCTGGTCAGTAGGGATAGACGATGGTATGAGGCGCTCAAGGACTTGTTCACCTGGGACCCACTCGTCTTTCCAAAATAGGGCGCGTTGGCCATCTCCAATTGACCATCGGAGGCCAGCTTTCAACTGTTCGGCAATTTTGAGGAGGCCAGACCAGATTGCAGATGGCCTTCGACTGATCCTCTTATCCATGGGAAAATGGTGTTCCTTCGAGTACTTGCTTGTCAGGATCCTAGCCCAAATAGCATTCGGGTTTGTGATATACCGCCAACCCAACTTCATAATCAGAGCGGTGTTGGCATTTCTCGCACTTCTGAGACCCAAACCTCCTAGGGCTTTGGGTTGACAAACCTCATTCCAGTTGACGAGGTGAACACGCTTACTCTCTAAGGAGTCTCCCCACAGAAAATCACGACAGATTTTGTCTAGTTTTTCACACAGTCCCGGGGGGAGGGAGATAACATGCATGGCATAGAAAGGAAGAGTGGATAACACCGACCTTGTCAGGGTAAGACGACCAGCCAAGGTGAGTTGCTTGGCTTTCCACCCCGCAAGTCGAGCCTGAGCTTTGTCCAAAATATATTGGAATGTGTCCACGGTGACATGTCCATGAAGTGAGGGGATACCCAGATACTTCCCTAGATCATTGGTTGCCTGGATGCCCAGCCACCCACTCAGATGTTGCCCTTTTTCCGGGGAGATGTTGTTAGAAAAGAACACTCTTGACTTAGCTTCACTTACTTTCTGACCAGATGCTTTACAAAAAGTCTCGAGGCCTCGTTTGATGAGAGTAACCTGGTCAATGGAGGCTTCCGCAAACAACACCACATCATCCGCAAAGAATAAATGCGTGACTTCCGGCCCTTGTCTGGTCAACCTAATCGGTTTCCATTCCTTTCTACTGACCGCCACAGAGATCCAATGGGCCAGCCTTTCCATGCAGATAACGAACAAATAGGGGGAGATAGGATCTCCTTGACGTAAGCCTCGTGACGGAGAGAAGGATTCGGTCATCTCACCATTCCACAACACCCTCATTGAAGGACCTGTCACACAATTCATAATCAATTTAGTTAGCTGATAAGGCAGTCCTGCCTCGTGAATAGATTCCTCCACAAAATGCCAGATGATCCTGTCATATGCTTTCTCCAAGTCAAGCTTGATGGTCATCCAACCTTTGGCTCCTTGCTTGTATCTCATAGAATGAATCACTTCCTGCAAAACAACAACATTGTTAGAAATTTGTCGCCCAGGGACAAAGCTTCCCTGGGCCGGTGAAATCAAGCCCGGAAGTTTAGATTTTTGTCTAGACACCAGTAATTTGGTAAGAAGTTTGTAGGGAACGTTGCACATGCTAATAGGTCTTACTTGCTGGAGGGATTCAGGCGGCTGGGTTTTAGGGACTAGGACAATAAGGGTATCATTAAGGCTCGGGCTTAGCATTCTGGTTTCAAGGGCATGGGTGATGTAGTTAAAGAGGGTAGACTTGACCAAACCCCAGCACTTTTAGAAGAAAATTGCTTGAAAGCCATCAACACCTAGAGCTTTGATAGGGTCCATGCTAAAGAGCACCTCCTTTATCTCCTTTAAGGTAACTGGGCGGGTCGCGACCCTTAGTTCCCTATCTGACCAATTCGGGAACATACCCCTCGGGAGAGAGTGGGAATGGCTTCCCAATTCAGCCTTGTATAAAGACTTGTAGAACTCAAGAGCCAAGGATTCCAGCTCCATGTTTGAAATAATCCAGTCACCTGACATATTCTTAAGTCGGTCAATCTTATTACGTCTTTGTCTCACGATCGTAGAGGTGTGGAAGAACTTTGTATTACGATCACCATTGGTAACCCATTGCTCTTTCGACTTTTGTAGCCACAAGGTTTCTTCTTGTTGTAAAACTTGCTTCAGGTCTTGGCGCAATTTCTCATCTAACGCCTCCCAACCTTTGTTTGGTCTTTGGTCTAAGGCTTTCTGGAGACCACAGAGTCTTGCATAAATTCTCTTCTTCCTGCGCTCAATGTTGCCAAAGACCTTAATGTTCCAATCTTTTAACTCTTCTTTAATTGCCTCCAACGCCACTTCGATTTCCTTATTAGGGTTCCACTTAGCATGAACCACCCAACCAAAGCTTGGGTGGGACAACCAAGTAGCTTGGAACCTGAAAGGGCGCCTGCTTCTGCAACCCAAGTCTCGATCCGAAAAGTGAACAAGCAGAGGAGAGTGATCCGACTGGAAATGGGCAAGATGATACACCTTACCCTCTGGCCAACGGATACGCCAATGTTCATTGCATAAAGCTCTATCAAGATGTTTCGACACACGTCCGCCATTGCCCGTACTTCTCGCCCAAGTGAAGGGGGACCCAAAGAACCCGAGGTCTAAGAAACCATGCCTTGTAATCCAGCTAGCTAATCTCCTGTCCTGCGGTTGAAGTCTACCCGATCCTCCTTTACGTTCATCCTATCGAGTGATTGCATTCAGGTCCCCTACGATGAGCCACAGCTTCACATCTTGTGGGGCTAGGGAAGCAATTGCCTCCCAATACTCCTCCAGCCCGGTGACAGGAGGGGGGCACAAATAAAAGTAATGAAAGATGGCTGTTGATTCTGGAAAGCCACCTTGACATGGAGGAACTCACTCTGGGTAACAAGTACAGTGACAGACGTTGAGGGGGCCCATAGTAGCCAGATACCCCCTCTACGCCCTATCGCTTCCACACGATAATAGGCAAGCCCAGTCTTTCGACAAATAGCCTCGGCCGAGCTACCACTTATCTGCATTTCCAATAGCGCTGCCAAGCCAAAGTCATGAACTCACAGTAGATACTTAAAAGCTCTCATGAAGCCTGGTTTCTTGGCTCCGCAATAATTCTATACAAGCACCTTAGGATCCATATGGGCAAGCCTAGGAGGTTTCTGGATGGGTTTGTCTTCTGGTTTGGGTTCGATTTAGGTTTAAGATACGGAGTGTTTAAAGACTTACTAGATAAGACGGGAGGGGAGGGACTTTAGGCTTCGGACATCTGGTCGGGGCCAGCCCGACTATCTTCATGCCGTTCCTGGGTCAGGGAGGGGTCATTTTGGGTTGAACTCATCATATCCATACCCACGGGCTCATCACATGGGTTACTACAATCCGGGGGATCCTTCTTGTGGTTATCTATGGGCAGGGACTCTGGGCCTGATGAGGGAGGGTTTATCGGGTTAGAGCGGGAGGATATCAGGTGGGAGGAAGACTTTGGTTTATCTTGGGATGGGGCTTTGTTAAGGTTCGGCTTGATATTCTCTTTGGTAGTTTTAAGGTTGTCAATGGCAGCCTGGAGCTTGATGTTTAGGAAATTCTCTTCATTCCGCGCTCTATTCAGGTTGGGGTTAGGGTCGGCTTTGTTGTGGATTAGGGTGAGCAGCTTTTTCATGAAGGTGGGCTTTGGGTTCTTGGTGGGCTTAGATGAGCTAGGTTTAGAGGCCTGCCCCTTCTGACTAGAGAAAATCCGTGCTGGGGCTCTGGGTTGGTCCAACTTTGACTCTAACTATGCAACATCACTTTCTGGGTTGGAGAGTGCGCCAAATCTATTTCCAGCACCTGCTTCACTTTTGAAAATTGCAGATCTAGCTATTTTGCCTTTCTTAGCAACAGTCATCCAAGGTCCCAAGTTCTCACCTCGAGTTTTCAGAACAGGCGAACTAGGGTTTTGTAAAGCATCCCCAGGGTTTACCTGGTCAACCATAGCGCCGCCTCCATTAGCCGTGGTACTGGCCGCTTCATCCCTTCTCTAACAACCAAAAGAACAGTTCTCCTAGAGATGGCCGTACCTCCCGCACCCAAAACAAATGGTGTGGAGGCTTTCATACTCTACTATCTGGATGTGGTCACCAATCTTGATTTCACCAATCAGTGGTTTCATCAAGTCAAGGTCGATGTACACTCGAGCAAATTGTCCTCTCGCCTTCTCCTCCGTGTTAGGGTCCAGCTTCACGGGATCCCCTAATGCTGCAGCAGCACATCTAAGCAAGTTGTTGTTGTAGTATCGCATCGGAAGGTTTAGGAAGCGAATCCAAACCCTAGTACCCGATACTTCCTTCTCCGATGGCTGAAAGGAGGCCTCCCATGGTTGGATCGTAATGTAATGGTCCAGGTACAGCCAAGGACCTCCCGACATTGCCGTGTTATAGTCCTCCGGATCTGCAAAACAAACAAGGAAATAACCAAACGGGAGATCGACCATCCTCATGCCCGCTCTTGGACTCCAGATCTGGCATAGCCTATTGAGTAGGGCCCGGTAGCCCACCATTCTTTCGAGGACCTTAACCACGACCATCTTCTTCCATGGTTCGTCTAGCTTCTCTTCCACATACTCTGACAGAATGAGGTGGGGTTGAGTCGGGATCGTAGTCAGATCCAGCGAAATTGCTCCTGAGGTGAGCCAATCCTCTTCACTTTCACGAAGGCTCGGGCTGGGCTTACCGTTGTGGGTGTTGACTGAGTCTCTGTAGGTCCTTCTTGTGTTGGGTAACGCTCCATTCGACACAGGAGATCCATCCGTACGGGGATTGGTCAAGTCAGGTTGGGGGTTAGGGTTTGGTGACTGTGGGTTGCGGTTGGAAGGGGACAAAGTGGGAAACTGGTGGGGGTTACCTAGCGGGGAGTAGTTGGAGGTTAAGTTAGGGAGGGCTGATTGGGCTAGAGATGAGGAAGAGGGGTCTGGGTAGGTGGGGTTCAACGGCGGGGAGGGGTCATCTGGTGGTTTAGGGGATGGTGGGTGAGTGGGGGAGAGGAAGGGTTCGGGGGGCGCAAACTCGGGATCCATTTTTTGCTTTACGTATGGACTTTTTTGTCAATATAGCTTTAATTCCAATTATTTTTTCTTTTTGAGAATTCTGGTAATTCCAAGTCGACAATCGAGTGCGTGCTAATTGTCGACTTGGAATTACCAGAATTCTCAAAAAGAAAAAATAATTGGAATTGCGAGAGAATATATACTTATTAGGACTTCCAACGCCATCTCGCGTATCAACTCTACTTCCATCCGACACCGTTTCGCTCCAACAGAAAGTCCCCGCCTTCTTCTTCCTAATTAGCCCTTAATCGGGCAGCTTCCCCCTCTCTCTCTCTCTCTCTTCACGATCCGGATCGAGGAGAGAGATGGATCCGGCGAACACGGCGCTGGGGAGGATGCTAGTGGAGGAGATCAGCCCGGTGGTGATGGTGCTCCGGACGCCGCTCGTGGAGGAGTCCTGCCGGAAGAACGGCCTCTCCCTCATCGAGATGCTTAAGCCTTTCTCCGATTTCAACAACATCGACGGTTAGTCGCTACGACGCCGTGGAGAATGTGTTTATGTTTTTTCGTGTTTTTTAATTAATTTGTTTTTGTGTAGTGCCTGTACGGACTTCGAGTGACCAGCCCTACCGGCTCCGCAAGTTCAGGTTGAGGCTCTTCTACGAGTCGGAAATCCGGCAGCCGAATCTCCAGGTATGTTGTGTTTAGCAGTGGCATTGTGTCTGAACCCTAGGATTTTCGTAGTAAACGTTGTTGGTGGTGAATAGGTGGCCAAGGACCGGCTGAAGCAGGTTATTACCGAGGCAGGGGAGAAAGAAGATTCTGAATTGTGTGCTGACCCGCCTCAAATCAGTGATGTGTTATCTGGTTAGTTGTACTTTTTAGTCTAAGTGGAGTCATGCATTTGCGGCTCCGAAACAAGCTATTTGTCTTGTACTATCACTTTCCGATTTGACGAGAATTACCTAGTTTACGTGAGATAACAGATGAAGTTCTACTTGACATGGTAGAGCCGAGTGGGAGGGAGTTGGCATCTGCAGTGCTAGTTGTGCCTGAACTGGAAAAGAAAGAACTGCTTTTCGATTAAGAGATTTTGTCACACTTTTTGTTGGTAGTTCTTGGTTAGGGGTGCGAAGTTGATATTCAATTCAGGTGTATGGCTTCTGGCTTGTGCAGGCTTGAATTCGAAAATCTTGCCTTCATGGTTTGAGTTTTTCAATAAAGAGCTCATTAGGAGTGTGTCCTTTTCAGAACACGAGGCGTTTGACCATCCAGTGGCATGTAAGCTTGCTGAGCTTTTTTCTTCTTGGCTCAATCTCTTTCATGAAATGTGGACTTAAAGTTGATTTTTTTTTACCTCACGTCCAGGTCTTGTGGTAGTTTCTTCAAAGGATGACAAGCCCATCAACAGATTTGTTGACCTTTTCAATACCAACAAGTTGCCCTCCCTCTTCAATGATGGTGCCATGGATCCAAAGATCTTGAAATATTATTTGCTACTGCACGATAATCAAGATGACCCTCCAGAGAAGTATAGTGGTTTTTGCTTCCTCTTGACCCTTTAAGACATTTAATTTAAGCTCAATGATAATACATGATCGAATAAATAGAACTAGGATTGGACAGCCTGCCTCCTCTCTCTTTATGAAAGGAAGAGCGAATATTCTTTTTGTGCTTGCTTGTTATATTGGTTCTGAGGCCGGAGTCTAATCTCATCGACAGCAAAGTGGAGTGCATATTTAGCGTGTCTGAACCAGCTGAGAAAGACTTGCATATTTTTAGTCGAATCCTATTATCAATTTTTTATCATCTATAGTTATCCGCCACTTGGGGTGAAGTCCCGACCTGTATTATCAATCAGAATGGAGACACATTGTGTATCAAGGAAATTAGGAGCATTTCTCCTTTGTCGTTGTCTTCTTGAATCATGATCTTAGAATTTTCTTTTGAGTGGCTCCGAATATTCGATATGCCTGTCCTACTGCTTTGTGCTTTCTTTGTGTTTTTACCTTAGGAATTGTCTAAGTGATTAATATCAAAGAATCTGTCCTCAATAATTTAGATAACCTAAGTACTCCAGGTTGCATAATGTCTAGTTTATAAAACTTCCGGTTTTCTATTTTCAGGGCATTCAAACTTTTGACAGAGATGAAAAGTACGTTTGGTTCAAATGACTGTAAAGTCCTCTGCATTAATTCTGCTCAAGATGGCCGGATAGAGCATCGGAAGAACCCTTGGGCCTCTATAGCAAGCTCCTTTCAAGTATTCTTTGCTGCTTTCAAAATATTATTATGTGATCCATCGTACATGCATTATTTTACATGTCATTTATATTTGTACATAACGCCAAAGGCCATTTGGTCTAGCGGCATAGGTGTTGGAGGATTTGACGGAAGTCCAAGGTTCAAACCTTGGCATAGGCGTATTCTTGGTGTAATTTACCTTTCAAAAAAAAAATTTGTACATAACCTTCATTTGCTTGTCTGACAGGAATCTGATGGATCATCTGGTTCAAATCTTGGTTGTTTGCTAAACGATGATGATCAGAATGAGGTAAATGGTTTCCATTGCTTGTGCTTGTATCTATACCATCCAATGGGTTCTTTTCTCCGTCTTGGTTGTGTAGAATATGACAAAGCTAAGAAACAAATCTGAACAGGTGAAAACTCTGATGCAAGAACTATCATCAAAGCATATCATTCCTTACATGGAACAAAAAGTTCGGCTGCTAAATCAGCAGGTACTATTCTCTGTTGATCCATATTCTTCTTTGAGTTTTTGCTGAGGTAGATTCTGTCCACGTCTTATTTGTGACATTTGTGACTGTTGATTATCCATTTCTTTATCTGTGTTCTTCTTTGGTCAAACATGCATTTCCTATTTAGGTTTCTGCGACAAGGAAAGGCTTTAGAAACCAATTAAAGAACTTATGGTGGAGAAAAGGAAAAGAAGATCCAGCTGAGTCTGCTAACGGTCCTATGTATGTCATACATTGTCCTTCAATGCCATACTTCACTTCTTTTTTCTTTTTTAACTTGCTCTAATTTAGGTTATGCATGTACTCTTGAAGGTATACATTCAACTCTATTGAATCCCATATTAGAGTTCTGGGAGACTATGCATTCATCCTGCAAGACTACGAGCTTGCCCTATCAAACTATCGTCTTATTTCTACAGATTATAAGCTTGACAAAGCATGGAAGCGGTATGCTGGCGTGCAGGTATGTCGAGGTTCTTGTCCATGTATTTAACTAGGAGTGAGCCATAAACCGCAATAAATCCGAAACCGCACCACACCGAATTAATCGACACCGCAAATTGAAACGGTGTCGTGGTGCGGTTTGACACCGACACCGCAAAACCTCGGGGCGGCTTCGGTTTGGATTTAGTATCGCACCGCGACACCGCACCGCACTGCACCGAATTATTAAAACGATGTCTTTTTATATCGAGTATATTTAAACCCCTTTCAGATATTTTGTTTCCTTCCTCACCTCCCAACGCAACCCCTTTCTCCCGACCCTAAAAAAACCCATTTCTTCCAAGTTCCAACCCCTTTCAGCCTTTCTCTCCCGACGGCGACGAGTCTTTTTCTCCCTCCCACTTGTGAACTTGTTGAATTTGCTGCTGTTTTCTTTATTTGAAGGAAGTGAGCTTTGCCTTTTTTAACTTTCGTGGGCTTGGAACTTGACTTTGTACTGGGTTTATTTTTTTCCCCCAAAAATTAATGAATTGGCCCAATTTGCGGTGGCAAACCGCAATCCGCACCGCACCACCCCGACACCGCGGTTTCCTATCAAACTGCAAACCGCACGGTGTGCCTTTCTTCAAAATAAATATTGCGATGCGGTGTCAATTGTCACACCGACACTGCAAAACCGCACCAAATTCACCCCTATATTTAACCCTCTATTTCTCACGACAGCATACTCTTTGATATCTCCCATTTTTCTGGTTACATTACTTGTGAACTATCAGTTATCTAGCGAAAGATCTTCCTCTGAAAGTAAACAGCGTCATTAATTTCTTCGTTCATTTCTTCTAACCTAATGTTGTAAGAGTCTTGCTTCAAATGCTTCAAGTTATTGTGGCTTCCCATGTGGTCAAATAGCTTGGAGTGAGGGTATGCTCTAGTTACTCGTGCCATAGTGGTCCAATGATATTGCCTGGAGCGGTTCTTCGATTTTTTTTTCCCGTGTTTCTTATTTTCTTCTATTGCACTTGCAGGAAATGATGGGACTCACCTACTTCATGCTGGATCAATCACGGAAAGAAGCAGAGTACTGCATGGAAAATGCTTTTACTACTTACATAGTATGTACAGTCCTTCCCATATGCAGTCGGCATTGTATGCTGGATGATGTATTCAACTAAAAAAGATTAACTTGTGGCTTGAGATTAGGATTTTACAACTCTGGATATTAATATGGGGTCACACATGCATGCAGAAAATGGGATCTTCTGGTCAGCAAAATGCTACACGCTGTGGTCTTTGGTGGATAGAGATGCTAAAGACGAGAGATCAACATAAAGATGCTGCTGCTGTTTACTTTCGTGTTTGCAGTGAGGTGTTTTTTATTGAAGTTTTTGTGGGCATGACATGAGGAAAGAATTTAGTTTGTCATGACTTCTCTTTAAATTGTAGGAAGTGCTGCACTCCGCTGTTATGCTAGAGCAAGCATCTTACTGCTACTTGCTATGCAAGCCCCCCATGTTGCACAAATATGGATTTCATCTTGTTCTTTCTGGTGACCACTACAAAAAGTGTGACCA
This sequence comes from Hypericum androsaemum, assembly GCA_963995505.1. Taxonomy (NCBI): domain Eukaryota; kingdom Viridiplantae; phylum Streptophyta; class Magnoliopsida; order Malpighiales; family Hypericaceae; genus Hypericum; species Hypericum androsaemum. The sequence goes on from OZ023195.1 coordinate 12,977,845, forward strand.
GGTACCTTCATTGTCTCTACATGTCTAGTGCAGACTACCATTGTTGGCGTTCCTAATGTATTTCCTGGATCATGCTTGCTAGATTAAACATGCAGTTCGGACATACAGAGGTGCTTTATCTGTTTATAAAGGAACAACGTGGAGCTACATTAAAGATCATGTTCATTTTCATATTGGACAGTATGTTTCATCTACTTGATGCTGCTGGAATTCAAGATATATCACTGTTGCTGCTCTGATAAAGAATTATAATGTGGATGTTCACATATCTGTTGTTCCCTTCATGTAGATGGTATGGCTTTCTCGGAATGTATGACGTGGCAGTTGAACATCTGCTGGAAGTTGTGGCCTGTAGTCATCAATCCAGAACAATGCAAGACTTGTTCTTGAAGGAATTCTTTCGCATTGTTCAGGTGGTTAGTTTTTCGTGGTAGTTGATGATGGATGTTGCGTGAAAAGTCAATGATTTTTCCGTCCCATTTGCTACACTATTCTTGGGGGAAAATCCGTCCCTCCTTAACATATTGAAGATTGGAAGCCCAAGTTATGATTGCAGCCGATCCATGTTGTTTAGTTGACAGATTTTTTTTTTGGGAGGTTGTGTTAAATTTCGTCTTAAATTTCCTGCCAGATTTGTTCAGAGGGGACTATACAAGTTGGTGCCTTCTGGTTCCTGGCTAACCACTCGTTTGGAAAGGTTTGCTCTGACTTTCTGCTTACTGTTGTGTAGAATGCTGAGAAAAAGTTTGAAGCATCAAGACTCCAGTTGCCTATCATCAGTGTATCCTCACTAAAGTTTTTTTTCGAGGACCATCGAACTTATGCATCACCAGCGACGGTAAGTTGAAATGTTGAATTGAGTTTTGAAATATTGTGAATGCTCCATCTCTTCTGATTCCATATGTGTGTTGCTTTTATTGCGTTGGCTCATTCTTTCATAAGCTGCACGATTTCCGCATCTTCTTTTTTTGTCGTAGCTACCATAGACAGATATGCAACTGTTTCTGCCCATGAATGATAAACATTTATGTACCTTCTCATTCCTCGGGAAGTATGCCATAACAAATTCCGCTGCTTGTGCTTATTTTTTATCTTGTTTTTTCCCAATATTTCAGGTTAGTGTCAAGGAAAGTATGTGGCGTTCTTTAGAGGAAGACATAATACCATCATTGCCTACTGCCAAGACTAATTGGTTGGAGTTACAGTCAAAACTTTTGCCGAGAAAATATAAAGAATCAAACATTTGTGTGGCTGGAGGTATGGAGGTGATACTGATCTGCGTGGAAATTTGCAACCTACCTTTTATGCTTTCCTTGTGCAGAATCTCCTTTCCTCGTATGAATAGCTTTCCGATTTTCCCTTGGTTATGAAACTGATGTGTCCTGACCTCACAGCTTGTTTGGATAACTCAACCCTCCTATGTATGTGGGAAGTAGAGTCCCTTGAATCTTGATTATATTCAACACTTAGTCCAATGTCCACTTCAGACGCTTGTTCTTGATGTCAAACTTTCTGCATAATGATCTAATTTTTATGTTGCCCGCAGCATGGTGACATGCTTTCTTGAGGCTTGTCCTCACTTTATATCCTGGATGCTTTAACCAGCTTTGTGTTGGATTCAATGATGAGCACATCACGATTCTGTAGAATGTGAAGATTGTCTTACAGTAGTGCCAGTTCTTAAAATTTGTTGACGAGATGGCCAGAACTGAAAGCCTTTGTAATCCTAATTTGCTTGCCTTGCTACAGAAGCAATAAAGGTAGATCTTGAGTTCAGGAACCCTCTCCAAATCCCTATTTCTGTCTCTTCTGTTGCTTTGATATGTGAGCTTTCAGCTGGATCAGATGAAATGAAATCTGGTAATTATGCGTCTCTCCTAGATTCCCGTTCTTATATCGTTTCAGTTACCGACTTCAGTTATGATTTGATTCTAACAAATTGGTGATTATTCCAACAACACAGATGCAAACAGCTCAGGTACTGAAGCTTTAAGTGATGAAGACTGCAGAAAGTTGGGGTATGAATCAGCTACTCCAAATGATTTTCCTCTTATTATTTGTTCCCATGCTGCCCAGACTCTTTCCTTTCTGTAACCATAAAAGTTTTGGAAATTCCTTAACGATGCAGGGAAACCACCGACAGTTCTCTCTTTACGTTGACTGAGGTCGAACTTCTATTAGGTGGGGAAGAAGCCAAGTTGGTGAGTACTTTCAATTCATGTATAGTTTGACAATGTTTGAGATCTTTATGACCTGTTAAACCTAATGCTTGCTGCTTCATAGGCTGACATGATATATCAATGATGGTTCATAGAAATTGTCTGTTTGGAATTGCTCTATTTTAGGGGCATTCTATAGAAAACGTTCTTTCCCTCAAAAAAGACACCACGTTATCTTGCCTATTTATATGTCTGGATTATAGCATGGCTAGTACCCTTGGATCCTGCATTTTGCGTGACATATGTTGCTTATTAGGTGCAATTAGCAGTCACTCCCGATGTGGAAGGTACTCTCAATATCATTGGTGTTAGGTGGAAATTGTCGGGCTCTGCCTCTGGCCGCTACGACTTCCAATTGAATCTTGTGAAGAAGAAAGTTGGGAAGGGAAAGGTGAATTCACAACGTTCTCCAAGCAATGAACTGAAATTTGTGGTTATCAAGGTACAGTAACCCTAGCTTGCCTAGCTCCTCCTGGGGAGTATGCTCCGTGTATAAAAAGGTTTTTCTTGTAAGCAGACTTTACCCAAGCTTGAGGGTACAATTGAAGGTTTGCCTACGAAGGTGTATGATGGAGCTTTACAGCAGCTTGTTCTGAGGTTGAAGAACCCAACAGAGTTTCCAGTGAAGGTGCAAGTTTTTCTGCCTCATTGACATGTGGTTGTATTTGCAACTATTGATTGTCATGTATATCATTTGTATTAATATTCCTCTCTGGCCTCTTTCTGCAAGTATTTGATTGTACAATCATGTCGACGTTCCGACTCTCGGATTTGGTTTTCTTTAAAACCGTCTGTGTTGATGCAGACAGATCCAGATCTACAAAGTGCCTTGGCATGATTAGCTTCTAAATATGTGATGCTATTAATCATATTCTTGATATCTCTTCCTGTTATTGATATGGTGTTACTATGTGTTGGCAGAACCTGAAAATGAAGATAAATCATCCTAGATTTCTCATCATTGGCAATCAAAAGGATTTGACCCTAGAAATTCCTTCTTGCCTTGAAAAGAAGGAAGGTTCCCTTCAAAATCATGGTCTTGCTACTTCAGAAACGATTTCGCATGACGTGTTTCTGTTTCCTGAGGTCAGTATACTTGTCTATGTGTGTAAGCAATGAGTGTTGGGCAATTGTATTGATTCTTGCATTGCACCAATATGTCCCAGGATATCTCCATCCAAGGGGAGGCACCCTTGTTGTGGCCTATATGGTTTCGAGCTGCTGCTCCTGGGAATATGTCTTTATGCATAGTGATATACTATGAGATGGGAGATATTTCAGGTGTCATGAAATACCGCTTTCTACGAATGCATTTCAGTTTCCAGGTTGGCATGTGCTATTCCTTTCCCTGATTTCAATCTGGGGTGCTGATAAGATCATATTATGCTGCTGCATTAAATCAAATTTGTGAGCCTATTTACGCTTAATTTTATTGGAATTCTTGTCTAAAACACGAGCTATAGTTAAATTTAGAATGTTTCGCAAAAAAAGTTAAAATTGAGAATAGAACTCCACAAATTGCCTCTTTTCAGCTTCATGAATCAAGTTGTTCAGTAGTCCCATCGTTGTTGCAGACAATGATCATTTTTTACCCTACTCTCCATAGGTATGGCCGTCTCTAGATGTGTCCTTTAAGGTTAGTCCTTGTCCATCAACATTGCAAGAGTTCCTTGTGCGGATGGACCTTGTCAACAAAACTACCTCGGAGAGTTTCCAGATTAAGCAGTTGTCATATCTGGGACAAGACTGGGAGATGTCGCTTCTTCAACCTGTCGATGCCATTTTCCCATCACAAACGCTGGTCGTGGGACAAGCATTGTGTTGTTTTTTCAAGCTCAAGGTATAATCATGTAGATTGTTCTGTTATTTAATATATGTTCACTTTCTTTCAGCTTAACATGTCTTTCTTGGTAGTTTCTAACTTTTTATAAATTCTTTAAAGTGGCCAGTCTGGAAAACTGAGGACCGCACTGTTCATCGACTTACTATTAAATCGATGCAGGTGAAGGAACTGAATAGCAAGATCTATTACGAATACTGAACCAATTGAAGTTATAACTAAAAGTCTTGATAAAAGAATCAGTTTTCATTCGGAAACTCAATAGACAGCTATGAAGAGTAGCAAGGGTGGTCCATTCCGGCACCACAAACTCTAGATGCTGATGATAAGTTAGTAAACATGAAGATGTAAATGGAACCCTGCAAGATGATCTGCCATAAGATAAATCAGCATTTAAGACATAAAATGTCATGTTTAATAAGCTTATACTTTCCTTTATAAATAAGTCACTTTAAATTTACGAAAATAAAAGACTTGTGTATTTTTGGTATAGAGGGGAATACTTTATTAGTGGGTTGGATTTTGTTAATTTTGTTTTTTTTTGAAGAATTTTGCTCATTTTGTTGAGGATTGTGATATGTCCTCATCATGTAGATGGGTGCACCCCTTGGTGCCTTTTAATTAAATCCATGCTTATTTAGCAAAAAAAGATAGTATGTAATGCCATCTTCTCCGTTCTCTTTCTCCATCACTTTTTTGTTACACTTGGGTCCAATCTCTTAACGAATTAAGTGATATCTGTCGTATCCATGTTATTAATTTGATCTGCCTTTCATATTCTTTTACTCATCTGAAATCTCCGTTCGTCTTCTTTTTTTTCCTTGCGTTGCAGAGATGCAGGAAACCAGTTGCAACCCAAGAAAAACAGCCCCCTGTTTCCACTCTCTGCGGAGGTGACATTAAGATGACTCCGGAGGATGGAAAGCAACCTACTTTTGATATATCTTGCTCACCTTTATTTAATTTCCACGAGTGCGAAAGATCACTGCATGGAAGGAATGGCCAGGTTGGTATTTTTGCACCATTTATAATACTTCTTCTCTATCTCAATCATTATTTTCTAGACTTTCAACCATTTCATCAATGGTAAAAACAAAAAATCAGACGGCATTTTGACATTTTTGATTGCTTTTGCATCACTTACGCTTCATTTTTTCCTGTTTACTTATATTTAGTTACCAGTAGAATTAGATTTCATCTTTATCATTTCTTTGTTTGGTGTTGTATTTGATCAATAGACAAGTCGAAAACGATTCTGTACCTCATGGCATTATGACAATTCTCTTATCTCCAATGTTCTGCTCCTTTGACAAACAAGAAATCTGGGAGCCCTACTTCATCCTCATCTACATCTTTGTTGGTCCTCTTCATTTTTCAGGACGGTGCAACTACTGTCGACTTCATTTTGATCTCCGAGCTGCTGCAAAATAGTAGCGGAATACCTTATACACCAAGTTTCTTTTCTCACCATGCTTGTCACTGCAGGCAAGATTACTGGAAAATTTACTTCGTTGATTTCTGCTAGTGCTTTATACCCTTTTTTTTATGTCCTCTGATCTGCTTTCTCTCTGTGGCCAGTACCGCCAGCACGAGCCCATTATCGTGGATAGTGGATGGACAAAAGACCGTGCATCATAACTTCTCTTCTTCGTTTTGCCATATAAATCTGCGGATGACTATTTACAACTCATCCAATTCCATCCTATCTGTGACAATACGAGCTCATGATTCACCTAGCAGTAGTCATTCTAGTGATGCGACTGCCGGTACTTTGGGATACCGAGCAGGTTGGCACGAAGCACCTCTGGTAAACGATATCAAAGTCACTTCCAGTCCTCTTGGTCTACATGCTGGGAGGTCGCAATCGTCAGAAAGCATCTCTCCTTTCATTTGGTCAGGCTCTAGCTCCACGCGGGTTGAGCTTTATCCAACTTCGTCGACCGAAATTCCTCTGCAGATCTGCGTATTCTCACCCGGTATTTATGATCTGTCAAACTATGTGTTGAATTGGAAGCTTCTTCCGGAGAACGATGAAGCGAACCGGGATGCCACGAGACAGACCTCGGGTACATGTGCCGGGTATCCATTCTATCTAGCAGTGCTCCAGTCCGACTGAACATTTTGAGCTCATTGTACAATACCCGATGGGTAGATTTTGTAACTTATAGATTGTAAATTGTTGCCTGAATGTACTCGTCACTTCTAGGGTAGGAAATTGATCGCTAGTCGAAACTCTCAGCGGAGATGGCTTTCTAACGTTTGGAAAGGAATTGTATTCTTTTTTTGCCCCAGGAATAAAATGATTTCGCCATTTGTTTGCCTTCAATTCAGTACGACGCAAAAGACTTGCGGAATTGCTTTGCGTTCGAACTTTTGTTTAGGAATTGTCTTTAGATATTGGGTTTGAATATACACACTTTAATATGGTATGATTGTTGGAAAAATACGGGGCCAAGTAATGCACACACGAGTAAACCACGAACACATGAGAAAGCATGAAATAAACAAGGAAGAACACAAGATTTGGTTACCCGGTTCGACACGAAGGTCTATGTCCGGGGGACATATCAAGCCAGGAGAGATTAGACTGTTTTCACTCTTTGAGTTTCACTCAATCTTACAAGCAAAAGCCATACTTTGGTCTCTCCACTCTCTTTGGAAGCTCTTTCTCTTGAGCCACTCTTTCACTAGAGTTTCACACGCACAAATGAGATTTACAATGGGTATTTATAGAGGCACCAACACTTCTAGGGTTATTGGGTCGGGAGGGGCAAATTTGTCCATCAAAATATGACTTTCCCGGGGCTGATTGGTGGGCGCCAGGTCGGCCTGGCTTCACTTGGCTGGTGGGCGCTAGCCACCAAGCGGCCATCGGGTCTCGCCCTGCCATCTTCGATTCGCTTTTCCGGCTCCGTCTCTTGACTCGATCGACCGCTTTCTTGCCTTGCCGTCTTCACTCGACCCAATCGTCACCCCCGATCATCCTCAAGCTCTTCTCTCGAACCGCACGACTCCCTGGATGTCCTCAACGTCTTCACTCGACTCTTGACCCGATTGATTCCCCGGGCATCCTCGAGCTCCGAACCCAATCTGATCAACTCACGAGACATCCTCACGCTCCATACCCAACAATGATATAGCGACTTTTTGTTGCTCGCAAGATCCCGTATCATGTTAGCGAAGTTAAAATTTAAACAAGTATATTTTTGTATGTTTTAGGAGGAAAGTTTTGACGGTGAATTTTAAATTTAGGTGGATGGGACTAAATTTTGAGATTTTAGATTATTTTGATTTTGTTTCTTTTCCAAGTAAATTTTTTTTATTTTTATAAGAGGGAGAATTGATCTACCGATTTCTAAATAACGGTACGAAATTTATTGTCATCTTATCTGCTAAATATCTCCGGGAGGTCCCCTTAAAAAAACATTTGCGGGAGGAACTTTGGAAGTGTTCGGTTGGAGGAAAGAGCAGAGAAAGATAACTCCAAATTAATAAGACCAAGTCGCATCTTTTCATCAGTGGAATGCAATTGTCAAGCAATTATACCCTCTAATACCAAACAAGCCTCCAAAGTTTTTGTATCCTGACGCACAACACATCATCCATAATAATAAAAGTTCTACTCCCGTACGGAAAAGCACAAGTCATCAACTCTCCAACGCCACACGCTTTCCCATTTTTGAAAATCCCCATTCAATGAGTCGCACCAGAACTTTCCTGTTGCAAACTGTTGTCCTTGAGATTGGTACCCAATTTAAATTTAAATTTAAATTAGTCAATCATTTTGAATATAAACCAAAAATGAAGTTGTTATTATTATTAAGAGTAACATGATCTCTTTCCGAGACTAAATTGAAGAGGAACTAAATAAAACTTGACAAGCTAGTCCCACCAAATCCTCCCCCTCCCTCTCCTTCCCCTTCCTCCACCTTCCAAGAAATTTCCGCCCTTGTTGCCCGTTCCAGATATTAATGCCACCATGTCAGCTCCGTGGGGCAAAAAACGCGGTATATTTCGGAGCAATTATAGATATCTTATTAACTATATCGGGTTTACTGACTTATATATCATATTATACAATTATAGATTGGTAGATTTTACTTTATCAATTATCATTCAAAAATAAGCTGGGAGATTTACAAAGAAAATGAAAATGATAAAATCTATAAGCATCATACAAGTCGGACATTATTAACGTAGTTACTTATCATACAATAAATTAAAAAAAATTCGGGAAACAAATTTTTCGATCATAATTTAAATTTGAATTAGTCAATTTTTTGGGACATTACTCTTATACTAAGTAATGTGATATTATCAACAAAATTTAAGTTAAATTATTGAATTGAAATATGAAAATACGACTTTATTAAAATTCGATTATAATTCGAATTTGAATTAGTCGATTTTTTTTAAACAAAACAGATAAAGTAAAACGCGCGAACATCAATTGACGCGTAGTCCTCTACCTTTAAAACCCGAGGCGTACTCTACCCTCCTCCTCTAATAATTCAAAAACAGATCAGAACATTAATCCAAAGTCAACGGCCATGAACGACCTCTTCTCGGGCTCCTTCTCCCGGTTCAAGAGCGATGACGTGTCCTCCTCGCCGGACCGCCACCACGTGATCCAGATGTCCGAGACGACGTCGTCGTCCCCCACCGCCGCCGGCGTCAACCTCGACAAGTTCTTCGAGGACGTGGAGTCCGTCAAGGACGAGCTCCGCGATCTCGAGCGGCTCAACGCCAGCCTCCACGCCTCCAACGAGCAGAGCAAGACGATCCACCACGCCGCCGCCGTCCGCGACCTCCGATCCCGCATGGACGCCGACGTGGCGTCCGCTCTGAAGAAGGCGAAGCTCGTCAAGGTCCGCCTCGAGGCCCTGGACCGCGCCAACGCCGCCAACCGCGGCCTCCCCGGCTGCGGCCCGGGGTCCTCCTCCGACCGCACCCGGACCTCCATCGTCAACGGCCTGAGGAAGAAGCTCAAGGACTCCATGGAGAGCTTCTCCGCGCTTAGGGATAAGATCTCCTCCGAGTACCGCGACACCGTCCAGCGCCGGTACTACACCGTTACCGGCGAGAACCCCGACGAGAAGACTCTCGATCGGTTGATCTCCACAGGTAACTATCTATAATCTACCTCCATTACTCGCTGACGTGGCACTAGCTGGATTATAGTGTTGATCCATCTATCTAGATCCGTTGCCCGATCGGAAGTCTTTGAATAGCGTTGACTTGGTCCAGATTCGAGCTCGGTAAATATTATGAGATATTATTAGTTGATTGTTCTCTGTGGTAGACCTGGATTTGTGTATATTACGAATCACGAGTTCAAATAAATAAGGTTTGGAGATAATTCGTATCAATGAAATATTCAGTTAGAGAATTGCTTGCGTAAACAGGGGAATTTAGATTGTGTAATCGAGTTCAGGCTCTGTAGGTAACCGCATACAGAGCCTGAACTCGAACCCGAACCCGAACCGTGGTTATGTGGTTGAGTTGACTCGAGCATTGTGATGTTGGCATTGTGCAGGTGAAAGTGAGACTTTCCTGCAGAAAGCGATACAAGAGCAAGGCAGGGGCCGGATCCTGGATACGATAAACGAGATCCAGGAACGGCACGACGCCGTGAAGGATATGGAGAAGAACCTCAAGGAACTGCACCAAGTGTTTTTGGACATGGCCGTCTTGGTACAAGCTCAAGGCGAGCAGCTCGATGACATCGAGAGCAACATGCAGAGGGCGAGCTCGTTCGTCAGGGGTGGAACCCAGCAGTTGCAGACTGCCAGAGTGTACCAGAAGAACACGAGGAAATGGACTTGCTATGCCATAATCATTCTGCTTGTGATCATCTTATTGGTTGTGCTCTTCACCGTGAAGCCGTGGCAGAGCAGCGGTGGTGGTAGCAGCAGCCCGTCTTCTCCGGCGCAATCCCCTCCACCGCCTCCACCAGCATAGGACTCCTGTGCTGATGACTTGGAACCTTGTTGATATGAGACAGTGCTGTCACTTATTCCGACATTGCTTGAGACACATACGCGTGATTTCTTAATTCATTAACTATAGCTCGTTTGGTGTTTATCTGTCTACATATTTCTAAGGAAACGTTCTGCAGTATGATTGTTCGTCCGGGGACATCCGATAAAGTTGGAACGTTGCAGAGTGTTTGTTTTGACCATTGGATATGGTTTCAAGCAACCAACTTGTTCATGACAGTTCACTTTTCCACATAAAGATAAGGACATGTACAGATTCGTACTGCTTTCCATAACTATCACAATGTGTCAAAACACGAATCCATGGTATAGTAAAATGAACTTTAGCCGAAAACTTGTTCGATTAGTAGGTGATAATCAGCTGATCAGCATCTAAAATGTAGCAAAAGAGGTCCCTAACTAGCCATTCCATTGCAGTTGCAACTGCTAAGAGTCACACATGGACATCACATTGAAGGAAACCACAGTGCTTTACATTGAAGTACTGTCATTACAAACTCGAACGTTGGCGAATGAAATCGCAAATTGGGTTGCGACAATGTCTAGATTGTGCACCCATTTAGTTATTACATCCACAGGAAATGCTACAAACTTGAAAGTTTCAACATAGTACATTGTTCTCACACAAACCAAAGGGCAGAGAGCACTAAAAAGACAGCACACTAGTTCTTTTTTTAAGTCTTTCTTCTTTCTTTTTTTTAATATAACATTAAGGTTCCCTCTAAGCCAACCCCATTTTGGCCAGGGATCATGAGATGAGCTAAAGAGGACCTTGATGCTGAGCCAAGAATGTCTTGCCTGGGACTTACGCAACCGAATGCCGAAGCGATTCTGCTACCCGTAGCAAATGCAGCATAGTTTTTTGATCGGTTGCCGCCCGTTCCTTGCCATTAAGCCTTGAGGTTGCAGCAGCTATCCGCTGCTGCAGCCCACTTACCAGGCATCAGGTCGCGACCAAACATGGCTGGAAAGGAGTGGGTTGGCGGTGCAAAATGGTTGACGATGAAGTGGTCTGAACCCCTGGAGAACATACTAGTCACTTCGGATGTCAAAATATTAGCCCTGCCACCTCCATTTGCTTCCTTTGGAGAGTTCAAACTTCCACCGTCAGATTGCAGCAGTTGAGAGCTTTGAGAACTAGGCAGCTGAGACGTATCCACTGGTTTTGCTTCATCTCCACCACTCTTTGTGTTCAAGAAGCGGCCACCGGACCCCCTAGGTCGGCGCAGGGCATGGAGATGGCGCGAGACATGCATATATGGCTAGAATAAAGGGAAAAACAAACAAAGAATTAGCGAACACGAAAAATCCTTAACAAAGATGTCAAAATCTAAACTAGCTCATTAAAACTATGATATAGTCTCATTTCTGCTCATGCGATACAGATCCTATTTGAAGTGATAGATTGAGTTGCCAAAGCAGAAGACAGTAGTTAGTACCTTGCGGTTCTTGGTAAGCTTGTTCTCGAATACAGCCTTCGCGCGGGACTTCCTGCGCCTCATGATTCCATGGTACTGCTTAGCATTGACATATATCGGTCCATCATCAGCTGCCAGGCTCATTGGCAGCATAATTCGTCCCTGAACAAAGATAGAGCGGATCAATCACGTGCCAGTTCTTAGTTGCTGCAGCAGCTTGAAACCCGTTCAGAACAATACAAAGACAGCAAATGGGAGGCATCACAAAATCTCATTGTTCTCCCCAATCATTAAATCGAGACAGAAGATCGAATAGATACGGACCGCAACTTGGGGGGCACAAGTGGAGAATACTCCATAGAATTGGTCCATGGGAGGATACCTGGCACACATCTGCCATTAGATTCATGAGACCAAGGCATCCGTCAGTTTCGGCTCGAAGAAAGTTTGGGATAACACATAGACAAAGGTATGAAGACATTATTACCACATGCTGACCAAGTCCCAAGTCAAATGGAGAAAGGTATTCTGCCAGAGCTGATTGCAGAGAAGTTGCAGACTGAGCAGATTTCTGGCCATCACTTGAAGCTTTGGAGTCACCTAAATTAAGAAAATAGTGTCTGTTAAGTAACCAAGTCCTTGAAAAAAACCTATTCTTAACAAATTTTACCGCAGTTTCAAGACTCGAACTCGAGTCTCTGACTTTTAGTTAAGTTAGAATAACCAAATCAGTTGATCCGTGCACTCGGTGGTTGGCTCGATATGTATATATTATGTTTTAGTACATTTCATCATCTCATCCAAACTTGGAAATACATAAAAATGAAAATTAAGGTGGAAAACAAAACAGGAATATTACAAGGGAAAATAGTGAATGGGAGTTTCATTCCCCTTATCCTTACCAGGAACTTGTTCCCCATTAGTAGCATCCCCAAAGTGCTTGGTGGCACTGAGCTGGCCATCTGAGTCCCCATAAACAGCCTGAGATCCATATCCACTCCACCATCGGATCGACGAAAGATGCCCAATTGGACTCCCTTCATTCTCTTTGAAGTACAACGTCGTCATCCCCATTGTTATCCCCTCCGAACTCGAACTCGAACTCGAACTCACAGTTGGTGCTTGAAGAAGAAGAAGCTACACACAGCACCTGCAATTTCCAGAACACAAAATTGAAAACTTGGTCATTAGTGCTTCTATCGAATCTTCAAGATTCTGACCAGAATTCGTACCCAGAAAAGATCTTAGGAGAAACCCAATTAGAAGGCAAGCTCAGACAACAAAAAAAGAGGTTAGAAAAAAACCAAAACTTTCTAAATTATGCATCCATCTTCAAACAAAAAAAACCCCTTCTATATATAGAACATACGAGGAGTTAAAGGAAAGAAAGATTGAATCTTTATCTTGCTAAAGATAGTACGTACTGGTCGAAGTAGCTAATTTGGACCTAAAGTACGTACTTGGGTTGGTAGAGAGAGAGAGAGAGAGAGAGAGAGGGAGAGGGTCTAGACAGGAGCTGAGGAACCCCATTCGTTGGGAGCCATGTCGGCTCAGTTTCAAAGGAGGCGACAGAAAACAGTTGAACACTTAGAGAGAGAGAGAGAGAGAGAGAGGGGAGGAGGGAGGCATTAAATGCTTACAAGTGTAATGGAATTACACGGTGGTTGCCCATAAAGATTTGGCTTTAATTAAAGTGATTTTGTCTTGGCAAAAAAGACATAAAAAATGCTAGTGCGTAAGTACGGTTTTGGATTGAATATAGAGTGAATGAAATCATCCCGAATAGTTTGGAGTGAAAGAGACTACGCTGGTATGTCTCGTTATGTGATACCGGCATTTCTCGTTATATGATACTGACATGTCCCGTTATATCATATTGACTAGTATATTTTCCGTGTTTGTGACAGTGACATGTCCTGTTTACGATACTGGCCCGTGTGGCTTTTTTCATTTTGGTCTCCATATTTCTATTTTTTTGCAAAAAAACCTCGCATGCCTTCACTCCAAACCGTTTGGAATTGGGGCATTCCGTACGCAATCTCACCTCGAGAGTTTTGTTATTATATTATTTGATTTGAATCTAAATTAATTGACTTGATTAATATTATGATAACAAGTGGTATAAAAAACTTCTTTTTCATCTCTGAGGACAAAAAGAACACTTTTTTCCTTTTTGAAAAATTCCGTACAACTACTTGGTATATTTTTCAGCGTTAAAAAAATCTAACTTTAAGTCAGGTATAATATAATTAAAATATGTTAGACCAAATAATAATTACTTTGTGTTTTGATGAATCCGTGACTAAATTTTACTTGTTAACGTTCCGAGTAATTTTGGATGATTTGCACTTCCAAAAAACCAAACCTAGTATCGGTGTCTTAATTTGAGATTGTGTAGTTAAAAAGTTGGATCGGTTGCATTTAATTTGCTATTATCAAATGCGTAAACTAATTTACATGACAATCATGTTCTTCATCTACTTTAATTTTAGATTTCGAGTTTGAATGATGATATCTACCGATATTAATTGGTTACCATGAGTAGTGTCAACCTCTTACGAATGGATTTCATAAGATCCAAAGGATTTTTTCATGTAATTTAATTTGACTTAATTTAATTTTTGTCGGCCTACAGTCGTTGACGGGTAGCTTTCTTTTAACTTTAATTTACTTCGGCGGGACGCCAGCCTGCTGTTGGTCCCAATTTCTTTATAAATTCTGTCTCTTACGATGTAACCTTATTATTACGATATCAAGATTCATTTTCAAATTACAAGGATGTCGTCAAAAAAATATTGATGATATTTAACATGTAATTCTCTGTCATGTTCAGTTTCAACAATTAATTAAGAATTAAATATTATGTTATTCCTGTAATTTGATTTCTGGTACTAATTAATCCTTAAATATTTTAATATTGGATAATAGATTTCGAAGGATCGAAATCCACTTACCCAGATAGTTCTTGGAATTATGTTTGCCGGCTATTCTACCAACAGGCCCCTATTAGATTTAAATATCCTTTTATCGATGATAAGAATGTGTCTTTTTAGCATTTTTCCCTTGTAATTTTTACTCATTTTCTTCTGTAAATCCAAATACGCGGAGTGTTGCCAACTAGGGCTTTTTATCCCATCTACTTTTTTTTCCTGAAGATATGTGTGTAGTTTGTAAGTATATATCTTTGAGATCTTATCGGAAAAAATATGTTTTTCTGATTTTTCTCACTGATATGATAAGTGGTACTCATCAAGACATTTTGCTTCTCCTCGAACGCAGGTTGAACTACTTAGATATTCCTATGACCACGTTCATTAGCGTTATAACTCTCATATAGTCCGAGAGGGGCATGGATTGGATACAGAATACCCAGATTCTGAACCGTTCGGAATGAAGACACGCGAGAATTTTTTTGCAAAAATGCTAAAATACCGGGACCAAAATAAAAAAAGCCATGCGCAAACATGTCTGAATCAAATGCCATTATGACATACATAACTGCGCATGCCAGTATCACGTGACAGCACATGCCAGTATCACATAACTGCGCATGCCAATATGACTTTTTTATAAAAATACTAAAATACAGGGACCAAAATGAAAAAAGCCACGCGCCATTATCATAAACGGGACATGCCGCTGTGACAAATACACGTGCCAGTATCACATAACTGCGCATGCCAGTATCACATAAATGCGCATGTCAGTATTACATAATTACGCTTGCCAGCGCGGTCCCTCCTTCACTCCAAACCGTTCGGAATGATTTCTTCACTCCGTACCCAATCCAAACCCGTCCCAGAGGATCTCACTTGTCATATCAGTGCAAATAATGAGAGAGAGAAATGACCACCATGAATATACTTATCCAAAAGGCACATGTTGGCAAAAACAATAACTATAATTAACAATTTGTTATAAAAATGTCAATTTGAGAATTTGTTTCTAAAAATATAGTCTTTACAAAAAATCTTTTGGAGATGCCATATCAATTGTTTTCAGTTCACTTCATACGTCTCCGTTCACTTTAGTCAAATCGGGGAACCGGTTTTGCTTCGTCAATATTCTCTTTTTAGGTTTTCCTTCGTTTGCGAGTTATGATAACTTTGATTCCGACATTGGACCAAATTCACTTCATTATATTGATAAACCTTTCTGATATCACAGGACAAAATTCTTATTTGGACACTTTGACTTAAATGTTTCTATGTGTTAATTAACAGTGAAATTTATAAATGTGAAAAACTAATTTATTCATTGTCTAAAATTTTGTAATAGATATGCAAATTCTAAAATGATATCAGAGGAAATTCATTATGTATCCTGTTGTTATATTCACATGACATCAATTTCATGGCACGTTGGCTATGATTTGGCTATAAATCATACTGTAATTTGTTGGGTTTTACTTCGACTCACGTAATATGAATCATAGTCGTGCAAACAATTTCTTAACGATTAACTTGCTCTAATACTAAATTAGAAAATAAATTTTATATATAAAAAAACTAATTCTATTGATCTCCTAGAACGGTTCATCGAAGCGATCGAAAGCCACACTGTCAAGGAGGATGCCGACGAGTGAAAAGATGAATGCCGGCTAATATTCCGACAGAATCACTTGTTGCACATGCTTGTTTCCTCGGACAATGTTTTCGTTGGCCGTACGACCATTGAAACTGAGATTATTCTGACTTTGAATTCTAACGTTCCAGTTCAGGAATTAATACTTAATTAGTGTTTATTTTTTTTAAAAATAAAATTTTACACCTAATTATATTAGTCCAAAATTTGAACATTGGACATCTATCAACTCATGTTACACTTTGTGTTGTTTGACTATATGCACCTTGGTGGTGCGTATTTATAGATAGTAAATCAAATTATCATCATTTTGGTTTCGTTGAGTTTATTTTCTCTAGCTATATAACCAAGGGATGAATTCCTCGAGAAATTTCATGATGACGAACAAGGGAATTCCCTTGGACATATCCACACTGTCTCCAACTTTCCAATATAGATAACATTTATGTATATTTATTTATTTATATATTCAGTCACATATAACTCCAATGATGAATTATTAAGAAATTTATTTCTTTGTTTAATGGGTAAATTATTATTTACCAATTATATTGGCTATTTAACTTTTCATATGTGAGGACGTCCGAAACTACTTAAATTAATATGGACTATACGAGCCTAATAAGAAGATCCCATTAATTGGTTCATTAAAAGGATTATGAGAGACCAATATATAAGATCTCTTATAGTTCCCAACACACTAAATCAATTCTATTTTTTCTTCTCTCCATCTAGAAGAGCGATAATTTCTCTTGCAGAAAGAACTAAGGAAATCTAGTTGAGGAAGATCGCAAATCACCTGAACTATTTCAGGGTAGAATTAACTATAACTATATGATGCAGCAGAGAGCGTATAGACAAGATAGTGACTTGTTCCATAGACTCGCAAAAAAATAATGGGAAAGATAAGACAAATAAAAAAACTTTAAATTTTATAAGCAATTCAACTGATTCTTAATGAATAACGTGGTCTCAATATATAGAGGCCAAAAGACATAAACTCCTACTAAAGATCAAAATACTACTACTATTATGTGATGTAAAAGAGTCCAACGAAACTCTTCCTAAGGGACCTAATAATAACCAAATATAATTGAATACTAATTAAAACCGAACTACGGCTTATCACATAGCTAAAACATAGTCTTTGGACGAGGTAGACGATCTGGCTTATCGAGGAATAATATCCCAGCTTCATCTCTGTCATTCTCCCCTTCATCGAAATGATTCGCCCTCAAATCGAAATCGGCTTCATCTTCGTCACTATCATCTCCAGTAAATGGGACCAAGTGTTTGACATTAAAGACATCTGATGTGCGTATATGACTAGGAAGGCGTAGCCGGTACGCATTTGGATTAATCTTCTCGATAACCTCCAAAGGTCCGATCTTACGCGAGGCCAATTTATTGTACTCGTGAGCCTGAAAATGGTCCTTGGTTAAAACATCCCACACAAAATCACCTACGTCAAATGGAACATCCTGGTGTCGCATGTCGCAGGCTTCTTGTAGCCGGTATTGGCTGCCTCCAGCCTTCTGTATCTGTGGTTGGCATCTTGAAGTTTGCGTAGGTCCGTGAAAAGAACTTTTGCCTCATATAGAGGTTGAGGTCGTGGTGGTGCGGATGCTAAGAACACCACAATGTGGCCCGGAAAGATGAAAGAGTATGTATTCTTTCTTCCATCATGAATAGCACCACGATCAAATTGCCATGGTCGGCCCAATAAGAGGTGAAAAATGTCCATCGGCACAATATCGCATCACATATTATCTGAATACCTGCCACCAATAGAGAAATTAACCAAGACACGACGATCAACAATAACAGTGGTACCTTTCTGAAGCCATGCTAGACAATAAGGTTACAAGTGTGATTCGACCGCGAGAGCCAGTTTAGCCACTACATCTATGGCGATGACATTTTTGCCAGAGCCAGAGTCAATAATAAAGTGGCAAACCTTGCCACAAATAGTCACGTAGATTCAAATATTGTATGACGTTGAACGTCATCGTCGGCAAGAAGCAGGGATAGACAGGTGCATCTCATGACTAACGCCGGCCCGAAATCCCCAACAAGGTAGTTGTCTATAGGCTATCAGGAACATCATCTAGATTAGAGGTTCCTCTTCGTTAAACTGTTCTTCATTGTGTAGTAGTAATCCCCGTATTTAGGGATGGCAATTAGACCCTTACCCTGAGGGTCTACCCTGATCCAGACCCGAAGGGTCCAAGACCCATTGACTTTGACCGGATCTAAACCTTGATCCTGCCCGGATCCTGATATTTTAAAAGAATAAGGGCATGGATATGGATCTATAGGATCCTGCCCTGATCCTACCTGAATTTTTTTTAATTAATATTAAAATAATATATATGTATATTAATTATTAGACATAATACCAAATTCTCAATTTTTTTTGTAGGTAAATATTCTTTATTAAAACGAAAGTTCAAACAGAGCAAGCGCAAAAAGAAAGACAAGATACAGGGGCCGATATTTACATCAGTTACAACCCCACCCAAGACCAAAACGTTCCCTCAATCTCAAGAGATGAAGAAAAGAGACCTATAAATTATTATAGGCAATCAAGAAAGTGAGCAGCGATTGATTGTGAATGATCGAGGCATCCGTCCAAAGGATTCACTCTTGCACATGAAAGAGCACAGAATGCAGGATAAGCTCATTATCGCATCTCGCATTATTGAAGATAATACCATTATGAAGCAGCCACAGGCCCCAAGTAATAGCATCGAAAATCACTAACCAAATTCTCAATTTTAACTTACCCAACTTCAATTTTTTTTGGATTTGCTTAGTTGATTTCTTTGTATTGATTTGTTTAATGAATAAAAATGTCCTATTGCTATTTGAAAACTATCAAAAGATAATTGAATTTTTAAAAATTAAATATTAAAAAAAATACGGACCCGCGGGTCACCCTGATCCTGCCCAATTTTTTAGTGCTCAGATCCTGCCCGAATCCTTATTTTAAAGAGAATAAGGATAAGGTCTAGGTCCACCATTTAAAAAGAGGGTAAGGATCTGGGTCCTATGGATCCTACCCGGATCCTGCCCATTGCCATCCCTACCCGCGTTCCTCCAGGTTTGGGGCAGTTTGCCTGGCGATGCCCATATTTGTCACAAGAAAAACACTGGCTGGGATGAGAGAATAGGGTTCCGATGGTGGCCGAAGTACATGCTGGAGTCGGTGTCGCTGGACCACGACTGGGCACAGGCCGAGCATCTGGTATGACCTATTGTATTGGGCGGTTTACCGGAGGAGGAAATATTCCCGGTGAATGTCTGGCCAACTGTCGTTTTACCAAGACGGCCCGCTGATAAGCCTCTAAGATTGTGTCTGGCAAAAATAGATTTAGGACATCCTGTAATTCGAGGCGAAGACCCCCAATATAATGGGACACCAACTGGTCATTGGTCTCACAAATCTCATTCCATGCAAGAAGCTGATAGAACTCCTCTGTGTATGCGTCGACATATCGCGTGCCTTGTCGGAGATTCTGCAATATTTGATAAAGAATTTGTGTATAATTGAGTGGAAGACACGCTGCTTGGAGATACCTGACAAACCTCGGTCAAGTGGACAGCGGCTGCTTGTTTTGCTGACCCTGTGGTGTCTTGGTTTGTTGTCACCATGTGACTGCTCGACCCCGAAAACGCGTGACCACCAGAGAAACGAGACGATCAGCCAGAACGGACCTGAGTCAAGGATCTCCTCAACTGCAGCGAGCCAATTCAGTAGCTCATCATGCTCGAGTGCTCCAGTAAACTCGGGGATGTCAAACTTGAACTCGGCATCCCATCGCGGTGCGGTCTGCCCTTGATCAGCCAAAGGTGCCCATGGATTGTTGACGGTAACCTCGTCGTCGGAGGACAGGTTGTCGACGGCAGGCAGCGGTGCAACGTTGGGGTGGTGCAGGGCGGTACCCATTGCCGTGGTACCTAGCAAACAAAGTAAGGTTAGTACCTCGTTCATTTGTTCTTGCATAGCATCCATGCAGTGCTCAAGGTGATCGCGCTGACAACCTCCTTGTGTGTGTCATGTTTCGGCGGCGTCTTACAGGAACGTACGGCTGGTCACTGATACCAACTGATGCAGCATAGAGCATATAGACAAGAACGATAGTGACTTGTTCTTTAAACTCGCAAGAGAACAATCGGAAAGACAAGACAAGTAGGGAAATCCTAAATTTTATAATCATCTAATTGATTCTTAATGAATAACATGGTCTCAATACATAGATGCCAAAAGACATAAACTCCTACTAAAGATCAAAATACTACTACTCTGTGATGTAAAAGATTCCAACGAAACTCTTCCTAATAGACCTAATAATAATCAAATATAATTGAATACTAATAAAAACAGAACTAAGGCTTATAACGTAGATAAAACATAGTCTTTGGACGAAGTAGACGATCGAGCTTATCGAGGAATAATATCGCAGCTTCATCTCCATCACTACATCAATGTCAAGATATGGTTTTTCTCTGCAAAGAAGAATTCTATCCTAAGTAGATTGTAAATAATACCATTATTAATAAATTCTACTTATCAAATAAAATAGACCAATAAACAATCTTGTTCGTGCAAATGTTGTTTTCCCGGTCATCACATAAGTTTTGCAACTCTAAATTTTTTTATTTTTTAAAAATTTTATTCGACTCAAATATGAATTAGTTAATTTAAAAAGTGACGATGGAAAATCATGTTATATAAAATTACCAAAAAAAATTGGTTGCTTTTTGTCGAGGATTGGTTTCATGGCTTTGGTGTATCTACACATGTATATGGCTCGAGTGAGTTGGTTGACCTAATTTGACCCATTAGCAAAAAGGTACACAGAATCCTATGTTGAATTGTAACATCAACCTCCACTTTTTTTAGGGATCATCAACCTCCACCAACTATATGTTTTTCTTTTGAAATAATTACTCTCAGGACCCCAGGGTATAGTCAAATAGACTCTGAGGACCCTGTTTTTTTCCTACTAATTGCTGAGCCCCTATAGTTTGGTTATTATTATACCCTCGGGTCCCTGGCTGATGTCAGCAGTTATTTTTGCCCTTTTTTGTCATGGAAATGACCTTTATGCCCTTACAAAAAAAATAATAAATAAACCCATCGTCTTCCTCGCCGGTCCAATCGGACCCCGACCCACATCCACTACGGCCACAACCGCCTAGTCCCTATCTACATGACTCGGGTCCCTTGCATTTACGTCTTCGTCGAGATTAGGATCGATGTTGACCATTTGGTGAAGACCGTGGAGTTGAACTTCGCTGGCAGAGGGGAGGGGAGGAAGCGGCGTATCATTCTAGCCGGGACGATACAGTTCGCTTCCGTGATTAGGGAGGCGAGGCCGAAATTGGAGGCGAGGGGATTGAGGGTTTTGATTCCACACTCCAAGCCGTTGTCGGCTGGTGAGGTTCTTGGGTGCACGGCACCGACGGTGGAGAGGTTTGGTCCGGAGGAGAAGGAGACGGTGTTGGTTTTTGTTGCGGACCAACGACGTCGGGGAAAGGAAAAAAGTCGATGTTGGGTCGACGTTGGTTGGATTGGACCAATGACGGATTTGGGAACGATGTGGGTCGGGGTCGATTGGACCGGCGAAGAACAATGGGTTTATTGTATTTTTTTGTTTTGTGTAAGGGCATAAAAGTCATTTCCATGACAAAAAAGGCAAAAATAATTGCTGACATCAGCCAGGGACCCGAGAGTATAATAATAACCAAACTACAGGGGCTCAGCAATTAGTAGGAAAACTACAGGGTCCTCAGAGTCTATTTGACTATACCCTGGAGTCCTGAGAGTAATTATCTCTTTTCTTTTCTTTATAAAAGAATTTGTTTTCTCCAAATTTTGTTCACCTTTCGTAGCACATCTCATTTATTTTCTTTCCCGTTAAAATTTATATATTCAATCTAAAATCTTAAGATAATAAGTTAGTGAATTTACCACACTTATAAACTTGACATCCATTCATATACTAAGTAATGTGAGATTCTTCACCGGCGTGTGAAAAATGGGGTCGTACGAATACAACAATGAGCACGGAAACAACCCGTTCTAATATCACGTTAAGAATCTGCATATCCAACCCAAAATATTAAAACAATAAACTAGTAGATTTTCACGCTTACAAATTTATCGGCCACTCTTACACTAACCAAATAAACCTTTCAAACTTTTAATGTTTACGATCTCTCACTTAATCCGCAATCGTTCGCTAACACAATTAAATGTCAATGTGTAGCGTTGTAATGGTGCATGAAATATTGATTGCCATTTTTTGGCACGAAATTTCGAACTCTTCACTCGGTTTTTTTTCCTCTATGATTTTCTGATATCGGCTACATTATTCAAATAAACTGACTAATCTCGAACTAAACATAATCGATTTGATGAAAGAGACACTTTTTCTAACCTCATCTACTCTATTCAGAAATTACTTATCAAAAAACTCTATTCAGAAATTCAAACTTGGTATTTAAAAAATCTTAGTTTTTTACCGATTGCTATATTTTGGACAAATTAAGGACTGGTCCACTCGTGTAGTCATTAACTCCGCCACTCAATTGATCTTTTTTCCCTTTTCCATCTTGTCTTTTTTGGTACGACAAGCCTAAAACAATCTTTTAATGTTTTACTATAATGAAGTAAACATTCAGACAACATTTAGATGGGGCATCCATAAATACAAGATCTAAGACGAGTAACAAAATAAATCTAGAAAGAGTGCTACTAGGTTATCTTCTCGTCAATTATAATTGTATCCTCACTTTGTCTTGTTCTTTATACATTTATCCAATAAGAATTATCCAAATGTTAAGATATTTTGATTCACATAAAAAAATATTGCGTTTAAATTTTAAGATATAAAAAGTGTTATTAGAAACTACCCTATAAAATAGCATCTAATAGTAATCGACTCTCAATATCTAGAAATAAAAAAATTGTACGCACTTTTTATATAGAGAAAAAAGTTTCGGATTCAGTGGGGACTAGATAAAAAATGTCCATACGGCGGAGACTAAATTTGGGCCGTCAGATTTGATTGTCTTTAAATCTGATAGTCAATAACCTACATGTGATAATAGTTTACACGTGAAGTGATATTGGTTTATATGTGAAGTGATATTAATTTGCATGAGACTAATTTACATGTGAAGTAATATTAATTTATATATGTGATGATATTAATTTGTAGGGACTAGTCCAGTATCGATCAAATCGGGTCCGATGAAAAAATGGACAGGAAAGACATGAAAAAGTAGCAGTTCCTTCCACTTGCATGGGTTGTGATGCATGCCGCGTGGCCGCTTTTTGACAGCCAGTCGTGCAAATGCTGGCACGCATTTCATCTTTCCCAAGTGCAAATCTATCGTAGATCATTTTCATAATTTAACTAAAATTACTAAAAGTTGTAATTATTGGCTCTTGTCCTTTTTCTTAGATTTTGTAATCCACGTCATCGGATGGTGCTCTGGCTTATCAATTTGCACCTTCTGTTGGAAAAGACTAAGCATAAAAGGTAGCCGCATTGGGTTCTTGCCCTGACACTAATATCGAATTGTTTTGTATGAAAAAATTCGAAGAGCATTTAGTTCAGTAGTCGATGACGGTTCATCAAATTAGATCGGCGTGTCCACCCCAAATTGTCCGAATTTTGTTATTTATAAAAAATATTTTTCGAGTTTTTTAGATTAAATTATGATTATGATTTTTATAAATGATAAATTTTATAATAAAATTAGAGTATATTTAGAAATATTTTAATACTAAATATAATTATTTAGCAAAACATTAAAAACCCCTCCTACCAGACCTGTGAGACCAAGAGTAAGAAAAAATACGGATTATCTCCCGATCACAGAAGAAGAAGGTCCGGCATTTATTGAGATCTCACTAGAACAATTATAGTGAGATTGTTTGTAAGTATAAAAATAAGATAATTCAGAAAATAATTAGTAGGATAACCACCGGTGAAGTGGTTCAGAGATCATTGTATATATATTCTTTGTCGTTTACTAAGTAGTGAGGATTGGATCTCTCGTTCATGATAGGCATCAGGCAATATATAAAAAAATACCCTCCTTTTTAAATTATAATGAGAGAATCAACTCGAAAATACACGATTTTAAAGTATTTCACTTTATTTATTCCTACGATGGGGGGGACCAACCAACCAAACAACATTGGGACAAAAGTTTCTTGTAATACTATAGGAATAATTGATGGCTTCGATGAGCAAACTTAACTTTATTATAAAAAAGGACAAGTGCGTGCCATTCGCACAGAGGTGGATATCATTAGCAATGAAACAAAGTTGAGCAAATTTAACTTCTATGTGAGATCCCACCCATACATATGAAGTTGAATATCCATAAAGATTTGAATTATTTTAAGAAGATATTAAGTTTTAATATTGTGAACTAACAGAAATACTACTGAGAAATAATTTTTTTTATAAAATTTGACAATACTCAATTTTAGAATTGATCGCGGAAGATACCAAATTAAAAGTTTAGACTTGCCTCCTGGAACGATTATTTTTCTAAGAACGGAAGGCTGTTGTACGGTACCACTTCAAAAAAAAATTAACCCAGCGATTCTAGGATAATAGGATTGGCAGTCTAGGGCAGTTTCTTGGGCTTTGGCTGAATCCTATTTTGGGCTTTTATTCTCTTATGAGCTCTCTGTTTTCTTGTTTTGTCCAAAGTTGCATTTCTTGTATCGCATTTTTTTCCGGTTACTTTTTTATTATTCCACTTTATATCTCGCACTCACTAAATTGATTAATCCATATTTAGTTTATGTAAGATCTTTAAAAAGGGCAACTCTTCTTAACCCTATTAAAATTTCCATTGGCTCGAACTCAGAATTTCTTGATTAATTTAAATAATTTAATTAATGGTTTTGATTTATACCCAAAAAAATAGTTAATGGTTTTGATGATCCAACTTGATACTACACATTTGAATTTAGATTACTTAAAATGAGTTTTGGACAATCCTTTGTCGCAATTCTCTTGTAAATAGTTCAGCTTACCTACTACTATAAGCCTTACAAAATCTAATAGTTTTAGAAGGATTTTATCACCAATTAATTTAAGTATTTATTGATTTTTTTAGATTACTTATCTAAAGTGTTTGCTCTTCTTGGCCTATTTTAGGTTCTGCTTATCTTCCCACGTTTATTTAAAAATATGTACGTATATTACTCCAAGAAGATCTATTACACTTTGATCCAAAACTACTAATCCATTTTTACGATGGGCAAAAATTACAGTAAAAAACAAGAAGATCTTCTCGGAGATGCACTATCTTTAATGCCGGTGTCAATATGTATTTGTTATGACGATTTTCTGAAATAATATAACTATCTATTTGCCAAAAGAAGAAGTGTCAAATGTTGACCTTGCCAAACAAAAGCAATTGTAAATATTGGTTTTAATTGAAAATTGTGCCCTATAGTTGTATATGGAAACCCATTAATAAATATTGCTTATATATATTATTCTTGGTGAAGTATTAATCCGACGAATTTTTTGACATTACAATAATTGATATTGTACAATATTCATTGATCCGTTGACTGGCGGAGGTTTGGAAAAGGGAAGAAAAAAAGAACGATGGCTCTATACTCTGTACAACTACTGATACACTTTCAATCAAAAAAACAATTACTGATACACTGAACATTTTATATTAGGAAAGTAAAAGCCTATTCATGAAACTTGACCAACATATGGATTGTCGGAAATAATTCCCACGTTACAATTTCAGAAAGTAATAAAACCACATTAATAGAATTGTGTAAGTCTATGATATGATAAACGAAAATAATTTAGCCATGTTGAAATCACGAGGCAACCGAAATAGAACTTGTGCCTCCGGTTAATAATAAACGTTTTAAGCTGGGAACTAGAGTTTCCCATTTTGTAACAATTGGGCGAGCACATTTGCTTCCAATTTATTTTAACAAAGTGATGATCTACGCAGAGTGAAAAATAAATCAAATGATTTGATGTCGTCTTAGTTTACTGCTTAATATGTAGTTTGATGAAATATTTTGTATACTCTTGTCAATATCATATCGCTCGAAGATATTTGCAAACGTTGAAACTTAAAGAAAAAGTTAAAAGAAAAAGTCTATTTTAGTACTCTATAGTATCGCAAAAAATTACTTTAGTACCATGTGGTAAAATACCCAATATTTTCAAAACCGACCCGGAAGGCGACGCAGATTTTTTAAAATTTTTGTTCACCCGGTCCGGCTGTTTGGACCACCAGTCGGACCGGTACTTCTATTTTTATATTCATATTATTAAATAAGATTTTATAAATTTAATTTAGCATAAAAATGATAAAATACCAAATAACTTCAAATATTTACCAACTTTGTTATACAATTTATCTAAACAAGGTCTTCAAACATCAATTTAACAAATCTAGAAGTACAAGAAGATGACTATAAAACTTTTTTTGTTTGACATATTACTTGAATTTGTTTGACTTAGTTGACATATTATCGAGAATTGTTAAAAAGATAAGTTTGTTGTGATCTAAAAGTGTACACGCTCGCAACATGGAAGTGGAGATTTTTTCTAAATTAAATTCGATAAAATAAAAAAAAAAAAAAAATTTTCTAATCCGGGTGAACCGGGTCACCCGAAAGTACCTGACCTGGCGATCTGACCAAATTTTGACCGGTCGAACAACTTTTTGGGTTTTATGCAAAAATTGACACGCGTTTGGTCCCGGGTAGTGGTCCGACTGGTCGAACCGTAATTTTGAAAATATTGAACCCATCAATCGAGTCAAACCGCAGCCAATTGACATCATTTAGCCCGGACTTGCCCGAACCTGCCCGAACCTTGCCCGGCCAAGTAGACAGCAAAAATGATGACATGGCATCTCCACCTCTTCTCCCTTCTCTCTCTTCCATTTTTCTCTTCTCTTTCCCATTTCTTCTTCTTTTTCTTCCCAAAACACGACCAAACCCTCTCGCATGCGGTGACTCCTCTCCCCGGTCCCACGAAATCGACGAACATGCTCACTCATTCGAGGACCATCCCCTACCTCCAAGGCCAAGTTCCTCTGCAGCTACGGTGGTAGGATCCAGCCCCGCCCCCACGACAACCGTGGATCCGGCAACGTAACCGCCAATCTCAATCCCGACCAGTAATGGTTCATCAGTGCCCTCAATTCCCCTCCGCCGCCGATCATTCCCTCTCCCGCCGGCGCTGGCAACGGCAACCCCGACTACCTCTTCGGCCTCGAGACCGCGACCGAGAATGAGGAGGAGGTGGTGCTTTTGGGAAACCCCAACACCGACCAGTCCTTCAACAAGTCAGTTCAGGAAACCCCAGTCCAGGTCGGGTACTTCCAGAAGCGCCGGGAGGTAGGTTTACTACACCTCCCCGCTGCCGTACCAGGTGGTTGCTCCGGTGCTGGACGGCAGGAGCCAGGAGGCTAGTGGTGGTGGTGCTCTACCCCCTCAAGCCTCCACTGTGTGATCTTAATTATCATTATAATTAATTTATTTATTTTTTACTACTACCGCCAGAGCAAGAAAAGCGCTTTGAGCCTGGATTCCCGCATGCGATTTAAGAGCGGGGCCGTGGTGGCACGTTTAGAGAGGAGGAAGGACCCGTAAACATAGAGGAGAACATGTACTTGATGTCAGCGAAGAAGAAGGCAAGGACGACGAAGAGCGGGAGGGTGATCGCGAGGCGGACACAGTACTTGGTTGTTTTTTGGGAAGAAGAAGAAGAGAGAAGGAAAGGAGAAGAGAGAAGGCATAAGAGGTGGAGATGCCATGTCATCATTTTTGCTGATGTGGCATGTCTACTTGGCCGGACAGGGTTCGAGCAGGTCCGGGCAGCTGCCCATGGACCTAAGTGATGTTAATTAGCTGCGATTTAACTCGATTGATAGATTTTTAACCACAGGGTACTAAAGTAATTTTTTGCGATATCACATGGTACTAAAATAGACTTTTTCCAAAGTTAAAACCAAAGGGCATTTGGCATGGCGGCGCTAGGCTTAGATGATTTGACAGAGGTTCAAGGTTCAAACTCTGGCAAGCTGTAATTCTTGTTCGTATTTAATAGAATATACATCTTTTAAAAATATTTAGGGAAAATTACTCTCAAGTCCCTCGGATTTGCTTAAATATACTCAAAAGTCCCTCATGTTCACAAAATACATTTTGACGTCCCTCTAGTTTACTTTTATTATACTTTCGGGCCCCTGGCGTACGTTAGAAGCTTTTTTCATTTTTGTTAATGAAATGACGAAAATACCCTTAGGACAAAAACAAAAAATGATGATGTCATCTCTTTTTCTACCTCTAACCACATCACCATCTAAATACAACTTTAGAAATCAAATTAAATCAATCACAAAACCAAATCAGATCTGGATCGGAGAAGAATCAATGAATAAGATCAGAAACAGGTAAATGAAAACTCGACAAAATCCCAGGCCTGACGATCGACCGTCCCAGTCCCATGACGACCTCGAGGATGATCCCGAGATCATGGACAACAACGAGGAAGACCTCCGCCCCATCGCCCCCTCCACTACCCTCACAGTCTCCGTCCTTATCACCGGACGAGACACGGCGGCTATGCCAGCCGCTTCCTCCTTCGTCTTTCTTCAGTAAATCTAAACGGCGGAAGCGACAGTTAACCTGAACAGCCAACAGAAATTGCAATCGATCTTTGTCAAAAATTGCAATTAGAACAGCCAATGGAAACCTGAGCTCAATCTCAATAAAATCCAAAATCGAGAATTTACTATGCCCAATCCCTCTCTATCCTCTTCTAATCGTCATTACTTTGTCTTCTTCCTCAGGCAGCAAGATGTTTAGGTCGTTGCTGGCATCGGTGATGGTCGCCTCCCTATCGATAATTGTCGTCTCCCTGTCTTCGTCCTCCTCGGGCTTGGGGTTCTGCTTGAACTTCGAGAGGGACTCCTCGTCGAGTTCTCTAAGAATCCACGACCGCCCCTCCGCTGCCCTGATCCTTAAGCACCGGAAGTAGGAACGCTTGGATGGACGACGACCTCCTTCCGCCATTTCTTGCTTTTGGATTTTTTGAGGGTTTCGTGAGGGAGCGGGTTCTCGCCCCAGCCGACCGGTGATGAGGGTCCTCGACTATTTTTTAGGGTTTTGTTTCGTGAGGGAGCGGGTTCTTTTGTTTCAAGAAATTATTGAGATGACGTCATATGCTATGCGGTAGGAGAAGAGATGATGTCAGCAATTTTTTTTATTTTTTTTTGTTCTAAGGGTATTTTCATCATTTTAATGACAAAAAAAAGAAAAAAAACTCATTGAAGGACCCGAAATTATAATAAAATCAAACTAGAGGGACAACATGATCATTTTTCAAATAGGAAAGACTTTTGAGTATATTTAAGCAAATCCGAGAAACTTGAGAATAATTTTTCCAAATATTTATGAACGAAATTAAGCGAAACAATGTTATATATCAATTGAATTTTTAGTCATAAAATTATTTCTTTTAAAAAAATGTGTAATCTTGGATGGTCTTGGAAAACGGGAAAAATTGTTTGCTAAATATTTACAATATCTGATTGATTTTGACAAATTTAAAAAGAAAGTTTTACATGTGCTATATAGAGAATAAAATCTGATTACAAAAATAGGTTTTGTGTCCATATTAGTTGGAGTATCTAATGGAAATAATTGTCCAGATTTAAAACAATAACTCCCAATTCAAAGTTGACTTGGACCATATCCATCATATTCCATATTAGCAAAGAAGAAAAAAATTGCTTACCAAAAAAAAATCTCAAAATCTAGGTAGTATATTTATTAGTCAAAATGTAAATGACTAATAGTTTTATTGACTCACGTTTCTTTGAAATTTCCACCAACCCCTTAATTATTGTCATCCAACTACTACCCCTATCCTTGAACTATATAAAATCCAAGTTCAATACCTTTTGAAACACATTTTAGCATAAGTGACATAGTATTATAATCTAGACTTAGTACAATGACGAGAAAGAAGGTTAAACTCGTGTTTATATCGAATGATAGTGCTAGAAAATTGTGTTCAAAGAAAAGGAGAGTTGGGCTACTTAAAAAAGTGAGTGAATTAACTGTCTTGTGTGGTGTGGATGCGTTTTGCATCATTTATAGCCTTGACGAGAGTGAACCTACGATATGGCCTTCATCGCCTGTCGTGCACCATCTTCTTGTGAAGTACTTTAATCTTCCTCACGCTGAGCGTTGCAAGAAATCATTGAACCAAGAGAGTTACCTCATGGAGAGGATAGGAAAGGCTCAAGATATGTCGATGAAGAATTTGAAGAAAAACAAAGATATGGACCTGCGTCGTTACATGCGACAGCTTCATCAAGGTAGGTTGCTTGATTATTTAAGTGTGGATGAGTTGTCTTGGTTTGGTTGGTTGGTTCAAGAGAAAATGATAGACATCACTAAGAGAATGGACTACTTCGATCACACTCCTCCTTCTACATCTTTTTTCACTTACCATGTTGGTGGGGGAGCTCATGGAATGGTTAATCCACGTGATAGAAATACTAATCACAATGATACATTTGGATTTAACATGAACACTTTGATTGCTAATAATGCAATTAATATGGGAGTTGCGAATTCTTTTTATGAAGATATTGATCCTCCAGCAACTACAATTGGTGGTTTCAATATGGGATTCCCTAACCTAGTGGCAAACTTCATTGAAGGAGGAGGATTAGCCATCAATGATGTTATTGGTGGTTCTAACACCAACAACGGGCTACAGCTTCCTCATGAAAACTGGACAGGTAATGTTGATTATGGAGCTAAGTTTGAATTTCTAGGACAAGCCCAAGGACTTGGAAACAACATTGAGAATGTTAACAACATTGGAAGTTGGGGAATTGGTGGCCATCATCAGGTGCAACCTTATAATTATGTAGAAAATGGCATTCTCAGAAGGAACTCATATAACCAAATATCAGTGCCAAATGAGTATATCAATTTGGAATTTGGAAATGAAATTGGAATTGGAATAGGAAGCCACACTAACAGTTTTGCAGCAAATACCAGTGAGAATGAATGGAATAATTCTACTATCGGGTTGGGGCTTTCTAATAACCATATTCGTGGAAATATCAATTTTGGAGGTGGCGATATTAGAAATACCTTGTTTGGAAGTACAAGTGATGTGCAACGGCTTAACACAACTATTACTACTATCAATAACAACAATTTGGCTTCTTAATTCAAGTGCGTTAAGAAGAAGAAGGGGTACAAGAGGAAGAGGAAGAAGTCATGGCTTGGACAAAATAAATCTCTTTAATTTCATGTATTTTCTAGTTGTTCTATCTTCTTGCATGCACATTTCAATTTAATGCTCAATCAAACACAAAAGCGAGTTAGATTTCTGATTGAATTATCCTTAATCCTCTTAAGTTATACATCATCATGAGCAATATTATTGATATTCATAATTGTTGTATAATAATGAAATGAAATAATCTAACATGATGGGCTCATCGTACATCAACTTTGGTTGAATTACAATGTTGCATCGAATGAAATCAATCTTAATATAAGTTAGGGAAAGTACACTTTAGTGCTCTGTTGTTGTATTATATTATTCGCTTTCAGATCGGTTAAATTGGTAATTTAGTCCTTGTGATTTACCAATTTTTATCCGGGTAAATCCCCGACAATTGTCTGACCAAATAGACACGAAAAGGTACCGTTTTTAAGCCTATGTGACAAAAATGTAGCAAATGAGTGGGTTTAGTTGATGATGACGTGTAATATGATAAACTACCAAAATAGCCCCCAATTTTTAATATATTGTTTTAAAAAACTCATCTTTTAAATATTTCTCGTGTTCTCTCTCCTCCTCCTCCTCCTCCTCCTCATATGTTAATCTTCTAGGAGATGTATATTATTTGAGTTAAAGATTGAAGCTTTATCAGATTAATTAGCTGGGCGGGGGCAACGGTGGAGTTTTCTAGTATTTAGGGAACGGTGGAATACGATCAAAGTTGGAATCTTAGTTGAGCATTTTTCCTCTGATGCTTATAATCGTATTAACATCTCCATGCCACCACAAACTTATTATATGCCTATATTCATTTTTAAATCAATTTTTTTCCTTGCATATCCATGAGTTTCAAATCAAATAGATTTATTTTTAAAAAATATTCATAATTAATTCATGCTGAAATATTTTTTTCTAATATTTATCTAAAATCTAAAGTATAATAAAACTCGAATAATTTTATAGCAGGTCTAATCTTAGTATTAACTATTATCCATTATCATAAAATTTTGCTAAACTGAAAAAATCAGAAGAAAAATAGAAACTTATATGCAAAGCGAATCAAGCAAGGTTCTTAAAAACGACCCGGAGGTCGACCCGTAATTTGGTCCGACCTCCGGGTCGACCGGTCCGACCGGCCGGACTGCCGGCCGGACCGAAACTTTTATTTTAAAATATTTAACTAAATACACAGATAAATCATGATAGTTAGATTAATATAGGTACATTTTCAAAAAAATAATAATATATAAACGTGAAGTTTCTACAAAAAGTATCTAATAATTACACTTTTCTCCTCCTTTTTCCAAAGCATCCCTCTCATTAATTATCCAATATTCTCTCACTTCAACTTTTTCAATTTGCTCTCACTCTTTACGTTTCCCAGGCAACAACCCCCACCACCCCCCTTCATGAAAAGACAAAAAAAATTCAAAAAAAATGAAAAGACAAAGATGAGAAAAAGAAGAGACGAGTCCCTCCATTGTTTAGAGACTAAGTTCCTCCACTTCCTCCATCCTCCAGTGGCTTTCTCTTTCCTCTTCGGGTGGCCCTTCTCCCAGCTTCTTCCTCCATTTTCCAGCGACTTTCCTCCTCCTCCCTTCTCCTCCGGCGACCTTCCTCTTCCTCCCTTCTCCTCTGGCGACCTTCCTCCTCCTCCGGCGACCTTCCTCTTCCTCCCTTCTCCTCCGGCGACCTTCCTCCTCCTCCGGTGGCATTATTTCCTCCTCCTCCAGCGTTACTTTTTTGTTTCGGTGCATTATTTCCTCCCGATTCCTGACCAAGTTGGCCCATTTTTCTTGGTTTCTTTGTCCAACCTTACGAACCGGAAAAATCCGGGTCAAATTTCCGAACGGACCACCCGGTCTGACCGGAATTTATCCGGTTCGTAAGGTAGCCGAGTTTAGGGTCAAACCCGGGACGCTTTCCATGGAATCAAGATATAGACGGGGGGGGGGGGGGGCAATATTCAAATCAATCACCCGTGGCGTAATGAACCAGACTAGCTAACAAGTTATCCAGTTTCTCAAAAAAAAAAACTAACAAGTTATCCAAGATTTCCAATAATTTGCAACTTGTGTGAATGATAATAAATATACTAATATATTATTTTACTCATACGCTTATAAGTTATTATTTTCCGAAATAATAATATCCCGAACCAAAAAAATACATCAACTCGACATTAGATATTCAAATCAATCACCCGTGGCGTAATGAACCAGACTAGCTAACAAGTTATCCAGTTTCTCAAAAAAAAAAACTAACAAGTTATCCAAGATTTCCAATAATTTGCAACTTGTGTGAATGATAATAAATATACTAATATATTATTTTACTCATACGCTTATAAGTTATTATTTTCCGAAATAATAATATCCCGAACCAAAAAAATACATCAACTCGACATTAGATACCAAACAATTAAAAGAAAAAACAAATTGATTTGAACATGATTAATTAAAGGGTAAATTACCCTCGGGTCCCTGGTTTATAGTTTTATTACTCACATGTCCCTAACTTTCAGAAATAGTGTATGTAGTCCCTGCTTTTAAAAAAAATATTGGTCTGAAGTCCCTAGTCACCAGATCGATCTTCTTAAAAATCTCCGATCCGGTGACTAGAGACCTCAGACCAATATTTTCTTAAAAAGCAGGGACCTCATACACTATTTTCAAAAGCCAGGGACCTAGGAGTACTAAAATTATAAACCAGAGACCGAGAGTAATTTGCTCTTAATTAAAAGATTCGCAGTAGACACTCATCTCTATACAACATTGACTGCTGACAAGAGCCCAATAGTACCAAAAGGCCAATATAAAATGAGCTGCGTGTGATATGCCATATTAAATGGTAATGATACCACTTAGCGAGTAGTAGTACTTGTTGTTTTCGGATAGTGCTGCAAACTCTATTAGATACATCACACAATCCTCTTTGTTACAACAAGATACAACCAAAGAGGAGTAGCAAATAAGGACCAAGCAGAATCTACACTACATCAAACCCAGAGTGCCAAAAGAATTACAACAGGCGAGGAGAGCAATTAAAAAAAGCTGTTATACTGGCTCGTGAGAGAATCCACCAAGTTTGAGTAAAGGCCATAAAGTGAGTACTGCCTGAGGTTAGATACTTCATACCAGGAGTTGAGAACTTTCAAGTGTTTATCCGTACCAGAGAACGCCAATTGTATCCCGAGGCTGCAGTCGACGTTGCCTCCGTGGTTCTTGCAGCTGGATGTTTTGATCGCACAGTCGACATTGTTGAGGCAGACGAAGTTGGAATTCTTCGAACATTTCGCACATCCGTCCCTCTTCCAGTACAAGTTCTGCAGTCGACCTTTCTGAAACTCGAGCACCTGCATGGAAGGACATTGTAGAGGTAGGTTACGAAAACGTCGGTTTGTGACACGTCCGATGGTAACTGAGAGCTCTCTTACCAGAGTGAAGCTGGTTACAGTGAATGTACCGTTGGCGACAAAAGCAGGCAGTGATCTAGCAGCATACTTCCGACCAGCAAACGCAACCATATAACCACCATAATTATCCTGGAAAGCAAGAAAGGATTGCACAAACAAAACATCAAATGACACCACAAGTGCAACTTCCAGCCCATTTGCCAAACACCAACGAGAATTCAAAAACCATAAAAGAGAGCATTTTGTTGGCAAGCACAACTTCTGCAATACATCACACCCAACATTGCATAGCCTGTCTCGCGAAGAAATAAGTTAGCCACCATCTTCCCTGTCTCCACTCGCGAGTCGTCGAGTATAAGAAAGCATCCCGACACGGGGGTTAGAATCTTCATATCTGACTCAAAACCTTAACGTAATAATTAGGTGGATCGTCCACACTTATAAACAAGCTTAAAGCACTCACAAAGCGATATGCTAACTCAACAATCACTCATATCTATTTATTTCCCTAATTAACAAGGGCAGCCCAACACCAAACCCTAGCTAGTCAACCTACAAGTAAAATCCAAGTCAAAGATCCCGCAACAAAATACGACGCCGTTAAGCCAACTTACAGGGGAGAACGATGAGGCATTGACGGTGAGGAGCGAGATCTCGTCGACCTTGGGGCGGAAGACGGCGATCTGCGAGCTCTGGCCGGAGAGGTCGAGGCGGGAGTCGCAAGGGGAGAGCTGGGCCCCGCTGGTGTTCCCTTTGGTGAAAAACGACGTCCTCGACGCGAACGCTATACCGAAGCTGAACCCATCCTTTCTCTGCACCTTCGCGTCGGAGCACGGCGAGAAGGCGCCGTTGTTATCGCCGGATTGCACTCCGATGGCGGTTAGTTGAAGCGCTAGGAGGAGGAAAAGGAGGCGGCGCGGCTCCCTTGGGACGACCATTGCCGTTTGGAGAGGGGGAACGGAAGGGGTAATTTATTTTCCTTTTTTTCGTCTCTTTTTTCGTATTTTATTTGGGCCGGGTGAACGTTTTATGATGGGTCTCTTCTAAAACTTTTTGGTATTGACTGGCCCAAGGATGTACTACGAAATAGTGGTAAGGGGCCGGATTGGGCACGGAATACACTATTTTGTCCAGTCTGGGAGAGGGGTAAAAGAGTCAATGCCCCTGACGCGTCTGACGGGCACATGGAATGAGGACTAGCTTCTGGCGCGCGTGATTCGTCTGACGTGCATGGTGGTGGGGAAATAACGCACATGTCTTGGGAAGAGGACGAGCTTCTTATTATTATTATTTAATTATTTATTATTCGTATTTTTAAATATTATAAAATATTATCGTAATCGGGTCTGTCATTTGGTCATAACTCGGTATGTCATGTTACCGTAACCGGGCATGTCATTTTACCGTAACCGGGCATGCCATTTTATCGTAACTGTGTATGCCATTTAGTCATAACCCTGGCATGTCATTTTACCGTAACCGGCCTGCCATTTGGTCATTATCGAGCATGCCTTTTTATTATAACCGGACATGTCATTTTATCGTACCTAGGTCTGCCATTTAGTCATAACTAGGCACGATATTTATCGTAACCAGGTCTGCCATTTGATCACAGCTGGGCATGCCTTTTACCTTAACCGGACATGCCATTTTATCGTAATCGGGTCCGTCATTTGGTCATAATTCGGCATGCTATCTTATCGTAACCGGCCATGTCATTCTATCGTAACTGGACATGTCATTTTATTGTAACCGAACATGCCATTTTGCATAGCCGGGTATGCCAATTTACGTAACTGGGTATGCCATTTTGTCATAATCGGTATATCATTTTGACATAACCATGCCATTCATATATCAAAAATTGGAAAATCAAGTAATCATGTTAATTCAATTTAATTAACCCTAAATAGCTTGGTAGAAAATGCCTAAAATTGGTAAATAAATCATTGCCCGTAGATGTGTTGTAGGTGTGGGTAATCTCTTTGCTAGCTTTCTTCGTCACCGCGCAGAGCGACGCTGATGGTCGGTGCGGTGGGACCCCGAGAATGGGACCTTGTCGATGGAGCAGATGACGCCCAGAGTTGGAACTCGACGATGCCTATAGATGGAGCTCGATGACGCCTAGAGATGGAGCTTCGACCAGCTGCTGTTAATTGAGGGTGTAAATTAATTAGAATTTCAGAGTTGGGTAACTGCAATGGCGAATCTGGTTGTGAGCTCATTGGACTTCTTCATCGTCTGAGGTCAGAGTCGGCCGGCGAGGAGGGTGGCATTGTTGAGGTCGCCATCGACGACAAAGACTCCGTCCTTCTTTAGGAGCACATTGCCGGCCAGGTTGGGGAGAGCGAGGAAAAGGGCAGAGGAAAGAGAAAGTGAGAATGAGGTAGGAAAGAGGGAGGAGAAGGGGGGAGGGGGAGAGAGAGTGAGTGAAATGACCAAAATACCCCTAGATAAATTATACCATCAGATCTCTGACGCGCGCCTAGTAATCAAGATCAATGAACCAGATTTTATTATGTACGGTAAGGAACCCCTCTATTAGGTCCCGCACTGAATCTGTTAGGGTTCATAGGATCAAAATAATTAGGATAAATTATTCTCAAGGTTAAGACTAAATCGACAGTTTAGTCCCCCTGTTTCAAAAAATATTTTCCCATCCCCCATGGTTGCTTTTATTATACTCTGGGGTCCCTGGCCCCAGAATATTTAATTTTCTCCAGCAAATGGCCACTTGAAAAGACAAAAATGTTCCCCTTTGTATTCTTTTATTATTTTAACTTGGTAAAATCTTTTTAAAATTCTCCCTTCCAAAAAAATTACCCTCTTCTCTCCCTAACTCTCGGACTCCCTTTACTCTCTCGGACCCCTAGTCTTCCTCTTCGCTCCCGACCTCTCCCTAATCTCTACCCGACTCTCTGGTCTCTCTCTTCTCTCCTCGACCCACCCACCCTCTCGTTTGTTTCGATAATTTCACTCGACTAGGGTTTCCCCCAATTTTGTTTGGGGAACCTTAAAACCCAAAAATCTCCGATTCTGTTTTATTTGCATGAAAGATGGATGGAAGGTTGCATAGTTTAGAGTTCATCTTTAATGGTAAGTCCCACTTTATAGAGAATATAAATCATGAATGTTATAATTTCAAAATGCTTGTTGAAGATGCATACACTGCATTTGAGTATGAGATTAAAAGTTCATGGTCCAAATTCAGCCTTGAAGAGGGGTGGAAAATTGCTAGTGATAATGATGTGATGTTTATATTCGAAAAGCACAAGTGGGATGGAGTTATTGAGATTTATGTTCATCCTCAGGAAAGTGGTATTCTTATTGTTGCTATATCCCCTAAGAGAAAGGTGTTATTTTTTTGGGATTTGTCTGTTAAGTTCCTGAGGCTGCGTTGGCCTTCAGATGACAAAACTGATGTTGATGGTACCAATGAGGATTGTCTGGAGGATGATGTGGAGGCTAGTGTAGAGGATGGGGTTGAAGCTGATGTAGAGGCTGGCGTAGAAGCTGGTGTAGAGGGTAATGTCTCTGATGATGTTGAAGATGGTGTAGAGGTTGGTGTAGAGGGTGATGTAGAGGATGATGTTAAGGCTAGTGTAGAATCTAAGAGTGATTTTACTTTCATTGTTTTATCTAATGAATATTCATCCAGTGATATGCTGAGTAGTCAGACATTCACTAATAGTGAGGATAGTTCTGCTTTTGAAGAGGTAGATTGCAATAACATGCATATAAATGACAGTCAAATAGACAGTGATGATCACATAGTTGATCAAGCAGCGAGAAGAATGGCAAGGAAGAGGGTCAAGATGGACCCAGATTATGATTATGGAGGGAGACTATTTAGGCCCTAGGAAGGGCAGGAGACTGCTTCTGGATCTGAAACAACAGCTGTTGTAAGTGGAACCACATGTGCTACAACCATTTGTAAGTATTAGTTGCTCTATATTTAATCAGTCTTTTGGTAGATGATGTTGCCTTGGATTGGGATTCCACAACAATGTTTGTATTTTGGAGATAAAACTCTTTGTTATGTAGCAACAAGTATAATATTGATATTTTGGAGATAAAACTCAAGACATAACGATTTTATTCCATTTTAAGAAGATGCAAGTACATTAATTCAGAGTTCTTCATTCTCTGTACTTTACAATCATTTGAAAATAAAACATAATGTTGAAGATAATGAGGACGGTCACTAAATTCTTCAACAATGTGATGTAGTAGCTCGAAACTTGCTCTTTCAATATCTTATTGATCATCTTTAATTCTTTAATCACCAATTTATTGGAATAACCACAATTGCTGGAAGCTTACACTTTGGGAAAACGATAACACCCATCTGCTTCCCGTGGAACACACCATCTAAGCCGCTGATAATTGTTCTTCGCACAAGCATAATACAACCGTCCCTATTTTTTTCAGTCTCGGCAATCTTAACTAAGGCACGAACGCCACACCTGTACTCGATATTAATGTGCATGGCACCATCGTCGATCTCGTACGAAGAATTGGAGGATGACATTGATAACCTGCGACTTTTAGCCAATAGAACGGAGCAACAGAACCCTTGATTCGACTTGGTCCAACTTCTGCAACCCTAGTTTTGACTCATTCCACCTCTATTCGACTTGTCCAGAACAAGGACCTTTTAATCGACTTGCTCAGACAGACCAAAGACTTTCGAATCGACTTGCCCAGACCAAGGACCTTCGAACCCTAGAGGAGAATAAGTTTTAGGGTGAACTTTGGAGAAGAAAGGTAAAATTGTGGGGTAAACAACGTTCAT
Source organism: Hypericum androsaemum (assembly GCA_963995505.1). Lineage (NCBI taxonomy): Eukaryota > Viridiplantae > Streptophyta > Magnoliopsida > Malpighiales > Hypericaceae > Hypericum > Hypericum androsaemum. The sequence continues at coordinate 13,017,459 of OZ023195.1, forward strand.
AGTGGATTTATAAGAGAGAAACGGTAAAATAATACAAAGGAGGATATTTTTATCTTTTCAAGTAGCCCTTGGCTGGAGAAAATTGAATATTTCGGCGCCAGAGTCCCAGAGTATAATAAAAGTAAAGACGGAGGATGGGAAAATATTTTTTGAAACAGGGAGGACTAAATCGTTGATTTAGTCTAACCCTAGGGACCTAAGAGTACTTTACTCAATTAATTAAGAGAATATGAAAATCTTCATTTTTGATGCTTAAACTACTTTTTAAATTTTTGTTTGTTTAACGTTGCAGTTTAGGCGTTAATTCAATATAGCAATAAAAGTTGGTCTAGGTAACAATAAATTTAGATTATTTTCGGTTTTGTTAAAGGTAGGGTTGGTTTTGAGGTGCATAGTAAGAAAGATAGGGGAATTAAGTATATTTGTTTTAACTTTCTAGATATAGGAGATTTTCTTAACAAGTATAGTGGAGATTTAAACAGCAATAGGTATGATACAATAAGGGTCCATAAGATCCCCACCGAGACCCTAGATATAGAGATAGCATCTAGACTCTATCCTAGATCCTACGGTAAGGATTCAGACTTTGACACAGATCCGCGGGGTGTCAAAAGATAATTGGTCTAGCGGCACAAGGCGTAACATGACTTGATAGAAGTACATAGTTCAAATCCAAACAATGTGTAATTCTTGGTGTAAATAATTTATCTTTCCAAAAAAATAGACCTCTAGGGTCTTTGGAATCTAAATCAAGATTCATGCCCTACTCGCAGATCCATTGAATTACAAAATAATTTTAATATTTTTGTATACACAATTAAAAAAATACACTCACATTAGCTATTTTCCAAATCAACACTACAAAATACTGATACTTGATTTTAAGTTGAGAAGTGAATAATTTTTTTTCATTTCGAATGTCATATATAGTTTCAAAGTTTATGCGAAAAATAATATTTATATGATAACATAAATAGATCTAAGTATTGTCTATTAGAGTATGGTCTCATTTATGAATAAGGTCGAAGTCTATATGGGCTCTATCGAGATTCACACTCTAACTTTAACACATACTCTTGTCCTATCCTAGGCTGAGGAGACTCACACTCTAACTTTAAAGGTTAAAATATATCCTTACCCTAGTTAGACTCAAGAGACCATAGATTTGTTGGATATAGTAAGGACATAATCCACGGGTCTCGATTTTTTTGCATCCTTAAAAAATTTAGAGAGAATGAAACAAGATTTCTTTCATCGCCAATTTTTCATTATATCAAACATGAAATTCTACATAGATTCCTTCTTCAGTCTTCCAAAATCTTTCCACACTCATTTTTCTTTTCTTTTTAAAACGATTATTAAACAATGTCTCAAGTTTGAAATTTATGAAAATAATATAAATTTCTAAGAAAATCGTCCCCTTTTTAGTTTGTTCATGTTCAGCTCTGAATTAGTAGCAGCTCGTGGAGATATTTTGCAAATGACCAAAAAGCTTTTGATTAAAGGTTTATTGTGTTGATACGTGGGAGTTAGTTCTTCCAAAAAATACAATACCAATGTCGACTAATTCATATTCGAATCGGTAAAATTTTTAAAATGTGACAAACTTTTTAAACAATTTTTACTAATAATTCAAACTTAAAAATTCTTAATTTAGAGTCCAAGAGATCGTAGGTAACGGAATCCATTTAGGTCGGTAAAATGGATGGAGCCAGGAAGCAGAAAATGACACGGGCGACGGATAATATGGTTAGAACTTCTTTCCAAATTCCAACCAGCCACCACAAAATACAAGCTCGCCCGATAAAATACACATGATGATGGTATGTGTGTGATCCCAAGGACGGGGAATCATGGAAATTTTATAACCGTTAGGTGTTTAACTAACTGCGCCAATTCTTAACTTGAAAATATGGATGGCACCTCCACCGCTACCGCGTCCACCAATGACCAAACTACCGATTAAATATTTTGTTCAAATGATAAAAAACTTTTAATTCATTTTAAAAAATTTTGGATTCCAAATTTACTAAAAAATATCATTCGAAAAACTGCATCATAAATAAGAGTTGACTATACTAAACTCCAAATATTATAAATAAAAATAACTCTTAGATTAGTGACTTTTGAAACTCTGAATATGAAAATTCGAGTTCCCTCGTGAGAGAATAGAGATAAATGAGAGATGGAGAAATATTGGGCATGGCCCATATTTTACACTTTGGTCTAGTTGACGTGGCATTGTGTTGGCACGTTTCGATACGTCAGTCCATGTAATACCGTTTTGATTTAGAAAATTTGAGTTTTTTAATGAAAATTTTGTATTTTCTACCAAAAAATGAAAAAATTGTACTATTGATCCAGTTACTTGCAAAATTTGAGTACTTTTTTGCAAATAGGAAATTACAATTAACTCATAATTGTTCAATACAAAAACGAATTACTTTTTTTAAGAAGACAAAAAAACAAAAACGAATTACTTGATCTATATAGAGAAATATTTTATATATAAGTAGATTCATTATAATACAATACCAAAATTAAATTCTGAATACTAAATTTCATAAATTTGATCCATCTTTAGCAGTTGAGTTAGCACTTATTTAATATATTAATTCATAATTAATTTTGTAGTAGGTGTGGAAAGTTAACTTGAGAAGGTGAAAAGTACCCCGCAGGTACACGAAAATCCGTGCATTTCACATGTTCTAATATGTCATGTGAGACAAAAGTAAATGCAAGTAACAACAAATATTGCCAAGGAGCATGTACTAACAAATTAAAGAAAAGAAATATAGGATTCAAACTTTCGCAAGTATAATGATATAAATTTACCTTTCAAAAAAATATTAACAAATATTTAGATTAACTAACGAGTTTGTTATTTAATTTAATCATGTCTCGATTTAGAATTATTGAAAATAAAATAGTAGTTTGGAAACGATTTGCCATTTTTAAAAAATCTTACCCGACTCGAACCTAACCGGAGACAGGATATAAACCCCAAAAAAAAAGTAAGCGCGAGTAATTATGTGATGAACACTTCATCTTGATGCATCGGATCATGCAAAAACTGGTTGGAGACGAAGAATTAAACAAATCACAAAATGGGAAAATATCGCTAAAGATCAAATCCAGGAACATGATAGGATTTTTTTTCTAAAATACAATAAATATGAAACGGGCAGAACCGTTGACCTAACAAATTTCAAGAACTGACTTGTAACCAATACTAAGATAAAAAATTTGTCACCGTTTAATCTTCTCGAATATGATTTAAACAGGAATTGTCTCACTGATTGGCCGTCCCCTCCACCTCCTAAAAACCCCAAATTTCAAATTGCAGCTCTCCTTAACCAAACTTTTTTTCCTTAAAGTCACTGTCTGAACATACAATGCAGCGTTGACTATTATAAACTCATACCACCACAGAACAAATAGCCCATATTCCTTCAAGCCACAACCATCCATGGATGACCACCAATAGCCCCTCTTCCTGATTCGCCTAGAAGAGAAAATGAACAGCACAGCAGAGACAAGTACTCCCAGTGGCTTCCTAGGGTCAGACAACATAGGCGGGTTCGGATACGGGATCGGAGTCTCCATAGGCCTCCTCCTCCTCATCACCACCATCACCCTCGCCTCCTACTTCTGCACCCGCGCCCCTCCCACGGTCCCCGTTCGGATCAGGCGGGACCCGCCTGACGATCTTCGGGACATTGTGGTGGTGGACGCGGGGCTGGACGAGGCTACATTGAAGAGCTACCCGGAGCTGCTCTACTCGGAGGCCAAGCTAACCAAGAAGGGCTCTACGGGCAGCTGTTGCTCCATTTGCTTGGCGGATTACAAGGGATCGGACAAGCTTAGGTTGCTGCCCGATTGCGGACACCTCTTCCATGTCAATTGCGTTGACCCTTGGCTTAGGTTGCACCCTACTTGTCCTATCTGTAGGACTTCTCCTTTGCCTACTCCCATGGCTACGCCTCTCGCTGAGGTGGTTCCTTTGGCTTCCAGGCGGGATTGATTTGTCTAGTCCGACCCGACTCGAACTTGAATTTTTATGGTGGGTTAGTGCTTTTCTAATCTGGTAGGATATTGTAGCAGTGAACCGTACCGTACGTAGCATTTTCGTCTATTCTTTTGATGTCTTTTCATATACTTTTGAACTGAATCATTTTTTTTGAGGTTCGGGGAATTGGTGTAAATAAAAATTGAATTCATTCTCTCTTTCTGAGATGGAGATTTTCGTTGCAAGAAATTTCGTTCAGAACGAAATCTTTTTTTTTACTTTTTACCATTTGGAGTATGGTATAAGAATTTGAACGTAATTTTATTAAATACTTAAATAAACCAAAAAATTACAATGATTTGATTGATTAATTTATTATTAAATTTATTTTAGACTAAACAAGATTGAGTTTGTAAGCTTGCTATACGTGTAAGAGAACTTGAAGGTCCAAAGTTGTCAAAATTAATTAAGCTATGAAAAAGACAGAGAAATTAATGGCATCATTAGTTAATTAGGTTGGTAATTAACCAGTCATAGAATTCGTTCCCTCCTCTATGATTTGATTGGACGACTTGGAGCTACCAGGATTGTACAGATCATTCGGTCAGGTGGTGCAAATCACAACTAAGATTTCTTTCTTCTTCTTTTTTCCTTTGGAAGGTTGAATAAGATTTCTAGGAATCTTAGTTCAACGAAACCAGCTAACATTCACCAACTTGACTTGACTATCAACTTAGCTGCTCCCCATCTAACAATAATCTTACGCTAAGAGCGTTGTCTCGAATCTTTATCACGATAAAAATTTACTAAAGATCACTGACTTTAATAGTATAAGGGAAGGATAGGGTGAGCAGTGGATATGATTCAAATCCTGGTAACGTCAAAAATCTACATAGAAAAAAATTACTTGCATCAATCGGTAAGAGAGTTGTCTTAAATATAAGGAGGTCATCCATATTAAAATTACGTCAGACCAAGTTCGTTTAATTTTGGTGTTCTCTCGCGATGTTTGTTAGCAAAAAAGGTGCATTTTGTTGATATGGATAGTATAATCAAACCATTTAAGTTTTTTCTAATATATCTTAAACGAGGTATTATGTACATCCCTCCTTAAACATGTAACGTCCTCGTCGCACCTTATTCTTTTCCGAATCACACCGTACTATTAGAGGTCGGTCCTGCTCCAATACCACTTATAACGCCTCGTAATCTGGTCGATTATCTCCGTAAACTACCACGAGTCTTTTTCAGTGTGTTTTATCCTCACTCGCATGCTCCCTGAGAAATTTTTCAGGAGGCTAACCATTTTGAAATTACTCCAGGCCAAACTCATTTAACTTTAGAGTTCGAGGTGCAACTTATTGATATGGGTAATACAATCAAATCACTAAATTTTTTTTAATATATCTTAAACGGGTATTACATCCCATCTTGTAAAGTTTATAGTAAAAAGTACATTTTAGTACTTTGTAGTCACAAGTTTTTCGCTTTCACACTCTGTAAAATTGGTAATTAGTCCCCATGGTTTGCTTAATTTTATCACCTCAAGTCGTGCGCAGTTGCTCGGGATTGCCCAACCAACTAGACGCTAAATGGTTTTATGGCCTACGTGGCAAAAATGTGACAAATGAGTGAGATAATGTGTAATTTGATAAATTACAAAAAGAGCCATAGTTTTTTTTTTCAAAAAAAATTATCATTTAAATATTGCTTAACTATACTCTCTCCCCTCATCCCTCTCTTCCTTCCCTCTCCTCCTTCCTCCTCCTCCTCTCTCAAAAAATGGAGGACTTGTACTTGTACCTCGTTGTTCTAGTCTACGTCCTCGTCGGCTACAAGGTTCTCTTCGGTATGAAGCTCAACTATCCACCAGGCCTATGGGCACTTCCCATCATCGGCCATCTCCCTATCCTCAAACCCCCGCTTTACTAGTATTTCGAGAGTGTCTCCAAGAAACTTGTCCCAGTCTTGCTCTTATGGATGGGAAAGGTTCAGCTATACCTTCCCGTGTAGGCCCCACACGGCCCCATCTGGAAGAGCCTCCTCTGCCTCACCTTCTCAGTGATCTTCTCCTTCAAGGCTCTCTGAAGGTCGACCTTCATCCTGGAGGAGGAAGAGATTCGCCACCTCTCCACCTAAACATGTGCTAAGTGGCAAAGTGACAGAGGAACCTGCAACGTTTTTTTAGTTTTTCATTGGTAAAGTCTGATTACGGTATGAAAAAGACAGAGGAGAGGAAAGAAAAATTTTAAATTTTTGTATACGAGGGGATGTATATTTTTGTAAATTTAAATTGTTGGTAAAGTGTGACAATAATATATTTTCTATATATTATTTTAAATTTAAGATCTTCTTAAATTAAATTTAATATATTTTAAAAAAATCAAACATTTATAACTTGATTAATTTTTAATTTATGTTAATTTTATAAGATTCTATTTGAAAACTGACAGAATATTTTTCGGTATTATTGATATATTTAATAACGACAACTATTAAATAGTAGGGCGTGTCATTAGAAATTAATGAAAATGCTAAAAGTGAGATTAAGAAACAAGTAGATAATTTATTGACCAGGGTTAGTGCATGGTAAATGTGGAGAAAAAGTTAGCAAGGTACTAGAAAATGAGGGACCGGACGTGATTCTACTTTTTACAAAACTCCAAATCTAAGAACTTTAATCTTAGATTCCAAATTTCGAAACTACATAATATTAAATTGAATTTTTTTCCCGTAAATCTTTCTCGCGTTAAGTATTCTTATTTGTCCATCTAACCATTCAATCCATAATATTCTTGTAGTAATAAATTAATTAGAGGTTCTCCACGCTGAACAACAAGTGGGACAGTGGATTGGATTCGGAGTGAAGAAAATTATTCTGGATGGTTTGGAATGAAAGAGGACCGCGCTGGCATTTTTCATTTACGATAGCGGCATGCTCCGATTACGATACCGACATGCGTCGTTATGTGATACCGACTTTTGTTCTGGCCTGTATTTGCGACAGCGACATGTCCCGTTTACGATATGGTCCCGGTATTTTAGCATTTTTCCAAAATAACTTCCGCGTATTTTCACTCCAAACGATTCGAAATGGGGACATTTCGTACCCAATCCAAACCCCAAGTGGGACAAGTTTTTTTTCCTTGATCTCAACACCTCCTCTCAAAAATCATAACTTTATATTGGCTGTCTAAATAAAGACACATCTAAAAAAGATATGACGAAGTATTATATTACATTTAAAATAAGTACAAGACATAGAATTAAACATCATTAATAGAGATTTTTTTTGAAAGGTATATTTATTGATCAAAACCAGATAAAAGTACAACGACAATCCTCATTAATAGAGATTTCTATCCCTAATATGTCGTTTTATTATCCGATAATTACAGATCAAGAGAGTTAAAAAAAACAAGACAGCGGATCTGCTTCCACGTGTGTACAAAATTTACCTGACGACTCAAATACACACGCCACCTCCAAAACAAACGCATCCTAGTATCCAGCGACACGCAGCAAAGATGAACAGGATTGGTATTATATGGGACAAGATTCGGTCCTGTATATACTCCTACAGGACGGGCCTGGACTGAAAGTTAGATGGACAATATCGTAATCTCACCTAAATTTAAGAATGAGGTGGAAAGAGATAAATTAGGAGCTGGACAGTTATAAAAAATTAGAATTAAGAATCCTATTAATCAAGATTACAGTCAAAATAAAAAAACTCCTATAGTGGATGGCATCTACACAAAAAACCCTACATTTAACATAAAAACTGCGATTAAAACCTTCAAGAAAAAGGTGAATTCAATCCCGACAAAAAGGTTTCGATATGATTTAATGGTGTGTTCTGATTAGTTAGTGGTTTGATACAAATTAATTAAACAGTCTAATATGTTTGTAAAGAACAGAATATATATATATATATATATATATATATATATATATATATTATCTAATTTAATCGGTCGTACAATTTAATATAACTGTTCGTACCATTTAATATAACAAGTATACCGTTTGATATAATTTGGCATACCGTTTGATATAACCAGACATACTATTTAATTTAACGGGGCATACCATTTAATATATTTAGACATACTATTTAATTTAATCGGTCCTACCATTTAATATAACAGATTGTACCATTTAATTTAATCGGTCCTATCATTTAATATATTCGGGTGTATCATTTAATTTAACCGGATATACCGTTTAATATAACCGGTCGTACAATTTAATGATAACATCACGAACTATTTAATCATAATATTACGAACAGTTTAATCATAACATCTCGAACCATTTCCTTAAAAAAATTCACGTCAGAAAAATTCAAGCAAAAATTCAATAAAAATCAGTCCCATTCTCCCAAGAATCTCCAAAAAAAAATTTAACCAAGAATCGGCCAAGAAACACAGGCAACACCTTTATGCCTCTTCGACGCCAATGGGGGAAAGGACTCGACGACGCCCAGAGATGGAGATTCAACCAGCTGCTGTTGGTAACTACAATGACAGATCTGGTTGCGAGCAGGTTGAGGTTACCGTCGACGACGAAGACTCCCGCCATCGCTGGAGACCTGGAATCCTGCCATCAACGATGGAGACGTGGAATAACCGGACCTAGAGACCTGGAATCCAGCCATCGACGAAGACGTGGAATTCCGCCATCGCTGGAGAACTTGACGTCGTCGTCAACCTGCTGGGCGCCGTCATCTTGCCTCGTCTTCGGCGCCTTGCCCGGTCGTCGTCGGCGCCGTCGGCTTGGTCGACTTCAGTTGGGAGAGAGAGAGAAGTGAGGCTGGAACCTTCGAAAGCCCTAGGATTTGGGGAAGAGGGGGGCCAATAAGAGTGTTAAAAGTACAAAACTATCCCGCTTAATATTGACCATTAGATCTGTATTTTTTAAATTTTACATGATCTAATAACTCCTGTTTTATCCAGATTAGTCCCGACTATTTTTTTAAGTCCTAGGCTCAATCCACTCCCGGTATATATAGGACTCAACTCGCTTTTATATCACTAATTTTTTTTATAGAATTTAAAAATTTTAAGAATCTTGCAACGAACAATATATGATTTAACTAAATTTGGATTAGTCAACAGGTAATAAGGCTAACATATAGTTTCATTATATGAATATCTCTCAACAAGGAAGGAATTTGTGCCCACAAATATTTAGATCAATTAAAGAACATTTGACCCAATAATATAAGGTTGTGATACGATTTCACTGAGATTTATGGTTCAAATCGTACAATTCTTTATGCAAAAATTTATCTTAAAAAAAAAACGAATACTTAGATCATAGTTATTCTAATTTAACTAATAGATCCTAAATTAGAGTCACTGAAAATATAATAATATTAAATATTTATCGAGAGAACTCTAATATTTGTCAAAAATCTCATCCGACTCTCGTATATTGATGAGTGGACGAATATCATGATATTTGGTGATCTTAACAAAATCATCGACGCGTCACGACCGTCCAACCACCTGGGCCCCTTCCCGACTTCGAGATCAGACGGCATGCAAACCTCCTCCCCATCATTTAAATACAAAAAAAAAACCCCAAACCCCCCGAACCGTACTCTTCTTTTATTCCCCGGGAAAATTGAGAGATCGAATTGGGAAAAAAAAAACGAAACCCTAAATTAACCTCTGAAGATGAAGCACCTCCTAACGGCGTCGTTGCTCTTCGCGGTCCTGGTCGCCGCCCACTCCACCGACGTTTCCTACTGCGGTACGACGACCGGTCGCCTGATACAGCGGAAACGTTTTTTTTCTTTCAATTTTTTGGTATATATTCTTAATTTTTTAATTTTTTTTGTTTGGGACAGATAAGAAGAAAGAGTACGGGGTGAAGGTAAGCGGGGTGGAGATTACCCCTAACCCGATCGCGAGAGGCCAAGCCGCGACCTTCTCCATCGCCGCTACCACAGGTATGAACTTTTTTATTTAATTTTTTTTTGTGGTGTGTTGTTTTGATTTTTGAATTTAGGGTTTCCGTGTGAAGTAATTGGGTTGGGGGTTGTTGTGGTTAATAGAGGGGGCGATATCCGGAGGGAAGCTGGTGATAGACGTGGCGTATTTCGGGTGGCATATCCACAGCGAGACTCATGACCTCTGCGAGGAGACTTCGTGCCCGGTGTCCGGTGGCGATTTCGTCGTCGCTCACTCCCAAGTTCTCCCCGGCTTCACTCCTCCCGTGCGTTTTTTCCTTCATTCGTCCTCTTTTTTCCCCTTTTTCGCTTATAGATTGATAGTGTGGGATTGATACGTTGGAAATATGAAATGTGCGGGATACCTTTGGGAAGGGTTTAGATTATTGAGGTATATTTCCGAGGACATGTTGTGTGACAATTAGCCAATGGGTAAGGGCTTTGTTGTTGTTGTTGTTGTTGTTGTTGTTGATATCAGGGAATGGCTAGTGTATGTGTGATCGGTTTGGCTGTGTTGGAGTTGGACGGGGTAAGAGCGAGAGGACTGTGAGCGTGTTTTTATTTAGGGTTGGGTATTGGACGAATTATGCTGCCTAGAGAGCTGAGTTGCAATTTCGTGCGCTCTTTTGTTCGAATGCATGGTCACCGATTATGTCAGAACCATTACAAGGGTTTTGGAGGAATGTTTCCCTAACCCACTTTCTTTGCTTTTGGTTTCATTTGTAGAGCGCATAGATTAAGTTCAGTTCGAACATCCATGGTCTAGTGGCCTTTGGACTTTATTGAGTCTCTCATTTGTTTGTGAAAATATATTTTTTATATTTTTGAACCTGGTCCTTTAATTAACATAGTTTAGCAACCCAAAAGGTGACCATTTAGCCGAACATGGTTGGATATTCCTGTGATTGAAGACCACAAAACCAGCAATGGATTGGTAGAAGACGATGTCTAGCTTCTTCGCCACTAAAAATGTGGTGGCCATCGTTCGACGGTAACAACTAAGAACCAAGTTGCCAAAACTGAGTTCAGAGCATGCTTTTGTGGGTTTGAGTATGGCTTGTAATCTCGCCAGAACTTGGAAAGGAAAAGTGCCCTTTAGCGAAAATTATTCTATGATGGAACTAATATATTGATTCGTTCATATTGTTGCATGGATATCGCCACAATTTCAATTTTTTTTCTTCATTTTGTTCGTATATTTTCTAACATGTATCAATTATGCAGGGATCATACTCTCTTACAATGAAGATGTACGACTCCAACAAAAACGAGCTGACTTGCATCAACTTCGATTTCAGCATCGGGTTTGTGGCACCCGTTGCTGATAGTTGATCGTGCCCGATATTCCATGCCCAATAGCATCTGTAAAGAATCTACAGTGTTATCTCATCCTCGTCCATCTCCGTCTGTGTTGTGGGTAGTGTAAGTTCCAGACTATGTCTTGTCTTGAGATAAAAATCGAACATGCAACTTTATGACGATTCCACGGATTGTTGAGTTCTGTTACGGTATTGTAACAACTTTGTTAAAACAGATTTCGAAAATAGGTTCTCAAGCGCAAATGTAGCAAGCAAAATAAACGGGATCAAATCATCAAAATGAGAATTAGAAAGTTGGTTTTCATATCAACAAAGGCTGGTTAGGGACACAAACTTCTCTCACGTTCTCCTTCTGCTAACAGGAAATTGGAAGTGGTCTTCCTTCCTCAGCACCGCTGGATTAGGCGGTCAAGTTTTGTCTACGTCAAAGCTGGATTAGGTGGTCCGAGAAGGATTAAGCTAACTAACACACACTTGCTGGATTAGGTGGTCAAGTTTTGTCTTGACACAAAACTTCCTCTTCTTCTTTACTATTTGTGAGCTCCTCCGTGTTAGTTTCCGTTGATCCTGACAGAGAAAGGTCCTCCAATGAGTAGTATGCCTCTGGTTCAACCTTGAGGATGAAGAAATGATCATTCCAACTCGCAATGTAGACTCATTGTTCGTTGGATGTTCCGATCCACCGCCGCCACTGATTTCATGACAAATGATAGCCAAGGACATGGCACCGTGCAAGAAGTCGAATCTTCCCTCATCCATCCCCTCCGGATGAAAGAAACCAATCAAGGACTTGGCAGAGACTGCAGTAGTTTAGAGGACGTATTTTAGCTTGAAGAACAGTTTCAAGGTCAAAGTGTTGATCCTTCTCGGGTCAGACAGACTATCAAACTGGGATTAGCCCAAGAGATTCATCTATAAGGTTCGGCCCATTGAGAACAAGCCCCACGAAAAAAGACCAAAAACCGCTACTCTTCTTTTTTGTGAATTATATAAGGTGAATTATAAATAAATATTAATAAAATACAAAATCTTACCTATAGAAAGACGATCGTAAAATTTTCTAATCATCGTAGTCTTGTTACCACTTAAATTATAATTCTAGAGCAACACAATTTCAATTTCCTACTTCTTTTATTCCCATTTGATTCAAACTCCAATCACTTATAACAATTAACACAATGCGTAACCAACATAATTTATTAGGGGAATCCAAGGTTGTTAACTCCTAGAAGATTCTCGTCGGTATGAGAAAGATCCTGCTTTTATATGAATCAATCGTATAGCTTCAGATGGACAGTAATAACAAGAGTTTGAACCTTCTAGTTGCTCAAAAAAATTATTGAGCCATCCCTCTAGGCTGAATCGATCGTTTGAAGCTGATTTTTTACAGAACTTTGTAACCAAGATCTCATATCGTTTTTAGAATCAAATAGGTAATTTCGATAGATGAATGTTGTAACGCCCTGTGATTTGACCGACTGTCTCCACAGACTAACACGAGTCTTTTTCAGTGTGTTTTGTCCTCACTCACACGCATCCCAGAAAACAGTTCCCAGGAGGTCATCATCATGATCTTACTCCTGGCCAAACGCGTTTAACCTTGGAGTTCTCTCAAGATGGGTGCCATAAAAGAAGGTGCACCTTATTGGTATGGATAGTACCAATCAAATCACTTAAGGCTTTCAGACAGAACATATTCATTTTCGGGGTATCACAAATGTGGCGCACACCTCCTCCTGCATTGTACTTTTGCAACTCGAGTGCGGTCCTATTTCGATAACCTGATTGGAATGGCGTGGTGCTCCCCACGCACATTAGCTGCTGCCATGGTTAGCTGGGTTGGTCTGGTTCAGGGTTCAACGCTGAGGAAAGTCTGGTATTCTATATTTTGTGCCATTGTCTGTAGTATTTGGAATCATAGGAACAAAATAATCTTTGACGAGATCCGTCTAGACTCATCGGCAGTGATTAACCGAGTCATCTACCAGGCTCAAGAATGGCTCATATGGTCAGATTGTATCAAGGATTTACACAATCAGGACCTAATTTTGTTCTTGCAATCACTCAAGCCAGACTAATGTGATTTTGTTAGAAGACTTCTGCAGGGTGATCTCTTTCGAAATGGTTTCCGCTCGTTGGACACTTTTAGATTGTGATTGCAATTTAACTATATAGTTGATTGCACTTGTAATCTTATTTTGTGTTTTGGGGGGAGAGTCTTTTCTTGGTCTCTTTTGAGATTTTCTGTATCCAGGAAAACAAGGGTCTATGTATGTAATACTTTTATTTTAATACAACATCTTTACTTATCAAAAAAAGAAAGTAATTTTGATAGAATTAGTTATATGTCTTATGCAACCACTAGAATCATTAATCGTTTGATTTTTTTTAATGTGTGTGATTTTCTAAATTTTGTTTAGAAAGTGTGTGATTTTCTAAATGGAATGAAAAAATTACTTTAAAAAGTCAGACCGTCAAACGGGCAACATCGAACTATACATTTGGGGCCGAGCAACATAATTCTGTTTGCGAAAAAATATCTTTTTATTGTTATTTTTTTTCCAAAATACAAAATTAGTATGTGCAAAATAGATTTTGAGCGGGGTCAAGTATTTACCATTCCTATCCTAACGGACGTAACCTATGTCCGCCCTTGTGTACATTGGTTCTAGTCCGGGGACATGCGGGAGCAACTTCACCATCTAGGACAACTTGAAAAAACCAATCGTATTATAGTTGCTAACACCATCTAGGACAGAACTATGAAGTTAATTGTCGCTAACAAGGTAACGTTTTAAGAAACAATAACAAAGCAAAATTTTGAAGTAATCATGAAACTGGTGATGAATTGATATAATATAGTATTTAAATATTAATTAAGCTAGTTAATTCATATTTTAGTCTGGTGTAACAAGACTCTTTCTACCAAGTTCATTGACACCCTTGGTCTTTAATAACATAACTTTTTCAGAAACACTAACAATGCAAAATTCTGAAACAGTTACAAAACTATTGATGAATCTAATAGTTCTCAAGGAGGACGGATTGAGTGCTGACAACATAAAATTGTCAGTACCATACTACACAGATTAAATCTGATACAATCTGTTGTCCCCACCAAGGGATCGTCCCTGCTGTCGAGGCCGCCTTCCTCCCCTGGACTAAGATCCTCGCCTTTACAGACTACGCAGTCACTATCGTCTATGTGCCCATCAGGCAAATTGCAACAGCACATCAGGAAAGATTAATGGCACATCAGGCAAGATTAACACATTAATTCAATTTCATACTGTCCCATTGGTGTTGTTGGGGGGCCAAAAAAATGTATTATTATCGATTAGATTGACTTAATTACAAACTAAATTAGTTTATATACAGAGCAAGGTAATTAATGATAGTCACCACCTACTCATTTTACAGCGGCTCTTTGCAAGAGTTAAGATTAATCTAACTTAATGCACAACTAACAGCTAACTATATTAGACTATTAACACAACCAACATTATTTCTTAATCACGTAGAAGCAATCAGAAGCAACTTTTAGGCTTGCTGTAGAATCTGCACCAAGTTGCATTTATGTGCATAACATCTAGGGATAATCATCTGAAAACTGATTACTCTGGCGACCTCCAACAAATGTCTATTTTTTTCTCAGCAACTCCATTTTGCTGAGGAGTATAAGTATATGAAGTTTGGTGGATTATGCCAGACTGCTTAATGTCTATTATAAAGTCTTTTGAATATTCTGATATGTTATCAGTCCTAAACACTTTGATATTCTTATCAAATTGATTCTTGGTCATATTTTGAACTCATGATACACTTTAGGAACTTCATTTTTTTGTTTTAACAAATAAAGCCAAGTAGTTCTTGAATGATGATTAATGAATGTTATGAAGTATTTTAAAACCATCATGAGAGGTTTGAGGAGCTATCCACAAATCAAAGTACACTAATTCAAAAGATTTTTCATAAAAAGTAGATGATAACTGGAAATGAGATCTACTATGCTTGGCTAGCTTACAACTTTCACAATTTATTTTCTCTAAGCTAAGCATGTGATCTATAACTTTAAGGACATTATTAGCAGAATGGCTAAGCCTAGAATGCCATAGCTTGCTAAGTTCAGCTGGATTGGTTCTACTGGTCATAGCAACTGAATTTTCTTCAAGTATGTAAAGTCCATTTCTTTGTATTCCTCTACCAATCTGCCTAAGTATTTTCAAGTCCTGAAAAACAACTTGGCTATGCTCAAATATGACCTTACACTGAAGTTGTTTAATTATTTTGTTTATTGATAAATTTTGGCAGTAAACTTTGGAACAAGAAGAACGTCTAAAGCAACATAATTGGTGAGAAACTCTTTAGACCCTATGTCAGTGATGGCAACACTAGAACCATCAACAACTATCATAACAACTTCTCTTTTCCCATTTCTTAGTTGTTTTAGATCATTAGGATCATAAGTCATATGACGGTTGTACTTGCGTCAGTTATCCAATAAGTCCTATCATGATCACCAATTGTAGATAAATAAAAGTACTGATTCATGCCAGAAGCTGAAGCTGAAGTTCCAGCGTCATTTTTGACTGAAGTCAGAGTACCTCCAAGTCCTTTGCTAATATGTTGAAGTAGCTGACTAGCAAGTAGCTCGAATGAGAAAGTCTTTGAGTTTGCTTCTGAATTTGTTGTAGCATTTGCTTGAGCAAACCTTCTTTTATCAGGACATGCACTTGTTTTTTCTTTTGCAATCCTCAAATGGTGATACATAAACCAACACATATCCTTGGTGTGGCATGTCTTCTTGCAATGATCACATAAAAATTGAGTCATGTTCTCATTATTTTTAAATTCTCTTCTTCCTCTAGAGTTAGTTTTAAATGCAGACTTATCTTTGCCTTTATTCTTAACATGGCAGACACTAACTTCTTAATTATCCTCAATTTTTTCTTTAGAGGATAACATGATCTTCCTCCTAGTCTCATGTTGTTGAATCTTAGAACATAATTGATTCAAACTCAGGTTTAATCCCTGACAATAGTTCAAGGACTCGATCCCTCTAACCTCTTTTGAAGAGTAACCAGCTCAATAATAGATGGTCGATAGAGAGCCAATTCATCCCACATAATCTTCATTTTACCTAAATATCTTGTGAAATACATCTCTCCTTGTTTTGCCTCAGAAATGTTCTTTTTGAGCTCAAAGATTTTGTACATGTTATTTTGTTGACCAAACTACCTTTGATAAAATTCCATAACTCTTTAGCAGTATTTTCCATCGAGAAAATATCATATATTTTAGTATCAAATGAGTTTAAGATCTAGGTTGTTACCACTTGATCGTTGCCCTCCCATTCTTCAAATGCATCGTCTTCTTGTTCTGGAGGTTGAATCCTTCCATTGATCAATCTCCACATTCTCTAGCTGCTGAGATTTCTTGACACTGCCTTGACCCATGACA
This sequence comes from Hypericum androsaemum, assembly GCA_963995505.1. NCBI lineage: Eukaryota > Viridiplantae > Streptophyta > Magnoliopsida > Malpighiales > Hypericaceae > Hypericum > Hypericum androsaemum. The sequence continues at coordinate 13,034,206 of OZ023195.1, forward strand.
AATAATTATGAGGCGTAAGAGGGACTGGGGACAGCTTTAATCCAATATTGGAGTTTGTCTCACCAGTATTAAACTTTTTGGTTTGAGTAGATTTGAAAGGTTTGAGCAGTTGAATCTGCAGGAACACAGGTGTTTGTGTTTTATCTTCCATCGAAAGAACTGTAATATCATGGAGAAATGTATTTTTATTGATTAAATTGACTTAATTGTAAAAATTAACTACATCAGTTTATATACAAAGCAAAACTATTAAAGCTAACCACCACCTAATTACGTTACAACGGCTATAAATGGCTCTTTTATAAGAGTTACGACTAATCTAACTTAATGCACAACTAACAGCTAAATATATTTGACTATTAAGACAACCAACATCATTCCTTCATCATCGGATCACGTAGAAGCAATCAGAGGCAACTTACAGGCTTGCTGCAGAATTCTGCAGAATGATCAACTGCATTCTGCAGTAGCCGTTGATCTCAGGTCTTGCAATAGCCAGCACCACCACTAAATCCATCCTCGTTTCCAAGTAATCAACTTTGATCAACTAGGATGGGAATTATTTTAGTTTAACCAGTTCTCGAGTTCTAGTTATTGGAAATGTATCAGTGTTGAATACTTGTTAGAAGAATTTTGTCATCTTTCAAATAACATACTCAGCTTGAACTTAAATTAGTCGATTCAATAAACCAAATACCAAATAGTTATTAAAAAAATCCAATAGTTCCTAGTAACCCAACTTGGTATAAACCTGTCTTTCTCAAAAAAAAAAACTTAGAATAAAACCTATCCTACCGCAAGAAGATCAAAGGTTTATCCGGAGATTTCAGGAAAACAGTAATAAAACAGATTTTTTTTTCCATAAACAAAACTTCCTTCCTTCCTTCCTTCCAACCACTGCCCTTCCTTAAGACAAAACAAAAGGACCAAACCCAAAGACACAGAAACCGGAAAGGGACAGTCCCCAACGGAGAAGAGAGGGATTGGGCGAGAGAGAGATTGTTCGCAAATTACGAGAGATGGGTTTAATAATAATATTATGAGCAGGTTTAAGGAGAAGCTAAAACTGCATCCTCGAATAACCCAGATCACTAGAACCACCACACGCTCCCTTTCCCTTACCCTCGCGTCCCTCTCCGTCTCCGCCTTCCGCCTCTTCCGCTCCTTCCTCCTCAAGACCCTCTCTTTCTTCCCCCCCATGGACGACAACAGCTTCTTCTCCTCGGACGACAGCGCCTTTGGTGGTGGTGGTACCGGGAATAGCAACGACAGTTTTCTGGACCTTGATCTCCACTACAACCCTTCTTCGTCGTCCTCTGGTGGACCCGGGGCTCTTCTCAGCCGCCCGCGGTTTGATGAGGAGGACGAAGAGGACTACGACGTGGATAAGCTCTACTTGGTCCCCTTCAGGTGGGTTTGTGTCGGTTTCCGGTTTTAGGGTTTAAAGTTTGGGTCTTTTTGGTTGTGGGTGAGGATTGGGATAGTTTTAGGGGGTTTTGTTTTCTGGGTCGGTGGAAAGATTGGAACTTTGAGGTTTTTGGCTGTTGGAATTAGGGTTGGTGTTGACTACGGTTTGTATTGTGTTCTAATAGGAGGAATGGGGAGGGGAAGTTATGATGGGCCGGTATCGGTGAGCTTTTCCATCATTGCAGCTACCTTGCTCGAATGCAATGCGGGTTCTTTAGTTTTGAAAAAATTGTGCTTGCTTTTGTGGATTAAAGATGGAACTAGGGAAGCGTCTTTAAGTTTGTTGGTGATCAATATAGTAGGTGCAGGCGTAACTGTTTCGTTGGTTAGTTGATCTGATGTTAGGCACGGACTTGATTGCTTCCAGGTGGTGGAGTCAAGCGCAGACTGTGGCTGATCAAACAGGGGTGCTGTACAATGTTTTGTCAAGCAATGGTAATGGTATTGGCGATGAGGAGATTGTGCTAGACTTGAGGAAGGAAAAGGATTCCAGCGTAGCTGGTGATAAAGATGAAGGGTTTTCTGGCCGGGAGTACGCTTTGGTTTCTGAGAGCATGTGGTTGCGGGCGCTTAAATGGTAAGAATGGTTTGTAGAATGATTATATTTGCTCATGCTCGAGTAACTGGAGTTTCAGGATGCGTGGGTTGCATTGATGACTGTAGTGTTGGTAATGTTGTCTATTCTAAAATTTACTGCTTTACTCCAGGCACAATGATTCCAAAGTAGCTCTGGATGGTTTTAATGAACCCTTTGAGGATCATCTGCAAGATGTGTTTCGCCTGAATATCAGGATTTCAGTTTCCAAGGAGACAAATGCTTTGGTTGTGAAGATCAGATTAAAGGTCAACAATCTGATCTCTATTTTTTCTTTGCAATATTTTTTTGTTAGGCAGCTAATTATTAACGTCTATTTCTGACCTTTAGTCTTGATGTAGCTTGATGATGTTGCCACCATTCAGTTGTTTGAGTTACGCTATTTTTTCTGATAGAAAGATCGCTGGTTTTGTTACACAAGTTGGACAGAAGAGCCTTCTATACCGAGGTCCATGTAGTTCTTATAAATTGACCAAATTTGCAATTTACAGGACAACGCCGTTAGTTTCTTTAAGCGAGCCGGCTATATTTTGGGTCCCATGTCTGACCTGGTAAGCTTTTCTGCAGCAGTAGAAATTGTATGCTTTCAGTAATTTGTTTATCGCTCTAATCCCATTTGCATGTAGCAGCGCATTTGGGACTTCTCGGGACAGACCACTCAACTTTTATTGGATGAGAGAATGAATTGGACGGATGATTCTCTAGGAGGAACAGGTAGTGAGGTAAGATATTTCATACTTGTTAGATGCGTTCACTGCATTGACAGTATGGAGAGTGCACCTGGTCATGTTTAACTTTCTGTCTAGCTGCCGTTGTTCGGATTATTTTCGTGATTTACTGCTTCATTCCCATACAGGTTTTACTTGAACTGTATCTACATGGGTTTTCTATAAAGACTCGAGAGGAACAGAATGATGTAGTTACAGCATATGGCAGAATCGGGTCTCCTGTCAACTCTGGCTTGGTTAAGATGAATGGGATTTCTGGCCATATGCCCCCCTATTCGACATTAATGAATTTCTCACAGCCATCTGGTGGGCCTAGGGTCGGATTGTTGGGTTTGACGGGACTGCAGAATCTTGGGAATACATGTTTCATGAACAGCGCAATTCAATGCTTGGCGCACACTCCAAAGCTGGTCGATTATTTTTTAGGTGACTACAGAAAAGAATTAAATCGTGAAAATCCCCTGGGTATGAAAGTGAGTGAAAATCTTCCGTGTTTCTATTAAAAGTGTTTTGCCACATTCTTTCTCCTCCTTAGCATTTTTCTCCGTTCTGTTCTCCTTGCATATCCTACTATCTCTGCAGGGTGAGCTTGCCTTGGCGTTTGGGGAATTATTAAGAAAGCTATGGTATCCAGGGGCTGCATCAGTGGCTCCTCGAATATTCAAGCGGAAACTTAGCAGTTTTGCTCGTCAGTTTAGTGGCTATAACCAGCATGACGCTCAGGTTCCTATACTGTTTGCCTCTGTTTTTTTTTCATGTTATAGTAATGTACTGCTAGTGACAGATTATCGGTATCATATGTTCAGTTCCTGTGTTTAATTATCTCCATCTTTGTTGCTATTGCAGGAATTCTTGGCCTTTTTGTTGGATGGTCTTCACGAGGACTTGAACAGAGTGAAAAATAAGCCGTACGTTGAAGCTGAAGATGCGGAAGGTCGTCCAAACGAAGAAGTAGCAGAGGAATATTGGCGGAACCACCTTGCTCGAAATGACTCCATCATTGTCGATCTGTTTCAGGCAAGCCTTCAGTTTCAAGCATTCAGCAAAATTCTCGAGCTCTTTGTAAAGCCCATAGACAAATGAAATTTGACTGTTTCATTAAATTGATTGTTTGATGGCTCTTGTTCAACCGCAGGGCCAATACCGATCCACATTAGTGTGCCCAAATTGCAAGAAGAATTCTGTTACATTTGATCCATTCATGTACCTGTCACTCCCATTGCCTTCTACTACCATGCGAACAATGACTGTGACCATCTTGGACACTGAAGGAATCACGTTGCCATTTCCCGTTACTGTGACTGTGCCCAAGAGTGGGAGGCTGAAGGATCTTATTGATGCCCTGAGTGTGGCCTGTTCCTTACGGGACGATGAAGTTCTTTTAGTAGCCGAGGTACTCTACAGTGCATTTATCGAAGGCCGGAGGTCTCTTGTTGATTGTTGTATTTGATAACTGTAATCAAGATGTCTCATATTTTATTTCGGTTGATTGAAACTGTTAAGTACATTGGTGCAGATATACAAGAACAAAATTTTTCGCATCTTGGAGGAGCCAAATGATGCCATTGGTCTGATCAGAGATGCCGACAAGCTTGTTGCATATCGGCTGCCAAAAGAGGAGGAGATGTCCCACTTGGTGGTGTTTATGCATGAACGGCTAGAAAAGTAAGCTTAAGTAGGGTTTTTTTTAACAGCCCAATATTTGGCGTTGATGAATAATGCCACTTCTCTGTTTCAGGCCTTACGAATTCGAGAAACTTATGTTGAACAGGAAGTTATTTGGCATTCCTCTTGTAGCGAGAATTCCGCCATTTTCTGATGGGTTTGATCTTAGAAAACAGTTTCTTAAGCTCCTTGGCCCATTTGTAATGCCTGGGGATGACGTACTTGACCCGACCGTTAATATGGGAAGCTCAACTAATGAAGATAATGAAGATGATGCAATGGATGATGCTCTTAATCCATTAGTTTCAGATACTAACAAAGATACTGATGATGAAACAGAAGTCTGTCATGACCATAGTAGTGATTTTCAGTTTTACCTCTACGATTCTGAGATAAGGATGGAGGAACCATTGCCATTCCCAGAATTAGCAACGACATTGCATGTTTATGTCTTTTGGTCAGATGAGATGATCGAGAAGTTTGATACTTGCCTTCTCAGTTCCTTGCCCGAAGTCTTTAAGCTCCAGTCTCTAATGATGATACCTCCAGAGTCTTTTTCCTTGTACAAATGTCTGGAAGCGTTTACGAAGGAAGAACCGTTAGGACCTGAAGATATGTGGTTAGTAGTCATCCAATTACTGTTTCGGCTTTGAGCTCTGGTGCTTGTTTCACGTTGCTATAACTGTTCTGTGTGTGCATCTTTTCATCTGTTTGTATTCGACATTTCAAGTTCGAGTTCTACATATATCTACCGACGACTCTAATATCTGGTGTTATTTTATTATTTAAGGTACTGTCCCAATTGTAAGAAGCATCGACAAGCTATAAAAAAGTTGGACTTGTGGAGGCTACCTGAAATTTTGGTGGTTCATTTGAAGAGGTTCTCCTATAGCCGATTTATCAAGAACAAGCTGGAAACGTATGTGGATTTCCCGATCGAGAACTGCGATCTCTCGAATTACGTCTCTTTTAAGGATTCCGAGCTGCAGTATAAATATGTTCTATACGCGATCTGTAATCACTATGGAGGCATGGGAGGAGGGCACTACACAGCATTCATTGATGTAAGTGGCGCTACAACCTATTTCGTATGTATGTTAATTTTCGATCTTTGTTTTGGCGATTTCGTGTTAATCTTGTGAAGTATAAAGTGAGGCTAGAATCTAATATATGTTATTGCCACTTCCTGAATGCTGCTATCTCTCTTCTCGACATGCTTCATCTCGACTCTGTTTTGTCCGTGCAGCATGGAAACAGTAGATGGTTCGAGTTTGACGATGACAGAGTTTTCCCCGTCAGCGAGGACAGGATCAAAACATCAGCAGCTTATGTCCTTTTCTACCGGAGAGTTACTTAAACGTCATTACACAGTTGGTCCAGTTGCAATTCAAATTTAATCATGAAAGGCGAGAGAGAGAGAGAGAGACCCTCATGCCCCAAGCACAACGATTCGACTTGGCACTTAGTGTCGTCAAGCCTATTGATCGGACGTACGCAGAAAGCCGCCCGGGGGATTTTGCTGTACATAGTACAGGGGGATAGCTGCAAATTATACTCGAGACTATCTGGAATTTTACGTGCATTGTATATATGGTTGGTTATACCAGAGGATGATCGCCAAATTTTGGCGAGGGGGTACATTTTTCATAGATACTATTGAAAAGAAAGGTCATTTTTCGATGATATAGTTACTAGTAATGCAGAAAGAAAGAAGCGGGCTACTTGTGTTTGGGTATGGTTTCATTCATCTTGGTAAAAATATCATTTGTTTCATATTCTTTCTTCTCTTTCCGTCGCCACCTGTGAGACTCTTCTGGAGAAAGCTTGATCACCTGGAAGAATAGACCCAAAAAAATCATAATTGGCATCACAAGGGCCACATAATATAAGAATTTGCAATCTTCAATGGCGACTCTGTGTGCTTCTAACTCGCCTCTCCTCGACAGACTTCCTTATTTTCCTTGATGCGAAGGCCAATTGCCCTTCGCAAATTGAAAATTTTCCCAACAGAACCTGTCTTTTTCACTTCTGATGAGTATGTATACTTCAGGCCCTACCATCGGACAGAAAGGAACCTGCACAAAAAGGGCAAGTCACTGTAATAATTATTCAACCATTAACCAGACACAAGAACCAAGAAGAGCCTACATTGGTGTAAAACACATGAACTGTAATGAGAAAAATATCAAATAGTAAACATTTTTTAGATCAAATAAGACATAAATGAAGACCATTATTTTACTTTGCTTCCAAATTCCCGAGCAATCGTCGTAAGAGTCAAAGCTGTCTTTCCTGTGCCAAGAGGTCCAGCCTCGACCAGCCATTTTCTTCTGCCTAATCATATCAGCCACAAGACCACATCCCTCCCTTGCTTCACTCAACCGAAACATTATGATGCACGAATAAGCAACAATCTCCATTTCCCATATCAGACCAAGAGATTTTACAAAATTGTATGACCCTGGACTTTTTAATTACCATAAACAAATACCCAAAAAACCCAGCTCGGCAATCGTCCAGTGTTCATGTTCGTTCAGTCTGAAAAAAATGTAGACAAAGAACAATTGTTCAGACAAAATGCAGAGGAAAGGCCAAAAAAGTGCAAAGAAGACTTCAATTGAAGTAGCTAACTGGTAAATTCCACGAGTGAATGAGTGGCCATAAACCTCGAAGCAACACCAGATATAGAATTTAGGCATTTCCCTATGAACATCACATGTTTCTTCTCTTGTTTGTTTAAATTTAAATTAATAATATTAGCAAGAGCCGTTCCAAGTGTTTGTTTGATTCCCTTGAGCAAGATTCTGAAGTTGAACATTGTGAATGGAACTTGCTAGCTCATGTGGGTCTGGTTGTTCCTTGAAAAATGCAAGTAAATGTGATCCGCCTTTGGCTCAGTGACGAAATATTGCTACTCCCCAATTGTCTCCTTTATGTAATCCGACAATTCTGGTCTCGTCGCGAGTAAATCCAGCACCTTATGCACTTCATCAACCTCTGGATATGAGCGATCGCCAGAACAAAATGCAGAAATTTGATCACCCTGGCTCCTTCCTTATCCCCTTTGTTTTCATCAGCTTCTTGATATCTGCTGCTGCTGCTCTCTGTCTTCCTTCCGCGGCGTACATGTTGGCCAGGGATACGAGAGTCCATTCACAGTTGGGAGCTAACTTGAGAATCTTCTCTGCTGCACGCAACCCGCATTCCACGTCGCCATGGATCCTGCTAGCTCGAAGAAGAATCAACCAAACAACATCATCATGTTGGAATGGCATGTTATTGATCATGCTCTCCGCATCTTTTAATCGTCCAGCTCGACAGAAGAGATCAATCATGGAGCCGTAGTGCTCCTTTGAAGGGTGGATATTATACTCACTCATTGAACTCAAGTGTTGGAGACCAAGATCAACCAATCCAGCATGGCTACAAGCAGTAAGAATACCAATAAAGGCCACAGAATCCGGTCTCAAACCAACATGGCTCAACTTATCGAACAAATAAATAGCTTCTCGGAAACAATATTTCTCCTAACCAACACATTGAACGCCCTTGATGCCGAATCCAATTTCCCGCATCGCGAATAGACGGATATGATGGAGTTAGCTACTGAAGGTTCATCAGTCAACCCTCCCTAGGCTTGCACAACAAGCAAATAAGGAGGCAAACGTGAATCCATTAGGGCTCACTCCTCTTTCCCTCATTCTCATGAACGTTCTTATAGCATTTTCGGGTTGACCTTTCTGACTATATGCATTTATAAGCAGCGTCCACGAAACCACATCAGACCTGCTCATCATCTCGAACAAGCGCACTCCATACTCCAACTTCCCGCATTTGTTATACATGTCGGCGAGAGTGTTCGCCACAAACGCGGTACCATCGACCCCTCCTTTGATAGTATGGCAATGAATCTCCCTCCCACGATCCAAAAAACCCGACAAAGCACACGCCTTTAGCACGATTGAGAGCACGTACGAATCACCCCCGATCTCAACATCTCGGAGAAGCAGACCAATGCATCCTCGTTAAGACCACCGTGAACAAGCCCTGTTATGGCTGCAGTCCAAGTCACCACGCTTCTTACAGGCATCTCTTGGAAAACCTTCCAACCTTGTCCGATCCTACCGAGTTTCATGTACATATCCAGAAGCGCACTCCCCGCGAAAACCGACCTAACAAGATCGACTTTGACAGACAATCCGTGCAAGCATTCTCCGAACCGAACATTACTGCTAATCCCGCATGCCTTGAGCAAGGGGCTAAGTACGAATGGATCCATGCGCAATGCAGGCTCGTCGCGCATCCTCCGAAACAACGACAGTGCTTCGTCTAGGTCCCGAGCATTGACGTAGCCTGAAATCATGTTGGTCCAGGTCACTTCATCTCTGCCAGGCAATTCGTCCAACACCTGACGGGCAAGGTTCAAGTGACCGCCTTTGACAAGACCCTTCAAATGGGCGTTGATATCGATCATGTCGAACCCGGCTTCGTAGTCGAAGCCGGATTCGAAGACATGATCGTAATGCGGGATTGCAGGGAAGTGGCATTGGTGGTCCGTACATGCCAAGTTTGATAGAGAACGGAACCTGCTTGGGATATTGTACGGCCGCATTTGGCTGTTGTGTCAATGGCCTAACGGTTAGGTTCTTAAAATTTCCATCTAATATTTTCTTAAAAGTGAATAAATTAAATTAAGTTTCTTATTGTACCAATTTGAATTTGGTATATTGTGTTGTAGTTTAGATCTTGAGTTTTGAGTCTAAAATTTTAGTTGTGTAAAAGGTTATGATTACTATTAGAGATAATTTTATTCTCAGTAATCTCCCACTTTGTCCAAGTGCTATCAGTTTTGCTGTGAAGTCTAAGAAAATCTGCTTTGTCCCTTAATGAAAGAGAAGATAATATAGACTTAATCCTACTTCTGTTAGATGAAGTTATATCCCATCTTCCAGAATTTGACGTACTTACCTTAACGAATTTATTTTTTGACTTAATATAAAGTTCTTATACTTTGCCCCTAAAAAACATGTTCTTGTCAGAATTTATACCAATGAGTCCAATGTGAAAAGCTAACAAACTCTAAACCTGAGTTTCTTATTTATAAGAAATCTAAAAAAAAAAGAACTTCTTTATAAGAGGTAAAACCATCTGAATCGGATAAAAAATATAAAAATCTATTAAACATGAATCTTAAATCAGGTCGAAATTTGATACAAATTTTAACAAATACAAACTTGTGATCTTCTCTTTTTTTTTTTAAGGACATGGCCTAGAGGCATTTAAGGTAGAAGTTACAAGGCATGGAAACAAAATAAATAGACAAGTTAACAGAAAGCATAAAGATAATTGTAATAACATCTTGCAGCTACATACTGCCAAATGGTATATTAAAACATCGAAAGCTGAGACCCACTCTGATATGGGAGTGATAGGCCTGACTGAGAAAATGTTAACACGAAAATCAAGCTAATAAATATTGTGCCACACTAAAAGTGAGTCTCAATAAGAATCTCCACAAAAAAAATTAACTTCGCTCCAGCGAACCCTTTCAAAGCAGTAAGGTCAGCGTTCAACAACAAAATAATTACAGTAAGGACAACAGACATAAGATTGGTCCAAGGCCAATCGAAACAGATAAAGAAAATAGACATAACATAACATCCACAATACCAAATATGGTCCATGCACAAATATACAACAAAATGAAGCAAAAACATATGGTGGACAGGGGGTGGTATACTGTGACGGTCTCCCCCACTCGTGGCCTTATCTGGTTCGCTGGTGAGTGACGGTCGGGGAGCGGATGCTGGGGAGCGACGGTCGGAGGTGGTCAAGGAGCGGTTGTTAGGGAGCGTCAGCTGGAGACGGTGGTCGAGGAGGCGGCCTAGGAGGAGGAGGCTGGGACAAGAAAAAAATAGATAAGGAGGTGGCCAGACTTGTGAGCGGCGATCTTAGGTCAGCCAAAGGTCGGTCGAGATTCGTAAACTGTGAGCTCCCATAGGTTTAATAATTTAGAAGTAGAAAGTCCAATTTTTAGTTAACTAATACCTAAATTTTGAGAAAATAAATTCATTAATTTTTATAATCAATTTTATCTCAAATAGCATATGAGATTACCAAAATAATCTTCGCTCACTACAAACTTCCAAAATCACTATAAAGGATAATAATTTTCACTCCACACTAAAACACTCCACGCACCCCGTCAAAAAAAAAGCTTAAGCCTATTTTGTTCATCCAATTCAACCCAATCAAATATAATGTGATAGTCCATGATCAAAAGGATTGATTACTTTTGAATGAATTTTGTGCTATTTACATGAATTGAATATAATGTAATTGCCTTTCTTGTGGCTTATGTTTCCTTTTCATGATGTTTGTTTCATGTTGATTGATACTTGGTTTTATTTCCTTCTGAGAGATTGTGTACACTGAGTAATTGGGATGGGAGAAGGAGTTTTATTATTCGGGTTCAGTGTTAATCGATTGAGTTGGATGGGGTAGGTGGGGTAGACTTAATTTGTTTTGATTTTTTAATACAGTGGGTGGGTTTCTTTTAATATAGTGAATTTGGAGTTCTAAAGTGATTAAGGGATATTTTGGTACTTCCAAATATCATTTAAGATAAAAACTGATCTTAAGAATTAATGAGTTCGATTTCATAAAATTTATTGAGAAATTAACGAAAGGAACTTTTGAATTGTTCCCCTTAAATGGTCTCATCCATAATAAATTCTCTTTTCTTTCTTCTTATTTGGGATATCATGACAAGTGGATCCGTCTTATCCATCAATTGCCAATACCATGAGATATTGATCGAAACTCAAACCGTGATTAAAAAAAAAAACCATGCTCCTAATAACAGAAGAGCCTTTTTCTCTCGTCCTGTAATAGCCAAATTTTGTTGTGGCTATTCTCCACCACCATTAGGTTAAAAACCCAGAGATCCCTATATATGTTCCCACCAACCAAAGATTCCTGCAGAACAAAAAAACATATCTCAATGCATACAATCCAGTGTAATAAAACTACGTAGCAGCTTCACGACCAAAAAAAAAACTACGTAGCAGTTATATTCTCCATGATCATGGATTTGTCCTTATCTTCGAGACCTGTCTCTATCGCATCGTTGATTTTGGCAATTGCAATAGTTGGTTCCCATGCAACGGGTGAGGAACATCACAAATTGTTCAGCCCCGGACCTTGGAAGAATGCTCATGCCACCTTCTATGGAGGCTCGGACGTAATGGAATTCGGTATTAGCCTCTCTCATTTCTTTCTGTCTCTACTTTTGACGAATAAGGAGTCGGCCCAACCGGTAAAAGAGCTTCGATTCGATCAAATATGGTCACAAAATATGAACAGCTTTGGATTAGTCCTTGTCCAACATAATATGATCGATCACAACAGAAATTTCAACTTCATTTTGCATAATTAACACCATAAAGTACAGATAAAACAACCGAGAAATCGATAATCTGATTATATTCCCTACTTAATTCTTCTTTTTTTTCTTGTAGGTGGAGCATGCGGTTATGACCAAGAGGCGATGCAGAGTTTCTATGGCATGAACACCACAGCTACGAGCAACGTTCTCTTCAGCGATGGAAAGGGTTGCGGAAGTTGCTACGAGATCAAGTGCGCGAATAGCCCGCAATGGTGCAAGCCAGGGCAGCCCTCGCTCAACGTCACCGCGACTAACAACTGCCCCCCGAATTACAACCTCGCGAGCGACAATGGCGGATGGTGCAACCCACCACGTGAGCACTTCGACCTCGCCCGTCCTATCTTCAACCACATTGCTGACGAGAAGGCGGGCATCATCCCCGTTGAGTACCGCAGGATCCCGTGTTCGACTCGAGGAGGCATCAGGTTTACCATAACAGGGAACCATTACTGGTACAAGGTGATTGTGTCCAACGTTGGGGGAGCTGGAGATGTGACCAGCGTCCAAGTAATGGGCCACGACGAGGAGGAGCTAACGTGGACCGAGTTGGAACATGACTTTGGTGCCAATTGGAAGACGAGTGCAATCTTGGAAGGGCGATCGTTGACCTTTCGAGTTGGTACCAGCGATGGGAGGTTCTCTACTTCTCGGAATGTCGCCCCCGAGGACTGGCAGTTCGGCCAGACTTACGTCGGGGAGAACTTCCTGTGAAAAATCGAAACTCGTCGGAGGAGCAACTTGAATTTTGTATAGGGATAAGGTTTTTTATATGTTGTGTTTGACTGAATGTGGGAAAAGTACAGAACATGGCTGCTTCTGTTGTATTCCCGCCAAACCAGTTCCACTGCTAACCAATTTTGTATAGGGCTGCTTCTGTTTCTGTTGAGGGGCAAACTCTTTATATATTATGATTACATCTTACTTACTATAGTAGCTCCCGTATCGAGATTGTAACAGTCGACCTCGAAAAAATCTAACGAGAAAAATTCACAATAGGAAAAAAGTAACTCAATGAGAACTACGTGGTTTCCCGCTTCACATCCTTAAACCCCTCGAATTTCATATTTGTGGGTATATTAATGCTAGTACTGTGTTCCATCCCCATAAGCTCTTTGGAAAAAGATTATTTTCAAGTACTGTTCTATTACGTAATTATTTAGAAGGAGAGGAAGAATATATAAAAGAGGAGTCAACAAATTTGTGACGAGGAAGTGAAACGAAATCGGAAACGGTTTTATTAGAGAAGAACGAGCTTAGCCATTGAAGCTGCTCGGAGGAAGAAGGAGATGAGCGGTTATTTTCCAACTAGAAAGCTCAGAAAAAAAAAGTGTACAGATGTAGTCTATTTATAGTCCTGATCAGTTAAGTACTGCTTAGTCACTGAAATGACTTATCCACGTCAGCTTCAGTGTTGAGCTGGGCCCATTTATTACGGAGATGGGCTCCCACGCGTGTCGCATGATTAATTGAGTCCAGTCCCGTTCTTCAAGCATTGCACCAGAGAAGCAGTATGCTTCAACACGCCCCCATAAGCTGGGCAATGGATGTCAATGAAACCAAGCTTATTCGTAAGAAACTCGAACCGAGTAGCAGTAAGATTTTTAGCGAATAAGTCAGCAAGTTGGAACTGGGACTTCATGTGGAACAACTTGATGAGAATTTGTTGAACTTTTTCACGAACAAGATGACAATCGAGCTCGATGTGCTTCATTCGTTCATGAAAAATCGGGTTTTCTGCAATATGGATTGCAGACTTATTGTCGCAGTACACCAAAGTTGGATCACGATGATGAATGCCCAAATCTTGTAGCAAAAATACAATCAACTGAACTTTGCATGTTGTGGCAGCAAGAGCTCGATACTCAGCTTCCGAAGATGAACGGGAAATAATAACTTACTTCTTGGCTTTCCAGGAGACAAGAGAATCACCAAGATAGACACAAAAATCAGTGACCGAGCGCCTGGTATCCACACAAGAGGCCCAATTGCTGTCAGAATAGGTTTTAAGCTGTGTTTTCTTGGAATGTTCTTCTGGTGTAGTAAAAGCTGTCAATTGAGCACCTGAAGTTGTACTATAGAACAGACCCTTGCCGGGTGAGCCTTTAATGTACTTTAGAACGTGATAGGTAGCCGTCAAATGCGTGTCACGCGGAAGAGTAAGAAACTGGCTTAGCTACTGGACAGCGAAGCTAATATCTGGTCTGGTGGCTGTAAGATATAACAACTTGCCAACCAACCGTCGATAGTGAGAGGAATCCTCCATGACTTCCTTCCCATCTATAGTGACTTTGATGATTGGCTTGCCATCAGCACCATAGGCTAAGGTATCTAGTAAGGTGCTACAGGAAGAACTGAGCTTATAACTTAAATCCATAGGTGCGCACCTAGGCTTGTATCCCAAAAAACTAGCATCCTTGAGAAGTTCTAAAGAATATTTCTTCTGACAAATGTGCATACCAGAAGCATTACGAGCCACCTTCAAGCCAAGAAAGTATTTAAGTGTACCAAAGTCCTTAAGCTTGAGAGTTTGCTCAAGATGATGCTTGGTCTCAGTGATGCTTGGTCTCAACGTAGACTAGGAGCACCGTGAAAGAGTCAGATCGTGTGAGAGTGAAGAGAGAGTAGTCACTTTTGGATTGTAGAAAGCCAAATGCCAAGAGAATAGAAGTCAACTTGGCAAACCATTGTCGACTAGCCTGTTTTATCCCATATAATGATTTGCGAAGGTGACAAACCTTGCGAGAATTCGTAGGAGAGACTGGAAGACCTTGTGGTAATGCCATGTAGACTTCCTCTACCAAATCACCATGAAGGAAGGCGTTATTAACATCCAATTGCTTAAGGATCCAGTTATGTTGGATAGCAACAGCAAGGAGAGTACAGATCGTAGTCATCTTGGCAACAGGGCTAAACGTATCAAAATAATCGATACCCAGAGACTGAGTATACCCTTTGGCAACTAAGCAAGCATAATACCTCTCAATACTCCCATCAGCCTTATGCTTAATTTTGAACAACCATTTGCTGCCAATAGTCTGTTTCCCAAGAGGAAGATCAACAAGTGTCCAAGTATTATTTTGTTCAAGAGCTGAGAGCTCCAAATTCATAGCAGCGATCCAACAATAATCTTTAACAGCTTGTTCATAGGTCTCAGGTTCTGTTTGACTAATAATAGAAACACTAAAGGCTCGAAAAATAAGAGAAAGATGTGAAAAAGTGAAATAGGACTGCAAAGGATAATGAGTGAAAGGAAAAGACTGACCTGAGGGAGTCTTGGCAAGCCGTGTGGTGAGAATCTCATGATCAAAGTCTTGGAGATAAGAGGGTATAGTTTTAGGCCGTGTAGATCGTCTAGGTGGAGGTGAGTGTGGACGGGATTAAGGCTGAATGGGATATGAAAGGTGTGCATTTTCCTGATGTTCAATAGCAGTAAGGGGTTGTGGGTGTGGAGATTCAATTGGCTAGACAGGCTGTAATTATGAATTCTGCAGACCTGGAAAAGCAGAGTGCTACAAATTCTGCAGAGCTGCTGGTGTCTGCTCATTCTGCAGATTCATCGACTGCATTTGTGACAAAGTCTGAAGACCTGGCATTTGTTGCAGAGTACTGTCCTGGAAACTGGGGTCGTCAAAAACTGCAGGAGATATGGTTGGTGATGGGGTAGGAGAGGAAATTGAAATGGGAGTATGGAAAGGCTGATGGTTATAGGTTGCAGTATAGGAAGCAATATGCTGAAAGGGGAAAATTTTCTCATAAAAAATCACATCTCGAGAAACCACCATCTGTTGTGTCTCCAAATTATACAATCGATATCCTTTGATTCCATCAGGAAAACCCAAAAAATGTATTGATCTGCACGAGGTGTCAACTTGGTACAATGTGCAGCAAGAACAGCTGCATAACACAAACACCCAAACATGCAAATGTGTGCATAACTTGGTTTCTTTCCAGTCAAAACCTCAAATGGAGTGTGGTCTGCCAGAGATGTGCTAGGTAACTGATTGATGAGATAAACGGCAAAAGTGACTGCATCACTCCAAAAACACGTAGGCATATGGGCCTGAATGATCAGATCACATGCAATATTCAGTATATCTTAGTGTTTGCGTTCCACTCGCCCATTCTGTTGTGGCGTATACACGCAACTGAGCTCATGAACAATTCCATTTTCTCGATAAAACTCAGTCATGTCAAACTCTCATCCTTGATCGAATCGTATCCTTCGAACTTGTTTATCATACTGGGTTTCACCATCCTGCAAAACTGATCGATAAGGCCTCGAACAGATGCTTTATCTTTCATCAAATAAATCCAAACAAATCTTAAATGATCATCCACTATTGTCAAAAAATACGAATATCCATTATGAGATGGTTCATTATACTTGTCCCAAATATCCATGTGAACCAAGTCAAAACAAGCATCAGCGATAGAATCACTAGGCTGAAATGGCAACCTCTTATACATTGAGAAGTGGCATATTTCACAATGTGTAGGCTTATTAACAACAACTGAAGAATCTAAACGACTAATTTGTTCCATTCGGGGCCAAGAAATATGGCCAAGTCGACAATGCCAGATATCCAAGTCTGGTTGCTGATAGGTGCTGGTTGCAAGCGAGGAGTTAGTGACTGGGAAAGGTGGGTTTAGGTGGTTAGGTTGGTTTAGGTCAAGAAAGTAGAGACCATGAGATTCCACAGCTTTACCAATCACCCTCGAACTGATGTGGTCCTGAATAAGACAAACCGTGTGAGAAAAATGAAACTGAAAAGAAAATGATGATGCCATTTTACTGACAGACAACAGATTGAAGAAAAAACTGGGTACAAGAAGCACATTGAACAGATACAAATGCTCAGAAAGCTTTATAGTACCGATATGAGTAGCAGATAGCTGATGATCATTTGGTAAGGTAATGGCTATGTTGGTGATAGGATGTAACTCAGTAAAATACTGAGTAGAACAAGCAATATGGTCAGAAGCACCCGAGTCTATAACCCAAGTACTAGGAGGACATGATAGAACTACACAGGTTCTATGAGAAAGGGAAAAATGCTTACCAGAGAAAGGATTTTGGAGAACAGAATTGACATGGGTATGACTTGGGGATGGTGTACTAGGAGCTGAACACTTAGCCTTACCAGACGATTGCTGAACCATTGCTACAAGGGTGGAGAATTGTTCGACAGATAATCCCAGCTTGTCAAGACTCTGGTTCACACTCTGCACTTCGACAAAATTAGTCCTCTCTCGAGAAGCAACTGTAGGATGCTTTCCCTAAGAATCACACGATTCCCCAGAATGAACAGAACCTGCAAATGAGCTATTAACACTGCCATAAGACGAACCAGATGATCCATAGCCTGACTTATTTGTGAACCTAAAATTGGGCGGGAAGCCATATTTTCGATAGCATTTCTCAACCGTGTGACCCTCCTTGTCACAGTAAGTACACATTGGCTTCTTCCCATCATTCCAAGGCTTTCTCTGAGTAAACGAGGACTTTCCAGAACCATCAAAATTCAGCTTCACAGATCCAACTACGGCATTGCCATGACCAGAACTCAACAACTGCTGCTCGTGTTGCAGATCAAGGTACAGCGTTATACTCATATTGGGAAGAGGATCGACTAACATAATTTGAGAACGAACAGTGTTATAGTTATCATTTAGTCCAATTAGGAATTTGATCACTTGATCATGCTGCAAATATACCCTAATTGAACGAACTGAATCATAATCAGATGATCCCTTCTCAGTATCCAAGCATCTGCACAAGGTAGTAGGACGATACTGACAAAACTGATCCCAGAGAGTCCAAAAAGTTGTATAATACTCCGTAACCGAAAGGCTGCCTCGCTTTAAGGTGCAGAGCTGCATCTGCAGCCTGGCAATCTGGATCGAGTCTCCAGTACCAAATTGCTCTTTCAAGTCCTTCCAAACCTCTGCTACAGTTTCTAATCCATTGAGACTCTGAGCAATCGAAGGTTCTACAGACATCATTAACCAGCTAATGACCATATTATTGCAACCTTCCCACTCTAAGTAGTCATCATCACCAAAATCAGGTGCCTTAAAGGTTTCCTCAACCAGTGGCCATTTCTTCTTAGATCTCAAAGCTCGTTACATGTACTTACTCTAGCTATGGTAATTAGTGTTACTAAGCGGTGGTGAAACTAAGACGGAAGTAGGATTCTCGCTAGGGTGTATATAGAAGAGTGAAGTTTCTCGGATATTACCAGGATTAATCACAGTTGGAGCTATATTAACCAAATTCAGAGAAAATGGAGGGACCGATTTACGATCTTCGGGCCGTGGCACGTTTCTCGCCATTAAAGCTTGTTTGAAGCTTCGAAGTGGTGAAAAGTCCAGGATTGACTTAGGCTTGCTTTAGCCTAATGCTCTGATACCATAACAAATTTGTGACGAGGAAGTGAAACAAAATTGAAAACGGTTTTATTAGAGAAGAACGAGCTTAGCCATTGAAGCTGCTCGGAGGAAGAAGGAGATGAGCGGTTATTTTCTAACTGGAAACCTCAGAAAAGAAAAGTGTACAGATGTAGTCTATTTATAGTCCTGGTCAGTTAAGGATTGCCTAGTCAGTGAAATGACTTATCCACGTCAACTTCAGTGTTGAGCTGGGCCCATTTATTACGGAGATGGACTCCCACGCGTGTCGCATGATTAATTGAGCCCAGTCCCGTTCTTTAAGCATTGCACCAGAGAAGCAGTATGCTTCAACATGAGCTAATCCTCTTTTCTCTTAGTTAGAGGCAGAGAAAATGGTGGAGAGTGTGATGGGGTGAGGGATGTTGTTGGAGTGGTTTAACTAAGTGTGGCTGGTGAATTGCAAATGGGTCAGTATTTACATATATTTCATCACTTATTTTATAAGTCTTATGTTTTTAATATTGGATTTTACATAAAAATTAAATTTGATGCATTAAAAATTCAATTTGAATTCGTTCGGAGATGAATTGAATACGGTTCAAGATTTTTAAAATTCATCGAATTGACAAATTCAATTCAAATTTGATACGAGTCAGGTTCGAGTCAAATTTATCCGTAATATGTATTAAAAAATTAGCTATTTAAATACTATAAATACCTTTTTCCATTCTTCAAATTTACACTATCTCATTTCAACTCTTTACTTCTTTCTATTGATAATTTGATCTATATAAGTTATCTCTAAAATTTTACTAATTAGTTTTGATAGTCTTAATATTACTCATATTATTATTTACATTATTAGTCACATTATTATTTAATTATGCCATTAAGTAGAGCTAACAAGTCATTAATGTCCAACATATGATCCTCGGGAGGTGACATTGATGTTCAATATATGCAACCCAGAAAATTCACTATTTAAATATTATAAGTACCTCTCTCCGTTCTTCAAAATTTACACAATCTCATTTCAAATCTTTACTTCTTTTATTGAAATTTTATCTATATAAATTATCTCTCAAAGTTTACTAATTAGTTTATTAGTCATATTATTATTTATATTATTATTTATATTATTAATCACATTACCATTTAATTATGTCTTTAAGTAGAGCAAACAAGTCATAAATGTCTAATACATGCAACTCGGGAGGTGACATTGATGTTCAATATATGCTACTTAGAAAATTCACTATTAGACAATTTGACAAAGAAAAAAAAATTGCTAGTCAAGAAGTCGATATTAAAAATTGTGCTTAGATAATGGTAATAAATTATCCATTACAGTTTTTGAAAAAAAAATTCTATTCTATTACATTCTTCCTAGCTACTATTTACATTTCTATTACACTAGTCTATTCTATTACATACCTTTTCAAAAAAAGTCTGTTCTATTATATTCTTCTTTGGGCCATGCCCATTTTTATATGCCTTGCCTTCTTTCTTCTAGCACCAACTCCTAAGACCCATGGGCGATGATGTGAAGTATCATGGCCTTCACACTCTAGAAGGTGAAGCCATTGCTGGATAGAGATAATGATTGTGTCCTCTTGTGTGGACCATCCAACCGGCCCACACCAGATGGCCCCTTACAGCCCTGTGGACTTTACTACTTTGGTTGGTCATGGTCATTTAGAGCGTTTGAGTAGGCGACCTAATGTTCCACAGCGGCAACAAAATGCAGCTGCCACGCCAGGGTTTCTTTCTTTCTCTTCGTTGTTTCTTCCTCTTCGTTGTTTCTTCGTTGGTCTTTATTTCCCTTTCTTCCGCAACAAGGAACAACGGTCATAAATTTAAGTTTGTTTCTGCGCAACGTTAATAAATTTAACCTGAATTTGTTTTTTAATTTTATGTTTAAAAAAATTACATTGTCTTTATTTCCTAGTTAGGACATCCAATAAAATTAGAATTGTACCATTGTTTGGTTAGACAAATCGAATATTCGTGTAGCAAAAATAGCTGATTGTAAATTGTTGAATATCAGCATACTCAAATATATTTATTTTTTCATCAAAACTATAATTTATTATATATGTAAAACTGCCAAAAATTTGTTTCAATTGCCTATTTTTCTAAATTGCTGATTGTAAAGATGCCAAAACTTCGTTTGAAGTTATGAGTCGACCGAGTTGCGGTTGACAGATTTCGGTAGGAGAGCCGCATATTTAATTGCCTATTTTTTTAAATAAATTTATACATCAAATAATTACATCTTGTTAGGATTTAAACCGTAAATTTTCGTCAAACTATGTTATATCTTATGCTTGCCTCGATGACATAAAATTGAGAAAGAAAATAATGAATTAACCATGCAGGTTAAATATCTGCTCCAATTTAACCAATGATATAGGAACATAAACAGACCTAGAAATATCTCGAGACACTCTCAATTGGGTATCACTTCACCTCCCAAATACCCTAATAGTATTATTTTTTTCCCGAAGCACCTCTATTTCGTATATTCGGCACACCAAATTTTAACGCAATTATATATATATATATATATATATATATATATATATGGTTAATACTTAGTCCCAAATTATATTAATCTTTAGAGTCCAATAAGAGCAGATCCTCTAATTGGTGGGGAGGATCGGTTACAACATTGTCCAAAATAGTAGCTAATCTAGTAGCTTTTGCCAATCAATCTGCAACTTCAATCCACATAATTTGTTCCAGGGGAATTCGAAACTTCATTAACGGGCATTTAAGCTTGATTGAATTTGAAACATATTATTAAAATAAATTTATCTTCGGAGGTTAACAAGAGTAATCTAACATATTTTGGGTACAGATAAAGTCACACGTGACAAATTATGTGCACAAGCTAAACGTGATTCCGTGGAAATGGAACCCATCTTATCTTAATAAAAGGCCTCTTAAAAACGCACGTTCCAGGTGGCACGCATATGGGTTTCAGTTCCCTTTCTTCAAGTGGAAGTTCCCTGTCAAGTGCTAGAAAGACATTCTACAATCTGCATAGTGACGTGGCATTTTCACCCTGGGGGTGGGTCCCATGTGATGTTCCTAGCGCCGACAGATTGTATACGACTGGCATTTTCGCCCTGGGGGTGGGTCCCATGTGATGTTCCTAGCGCCGACAGATTGTATACGACTGTTATTTATATTTATATATATATAACAAAAGAATGAGTTGTTGGAAATTTTTAGCCGGCGCAGCAGAAACCACAAATAAAATCTACCGAGATAATTAAATACTGTGGCTAAAAAGAACCCCGAGGATAAAATGGTACATCAACAAAAATCTCACAAATTTATTATCACTCAAATAATATACGCTCGATATTTTCTCTCTTATTTTTCTCTCCACTTCTCCGGGTGGAACTCTCCTCTTTCCTTACAACGGATTTCTTTTCCTTCTTTTTGGGATAGATTACAACGTAGGAGCCAAGCTCCTTTTATGCTAAAACACTTGCATAAAAAACAAATCACATTTAATACAAATCTAACTAAAGTCTCAGGGGAAGATTTTCCCAATCTACGCATGCGATTGACTTTTGTTTTTTTTTCTCTCTCCATTTATTTGCCAAGATTTGTCCACACCCAATTGCACCGTTTTGCTTGACTTCTTTGTTCTCCCATTTATTGAGCTTGGCTCTGGGTCAACGGAACTCAATGGCGGCCTTGTCGTAAGCCCAGGCTGCCTCCTCCGCGGTGTTGAACGTGCCCAACCAGGCCCGGAGTGGGTCCCTTATCTCCGCGGCCCATTTCCCCCACGGCCTCTGCCTCACCCCTCTGTAGTTCTTCTTCTCCCTCTTCTTCCTCCCCACCATCGCTCTCTCTTTCTTCTTCGCCTCTTGGTGATGACTAGCACTAGGCGGGAAGAAGTTGCATCCGAGGCAGCCATTTATCCTGCTGACCTGACACGTGTCGGGTTCCGGCACGACGAAACTCGCCTCCTCCGGGAAGGCGGGAGCTGCGGATGTGGTCCTGAGCGCGTTGACCATGATCACGAGTTCCAGCTCGTGGGTCAATCGAATTGGTGGCTGGGATGGCGGTGGATGAGGCGGAGAGTAACCGTTATTGGTGGCGGTGGCGGAGTGCTTCGGTCGCTTGGGAGACTTCTGCATGTGTGAAGCTGTTCAAATTTCTTTTTCTTATTGTTCTGTTTCTGGTCTGGTTAATTCTTAATTTAAGAGGGTAGGAGGAGTTAATTGGATCAATTTAAAGTAGAAGGTAGTAATTGTCCTTTTCGAATAAGTAGAGGACCATCCTTATTTCTTGATATTTTGAACACTAAACTTTCAATAAAATTTAAATGAGACAACTTGAATCATATATAGTTCACCATAAACTTAATACTTACATGACCAAAAAAAATGTAATACTAAGTAAAATTCTGATTATTAGTACAACAAGTTAATGCTGAAGGAAATTTCCCTAAAATCTGAAAGAAAAAAAAATCTCAAACCAGTACCACGCATTTTTGGGGCAGCTGCTATATTTATTTCAGGAGCGGGAAATTACTCTTTTATAGGTGGTTTTCCAACTACGTGATTGGTGACGATGCTTTTTTTTTTCTAATTTATGCGGGGCATTTCTGTCCAACAAAAACCTCAAACTTAGAAAACCTGAGAGAAAACTTTAGCAAGAAAATCAGGGAAACATATTCTCAAACTACTCTCACGCGTGCCCAACTACTTAGATAATGAGAAAAGGAATATGCCAAAATAGATACTCATTTAAACTGGGGTTTTGAGATATTCAATATTTTGATTAATTCAGATTTAAATATAGTATAATTTTTTGAAAAATTTAAATTTAAATTTTTTTGACTAAAATACAATAATTTTCTTTTCAGTTGGTCTAATGGTGCAATCATTTCTACCTCATAATGAATTTGGTAGTTTCCGTATTGCATGTGGGAATTAAATAAGACAAGGATCTTAATCGTATCTTTGCGTTAGGTTTCAATTGTTGTTATATAATGATTGACTTGACATCTCATCTTCAACACAGTTTGCCCTTTTTATATGATGAAAGAAAATTGTCTCACTTGACCCCAAAAAAAAGAGAAGAAATTGTCTGATGTCTAGCCAACTTTATTTATTTATTTATTTTTCAGTATTCAAACTCTCACTCGTACTTCAATCTGACCAAAACAAAACAAGTCTGAGAAAGCCCAATCCCATATGCTTCACACTATCTAAACTACAACGAAGATTCACAAATGAGAAGAGAGAGGAAGAACGAAGCTCGAACGAGCTGAAATGAGCTAAAAGCGAAGAAGATCCAATTTGGAGCTCTTAGAGCTAGTAACCGCCATATCTAGATTGGGAAATTTGTATGTTATGATTACAATGATTAGTTACTCTAATGGTTCTTATATCCAAAAGAGAAACTGCCAGGTGGCAAGCCAGCACAGGACGCGTATGGCTAAAGAACAAAACGATCATAGCTATTTCTACACGCTTTCAAGTAAGACCTCGCATCTCTGCCAAAATATTAGTTTAGTCACCGAAGGCCGTGTAGTTCTGCAGAATCGTCCTTCTCTCCTTCTTTGCCTTCAATGACCTCCGACGCCTTGATTGTTAGACCCCCGTAAGCTGGACTATGAATGTCCAATAGTCCAAGCTTATCGACACAATACCCTGTAACACAACGCCGTGTATCTACACAAGTCGTATAATCACTATCCGAAAATGCCTTCATCTGCAACTGATTAGAAACAGGATAGAAGAGTCCTTTCCCTGGGCAAGACTTCAAGTATTTCAGCACTTTATATGTTGCCTCGAGGTGTGCTTCATGTGGTTTAGTCAAGAATTGACTCAGCTGTTGCACAATGTAACAAATGTCAGGCCGTGTCCCTGACAAATACAATAATTTACCCAAAATGTAAGATG
The DNA here is from genome assembly GCA_963995505.1 of Hypericum androsaemum. Classification (NCBI taxonomy): domain Eukaryota; kingdom Viridiplantae; phylum Streptophyta; class Magnoliopsida; order Malpighiales; family Hypericaceae; genus Hypericum; species Hypericum androsaemum. The sequence continues at coordinate 13,058,428 of OZ023195.1, forward strand.
GAATCTGAGGCCCATTAGATATTTCCTACTATCTAATTCTCGTTTCTTTCATAAGCCCTTATTATTATTATTTTTGGTGAGAATCATCAGCCCATATTACTTCTTTAATGTTTCTGTATTATTTTAGTTCAACTTGAAATCTATTGGTATGAGTGATAAGTGATTTGGATATATTTTTAACACTACTTAGTATATGATTGATTATGCTGACTAATTTAAGTTGGAGTCGAATAATATCTTTAAAAGATGTAAAAAGTAAAAACTCTTCCAATAACTATTTACCGGTTACGCATTTTCAAAGGCTCGAATTTGACACCTCATTAAGTTAGATTAACTTCATCGAGGGTTATTAATTACTTGTTGGTAATGAAGATAGGAGTTGGCGACGTGTTAACGTTTTAAGAGCTCACCACCTGTAACACTTGACTAGACGATGTTGTATATATTTGTATTATAGTATTGCATTTTGTCATTTAGTCTATTTGTCATCTAGAGTAGAAGTTTGAGCATACTAGATAAGTTATAAATAAGTGAGTCTATTGGGATGCTAATTAAGCTTAGCTTTATTAGTTCAAATCTTATATATATTATATATATAAAAGAAAGAAAGAAAGAAAATAAATATTAAATAAAGGGAGAAAGCGGATGTGTCTCTTCGTGAGTTGCACACCTCTTCGACTTGAGTTGTGACTTTTCGGTGCATTGGATCTTTTATGAGAAATGGTTGCCACCCTTCGGGAACAATTCTTGAGTATCTATAAATACTCAGAAGAGTTCCGAAAGCCGTAACTAGAGAAAATATAATCCTCCCTCCTATGAATTTTTTTCTTCCTTTTCCTAGTTCAACTTGCGATTCTTTCTTTAAGAAATTCGTAAGAGTGTAACTTACGAATTTCGAGTGATATAGGTTTCGTATCCTAGAAGGTTAATTCCTTGAGACCATTTATACCATAGTAGAAAGAATTAATACCTTTAAAGATAGCATCATTTTTCGGTGTGTCTAACCTATTTTTAAACTCCATTACCTACAAAAATATACAAGACGAAACCAAAGAGTCTATCTAAAACTCGATTGTCTAAGTCTTCCTGCGAGGTTTCAAGTTGGTAACCAAATGATGGTCTTCCTCTAAAACAAGGCCATATCAAGCTCAACATGAAAACAACTGCTTGCGGCTGCCCCCCTCACTTTGGAGTTCCAGTTGCCGTGTTGTTATTTTCCGCTAAAGTAACTAGCATTAGCTAGCTGATATCACTTTGTTGTAAATTACGTATCACTTAGTGGGAGAAATTGAAAACCATAGATACGTTAACATGATCTATGTGATCTCAAACAGCCGCAAATAACAATTAGGTAATTTTTATAGGGATGGCAGAAATACACATACCTTAAGGGTCGGACCCTACCCTTACCCTACGGGTCTAGGGTATGTTGACTTTGACTGGGTCTAGGGTAGAGTATGGGTATGTGTCCATATTTAGAGGTAGGGTCTAGGGTAGGGTATGAATCCATAGCTAGACCCTGTGGGTCGGACCCTACTCTTATATTTTTACCCTATTTTAGACTCTACCCTAATTAGACTCTAGTTAGACCCTTGTTAGACCGTATTGATAATATATATAATATACTTTACGGTTAACTTTAACATATTTATTATTTTATTCCGCAACTACCTTAGAAGATGTCGTGAATGATGGATCAATAGAAGCTGACATGCTATATTTTTCTTTTGTTGAATTGTTTATGTACTTCAAACTCTAAAAAAACTTGGACTATTGAAATTAAAGTTGCAAAATTTGATGTTTCATCAATTTTGTATTGAATGTTGATGTGTAACATAGTAGATGTCTTGAATTTATTTAAATTTTATATAAAAATTAAGTTTTGATTAAAAATTATCAAAATGCAGAACGTTAAAGGGTCGGACCCTACAGACCCTGGATCTCCAGGAGGGTAGGGTATGAATCTAACAATAAAAAATTTGTAGGGTCGAGAGTAGGGTATGGGTCCATCCAAAAAAACTAGGGTATGGGTAGGGTCCTATCAATATCCTACCCTACCCTACCCATTGCCATCCCTAGATTTTTACCCAAAAAATATTTGGCCTAACCGTACAAAGAGTACAAAATTTGACAAAAATCAGGGTTTGTATTTGGTGGAAAATAAATTGACCTTATTAAACATTAATTTTTCTGAGTTAAATTGACATTAGCCCATATTCGTGGGAAGATTTGGAAATTCCATCGTAAAAGAACAATCAAATCAGATTTTATAATTATCAATTACGAGCATATTAGCACTAATACACCGAATCACATAAGAACTTTTGAAATTAAATAGAATTGGATGAGATATTACTAAAATAAATGACTTGAAATTCCTCGTATTTCACCCCTCTTGCAAAACTTACCCAAAAAATCGTTATGCTGACCACATTTCAGGGACCCGTCGCTTTGAGGCCATCCCCCACAAACCCACTAAATGGTGACTGGTCTCTTTGGGTTGCCCAACCCCAAGAACACAACCAACGAATCTGCGACTTTAATTTAGTGAGAGAGGAGGCCCTTCCATTCGCTGAATTGAAACCACTCTAGCTGTCATGCGTACCAAATCGGGTGCAATCATGTTGATTTCCCATAATATTGGAGGCGTGGCACTAAATATTAACATCGGGTGTGTTTGTTGAAATAGATTGGAGGGGTAGATAGTAGATTAGAAGTAGAAAGTAGAAAATACATGTTTGGTAAAATAGAAGATTGGGTAGTTATTACAATCTACTAGTAGATAGTAGATTAGGTAGTTATTCTTTTATTTTATTTTTATAGTTTTGGTCTGGGGTGAACATTCGGATAATCCGAATTTGAATTATCCAAATTTCTTATTATCCGAAATATATGAGTTAAGTATTTTTCGATCCGAATCCGAATAAAGAATTATCAATAATCCAAATTTTTTCCTGTCCGAATCCGAATCCGAATCCGAAAACAATTTGGATATCGGATATCGGATTTTTTTCTCACCTTTAGTTTTGGTTGCATTTTTTAAATAAATTTATTTTTCCTAAAGATAATATTTTTAAATTATTTTATTTCTAATATCAATCTAATTAATGATATCTATTTTTTAATTCCAAAAGTCATCTAACCGAACATAAAAATATTTTTGGAGAATAAAATTCTCAATAGTAATATCGGATAAAAAAGTTGTAATAATTATTTTTTAAAATATCAAAAAGAATAAATATAAAATTAACAGATAATTTTTTCCACATTCCTAATATTTTTTAAACTATGTGTATAAATAAAAATGAAATTATTCAGTGTATTTGAAATTATATGATATTGCATATTATATGTTTGATCATAAAAATTTGATGTTCTTTATATTTTATAAAGTAATAGGGCAAGTAAAATCAAGTAAAAACAAGAAAAAGCATGAAAAAGCATGAAAAAGTAAGAAAAAGCAAGTAAAAGCAAGAATAAGCAAGTAACAAGAAGAAAAAGAAAGAATAATTAATAATTAATTTAACCAAAAATATATAATCTACTAAATTGAATATGATATCTGTTAGTTGATTTTATCAAACACATTCTTCAATCTGCTATCTACTTTCTGCTATCTGCTGTCTACTATCTACTCCCAATCCGTTTCCCCAAAGTACATCATCAACAATTCTTGGACCCATGAAAACCATTCTGTCAATCAATTAAGTCTGACAAGGGAGTACGTGAGATTCATGTTTCAATTTGTCTTTTAATTGAAACCCATTTGAAATAACAGACTTATATTAAGTGTAAGTTGATTTATATTTCAACATTTTGCTTTTGCTTTGTATCTCGTGAAACAAAGAGTACGTGCAACCCGTTGATTGAATTGCTCTGTAATTATGTTAGATTTTATAATTAGCCCGAGATTTTAAGAATTGCTTTGTTATTATTTTAGATGTTTATAACTAGCCCGAGATTTTTTAAGATGACTATTTTTGAAATCTAACTTATTATATTAGGAATTATAAATGTGTGCACCATGAGCAATGCAATATCACCCTCCAACAATTGTAATTCTCTTTGGGGATATTCGACTCTGATATACTTGGATATTCGACAATTTTTCATTTCCACGGATAAATTACAATTGCGACTAGATGTAACTCTTACTGATTAGTACATTACATGATCTTAATCTAACCCCAACAACTGTAAAACAGCCGTGGGTCTCGAGTTAAAGGTCTGCATTCTGTAGACTAATCAATTTCACTTGTGTGCTTCCAAAATCTTGTTGAAAGTCCTTGCCGGGGTAATGGGAATGGGTCCTCTTTAAAATGTCGGACATTCTAAAATTTCAACGTCTTTTAGATTGGACATTCTAAAAAATTCAGCTATTATAGATTTTTATACCAAATTTGAAATCTTAAATCATATTATCGATCTTTTGTAATAATGTAAGATTCATATTACGGAAGTACCTGAATTTATTAACGAGGTGATGGATTAAGATGAGAATTTCGAGTAAGTTCATTGCCAGGGCAGGAGTGCACTCCGTTACCAAATGGCATGAAGGTGTTTTGCTTTGGAGCTACTTGCATTGCCCAAACCATAAAAAATATTTAATAAGCAGAAGCCAAAAAGGTAACCCAACAAATGTTCCCAACAAAATAATTAACAACTTAATTAAGAGGAATTCTGATACGAGTTATTGACTAAATTGATGCTTTTCTATTGACTAAATTTTACGTTAATGGATCGATTGTTTGGCAGAAAGTAGAAGTATTCGTTTGGTTTAAGTAAACTCTATATACTAAACTAGTTTTATATCCGTACAACATGAGTGTGATGGGGTTAAAAAATTTACATATTTGTTCATTTAAGATTTTAGATTGCATATGGAACTCGTCGTTGTTATTGTATTCAAATATCGCATGTTGACGAATTCAAAGCTCAAAAGATTCATCTACTCATTATTTTAGAATTTTGATTATAGATGGAGATCATAATCGTAAAAGAATTCAGAGTTTCGGGAATACAATTTTTTTATTTAAAAATTGAAAATTGTTAAATCACGAATATCAAGGCTCCCAATATGGTCGCGCATAGATAGGCAAAAAATTGCGGAGATCCACATATTGTGACTACTATGGCCGGCTTTCACTTGGACGTGCATGTAATTCGTATGACCGTTGTTAAATCTTATAGATGAAAATGGTTTATATAAACAGGTGTCGGTACCTGATTTTTGTGATGAAACTTTGCAGAACTTAGGTTATACAAGACACGTTGCTTTGGGTATCAACTCAACCACAACTTCTTGGACTGCTCCAGATATCGGAACCTTGAAGTTCAACTGTGATGCATCCTGGTTCGAAGATTCATCTTCTTCGGGTATCGCATCAGTTGTTAGAAACTCAGACGGCCTTCTCCTTGAAGGTTAGGCTTCGCGAATAGCAACTTCCTCTCCATTGGAAGTTGAAATGCTTGCGCTTCAGGCTACTATCAGGCTTATCCAACTTCGCTTTGATCAAGTGGCAACGACTATCGAAACTGATTGTCGGCTAGCATACATCTTCTTGACGGAACCTCACCCTTGGCAACTTGAGACACTGATTTTGGATCTCCAAAAAGATTTATGCTTGCTTCCGCTTTGTACTCTTAACCTTATTAGTCATTTGCAAAATCATGTTGCTGATTGGGTTTGTAAAAATTGTAGACTTGGTTCCTTACCTGTGGATTGGATTAGCATCCCTCCTCTCGAGCTTGATGCTCTTTTGTACGCTGACTTCCCGACTTAGGTTGTTTTAATATTACATGGTTTTTCTATAAAAAAAAGTACCTGATTTTTCCCGACAATAATCACAATAATATGGATCTTAATTAAATTATGATTATCATGATTATTCCCGCTAATTAACCCCCAAGACTATTCTCTTATTGTGTGTGTCCCTGAAGTTTGCCTGATTTAATTCTGTGGAGGGTTGTAGGTTGCTTGGGTTGATTCTGTGGCCTCTGGTCTGCCTTTTGGATCGTTTGTAACGGATGCTCTTCTGAGCCTATTTTTTAATTCATTTTACTTATATAAAAAATTGCCATATTTAAAAAAAAATAAGATAAAGAGAAATTTTCGAGAGAGTAATTACTAGCACTCAGATTGGGAAACCATGCGATCATAGAAAGGACCAGTCAACAAAATTAGAAAAAGTTAGAAACCAAATCAAGCCCTAAAGAGAACAACAGCCTTTTTTTTTTGTGAAAAGTAATTTTTATTAATCACCATAGAACATACAATCTATTTAGAATGGTATTTTCATAATTAATGTATAGAAGCTGCGTTTCTAAAAAAAAGTATAAAGCTGCAATAAAAATGAGAGGACTAATATAATGATGAGCTTCGAGATCGTGCCAATTTTGCTTTCATGAAATTGACATGAAAAAAAATAACACGGGGTCATAATGCTCCAAATGGGGATCAAAAAGTTTGAGAATACTATTGAGCTCACATCGTCACCGCTTCTGGACTAATCTTGTTTTATTAAATTTTGAACACCAGAATAATTAATTTAAATTCGAATTTTTTTAAATATAACAAAATTGTTTCAATAAGTATTTATATTGTGGATGCCAAGAGTTAAAACTTGAAATATTGATTAAAATAGCACAAATTTCTCACCAATGATCTAACTTGATGGTAAAAAGCTAAAATATATTTTTTAGACCACGTAATCATATACATAAAAAAAAATTGACTCAAATTTGTGATTTTTTAGTTCAACTTGAAAAATTAAACGTATATTTTTTTTGTTTAACTAATTGGTATCATGCCGATTGGACCAACTAATCCAACTTCGAGCATGATAGGACCTTTAAAAGATGCCAAATTTTTTCCAACAAGTATTTAATACTGCGTTAAGTGCTCGAAGACTCGAATCCGAGATCTGATTAACCGAGAATAATTTTTCCAACTATATTGTCAAAGGGTATTTGCTAAACGACACAAGTTAGTATATGATTTGACAGAAGTACATGGTTCAACCCATGACAAAGTGTAATCAAATGTACAAATTTATATTTTAAAAAAATCTTAATTACATAACTAGCAGTTGAATGCGACCAATGAAGCTATTTCTGTGAATCCATTTAGGAATTCATAAAAATTTACTGGTGAAATTTAAACTAAAGTATTGTATTTCTTAAATAGAGTCCCCGAAATATGGTAACACTAAGAATATCAAAAGCACCATATTTTAGGTACCTAATAGCGCAAATCAATATGCACCATATTGATTAGCTTATCTGAAAATAATATCAAGATCCCACGGCAATAAAACTATAGAAATGAGAGGTCTTACCAACCTATAAAAGGGAAAAAGACCCTTGCAAGGGAAACTTCATGTAATAAAAAATAACTCACTTTAGTATCATAAAAATTAGCATTTTTAACTAAGTATCATATAGTTTTTCTTTTTTTTAATCTGGTGACAAGAGGCAAAAACACTCTTAAACAAATCAGTTTTGCCTGTTGACATATTCATGGTTATTCGTTTTAATGCAACGTCATATTTTTTTTCTTTTAAGTTAAAAATCACATTTTTTTTCTGGTTAAAAAGAGCACATATTGAAACACTAATTTTCAAGAAAAGGATGTAGATCTTTTGAACATTAAAAAAAGGATAGGTCTTACTAACCTATAAAAGGAAAAAAAAACGCTTGGAAGGGGAACTCTGTTACAAAAAATCTAGGGTCTAGCTTCTGGCAAATTTCGTTGAGTCGGCGCCCATCATGTGTTATGGTGGGGATTCGGGGCCCACTCGCTACGACGGTGCGTTTCAATCCACAGGTTCTGAACCGTTGAGATCCCACAAAATTAAGTTTCCGAGATCTGAAGGCAACGACGCGTCACATCCTACAGAAGACGAACGTTCCCGGCCGTAGGGGACCAAAAAGGCCTACACGTGGGGCCGGCGCCTCAGCTGGTGCTGGCTAGCTGGAGGGGACACGTAAAATATAAAACTAACGTTTATGACGTTTTTCATAAGTGATATTTATATTTAAAAACTACTTGGTATGAAAATTCTCTTGCGAGGTTGTAATTCCTCGTCAAAAGTCAACAGCGAATTTTTTTCATATACTTGATCTGAATATTTTGAAATCGAATCATTAATAACGCATGTGTTAAATATTTATTGTAACATTCACTATTATTCAAATGTTACGTGCAATTTGAATTTTGAGTTAGATAGTTAGTTTGTTATACAAATCTCCTGTCTGTTCTGGCACAGGAAAAAAACCTACTTAGAGTAGATGGGTCGACAATTTTCCAAAGGCAGGTGGTGGGAGTCTGGAACCTATAAAAAACTTTGGTGATCCTAATTATGAAGTAGACTCTAATATTGTAAAAGAAAAGATACTAGTAAGTAACTTCTCCCGTTAACCTCTGGCTATAAATATTTATTCCCATTTCCGACCAAAATTTTGGATCCAATTGTCCCTTTTTATTGTGATTTTTATCTTGAAAAAGAGGACGAGGGATGAATGTAGAAGTTACATCTCCCTATCACCCAGTTCAAAATCATAATGCATGGGTCGGCCTAAAATAGTATACGAAAAAAACTAACTTGAAAAGAAATGTTGTAATCAGAAAGGAACCCTAATTAATCACTTTGACCATCCTCACTAATCAAGTTTAAAAGAACATAGGTACGATAAGTAAATGTAACAATAGAAGGAGAAGAATTTAAAGGAATGAAGGAATTACCACTTTATTAATTTTCTACTTAATAACAAAGAAACTTTTTGCTCGAACTACTCATTAGCCAGAAAAAGGAATAGGTCCACTTAGTTTTAATTTATCGTTCATGACATCACCAATATCCTAATGGACAAATCTTTTTGGTAAATGTACTTTATTAATAATATCGTGATATATATATCTTACCTAGTGTAGAAATTAGCAATTATCATCGATATTAATTCAATCAGCAGACAGTCGATCCAGCATCATACGTTATTCTATATTTTTTTAGAAATAGGGATGTCAATGGGTAAATTTCAAAAGAATCTGTTAGATCTAGATTTTTATTCTTTTAGTGTGGATCGACAAAATTTGGATAAGATTTAATTAGGTTTATTAATTAATGTATCTATTATTTTAATTTTTTTTATAAATAAAATATTATATTCTCCAAAAATGACCACCAAGATAGTTTACACCGATGACACCAAGGAAATCGTACTTTGCGTATCAGATAACAAACATCAGGTGAAGGTGAAGTGCGCTATCTGAATATAATCACTGAGGTAAAAAAAGAAGAGAAAATTTGGATAAGATTTTATTAGGTTTATTAATTAGTGTATCTATTCTTTAGGTTTAATATTACCTAACGAATTTGAAGTCCGAGCGTATCTTTGAACTTTTCAGATTTGAATCATAGTGGACTTTCAGATCTAGGTTTGATTGTCATCCTTGTACATAAACCTCCGACTAAAACAATTTTCGATGAGGCAAAGATTACAAAACTTTTTTTTTTTAAAGAAAGTTTCACACCACTAATTATATCACTAATTATATCTCGTGAGAATAATTTTAACTCTGAATTTTCGTCAAATTCTTCAACGCTTTATCCCGTTATACTAAATATCATCTGACAGATTAAAAAACTATGTTTACGGATATTAACGGCCTAAGCTAATTACTACCACTTGATGCAGAAATGAACGGATACGTGAACATCATTATACTCAACCTATCAGTTTCCGCTTTCTGCAATTGAAATTGGATAGCAATCAGCTGGCAAGCCTAGTTCTCTTCATCTAAAGAAAGAAAACGTTGTCCATCTCATTAGTACCATAATATGTGCAGAGTAACGTTAACAACGTCCATTATGTCTGGCCCCTTAATGCATTTTACTTGCCCAAAAAAATGTCTGACCCTTTAAAGTCTCAATGTTCGTAGCATGTCATTTTCTGATGGTACATGCCATACCCATGTGACGATTCCCATGTCTCCCCGGTCGGAACTCTGCCATATTTCAATATCATTGATATTCTTACGGGATTTAACCAACTAATTAGAGCATTAGATAACTTAAATAAGTATCAAGTTTTAATTTTTCCAATACGAATGTAGAATATCTATTAAAAAATTACCTCTTAAAACCCAACAAGGGAAGTGACGTTTTTGTAATACCCGTCATAATCGCTTTATTTTTCCCTTGAAAATCGCGACGGTTCATCGACTGAAGGTTGGCAATCGCACGAGGACAGAGTGACAAGAAGCTTTTCATAGCCCTGTGTCCAGCAGAGCGACTCCCTATGAGTGCGAGGTGTCCGAGCATTTTCGACGAAGGCGACGCCGGGGGACTTTAGGACTGGGTCGAGGAGGGTGGAGAAGTTATGGTCCAAGAGAGAGAGGAGCACCTCGAGACGCCGCCGCATAGACGCACATCTTGGTGAACAACTTCACGTCTTTCAAGTCCTTGGACGGCACCAAGTCTACTACCTTTTGAGGTTAGGAGTGAGGTTAGGGATGACTACTTTTTAAAAAAATTATATGTAAAATAGGGACTACTTTGATATTTTTCAAAAATCTACTTGGCAAGACATTAGGTATCTCTGTATGACGTGGCCGTCCAGCTAGGTTCGGAAATCGCCCGGACTGAGCAGGATCGTAGCTTGATAAATTTTGAAATAATTTAGACCTAATTAATAGTTTTTAAACCATATGGTCCTATCGTGAAAAGTGTGATATCATAGGGTACAAAATTGTACTTTTCCCTTTTACTAATTAATAAAAGTTTTTTTTCCGTAAAAAATATATATATTTGGACCAAGTCCAGATTTAGGTTGTGCGGACCCGACCTTCATGACCTTTCCCCAAATGGAGACACCTAACTCGTTAACCGAGTGGAGGACCACAAACTTTACCAGATTTTTCTATTGAATGAATGTAGACCCGTGCTAGATTCTTCGTACCCACGGTCGTATATTATCTGATATTATTTAAATCGATTTTTATGTACTAAAAGGGAGATTTACAAAAAATGAAAGTAAAAATATTGTCAAGATAAAACAATCTCTCTTTTGGTTGTATTTGACTTTCGTTAACCGGTTTATACTTCATTTATACTTTGACCAAACAAACTCGGGGAAGAAGAACTAGAAAGTATCGATTTTAATATATGATATCTAGAGTCGTGTAATATCGTAATTACTTTCTTTGATATAATATAAAGTCCACCTTTAATGGTTGTTTTCAATATTAATTCGTTACAGGGAGATGCGGTGGAATTTGGTGTGATCCAACACTAAGACCTATGTCTATGTCTGGACATCGTCTAGTCCAAGAGGAGGAGGAGGAGGAGGAGGAGGAGGAGACCACCCTTTTATACTTGTGCCTCGGAGTTCACGCAATCAGGTGGCTTGTCTCCCTCCCAATGATGGTTTTTACCTCTTTTCTTGCCTATTTATGTCTAAAGATCCCAACTTTACACATGGGTTCTTATTGATTTCCCTGCTTTATCAACTTGGCAGGTGGAAAACATGCTGAGGGACCCATCTTTGTGAAGGAGGATTGGAGGCACCCTTTTTAGCTGCACTTGTGCTGGATAAGGTTCTTTTGACTTTGCCGGTCTGGAATTTGGATGAACAAACAAAGCCTGTACTGTATATAGGTTGCTGTTCTTTTTGGTGAAAGGATAAGCCTTACCTTGTTTGGTTTAATTTGTTCGAGTGAAGAAGAACGATCAACAGTCTGAAACGAGTGTCGGATTATTGTCATGTTGTGTCTGATGAAGATGCACATCTTGCTTAGGAGCTTATTTGGTCAGTGCGGTCATATAAAAGATGATTGATTGATTCTTGATCTTGTAGTGTAGATAGTTCGTGTCAACATCATTACTCTTGTATGGAATTGAAGATTTGATCAACTTCGGGAGTTGTTTGCTTGCTGAGATAGTCGACGATGGGGAAAAGTCGAAGGATCTCCCAATATAGAGAGAGGCTGGACAGGTCACTTGCATCAGCTGATTTGAAAGATCACAATGCCTTGGAAGCCCTCGTCAGGAGTCAGCTCCAGTATTCTTCAGTTTCCGAAGCCGAAGGCAAATGTTTCCTCCAATTCCTTATTATTTCGGAGCTTGAACATATTCTGTTGTATTGTTATGTCAAATGAGCTTCTACAATTGACGGTTGTTAGCATCTGTCCAAATTATCAGATTTTAGATCACTGAATTTGCAGGATGCAGCGAGGATGTGGTAGCAAAGAGGACAGGCGAAGTATCCAACTTCATCGACATGCTGAAGAGTGCTTCTGTTCCTGACAATGGACCGTCTAGAAGTGGTGAATCATCGCATGCTGAATGGAAAGTAAGCCTTCTTAACTTACTCATTATTCAATTATTCTCTCTTGTTTTGTTTCAGTTTTTACTACAATTTCAAATTTTAATATAGTTAAGCTCATAATTTCATATATTAATAATACCAGATATGTTACTTATTTTATGTTGATGCTGGTATCTGAAAATGGACTCAGATACTAACATGATCGAAGCCTGTTTCTTGCAACAGTTAAAGGATGACAATGAAGAATACCGCGTTATGTATCGTCCTGGACCGGAGGGTAGCCCTTTTCATTCGTTACTCGTGGAAGGCTGCATAGACGGACCTGTTGATGTTTGTGAGTATTGCTTTTCTTGAAGATTGTTTTAGAACAAGGGCCTGTACATGAGCATTGATTTCAGACTTCTATATACTGATCCTATTGTATGCATCTCTTAAGCGATTTCTCATTGCAGGTTTATGCATATCTTGGGAGGCAGCACTTTACAGGAAGTGGTAAGATTTTCATTCCGGTCGATACTCCAATATTATCACGTCTAATATGAGTGATAAATGACAGTTTTGTGAGTTCTCTTATTTTGTAGTTTTAGTATTCGATCTTTTTTCTTCAAAAAAACCCTTCCTTGTTAGTTTCTGCAATGCAGGAGTGTTTTATTATCATGAGGCCTTTTGTTTTTTTTTCAGACATCTTGGTTTTCTCTTTTCGCAAACTTAAGACATCTTGGTTTTCTCTTCTCGCAAGGTGGCCTCAGTCTACCTTCCCACCGTTCAAAATAACTAAAAGCGAATGCTTGCAGCGGATTCGGTTAGGAGAACAAGTATGTCTAGTAAGGTCAGTGTCCCATAACTGAAGCATTTACTTGGAAGTCACTGGATCCTCTAACTAGAACCCTATAGCTAATGATATTGTTCATTTTTATCTGTATTTTGTGAAAAAGGATGAAAGTTCCCTGGCCAATGTCTTCTAGGGAGGCAGTTGTGCACTATTATATGTTCGAATACCTTCAGGATGATTTGATAATTGTTCTTTTTAACACGGTAATCGCTTGAACCATGAAGATCTGTTTGGCTTACAGTTCCTTTATTTCTATGTTTCAAAAGATACATTTGACAACTAATATTAAGATAGTACTCAAGGACTTCATTGCTTTTCAGATCCCAGATATAGGATGTATTGATAAAAGTACTCATGGATTTACCAAGGACGGGATCCCAGAAGCGAAAGAAGTTGTGAGAATTGATGTAGTGGGAGGTGCTGCATTGCAAAAGGTTACTGCTGAAAGAAGTTATTTTCGGTGAGTCGCAATGGTTCAAGGGGCGAAAGAGATAGCTAATTAACTTCTCTATGTAATTGATCTCGACTGGTTCCATTTTCACATAAATTCTCATCTCCTACATGTTTAAAAGCTAGAAACATGGTCATGTCTGGAGATTTTTAGTTTAGTTGCTTACATTGTCAATATGGTTGATTAAAGATAGAATCGCTGCACGCTCGTGTGTGTGTGTGTGTGTGTTGGACGTCACAATGCAGAGTAAGTGATTACATTAGCGTGAAATTTTTCGCACTTGAGGCAGGATTACACAGCTATTCCCGTGTGTTTCCTTTCCATTAATTAGCATTCATAACTGTGCAGGACAATATCAAGTATGGACATGAAGCTGGATTTTGTTCCTCCGGCCCTTATAAACTTTATCTCAAGGCAACTCATCGGCAGTGGTTTCCGACTCTATCAGAAGGTCTTGCACTTTCCTCTCTGTCATTTGATTCCTTATTTGTTCAATCTTCCACTGTACGCTTTGCCATCCGTAAACGTTGCTATCCATGGGTCATGTTCTGCTCATGCATAAACGGTAAAGTAACTGATAAGTAGTGATCTTTTAGACAACTCAAATATATCGATAATAAAGCATGACGAACTATTTTGTGACGTCGAATGTCCATAAATTTTGCAGACTGTTACTTCTTTGTCCAACTTTGACCCAGACTACAGCAAGGTGTTGGAGGATCCTATGTATGCTCGAATGCGGAAGGCATTCTTTCACGCACCTGAATCGAATGAGGAATTGGAAGGTAACGATATGAATGGCCATCACGCTCTCCATCTGCAGCAAGGTGAACATATATCTGATGCTTGCCTGGAGGCAGAAGAGCGATCTACTCTTGTTATGCAGACAAATTCAGGTGATATAAGCAACGAAAGGGTAGATTCACTTGAAACGTCATCGGAGAATGCGAAGATGGAAGAGAGAAAAGCGTGTGGAGAGAGAGAAGAAGAAGACGGTGCAGCTAATGGGCACTCAGAGCATGACATCTCCAACGGCAAGGACCATGTAGCAGAGGTTTTCCAGAACAATGTCCCGCTAACAGATGAGAGTACTCCTGGCGAGATTGAGGAAGACGCTAAGAAAAATGACGGGCCCTTCAACGAAGTTTGCAATCCTGGCGAGATTGAGGAAGAAAATAAGGAAAAAGGCAGCCCTCCGGATGAAGTTTACGAAACCATAGGTCAAACCTCGGCCAATACAGCTAACCAGAAAAATCATGCAAGCTACAAAAGGAATATTACCATCATCAGGCCTGAGGTGAAGCAAGCATTAGAGACATTGGAGAAGGCTATTTCTTTGGTTCGAAATCAAGGCCACAAACTCGAGCATAATGCACTAGAAGTGCCGTCCGCCGTGGAGAGGAACCATGGAGTAAAGCACCCTTCTTTGTCAGAAGACCGTGAGGTCCC
This sequence comes from Hypericum androsaemum, assembly GCA_963995505.1. Taxonomy (NCBI): domain Eukaryota; kingdom Viridiplantae; phylum Streptophyta; class Magnoliopsida; order Malpighiales; family Hypericaceae; genus Hypericum; species Hypericum androsaemum. The sequence goes on from OZ023195.1 coordinate 13,073,487, forward strand.
CGTGAAGGCTGCGGTAGCTGCTGCCATAGTCGAAGACGGTAAAATATCGGAAAGGAGTTCTCATGAATCCCGGAGGAGCTCCAGCAGTCGTGACATCAGGTATGCAAGCTGACATATCCTAGTCGAACTAACCAAGAACTCTTTTGCTTGGCCTCTCGGACCATAATCCGATAGCGGTCCATCTTGTCGTTGCAGGCGTGCAGGATCGAGTTCGTCCACGAGGGAAGCGAACCATAACAAGGTAGCACCGGCAGCATCTCCGGAACAGCATCGGCCACCCCCTAACCAAACTAACAACACACCCCCACAGCAGCATCTCAAGACAACAAGCAATGGCGGCCGTTCGGACATTTCGAACGAAAAGAAGCAGTTCCGCCAGCGTAGAAAGTACGGCTTCTGTTGCTTTGTCCCAGCACCATATGAATGAGAATGACCGTCGTCCCGGTTCCAACTTGATTTACGGTTTACATTTTGAATAAAATTGAAGCATCCAATTGTAGAATCTAAGACGATCTTCCTCTAAGCTAAGAAGAAGTAATATTTATTCTCCAGCGCACATTAATTAATAATGATCTGATCTATGAACGTATTCCGACTCGCAGCTAACATTCAGTATCCGAACATTTTTTAAGTCGATTTTTCTGATTTATAATCCAGTTTAAACTAGGTAGGATCATTTCTTCCTAACCCAAAATTTTGACTTAAGTTATAAATTATAGGTTATAGATTTAACGACAAAACAAAGAGAAATTACCATTGAAGATACATACAAGTGCCAATAAAGTTTATACAGTTATATTTAAAAGCTATTCATCATTTTTAATTAAAAATTATTTAAATTGTGGTTTAAAGAATATTTTTCAATATTAATTGGATGTAGGGGCCTCTATCAGGTATTTACCGATCCCGAATACCAAACTTACCGAAATACTAAATAAATTCTACCGATCTCGATCCCGAATACCAAACTTACCGAAATACTAAATAAATTCTACCGATCTCGATCCCGAATAGTATTCGGTAAATTCGGTATTTATGAAATTAAATTTTGGTAAACCCAATTTACCAAAATTTTTGGAAAATTTTTAATTCATTGTTATATTTAATCCATGAATACAAATATAGTTCCGGTGAACAAAAATTCAAATCTAACAAATACAAATTCATCAAGTGTAATTCGCAAGAAAACTATCGCGAACATCGAATTGTTGACTAAACATAGGAACGTTTTGGTAAATTATTTATAATTAGGTTTACACATTTATAAATATATTTGGTAAATTCAGTAAAATATCAATATTTACTAAAATTTGTCGAATACTAATATTTATCAAATTTTTCTAAAAGCCACTACCGAATACAGATTTACCGTTCCCAGACACCTATTAATAAAATTATCAAATTTACCTAATTTCAATTACTATTTACTCACCTCTAATTAGATGTAGTGTTTTTTTTAATTTACCTCGTATTTGAATATTAACCCGACCGATTAATCACAGTCGGCGAAAGGAAGAAGCTACTAGAAACAATGTGGAAACCGAGCTTCCCGAAAAAAAAAACAAAATAAAAAAGACCAAACCAAACCAATCTTCCAAACGCACCGTTTCTCAAAGAGAAGAAATACAAGAGAGGGGGAAGGAAGAGAAAGATGGGGTGGGTGTGGAGGGACGACGACGAGGAGGAGAAGCACGAGGGGTGGGACTCCCTCCCGGCGGCGGCGGGGGAAGCGTGCTCGACGAGGAGGACGGTGACGAGGCGATGCCGGACGGAGGAGGTCGAGCCCGGCAAGTTCCTCCGAAAGTGTGAGAACACCGAGGAGCTCCTCCGCGATTGCGTCGGCAAGTAATACGTTAATAACATTTCCTCTTTTCTTTTCTTTTTTCATTTGGGAATTTTGGAGGATTAGGGTTAGGATTTAGCCGGATTAAGTATGACATATTTATCTGTCTGGTTTTGAAGCTGGTTTTGGAGGATTAGGGTTTAATAACCACCAGCTTAATTTGAAATTTCTTTTGTGGTAACTAGAACAACTCTTTGCCGGTTGACCAGTTGATCCACGCCGCTTGGGTGGTTGTTGTTATGTGATGGGAGGGGGTTCCCGCGTTGTAAGAAGCTCGGGTTGGGTTCGCGTTTATTAGTTTAGGTTGTTGTGAGCTGGTTGTGGTTACATTGTATGTGGAGAACAGTGGGATATGATTTTAGATTCTCGAATATATATTTGGGATATCTTGCTCCTGAGAGTTGCGGCTGCCGTAGGTGGTTGTTGTTGAGAGCGTGTTAGCTTAGGGTAAATTATCGGTTGGCCATCAGAGATGTGGGCAATCAGAATTCAGCGCTTAATGTGCAATCCATGACCATGTTGGGAGGGATAGCTCTTCTTCTTTTTGGCTGCTTTGTAGTTGGTTTATTGAAAAAGTAAAAGGCTTAGTTGCTGTTGCTAAAGTGGGTAGAAGTTACGTACGTATTTGTTTTATGTTCTTTCTCGTACCTTGGATTGATGGCCAGGGGTGGAGTGTGTGTTTAGGGTCCTTCTCTTGTCTTACTCATTGAGGTGTCTATTCTTGTGATTATGAAAAGTTCTTGCTGTTCAATAACTTCATGCTCCGAAAATTTTGTGTGTCGTCTTTGCTTTTGTCATTTCTGTTTGTTTGTTCAGTTTCGGATGGAATTTTAGTTGTTACGAATTTGATCCACAAAGGTCACTCATGTCTGCTTGTTAGAATCATGCATCTTTTCTGTCTGCACCTGTCCTTTGCATTGCTTTCGTAAAAATAATTTGACCTAAACAGTGACGTTGGCTCTTGTTCTCTCCTCTACCATAGCTCTGCAAGAGTGTAATTTCATAGTTGTAAACCTTTTTGCCCGCGATTATCATCTTTGGTAGTGTTGGAAGTTAGAACAGACAAGCAATTGATGAGCCTTTGATTGTGGCTTATTTTACTTGGTCCCTTTTGTTGTCAATACCTTTAGGTCTTAGTGTATAGCGGAAATTATCCTCTTTGTTTGACACAAATTTGGTCAGGGAATGCTGTTGTAATGCTGTCTTTTTTTTGGTGCTTCACCAGACCTGTCGAAGTTGTGGAGTCTAAAACAGAATATACTGAAGATGATGTCACAGACCTTGTAGCTAAAAGGTCTTTTCCAAGTGGCAAGATTGAGGGTGACGGACCGTTCACATTCCCTGGACTTCGAAATGATATTGATGATATTGAACGTCACCTTTTTGGTGGATTCAGCCGATTCTTTGAAGCAGCCGAAGAGATGACGAACAACTTTTTCAATGTTTTCGACGGCTTGCATAGTGGGCAGGCCTCTTCTCCGTCAACCTCCCGAAGGATACCAATAGAAGGATCGCCTAGAATGGAAACCCCTAAAATGGAGAAGCCCGACTCCGGAGATATCGATTTCGCAGGGCTGGCCAAAGATGTGTAAAGCTGGTCTGTTAACAACCCTTGTCTTGGTACTATGTGTCGTTTGCAAGAGAGTTGTATAGTTGGATTCTGGGTTGGGATGCACACCTTGCCCTTGTAGGATCTATAGCTGGTCCGCCCCCTACAATAAATGGGACCTGGTAATAACTTGAGGGTCCACATTCGAGGATGATGCTTGGCCATGTTATCAGAGTTCGAATATTTTTTTCTACATTCGTAAGATTTAAACACAAAACATCTTTATTTGGACCAATTTGTATTCGTGTTGACCTAGCAAGATTCAGCCTCGATGAGCTTACAATAGGGTCCAAGGGAGATAAGTCAGAGTCGGCCTCCAGAGGCTTGGTCGACTTTGGAAGGCTGAGCTGGACGATCGATAACACGTTTATTGCCAAGTAGATAGCTCCTAGGGAAGTAATTAGGTTGGAAAGTGACGGCCGCTGGCATTGTTAAGTCGTGTGGGAGCAGCGGAAAAGCCTTTTTGACCCGTTGTGGTTGGTCGGCGCGGAAAAGCTAGCTGTTAGGATTCATCCTCGGCTTTTTTAGTTGCATTGTAACTTCGTGACTGACAAGTGTTGTTGGAAAAAAAATGGCCGGCCTAAGCCAGCCTGACGTTAATAAGTCCGGTCATGCATTAATCTTCGAAAATAAACAACTAAAACATATTTCTCTCAATTTCGAGGCTTTGGTAACAAAAATGATAAATATTTGTATGAAATTTTTTTATCACTTTTTAAAGATTTTATTTGGTTCGAATTTAGATTAGCCGACATAATGCCGACTAACAAAACAACCAAGACAACGAATCCCTGTTATCTATTTACTCAAAAGATTATAACCGAAAAGAGCTCAAAAGTAAACCAAAAAAGAGGTCTTATTAACCTTTTTAATAAGGAAATAATACCTGTAATTGGAGTATCCAAGTTCAGGACCAACCCACTACCATATAATAGCAGATCATCAAAATCTTAAAATCATTGTGACCTAATTAATGGTTTTTTGCAGTGTTAAATATTTGTTGGGAGAGTTTTGCCACTTCTTAAATATTCTATCCGGCTCGAAATTAGATTAGTCGGCCCAATAGGCCGGATACCAATTGGTTAAACAAAAAATTAAGGGTAAATTACTCCCAAGTCCCTCGGGTTTGCTTAAATATACTCAAAAGTGTCCTCTAATTGTAAAATACATGTCAACGTCCCTCGTGTTTGATTTTATTATACTTTCGGGTCCCTAGCTGACGTCAGCAGCCCTTTTTCATTTTTTCATAGAAATGACCAAAATACCCTTGCTCAAGTCAAATTAGATCTCCGGTCATCTTTTCGGCGAACAACATCTCTCCGGCAAAAAAAACCCAAAAAATTAAAACTCGCTCACGAAAAATAACCTCCTCCGACGATCTCATTCCTCTCCTTCCCGCTCCTACAGTCTCGTTGTTGCAGAAGGAGCAGTTGTCGTCGGAGATGAAGGGACCGTCGGTGCCGTCGGCGGCGGCGAGAAGGGACCTAATTCTGACCAAATTGATTCATCCCCTTCCATCTGTCCTGCCGTCGTATGGGAGCCCTAGATTCGCATGGGAATAACGAGATTAGGGCAAACTTAGAAATGGGCAAGTTGGGAGAAGGGAATGGTGGCGGAGAAAGAAGATGAGCTCAACGGTGGGGTTGCAAGAAATGGAGCCCACCGGTCGACGGAGAAATAGAAGAGGAGCAACGACGGTCGACGGAGAGGAGGAAGGAGGTGAATTACTGCTGAGATTTTGATTCGGTGCAGAGGAAGAGCTCTGGCCACAATGGGAGATCTTGCCGTCTTCGTAGGTCCAGAGGAGATCGTCATAGGTGAGTCAGTCTCAGTCGCCATCGACGGTGAAGTGTTGATGATGATTTGGTGGGGTCGACGGTGAAGGAATTGGGTGGGGTCGACGGTTGTGTGGGGAAGCTTGGTCGACGGTTGGGTGGTGTTGAATGTTTGTCGGGGAAGATGATGATTTTTTGTTTTTAAAAGGTATTTTTGTCATTTCAATGAAGAAAAAAAAATTGCTACCGTGAGTCAGGGACTCGAAAGTATAATAAAATCAAACACAAAGGACGTCGGCGTGTATTTTACAAACAAAGGAGACTTTTAAATATATTTAAGGAAATCCGAGGGAGTTGAGAGTAATTTACCCAAAAAAAAAAATTTGTGTGTGTGTAAGATGTAACTCCCCGTGATATTTCTTCTATTAACGAAGTATGGTAATGTACTAGAAAAGTCTGTTATGGACTTGTTCCCACGAAAAGTTTGAAACTTCCCAACTGACAAAACCGGTCAACGAGTATCGCACGCACTCGAATTCTCATACGTGTTTCCCAGTTTCCACTCGGTTTCCTTCCCTCTTCGCTGCCTACTTCCACTCTTCCTCTATTACAAAAGGCAGACCCTTTCAAAAATCCAAAGCAAGGACTTGGTAAAACTTCCACTACCCTCTTAAAATACACTTCCAAATACCCTTTTGCCATCTGCTTGGAGGTGGAAAGTTTCAATCTTTACATTGTTTTGATCGGAAACAGCGACTTGGAGTGTTCTTTATTGGCTATCCCTTCTGACCCGTCTCCTTATTTGGTGATCAAAGCTGTTGCCTTTGGAAGTTGAATTGTAGTTTGCCTTTTGTTCTGTCTCGAAACTGGATTAGTCGACCCGAACGAACGCGGGTTTTTAATGGGAAACAACTGTGTTGGCGCGAGAGTTTCCGGTGATGGTGTTTACCATTCATTCTCAAATGCAGTTTGGTGGCCCACGTCAACAGATTGCATGATCAGAAGCTCCAAGGTGGGAATTGAAGAAGATCCATCCTTTAGCAAAGAGCTGGAGGCTTCTTCTTATACACAAAACAAGGCCCCAGGGCAAGTTAAGATAGAAGCACCTATGAAGCAGGCTCATCCATTAGCTTCAAGCTCGTCAATACCATTGGATGAGGAGGAGAAGAAGAAACCATCAGAGCCGAATAGGCCGAAGATGGCTCCTCCTCGCAACGTGAAGAGGCTGTCAAGTGCAGGGCTTCGGGCCGAGTCGGTGTTGAAGACCAAAACCGGCCATTTGAAGGAGTCTTACAACTTGGGGAGGAAGCTCGGACACGGCCAGTTCGGTACCACATTCCTCTGCGTCGATAAAGCGACCGGGAAGGAGTACGCGTGCAAGTCCATCGCGAAGAGGAAGCTTCTTACCCGCGATGACGTTGAGGATGTAAGGAGGGAGGTGCAGATAATGCACCACTTGTCGGGCCACCCGAGTGTGATATCGATCAAAGGGGCGTACGAGGATTCCGTGGCTGTCCATGTCGTGATGGAATTAAGCACGGGAGGCGAGCTGTTCGATAGGATAGTTAAGCGTGGGCATTACACCGAAAGGAAGGCGGCTCAGCTGACTAGGACCATTGTTGGTGTGATAGAAGCCTGCCATTCTCTAGGTGTTATGCATAGAGACCTCAAGCCGGAGAATTTTCTGTTTGTCAATGAGCAGGAGGATTCTCCTCTCAAGGCAATAGATTTCGGGTTGTCAGTCTTCTTCAAGCCCGGTATGATCATTCGTGTTCTTGTTCTTTGCCCTGTGATTATTATTAGGACAGAAGTTCACTGATGTCGTGCTCTTGTTCAATTGCAGGACAGAAGTTCACTGATGTGGTCGGGAGCCCGTTCTACGTGGCGCCGGAAGTTCTGAGGAAGAAGTATGGTCCTGAGGCAGATGTTTGGAGTGCTGGAGTGATTCTGTACATTCTCTTGAGCGGGGTACCTCCATTTTGGGCTGGTAAACTTTTTTGATGAGACATCAATTCACCTGGTTTTACTTGCAATGTAATAGTTGGTTGGATTTCGTTGTTGAGAGACCCTTTTTCCCTTTGTTTTACTATGATGCAGAGAATGACCAGGAGATATTCGAGGAGGTTCTGCGCGGCGAACTCGATTTTACGTCCGATCCCTGGCCTAATATCTCTACAAGTGCAAAGGATTTGGTCAGGAAAATGCTTATCAGGGACCCCAAGAAGCGACTTACTGCTCATCAAGTCCTATGTAAGTAGTCCATCCATTAGCAGTTAAACCGGGGAACGCCTATTACTGTTAGTAACTGACAGTTTCTGTGGTTGTCACCTGCAGGTCATCCCTGGGTTCAGGATCATGGGGTTGCTCCGGACAAGCCACTCGATCCTGCGGTATTGAGTCGCCTCAAGCAGTTCTCTGCAATGAACAAGCTCAAGAAAATGGCCCTCATGGTAATTGCTGAGAGCCTCTCTGATGAGGAAATTGCAGGGCTAAAAGAGATGTTCAAGATGATTGATACAGACAACAGCGGTCAAATTACCTCCGAAGAACTCAAAGTCGGCCTCAAAAAATTCGGCGCCACTCTTACCGAATCCGAGATTCAGGCGTTGATGCAAGCGGTAAGAAACGCATACCTGAAAGTTAAATGAAAAAGATACCAACTGTTCTATATGTGACTTAATGTTGGTCCGACTTGGATCCGAATTGCAGGCTGATATAGACAACAACGGCACGATCGGTTACGGAGAGTTCATAGCTGCAACATTGCATCTAAACAAAGTACAAAGAGAAGACCATCTTTTTGCAGCCTTCTCCTACTTTGACAGAGATGGTAGCGGCTACATCACGCTCGACGAGCTACAAGAAGCCTGCAACGAGTTCGGCATGGAGGACGTCCACTTGGAGGAGATGATTCGGGAAATCGATCAGGACAATGTGAGTACACTCACTCACCTTCTTTGTTCTTTCAAATTTCGATTAATCTCGTGACGTATGATGTTAACCTTACTGCTACTGCCGTCGATGCAGGACGGTCGGATCGACTACAACGAGTTCGCGGCGATGATGCAACAAGGCAGCCCTGAATTGAGCAAGAACTGTCCACCACAGGGTAGAGACTTCAGGCTTGAGATTAGAGAGGCATTGCCAGTTTGTTGATACAATTTTCCATTTTTTATTATTTTGTCTCCTTAGTTTTTACTCATATGAGCTAGTTTACTTTTCACTTCACCCATGTCTATATGATTTGTAAATGTATGATAAATGAAATGCACAGTAATATTTTACTTATAAACAAACTTTGGTTGGTATAAACAAACTTAGGTGTATTTTTTTAGGAATAATATTATTTATTTATTAAAAAAATTGTTATTGGTTAAAAGGATCTGTGTTGTTTGCACATGTGGGCTTTACAAGTTTATCAGCCCACTTTTGGGTAATGTCATTCTGTTGACCATAGGAAAAGGTCCATGGTTTAATTTGATACATATGGTCACTTGGTTTTAAAATGATGAAAATAGTTCTCCTGGTTCAACGGATTGACACTTGTTATTGGGACGTCTATGGTTTTTTATGAACCACATTGATTCTTTTGGTCATTTTGAAATCACGCGCGATATGTGTCAAACTCAAACCATAAAGCACTAAAGTGTATTTTACCTAAGAAATTATGGAATTTGGTGTTTCTTTGTCGTACTGGACATTTCAAATGATACATATATCTCGACGAGATTGTTTTAATTTAATCAAAAAATTCTAATTAAAATTAATTAAAATACAGCATCTCGAGACGAAATTGAGAAAAACAAATTAGTCTTCTTTTGAAGGTTTCCAAAATTAATTAAAATCGAGGATGGAACTTTCTACCAACAAAATCCTAAACAATGTGACAGCTTGTGACAGGATTCTCCCATCCGGACCGTTGCCAACCACGTTATTTGTGACAGCTTGGTGGCGGTCGGTGGCCGTTGGTTCAATGTCCGAAATTGACCAACGTGGAGGCCAATCATATCGCCTGGTAATTCCACGTCGGCAGGGACAGGAAAAAATTTAGTATTTGCACGAAAGATTTTGTCAAACGTTAAGATTTTTTGAGCGATCATAAAATGGTGATACTTGCAGAGTTCTGGGCCGTTGGACGAGATGAGTGCGGCCGTGTGTTTAATTTTACGGTGGGAATCCATTAGGTTTAGATTAAGGGATATTTTCCATAGTTTTAAAAAATGTGGTCGGATCGTGAATCATTCACAAAAGCGGCCCATTTTTAGGGTTAAAAATGGTCTTCGGTTGGACCACTCTAAATCTAATCAGACCGGGTGGTTCGTATTAATTTTTGACTCGAACTGCTAAGTCTGACCAGATTTTATCCCAACTAGCAAAAATTAAAACAAAAAATCGTATCATTTTCTCAATTTTTCTAAATCAACAAATAAAAATAGACTTTATGTGTTATAAATTGGTTGATATTTCTAAAATGTAGATTTTGAAACCTATAGTTTAACTATTTAGTTTACATATTATTCGAATAATAGTAAAAATTTTAATAAAAATTATCCAGTCGGACCAGAGGAACGAGAAAACGGACAAAATTTGGCCCGTACCAAAATTCGTATTTTAAAACTATGGTATTTTCAGGTTTTTACGTTGAGGGACTTATACCGGTGAAATATATAGTGGTGCATAATATGGCATACGATGATGCATCATGCAACATACAAGTATATAAAATATACAATAGTGCATCGTACGATATACAACGGTACACAACGCGACATACAATGTTACATCGTGTGACATACAATGATGCACAATGCGACATACATTAATGCATTATACTTCATACTATGATACATCATGCAAATACAATAGTTCACAATAATACAATATCAATAAATTGGAAAAAATACCTCTACATAATGATCATTATTACAAAAATTTCATCACGAGTGCAAAACACATCGGTGACATTTTTACATCGTCCGGAATATGATGCTGGACTACAATTCGGTCCCAGAAATTATAGAGACGGCGATAAAATTACTCGGAAACTGAAAGGAGGTAGTGGGGACTACTTAGCACCTCAGCGAAACAGATTGAGAACATATAGTAGATAGCAAAAAATAAATAGTAGAATTTTAGCAGATAGTAGATTAAAGAATATTTTTGGTAAAATTAACTAGCAGATAGCATATTCAAATTAATAGATTATATATTTTGGTTAAATTTTAAATTAAGCTTAAATAAAATAATCTAAATTATTTACTTAAATTAAAATAGTAATAATTTAATATTACTTGTTTTGGTTAAATTGACGTCTCAACGATTGAAAAATTAGTTATTTACATATTTATGAAAAAAATGTAAAAGATATTAGTTTTGTAAATTTTTTGTTTGAAATATTTTCTTATATCATATAATTAACATCAAAATTTGTTGATCAAACATATAATATACAACTATCAAGTAAAGATTCATATTTATTAAAATTGGAATAAAAATAACAATATCATGTTATTTCATATATACAGAATACTTTTTATACTGAAAAAATTATTTGTTAATTTTGTATTTATTCTTTTTATATTTTTAAAATAATTATTACAACTTTTTTATTCGATATTACTATTGAGAATTTTATTCTCCAAAAATATTTTATGTTCGGTTAAATGACTCTTGGAATAAAAAAATAGATATCATTAATTAGATGTATATTAGAAATAACATAATTCGAAATTATTATCTACAGGAAAAATAAATTTACTGAAAGATGCAACCAAAATTATAAAGAAATTTTTAAAAAGGAAAAATTACTCTCAAGTCCTTCGGATTTGCTTAAATATACTCAAAAGTCCCTCATGTTCACAAATACATTCCTACGTCTCTCTAGTTTGATTTTATTATACTTTCGGGTCCCTAAATGAGTTTTTTTCTTTTTTTTTGTCGTTGAAATGACAAAAATATCCTTAAAACGAAAAAAATTTGGGACATCATCAATTTTTTTGTGTTTTTTCTAAGGATATTTTTGTCATTTTAATGAAAAAAAAAAAGAGCTGCTAACGTGCGCATGGACCCAAAGGTATAATAAAATCAAACTAAAAAAACCTAGGAATGTATTTTGTGAACAGGAGGGACTTTTGAGTATATTTAAGCAAACCCGAAGGATTGAGAGCAATTTTCCCCAAAAAAATACCTTTTTTTGAAAAAAAATAACTAATTAATCTACTATCTACTAGTAGATAAAAATAACTACCAAATCTATTATTTCACCAAACAGATAGATCGTACTTATCTACCTCTCCAATCTATTTCAACAAACACATCCTTTGTTTGGTGATGGGGCCCATGACTAGAATGACGTGGAGCCCACTCCTCGCATCCCCATGTTCTGTTGCAGTGGCTTTTTATCTCTCCTCAATCATTGGGCGACTGGCTAATTACCCCCATACCCCCACCTCTTGATTTGTATATATTCCGGGTTGGGTTAGAATTAAATTACTTCCCCTAAAAATGGAATTACATTGAATAAATTGGTGTGGAATTACATTGGAAAAATTGCACGTATGTTAGACAAACTAGTATATTGACCATTTGAGAATATTATTTACAAATATTTTGTCTTCAATTTTAGGAAAAAAACATTTCTTTGCATGGATATTTTTATCTCTATGTTTTTTTCCTGAGATTTTTTTACTTAGCTGAGTAATGCTGGATATTCATTCAGTTTTTTTTAATTCGATTTTACCATGATACACAATGTAGAGCTAATCTAGAAAGAAATAGTCTTACTTTTGAAACGTTATTTTTGGAGAGCGTAAAAAAAATGATTTTATAGTACCACTAACAACAGAAATGATGGGCTTCATTCACTTGGCTGTTTTATATATTTACTACGGCTAAGGATGTAGGCTTTTATGGATGCATAGTTTCAATTCTCCTTAATTAGTCGATTAAAGTCATGTGGGCATTTTTTTTAAAAACTACATAGTACTCAAGCATTCGTAAAACTGATCGAATATAGGGATGGCAATTAGATCCTTACCCTGAGGGTCTACTCTGATCCAGACCCGAAGGGTCTAAGACCCGTTGACTTTGACCGGATCTAGATCCTGATCCTGCCCAGATCCTGATATTTTAAAAGGATAAGGACATGGGTATGGATCTATAGGATCCTGCCCTGATCCTACCCAAATTTTTTAAATTAATATTAAAATAATATACATGTGTATTAATTATTAGACATAATACAAATTCTCAATTTTGTTGGTAGGTAAATATTTTTTATTAAAATAAAAGTTCAAAACAGAGGAAGCGCAAAAAGAAAGACAAGATAAAAGAGCTTGATATTTACATCAGTTATAACCCCACCCCGACCAAAACGTTTCCTCAACCTCAAGAGGTAAAGAAGAGGGACCTATAAATTATTGTAAGCAATCAAGAAAGTGAGCAGCGATTGATTGTGAATGATCTAAGCATCCGTCCAAAGGATCCACTCTTAGACAAACTAGTATATTGACCATTTGAGAATATTATTTACAAATATTTTGTCTTCAATTTTGGGAAAAAAACATTTCTTTGCATGGATATTTTTATCTCTATGTTTTTTTCCTGAGATTTTTTTACTTAGCTGAGTAATGCTGGATATTCATTCAGTTTTTTTTAATTCGATTTTACCATGATACACAATGTAGAGCTAATCTAGAAAGAAATAGTCTTACTTTTGCAACGTTATTTTTGGAGAGCGTAAAAAAAATGATTTTATAGTACCACTAACAACAGAAATGATGGGCTTCATTCACTTGGCTGTTTTATATATTTACTACGGCTAAGGATGTAGGCTTTTATGGATGCATAGTTTCAATTCTCCTTAATTAGTCGATTAAAGTCATGTGGGCATTTTTTTTAAAAACTACATAGTACTCAAGCATTCGTAAAACTGATCGAATATAGGGATGGCAATTAGATCCTTACCCTGAGGGTCTACTCTGATCCAGACCCGAAGGGTCTAAGACCCGTTGACTTTAACCGGATCTAGATCCTGATCCTGCCCAGATCCTGATATTTTAAAAGGATAAGGACATGGGTATGGATCTATAGGATCCTGCCCTGATCCTACCCAAATTTTTTAAATTAATATTAAAATAATATACATGTGTATTAATTATTAGACATAATACAAATTCTCAATTTTGTTGGTAGGTAAATATTTTTTATTAAAATAAAAGTTCAAAACAGAGGAAGCGCAAAAAGAAAGACAAGATAAAAGAGCTTGATATTTACATCAGTTATAACCCCACCCCGACCAAAACGTTTCCTCAACCTCAAGAGGTAAAGAAGAGGGACCTATAAATTATTGTAAGCAATCAAGAAAGTGAGCAGCGATTGATTGTGAATGATCTAAGCATCCGTCCAAAGGATCCACTCTTGGACATGAAAGAGCACAAAATACAGGAGAAGCTCATTATCGTACCTCGCCTCATTGAAGATAATATCATTACGAAGCAGCCACATGCCCCAAGTAATAGCAGCAAAAATTACAAACCAAATTCTCAATTTTAACTTACCCAACTTCAACTTTTTTTTGATTTATTTTTTTGGTTTCTTTGTATTGATATGTTTAATGAATGAAAATGTCTCATTGCTATTTGAAAACTATCAAAAGATAATTTAATTTTTTAAAATTAAATATATTTAAAAAAATAAGGACTCACGGGTCGCCCTGATCCTGCCCGATTTTTTAGAACCCAGATCCTGCCCGAATCCTTATTTTTTAAGAGGATAAGGGTAAGGATCTGAGTCCACCATTTAAAAAGAGAGTAAGAATCTGGGATAGATCCTACCCGGATCCTGCCCATTGCCATCCCTAATCGAATATGATCTAAAAAGTGCTCCCTCTCAAGTTTGAACATTGTTAACATATTCAATACTCGAATTTATCTGATTAAATTAAAACAACATATTAATTGTATATAATTTGTTTTTGAGATCAAAGTTGGTATGTGTCACAGGATAGAGAGAGATATGTCGTACAATTCCCTCTCAAAAACTGAATTATTAGTGTCACAGTGGAGCAATATGATTGGGGCAGTACAGCTAAGCAATGTGATTAATTTAGGCAAAACATCATCATTTAGAACAGCCCCCAAATCACCTCGTTGGCTCCCAGACTATAATCTATAAGCAACTAATCATTGTGATAACATTCCAGATGGGATCCAAGACATTGATGTGATTTAATATCCGAAAATCGACTGTTCATATTCGAACAAAATATGTCCGGAAACTAAATTAATTGGTGTAATCGAAAGTGGGAGAGACTTTTGATGTTCCGTGATTAGGAAGGTTAACCGTTAACAAGTACCCAAAACAAAAAATTAAGATTTGCCCAACATATGGGCAACACCACTAAATGCAAAAGTATCGCCACCAATTGGGAATTGAATCGACATATGCCTTTTTCGGCTCAGCCCATTTATTATTTTTCATATAAAAAGATATATATGAACCATAATTTTAAAATTAATTTACAGACATATTGAATAATTTATGTTCAAAGATTAATGCACAGTTCCAATTTTTTAGTTAAGAAGAGAAGATTTTTTCATTATGTGAAGTTGGTTTTATCATAGTTGCATCAATTCTTCAACTTTTCCTCTACAATTCAGATCAAATTAATTAAGAAACTCAAATCAACCGTTTTCTCTATTATTTGTATGCTCCGAAAGCTTTGGTAAATAAATTCTAAAAAAAATCTTTGGTAAATAAAGGAATATTGCATTTGAGAAATGAATAGTTGCAAAAACAATTTTTGTGAACGTCTCCCTATTTGAAATCGAAAACAGTTTTTCTTGGTATTTTTCTCAATAATATGTTTTACAAAATAAAAAATATGGTACCTGCGATGGAAAGATATTAAAACCGGAGAAAATATATGTATTAAATATTTGTTAATAGATCTTTTGCCACTTTTTAAATATCTTATTCAATTTTACCCTAAATTAGTCTGCTAAATGGGTGTCCGAGTACGGACAGTAAACAAAAAAATTATAACCCGGGGCATTTTTGTCAATGCAAATCCTCCTCACCGTCTAATCAGGAAAAACAAAACAAATAAAAAAAATCAATCCGCTTCGTGGAAATGCCATTGACAGCTTATTCACTTGTCCAACTAGACAGACATAAGAACACACAGACAGGTGACACACCAAATCCATCTTCCTTAATTAGATCAGAAGAGAAGAGAGAGAGGACAGTCTTTGTCTTGTCACCTCCACTTTGGTTTGGTCTTTCTGAAGGTATTATTGTCATTTGCTTTGAAGCTGTGTTTTAATTATTTGGCTGCTGCAGAATTACTGAATTATAATGGAATTGGTGAATAGGAGGATGCTGAATTGTGAAAAGGGCCTTCTTCTGTTGGATTGATCTGGTCCTAGACTATCCCTGTTTGCCTGTTTTCTTCTTGTAGAACCGAGAGTCGAGCACTGTCGGTTCTCATTGATTTCCCTGCTACGATGTTAATGATTTGGATTGGTTCATTGGTTAGTCATCGGGAAATGTCATGGAATGATTTGGAGTAGGGCTATAGTTTCATCCAACTTTTCGAGGTTAAATCTTCGTCTGGCTGATAGTTCGTTCCTCCATTGTCCAATGTTGTGAGATTCTAGCCACCATAATTTGAAACTTCCAAGGCCTCGCGGGGTTGCCTCGGGTTCATCAGCTCGGGGATGGAGTCCGAGCATGAACCCGCGTTCAAGGAAGTGAATGCCGTCGAGGACGCTTCCAATGGGGCATACACGGAATTGATCGAGGGAGCAGAAGTTACCGTAAATGGCGGATTTTTGCTTGATATTATTGTAGATGGAAGTTCTGACCATTTACAGGATGCTGATTCAAGCTCTGAGGCAAAAGCTGTATCAAACGTTCCAGAAAGCAAAACTTCCAAGTCCTCGAAGGTAACACCTCGCGTGCTGCAATTTCCACCGATCTCTCCTTTCCGAATTCCCTGAAACTGATGTTGTTCGGTCTTTCATGTATCTAGAAACCCGATGCTGCGAAATCTGAGGGTAAAGTTCCCTCCAGGAAGCAGAAGGCATTACTTTCTAAAAGCATTTCATTCCCAGCAAAAGTAGCTCCTGGTAATAGCATGAGGAAAAGCACTGATGGACATCCAATCAAGGAGGTCATCAAGCATGACCAAGATGATGATGCGATAAAAGCTGCTTCGATCTCATCAGTTTCCAGATCAAACCGCCCCACGATGAGTGCTTCCACGGGAATGAACTCGAATGCCAACGCTGTTAGATCCTTCGCCAGGCAAACCTCTTCAACACTAAAAAGGAGCAGCCAACAACAAGTGGTAAAGTTTCCGGCATGCTCTTAGCTATCGTCTTGTGGCATTTACACATTGTTTCTGCAGAGATTTTCATCCGGACTTTGTTGGTGACCCTGCAGCCTATGAAACCAAGTGCTCTGGAAGAAGCCATTGATTGCCCTCCATCCGAACTCGAGTAAGTAACCATCTTTGTTCGACACACATGACAGTTGCTTTATCAAGCAATGAAGATGTGACCACTCCGTGATTACTTCAACTACTAAACTTAGCATTGTTTTCTTCTGTTTGATGGCTTGATCATCAGAAGTGACACTCCTCGAAGAGCTTCTGGCTCGGGATTTTCCTCTCGACTGGAAGAGCGCGCAGAGAGACGGAAGGAGGTTGTCGATAGAGAATAGTTCTTTTCGTTGGCTTTGTTATGCACTTTTATCTAGTCTAATTCCAGCTATCGGCTTGCGTATTTCGTTGAGCAGTTTTTCTCGAAGATGGAAAAGAGGATTCATGCTAAGGAAATGGAGAAGATCAACTTGCAAGCTAGATCAAAGGTAGCCAATAGCCATAGTTCGCTTTTATTCGACCAAGCAGGTGTAGGACATTGTCGTGTATTCTCTGTGAGATGCAGGAAAACCAGAAAGCAGAGATGAAGCAGATGAGGAAGAGCTTGACCTTCAAAGCCAAACCTATGCCAAATTTCTACAAAGAACCTCCTCCAAAAACCGAGTTGAAGAAGGTACCGATAATTCTCAGAGATTGAGAATATGATTTGTTGCGAGGTTTCTGGTTTTGTCTATGAAGTTTCAACAACATTGTTACAGATACCAATCACTAGGCCAGTCTCACCAAAGCTTGGAAGGCGCAAGAGTTCCACCGCTAGCAACAACTCCGAGGGTGCTGCTGCTACTCCCAGCCCGCGATCTTGCCATAGCCCGCGTTTGAGTCAAGACTCGGGCAAGGGAACGCGACCGAATGGAAACCAAGACACCATCACTTCCAAAACATCAATCAGAAAGTCCTACGATAAGCTCAAGTCTCAACAGAACACGAAGCTTGTCAAACCAAAACCAAAGACTGCAAAAGCAGCTGAGAACCACAGCTCCAAATTGGACATCAGAAGAGCTGCGAATGGCGCGGCAGAGCTTCCACTAAGCGAGGCCGGATTCTTCGCAGCGTCGTCCGAGGATACTTCCCTGGACATGATGCCAGCCCAAGTTGCAGTTGAAGGGTGAGAATGTGATTGTGATGAAATTCTTTTGGCTCTTGTGAATAGCTTTATTGTTGGTTGTCCTGATGTTTTATTGCTTGGTTTTGAGAAAACTTGTACAAGGCTATATATAGATGGTTTTGTTGAATTATATCAAAGTATTTGTTGGTGCAATTTTAAACCGTACAAAATTCAACAACTTATATTTGAGTATTTGATTAAGTTAATTTGAACTCGTATAAATTTCGATTGGAATGTTTACCCCTCAACAAAAAACTGACTTTCTTGTTTTATTTATATGTCTCTTCGATTTATCTATTCCTACTTATTTACTTATTATTCTGGGCTCTGTTCAAAATTGATTTACAATATAATATGTCATTTTTGATTTATTTTAGTTTATTCTTTACTTTGTACAACTATGTGACCAAGTGGTTAAATACTTGGTCATCTTTCAAAGGTCCTACCCTGCTCGAATTTGGACTAGTCGATTCAGTAACCGGATACCAAGTGGTTATAAACCAAAAAAAAACTATGTGATCAAGAGTCGCATTTCATCAATTCGAAGACTTTCGTTATATGTTATTTAAATGTTCGGTCATGTTTTTATATGGAATTATTTAATTTGAAAAAAACTAATATATCAACTTATGCTATGAAAAATCAGTAAATGTAATTATTAAAAAAAAACTTGAATCCGCCTCTCGCCACAAGTTTCTGAATTGAGGTTCCCACCACCTTTGGAACTTAGACCACGCAACAAAGGGAACACTTTTTATTGATTAAGGTGCATCCGATAAAAAAAACAACAAAACACTTTTTTCGAGTTATAAAACAACTGCATTCAAATAATAAAAATAAAAGTTTAGTTAAAATAGAAAAAACTTTCACCACTTAATTTTTATCATATGATTAGACTAAGATCGGTTCTAGTCTTCTAGATTTTTTTTGGTGAAAGTACCGATGTTGACAACAGCATCGTCGTATTTTATTTTATGAGTGATTGTCTCAATGATATTTTTAATATTAGTGAGACTTAAAATTAAAATTTTTTAAATAAATTCAATTCTGATATGATGGTCGATTTTTTCTTTTCTAATTGCGAATTGCCCATTGGATATGTGGGTCTCCCAATAGGGAGCGGATTTAGTCCTAGAAGGCCAAATTCAACCAGGACCGTCCTGGACGATCAATGATTTACTTAATTATGATTCAATAGTCTATCAAGTTATGATTTAATGGTCTACCTAATTATGATTCAATAGTTTATTTTTATCCCGTCCCAGATAAATCGGGACCGTCCCAGTTACCCAGTTACGATTCAATGATTGTGGACTTTTTTATTTTGCTCCCGTATTTCAACATTTTTGTAAAAAAATTTCCACATATCTTTCAATAAAAATCCTCCAACGCTATTAAGCCTCCATGACCAAATCCGGTCCCCTCCCGATAAGCCTCAATAGAAGATTCTGTAAGAACCCAACCCTCCAGGCCCGTCAAATAGTGCAGTAACAACAAACAATATCACGACACTTCTTCTCATCCAAAGCAATGAAAAAGATACCATTTTGGCCCATTGGAAATACCCTAAACCCTTTAGCCCATATCCCTACTTCTAGGTTCTAAACCCTACAATAGAGCAAAACAATGAATCATTTAGTACCAAGTAAATTATTGTAATGTTTAATGCTGATCAATTCTCGTTTTCAAATATTTATACATAAACTAAACTCTTACTTATAATTTTTGGTAAATAAATTTTATTCTGCTATAATAACATTTACATAGTTACAGTCCCTCAATGTTAAATCTCTTGTGTTATGAGGTTGTTGTCGCAAAATCTTACTTATATATAACAATCTTCTTTTGTATATCACGCGATCACAAATTTATGACTCTCTGTCTTCACTCAAAATTACAAATTAATGATGTCAGTTTTCTGTTTTACATAATTCCCCCACCATTTTACAAAATTTCACCCATTAGTTTCATTGTTTTATAAATTTCTCCACTTCTAAAAGAAAACAATGTAAAATATATTCATCACCCGTTAGAAACAAATTATAGTAAACAATTAAAAATTTTCAAATCGCACTCAAGATCTTAAGATAAGATATTAGTATTTTTTTAAAACTTTGTCTAACAACCGGACACAATCGATTTATTTGTCTCAACAAGTTGAGACAAAAAATAATAAATATTAAATTATAAGAGAATCCACATGTTCTTTTTTAACTTGTCGTTCAATTATTGGTTCTTCTATACACAACAAAGTGGAAAAAAGTAATATGGTAATGGAAGGTGCATAAAAATCGAATCTTGTAATATTTTAGAATATAGTTTTTAGGTGAAGGAGGCAAATCATTTCCAGTGGCAATGGACACTTGGCAACTTCACGTCCATGGCGGTAGGCAAAGCGTTATATTAAGTTGATGTGGAAGGGCTTTTCGAAGCTAGGGAAACCATCGAAGCAACGCAAGCAAATTAAAGAAGTGGAGTTCCTTTTGCTTGGAAGTTAAGGAACATAACAACTTTTTATTAAATATTTATTTAGCTAATTAATTTTAAACTGAATAATATTTTAAAAGATTATAATATTTTTCTACTCGATATCTATTAGTTAAGCTATAAAATACTCGGTCTTTTGATTTTTAAGGTACTTGCTTATGACAAAGCTATAAAATTAAATTTCTCCTAATTAAAACTGTTAGCATTCTATCTGATGTGTCCTTTGATTTTTGACGCCTCTTGAGAGCAGAATTTTCCGTACATCAGTTTCTAAAATAAAGAAACAGCTAATTAGTCAGATAGGCCAATTATATTTATAAAGTCCGTCAAGTTTTAATCAGCTCAATGTATTTAGGGAAAATTACTCTCATAGGTGTTTGGTATATTTAAGGCTCGCCTCCTGCATTCCGGTAATCAATTAAAAACTTCCCGAGGTTTGGTTTTATTATACTCTCAGGCCCACGCTGATGTCAGTAATCAAGATATTATTATTTTATTACTGAAATGACTATTATACCCTTGGTCCGGTCAACTATAACCTCCGGTCATCTTTCCGGCGAACAAAATTTTTCCGGCGACCAAAAATCAAAATCAAAATAAAAAAATCAGACCTCAAAATAAAAAATCAGACCTAAAATGTGCCTCCTTCCTCTACCTCCTCTCCTTCGCTGCTAGGTACTCGCTTCGTGTGTAGTTCGAAGAAGACCTCTCCTCAGTTGGTGGGGATCCGGCGGGAGGCCTTGCAGCGGGTGATGGGGCGGGCTGCTCGAGCTCCTCTCTAGGCTCTGGAACACGACCTTCCCGGAGAAGTTCTTGTGGAGAGTCAGCCGACACTGGCCTCCTCACAGAGGAGAGAGCGTGCAACTCGTCGAAGCCTGGTCTGGAGGTGGGGCCCCTCCTCGCCATCTGGATCCGGAAGGGGTTGTGGCTGAGTTCAGAGTCGAGTGACAGACGGGAAGCTCGTCATGGGGTCGTGGCCAGAGGACGACGAGGAGAGGGAGAGCCGGGAGGAGGCGATCGAGATCGACTCTCAGTGGGAAATGTTGAAAGATGGAGGGGTTCGCACGGTCCCGGGTCGATGATGCGACGGTGATGTTTATTTTATTATTTTTAATTAATTTTTGTAAGGGTATATTAGTCATTTTACAAGAAAAAATGATTGATGACATCAGCGAGGGGCCTGAAAGTATAATAAAACCAAACCTCTGGGAGTTTTTAATCGATTACCAGAATACAGGAGGGCGAGCCTTAAATATACCAAATATCAGGGGCCTGAAAGTAATTTGCCCATGTATTTATCCCTGTGATTTTTCATTGCCACAAAAAAATAGTATAACATTTTACAAGCGGTATAGTTTTTGTATATTAACTCCAAGACGCGAAAAATACCCTAACTGCCAGAGAGAAGCAACTAAAAAATTATTTATCGATAGTGATTGTGGTCATGCTACTAATTAATTGATTAGTATACATTTCACAGTAGACATATTTTCTACATTAGAGATATTTTCGAAAATTAAACTGTCAAATTTTAATTGTTCACCTATTTGAGAAGTTTTTAACCACTTGAGATTGACCTAAAGGAATCACAATCAAAAGAGAGATTAATTGATTGAATACTTGACATGATGCTACGTCGTATCCTTCCCTGACGCAATGGGTTGTGTGTGGACCGAATCATGACGCTGATTTGTATGATTGTGAGATGCAAACAACTGTCGGTTTAGGACATAGAGTCTTAGACGTATAGAAATCGAAGGAAGTTCAAGAATTAATTCTTGAAATGTTTAATTTTTGGTATAAAAATTTACGATGCAGAGACTTAGACCTTGTTAAACTAAAAACTAAATAACAAAACGGGCTGGCAAATAAGGAAAAACGTGATGCTCGTGGAGGAGAAAACCCACAGAGGAGGTATGAAATACGTGATGCCCAACTTTCTCCAACAGCTAAAACTTTTTTTGAAAAATTATTCTCAGGTCCCTAGCTTTCGAAAATAGTGTATGATGTCCCTACTTTTTAAGAAAATATTGATCTGAGATCTTTAGTCACCGGATCGATCTTCTTAAAAATCTCCGATCCGGTGACTACTGACTAGGGACTTCAGACCAATATTTTCTTAAAAAGCAGGGACCTCATATACTATTTTCAAAAGCCAGGGACCTGCGAGCAATAAAACTATAAACCAGGGATCTGATGATAATTTATCTTTTTTTAAAGGTATTTTTTTTTTCACCATGAAAATACCAAGATTTGATCCCTGAATCTCCAAAATATTTACAATGCCTTGTGTCACTAGACTACAAACCCTTTGGCTTCCAACAGCTAACCTTACTTTTCATGTTGTGGATGTTACCGTAAAAAAATAGATTAGTTATGTAATTCATTATTGTTTGTACGTATCATCATTAAACCCAAAAAAAAAGTTGGCAAAAATTTGTTATGTCTGCCTTTTTGTTTTGGTTCCGTAAATGCATTGTCCATGGGAAGGGGTGGGAACTGGGAAGAAGAATAATACTTCCATATACTTGTAATGTTTAGCTGGAGACAGCACATGATGGGTGGGCTAGTACCTAGTTTTGGCCTCTGTTTAAATTACCCTTTTAGGTTCTTCCCTCAATTAGAGATACTTGCACATTTTTAATCATTGATTAAGTATACATTTTTTTCAAAACTACTTCAAATTTAACTGAATAATAAATGTTCGAGTAAAAAATATAAAATTATAAAACTAAAATTTTCATAGTTATAACTTGAAATGTGAATAGTAGTGCATATTGGGTTACTAAATAGATGTTTTCGTATTTACCTTTTATTTCGCTCTTACCTTTGATTTATTACGTGATGACGAAAGATGCCAGTAGGACCAAATTTATCCCGAGTGGGCCATTATTATTAAACAACTTGCGTACTCTCCGACAACCAAATATCTTGACAGGTAGTGTAATAAAAATTGGATCATTGATGAAAGGCAAAAGAGGGGGAGCCAAAATTTTGTACTAGAAATTGATATACCAAATAGTTACGATTTGAAGTAGCAATAATTTTATGATGGTCTTGCATGGTTTATTTTTTTTCTCTTTAAGTTTTATTAGGAAGTTAATGATTCAAATAATATTTTTGATATATAAAGATATCCATAAAATTATTCGAAAAGACGATGGGTAAGGTCTTCTGCGTCCCCCAGTTGTTTATGGGCAACAAAGCACAGAACCATACATTATAAAAGGATTGAAAATTAATTAAAAATTTGATATTTATGTAATTACAGTGTTTAATAGACAAAATAACAAACAAGCTCTCATCTTATGCCCGGGATCGATTCTGAGAGAATCACAAAACGCTAACCATCCCTTCCTGCATTTAAATTTACAAAATTAAAGATTAAACATTGGGGTAACTTGGGAAGGGAAAAGACCAATATACCCCCCCAAAAAGAAAAAAAGGAAATCCAAGAAAAAAATCCTACTAACCAATTTTTTATATTTTTTCCCCCACATTGGTTCAATCTTTACTCTGAGACTTCATTAGGTATATAAATTCATTGACATGTGCTGAAATGTGAATCTTGTCCAAAAGTTCCAAGCATACTACAAGCAACCTCCATTAATTTCCCTGCATAAACCAAAAACTTAAATTGTAAGTCAACTCGTAAATTGAATGCTTCATACATGATATACATCAGCATCACATGCATCATAAAAGAAATACATTTTTCTTCAAACCAACTCGTATCCGAAGGCACACTAAATCGACTTTAACAAACTTTGATTAAATCAAGTCCCAATTAAAGCCACGCTCTTACCAGCCCATATACATCAAGCCTCAAGGTCAGCAAAAAGCGGAAGGAGAAAAGACAAACGCGAATTAATCATACAATTTAATTAATTAATTAATATGAAGACTAAATATTCCATGGAAAAAAAAAACCTCTTTGGGGAACATATTAATCGTGGACAAGCTGGGCGTTGTTGGCATCTTTTAGATGTTGTGGGGTATGAGAAATGTGGCTCACAGCTTGAAAGCTCAGACTATAATAATATCTACTTTATAATTATTATTTTTCCCAATAAACGTTAAATAAATCTTCACATGGAAGCCGTCGGTGGCTACAGCCAATATATCCAAGACTTATACTAAAACTAAAATAGTTCAAGTAGT
Source organism: Hypericum androsaemum (assembly GCA_963995505.1). Classification (NCBI taxonomy): domain Eukaryota; kingdom Viridiplantae; phylum Streptophyta; class Magnoliopsida; order Malpighiales; family Hypericaceae; genus Hypericum; species Hypericum androsaemum. The sequence goes on from OZ023195.1 coordinate 13,097,910, forward strand.
AAAAATTTAAATTTTACGACATTAAATTCAAGCTTTATGAATGCAAAAAACTCGAAAAGTCCGACCCCTTCGCTCCTTTATGTAGTAGAACTAGAACTTTGGAAGGACTATTATTCAAGGACCCAATAAAGAGCGGAAGCAGCTAGAGAAAAAAGAACAACATTCACGTTTTACTCCTCACCAGCTAATTAATTTCCAACGCAGCCCCACAACCATAAAGATAAATTAATAATAATAATTAGCTGTCGCTTTCGTTAATTGGTATCTGAAAGCTGCTAGATGAGAAAAGACAACCTCCTCCATTCATTGGAAATTGACTTTAAAAATGCAAAATTGGCACCTACAACAATATTCTCATCACGCACCGACACCGATTTTATCTTTCTGTTCCTCAAAAAAAAAGATTTTATCTTCCTCGGGCAAGTAATGGCGCGCAATGAAACTCCTATATTAGCAGCAATCTAACTCGAAACCTCCTAACTAAAAAATTCGAGACTTAAAGCAAGTAGGTTCTAAAATCATGGGCCAGAATTTTGGAAAAAGAGGGGATAAATAAAGAATTGACGCTGTATGCTTGGGATTAAAGCTAAGATTTCAATTCTTAATACTAATCTTTTGTAAAGACCACTCAACCTAATTGTCGAGATCGAACTATTCAAAACGCATCGATGTTAAATACTTGAATTTTCGTAACGAACTACGCGTCAAGCAGAGGCCAAACATGAGCGGAACGAACTCCAAAGGGCAGCCCCATGTGTGTAACCCGTGATCCTATATCTGTCCTAAACCCACCGACACCTCTAATTAAAATTCAACCCTAATTCCACCGGCTAATTACGCTAAAACGCCCCAATATTACTCCTAATTACCAATACTAACAATGGATTAAAGGAAAATGAGCTAAAAACATTAGAAGCGTACCTCTCCTCGTCGGGGTCTTGGTGGCGGCGACCTTTACGGAGGAAGCAGGGGAGGCGGCGGCCTTCTTCGTCTCGGCCTCCGGGAAGAGCACCCCGTCGATGCCCTGAACGGAGATGCGGCCGTCGGTGTAGATATCGGGATCGATAAGGTACCCGGCGGCGTCGCCGGAGCCGAACTTAACGGAGCCGTCGGCCTCCCGGGCGCCGACCTTGTGAGGGAACCTGAGCGTGTCGTACTGGACCTTCCCGAAGCGGCGGGCGGCGTTGTACATGCTCTCCTCGGTCTGGTACTCGGGGATGACGTGGAAGTAGATGATCTGCTCCGGCGCCCCCGGCTCGCTCAGCTGATCGGTCGTCAGCTTCGCCATCGCCTCGTCGTTCGGGGCTAGGACAGTCAGCACGTAGCCCTCCGAGACCAGCCGGCCCATCTCCGTCGCGAGTGACGTCAGGTTGACGAGGATGTCGGCCATCTCGTTGTACCCGCCGTAGTGGATCAGCGTGTGGATGAAGTCCATCACCTGCTTCTCCCCGTCGAAGTGCTTGTGGGCCCCGCCGGGGCCCGGAGCCGGGGCGGGAGCCAGGGAGGGACCGGGAGCTAAAGCGTCGTAGATCGGGAGCGCCGGTGGGGACCCGGCCGGAGACGCCGGCGCTGGTGCTTTCAACCGGTGGGTGCGTGGGTCGACGACGGGGGCGCCCTCCGGGAGGACGGCCGAGATGGATCTGAGGCTCCGCCGGCGGTTGAAGTCCTCCTGGACGGAGCGGGGGACGAGGAGGCGCTCGATCCCGTGAATGACACCATCCGGTCGTGTGACGTCATCAGGCCGGACCACCGCGGCGGAGTCAACAGAGCGGTTTCCACCGCGGGAAGCGAGGTGGAGATAATGTCCGTCGGAGAGTGTCCGGTGGCGGAGCGTGTTGTCGGGCCAGTCGGAGGATCCGACCCGGGAGGGAATGAAATGGGCGAGGATTAGGGTTTGGAGGGACTTGACATTGCCGGGCTCGAGGAGGAAGCGCTTGAACTCGGGGTCGAGGTTGCGCTCGAGGGCCTCGTTCCGGGGAGCGAAGATGGTGACGTTGTGGCGGCCCACGGCGTCCTCCAATGTTTGGAGGAGGAGCGCCTTCTCGACGAGCTCCGCGAGCTCGGTGTAATGGGAGTCGAGGAGGGCGACGAGGACCGAGTTGGAGTTGATCGCCGAGTTGGAAGCGGCCGAGTTCTGGGGCAATGCGAGGAGGAGGGAGAAGAGGAAAGGGAGGAGCAGCAGCTTGGGAATGGAGGAGGAGGAGGAGGAGACACCATAGATTTGGGGATCCATGGCGCTCTTTGAGACAAAAATAATAATAAAGATGGCAACTTTGGGAATGGGAGAGGGTTGCAATGAGAGTGGGCAAGTTTTGTTTGTGGGTTGTGTTGGTGTTGGTTGGGAGGTGTCTTTTGCTTGGGGAGGAGGGAAGAGAGGGGAAATGGGGAAGGGAGGAAGGAGAGTTGGGAAGTAATGTAATGGAGGGAGAGGGTGACACTTAATTTAGTGTTGGTGTGGTAGTGTTGTTTTACTGATGAGAGAGAGAGAGGGAGGGGAGTTACATAAATTAGTTGGACTTTTTTTGTATGTTTATAATTAATATCTAGACATTCTTAATTTAGTGTTGGTATGGTAGTGTTGTTTTAGTGATGAGAGAGAGAGAGAGGGGAGTTACATAAATTAGTTGGACTTTTTTATGTTTATAATTAATATCTAGATATTTTCTCAACTAATTAATCTGTATTCATGTCGTTAAACTCTTTGATATGTTGCACTTTTCAATTTTTTGGATTTTTTTAAATTGTAGTTGATACAAGTGATAATAAATTTTAATTTGATTAAATTAGTCTTGAATTCAATTGTGATATCTCGTTAATGTGTTCAGAAAATGTTGAGTAATTTGATTGTATATCCATATCAATAAAGTGCCAGTCATGAAAGAAAATCAAGTTAAGCATGTTTGGCCTAACACAATGGGAGGATAGGTGATTTCACATAAAACTTTATAAAATATGTATTAGTGATGACAAAATACCTTGAAAAAAACTTATGTTAGTTTATAAAAATAGTCGGTCAGATCAAAATATTACGTTAATTTTGTAGAAAGATTTTATTAAAAGAATACGATTGAGCTCAACTCTGATTATGAGATCTTTAAAAAATCTAATGTATTTTTTTGGTTAAAAATTCAATGTACTTTTCTGTGGAAGTGGTCGTGTTTTAGTTGGGAGGTTCGGACAGGCTGGAAGTGGGGCTCACACGGATGACTTGACCTTTTTACTTGCTTTTGTCTTGTTTCGGGGTTAATTTTGTAAAAGGGGGTTTATTTCCCTGACAATTCCCTGAATAAGGTTGTCGGTGAATGTTTTCCTTATTTGGGATCGAGCCGAAAATTGCTCTGCGGAGAGCATTTTCACTTCGCACGAAATTGCTGCCGGAGCAGCATTTTCGAATGAAATCGCTCCAGCTGGAGCGTTTTCAGTCAAGCCGAGCTGCCCCCGGTGGCGGAGATATTTTCGGCTCGGCTGGCCAAAAACCGCTCCAGGGGGAGCATTTTGTTTTTGAACCAAAAAATGCTCCTGCTGGAGCGTTTTCTTTTTTTACCAGAAAATACTCTGTTTTCTTTTTTCACTTTTATTTTTTTTACCTTTAACGGTAGCACGAGCGTTTTCTTTTCTTATCTTTAACTATGTAATTTTTGAGTTTTTTACCGAACCCCATAATTTCGATTTGCAGCAATTTAATTCCAATTGTCCAATAACATATACTATAACATATGGTATATAGACCGGACCCCGAAGTTGATGTGCAATAATTACATGGATCTTTATTTGATACAGACCTAAAACAATAATGAGTCCAGCTTGTTCAGCAATTGGAAGCTAATTCTAAAATAAAACGCTGTCAGATAATTAACAAAATAAATTTAAAGTTTCTATCGTACGTTGTCAATGTTTTGCCAAGTTGGACTCGTTATTAGAGATGTTAGTTGCCCAATAACATATACTAACATATATAATACATGTAAAAGTTAGAAAATTAATAGAATCTAAGATTTATTACGACAAAAATTTAAGAGATTTATTGCAAGATTACATGTATAATAGTTACCACCGGTAGTAATTAAATGGGACAATTGAAATTAAATTACTGCAAATCGAAATCACGGGGTCCGATAAAAAACTCAAAAATTACATAGTTAAAGGTAAGCAAAGAAAACACTCGCGCTACCCGTTAAAGGTAAAAAAAAATAAAAGTGAAAAAAGAAAACGCTCCCCTGGGAGCATTTTTTGGTAAAAAAAGAAAACGCTCCAGCGGGAGCGTTTTCTGGTTCAAAAACAAAATGCTTCCCCTGGGGCAGTTTTTGGCCAGCTGAGCCGAGAATATCTTCGCCACCAGGGGCAGCTCGGCTTGACTGAAAATGCTACAGCTGGAGCGATTTCATTCGAAAACGCTTCTCTGGCAGCAGTTTCGTGAGAAGCAAAAACGCTCCCCCCAGAGCAATTTTTGGCTCGACCCCAGACAAGGAAAACACTCACCGACAACCCCATTCAGGAAATTATTGGGAAAATAAACCCCTTTTAAAAAATTACTCCTTGTTTCGTCGAGCCGACCGGCTTCTAGTGCTAGGTGGCTGCCTTAAAACATGCAGTCTTTCTAGCTGCGGCCCAGCTATCAGTTCTACGGAAATTATTTTGGGTTTCTCCGAGCGAAATAATATAGTTTTCCCACCATTTTTTACCTGCGCGGGAAAATAGTCTTTTGTGGATATGGAAAAGTACACAGATAAGTTTCAAAAAAAGAAAGTGCAGAGATCATATTTTTATCTATAACATAACCACAAACCCTATTTTATGATGAATTTCTCAATGTTTAATACTTTCTTAAAACGTTAACTAATCTAATTATTTTATCTTTTGGATTAACTTCTATCCGTAAACATTACATTGTTGTTATTTTTTATATCAGTTAGTATCTGGCATACTGGCCGACTATTTTAAAATTGAGTCAGATTAAATTTTAAAAAATAACAATATTTGAACTCGATATTTAATTAAATTAGAACAAATTTAAGCTTATTGGATTATCATACATTGAAACAAGGAAAGGTCCCATCTTTCCAGGTAGTAATGTCATGATTATTAACGCTTGTGACCTTTCGCTTTCAGAACATTTAACATTGCCCGGCCACTTTCTTTTATAGAAAGAAGACATTCGCTGAGCAACAAATATGGAATTATATTTTGAAAAAAAAAGGGTATTAGAGTATTAGTGTCTCGCCTGTATAACTACTCGTGTTAGACAATACGAGAGTTGCTAACCCTAAAAAAAAGTGTTGCTAATTTACTATCTTAAAAATGATAAAATTAATTGTTTGCAGTGTAATAAGACCATATCGCTTGCGTTTAGTTTTTTGTTATAAAAATAATCTAATTTATTTCCGGAATGTCAGTCTAGCAAAACAAATTTAGAATAACAATATAACCGATAATGCTGATACAACCGAATATTATTAATATATAAAAAATTGAGATCGACATTGAGTACACTGGCAATAATGCGTGTTTGTAAAGGTTTTTGGAAAAAGTCTATTTTAGTACTTTATGGTATCGCAAAAAATTACTTTAATACCATGTGGTAAAAAATTTATCAATCGAATCAAACCACAGTCAATTAACATTACTTAGGTCCACAAGTAGCTGTCCAAACTTGTTCCGACCTACCCCGATCTTGCCCGGCCATCTTGCCCAAGCACATCAGTATTTTTTGATGATGTGGCACCACGTGATCATCCCCTCTCTCTCCATTCCTTCCCCTCTTCTCCTTCTTCTTCTTCTTCTCCTCCTCCTTCTCCTTCGACACTACCAAAAAAAATAGAAATTATACCCAAGTGCGTGAACCACTCTCTGGCTCTCCCTATATATACCCCATTAATTTCCCTATATCCGGAGAGTTGGGGCGACCTCCCCCTGAGGTTCGACGACTCCGAGGACATGTTCCTCTTCGGCGTCCTTCGCGATGCCGCTACCAACGGTTGGGTACTGGACCACGTCGGCGTCGTTGTGCCGGTGGAGTGCTTTGCCGTGAAGACAGAGGATGCCGCCGAGGAGGCTCCGGCGGTGGTGAATGAGGCGGGGAAGGGGAGCGGGAAGCACTACCGCGGGGTGAGGAGGCAGCTGTGTCACCAGGAGCTGCTTGTCGACGACGTCGTCGTTCTCGGGGTCTAAGAGCGGGGCATCGTCTTTGCGGAAGAAGAGGAAGAGCTTCGTCGGAGCGTCGTCGTTTGTTTAATTAATTTCTTGATGTTTGGTTGTTGCGTTTGTTTAATTTCTTGATGTTTGGTTGTTGTGTTTATTCTTCTCGGGAGTCGAAGTAGAAAAAAAATTATTGGCTTTTTCTTTCAGCCAGAGAAAGAGAATAATTAATTTCTGTTTGGTTTGTGTGTTTTGGGAAGAAGAAGAGAAGAAGAGAGGGGACGGAGGAGAGAGAGGGAAAAACGAGAGAGGGGGAGGAGAAGAGACAGCCACATCATCCAATTTTAATGAGGTGGCACGTTAAATTGGCCGGGTAGATTCCGGGTAGGTCAGGGCAGCTGCCCGTAGACTTAAGTAAGGTTTTTTTTTGAGAGATTCTAAGTGAGGTTAATTGGCTGTAGTTTGTGATTGATGTATTTTTTATCACATGATACTAAAATAATTTTTTGCGATACTACAAAATACTAAAATTGTCTTTTTCTAAGATTTTTTATGATTGCTATTATATCTTGACACAATTTATGTCATTACAATTATCTGTAACGTAGTTATTATTCTTTGAAATATTTTTAAAACGCATTTTGACATATATTTTGAAGAAATCTTAATGTCAAAAGAGTTTTTACCGAGAAAATTAGTTTTCCGGTCACAAATCTCTCTCTTTTTTAACATTTAAATTGGAACGACGCCGGTAAGTTTCAGCTTATTTATTTTTTTGGAATTTTTTCTAAAATAGACAAAAAATATATAGATATATTCCCTAAATAGACAAAAACTTAATATATTTCTAAAATACACAAAAATTTAATTAAAATTTTAAAAAATAGTGGAGTCGACCCACTTGTGTCTACTCACATGCTATTTGTGGCTGGTACTTTAAAAAATTGTAATAAAAGGGGAGGGGAGTGAGTTAATTTTTTTTACTTTGTAAGTGTTATAAGTCAGTATTAAATTATCCGAATGGGTTAAATTTTGATTTGATTTTGCTTAATTTTTCAAGACCTATGCATCGAGCTCAAAAAATTATGAGAAATAAAAATAATAATAATACGTCCGGATAAACGATCACCAACTTATACAAATAAAAAATTGCAAAAAATATTAGTGGAGGAAGGAGGCTACCTATAACTAGGTCGACTCCACTATTTAATTTTTTATTTTTTTAACAGTGTTAAAATGACAAGTTATTGCTCGGGTATCCGAATGAGTTAATTTTTTTTTATTTCTCATAATTTTTTGAGCTCGACGCGTAGGTCTCAAAAAATTAAGCAAAATTAAATCAAAATTTAGCTCATTTAGATAATCTAATACTGACTTATAATACTTACAAAATCAAAAAAATTTAACTCATTTCTCTCCCCTTTTATTACAATTTTTTAAAATACTTGCTACTGACAACAGGTGAGTCGATCCACTTTTGGGTCAACTCCATTATATTTTTAATTTTTAATAATTTTTTTGTCTATTTTTAGAATATATTAAGTTTTTGCCTATTTGAGAAATATATCTATATTTTTTGCCTATTTAAAAAAATCTCCTTTTTTTATGGGGTCAGCTTATATATTTGATACATTATTTTCATGATTTTTCTACTATTTGTGCACTGCAGAAACAGAAGGTCACAAGTCACAACTGAGATACAATCAATTAACAGCATCTCACACCGACGATGCTAATAATGCACATCAAAATCCATCTAATCTTTCTTTTGATCTAATCTAAGATTAGAGAAGGGTTGATATGATTTATGATACTTTCGAATTGAAATTGGATGGAGAGAATCATGAATATAAATTATAAGACTCAATAAATTTTTAAATACAAAGTAATTTGGAAAAGATAAATGGGCATGTAAGCCGGCTAAAGCTGAATAACCGAGCTAAATCTCATCGGCTGAGTGGCTTACTTTAAAGGCAATGTGTCGGTGTCCTGACATTTGAATAAATACCCTTGTTTATGCGCCGAGGATTTTCCACGCGAGACCAGATTAATGGAAACTAAAAAAATTTTGTTATAGGTGGAGATTAAATTTTGGATCGTTAGATTCGATTATAAATAAATATGTTCAAATCTGATAGTCAATAACCTATTAGGTAATAATATTTTGTATGTAAAATAATATTAATTTGTACGTTAACTATAGCCAAATCCGCCCCCTCCCACGGGCCTTCTGGTCAATCGTCTCTTTCTGTACCTGCCTTCCAATTTTATTTATTTATTTATGTATCACAGATCACCATAGCATAGAGGATCTTTAATAATGTCTTTTATTTTTTTAGGGTCTAAAGCCAAGGCGTAATTATGAATTTGTTATAACTATCATGTTTAATCTAAAATATTTCATACACTAATATAATATTAAATATGTTTGTGCGATTACAATAATATGCACCATATCAAATTGCTTTCACAAAATGTTATAATCTCTATATCCAACCGAATATATTAAAATTATCACTAAGTAAATTTTCTACACTTATAAATAAGTCACTCTTTTTACTTAACAATACAGAATTATCAACGAAATCTTGTTCACTAACCACTCGTGCCCTACTATCAAAGCTCCCAACGGTGACGTTTTGCCTGCCGTCTGGTTGCATGTCTAGGAGTGAGCATTTAATCTGATACTGAATCCGAATTTTTTTTTGTATTCAGATTCGGATAATTTATTATTCGGATTTAGATTATCCGAAATTTTTAATTTGAATTCGGATAATAAAAATAAGAGTTCGGATTATCCGAACTATTGTTGAATTTTTTTCCTTATTTTTATAGTCCCATAGTTAAATTTTTTTTCCTTATTTTCATGGGCCCGTTGTTGAATATATTTTTTATGATGATGAGAATGAACTACTAGTTGTGTTGAGACCCAAAAGAAAAGGATCGAGTGTTTGTCGTCGAAGTTTTTGAAGTAATTGTATCTTTTTTTTCAATTAGTTGTATTATTTCGGATAGTTCGGATTATCCGAATCCGAAAAAAGTTCGGATATTCGGATTCGGATAATTCACTTTTCGGATTCGAATTCGGATAGTAAAATATTCAATTCGGATACTTCAGATTTTTGAAAGCTCGGATAGTTCGAATTCGAATAATCTGAATGCTCACTCCTATGCATGTCCCTCTGAGATGACTTCACATGGGATGGATTTACATATTTTGTGTGCTTGCTATATTTAGTGCTTAATGCTAATGCTAATGCTAATTATATTTAAAAAATCATATATTAAGCATAATATATGCTTGGTTCTGTTCCGTACCTTTTATCTTTTTTGCTGACTTTTTGTACATGTTAATGTCTTGTCATACCATCATTTTTTATTTGGCATTTTTTTGTTGTAATAATTTAGTTTTAAATATTTATTATGTCAACTAATTTGAATATGAGTCGGTCATAACATATAAAGTTATATATACTAATTTTTTGATTTCTTTTCATATTAAGATCTCAAAACCTAACCTATTTTTCTAAAATTATGCTAATTGATTTAAGTATTTTGTAGAAAATTTAAAATATGGTTTTTACTTTTTTGACACGTGAAATTGTGAAAACGTAGCGGTACCTTTCCTTTTCTTTATTCTTAACCTTTTCCTTTTTCCCATCGGAAAAACGTACAGAAGAAAAGAATATTGATGGTAAGGGTATGTTTTAGAAAGTAAATAATTCTACTATCCAAAATTATATTTCTATCTTAAATAAGAAATCTGAAACACTAATAAATAATACATATTGGGAGAACTAGTCAACTTTGAAAAATCTTATCGAGTTCAAATTTAAATTAGTTAGTTCAATTGATTTACATTCTAAAATCAATTGAACTATTGATGTTTCCCTTTGCCATAGTCGGAGCGGAGGATGACTTATTTCCTTCTGTTTGGCAAATTACTTTCTTCTATTCTTTTAGGCCGGTAGATGTTTTTATTGCTATTGATGTTTTTAAAAGTAATTGATATTAGCTGAATGGAGCTCCTTTTTAATGGACAGTTTCTTTAAAGAAAAATGAAAAATCAAGATCTTTATTATATCTGTAACGCACCGTGATCCGATCGACTGTCTTCACAGACCAATACAGGTTTTTTCTAGCGTGCTTTGTTCTTACTCGCACGCATCTCATAAACTTCCCAGGAGGTCATCCATCATGATCATACTCTCGGCTGAACACATTTAATCTTGAAGTTCTCTCAAAATGCGTGCCACAAAGAAAGTACACCTTATTAATATAAATAGTATCAATTAAATTAATTAAAACTTTTCAGAATTAGTATCACAATATCTCTTAAAAAGGCTCTCGTGTGTTATTGGATTTTAATGGACAGCTTTTAATGTAGCGAAATTAGTCAGAATCGGGCTTTCATTAGACCTGCTAGCGGTCCAGGTTAGGACAGGAATTGGAACGAGTCGCCCATAAATTTATTACCTTCCCATCAACTCCTCTTACAATTCAAACTTACTATCGAATGATTCAATTGGTAAGAACATTAGATTGAGGTATCGAGAATTATATTTTTCAAAAAAAAATCAGTTGTTGTGAAAAAACTCCTGTTACAAAAAAAAAATTCGAGTATTTATCATCTATTTTAAAATTTGAACATTGTATCAAAATAAGTTAATCTTATATAGTTGATTTCAATCTAATAGTAGCCAATTACTTTTTATTTTCCCGATCCCGGTTTGATACTTGTGGGCCTGGGATAGCTGTAGAAATAGAGAAAAACTACTGTACCGACCGAACAAAAGACCATATAATATTTTTAGGGTAAATTATCTTCAATTTTCTGGTTTATAGTTTTATTACTCGCAAGTCCCTGATTTTTGGAAATAGTGTATGAGGTCCCTGCCTTTTAAGAAAATATTGGTTTGAGGTCTCTAGTCACAGGATCGGAGATTTTCTCCGGAGATTTTTAAGAAGATCGATCCGATGACTAGGGATCTTAGACCAATATTTTCTTAAAAAGCATGGACCTCATACACTATTTTCGAAAATTAGGGACCTGTAAGTAATAAAATTATAAACCAGAGACTTGAGAGTAATTTTTTCATATTTTTACTAGCTACATTAATTATATACCCTACCAATAAGATAATTAGCAAGATCCGAAAAGGGATCAACGGTCTCGTTCAGCAAATCAAACAGTGTAATCAAGTGGGGCAGCCATTTAAGAAAATAATGGTCTAATTAAAATTGATGAGACGACAAGCTTTTGTTCCTGGTCCATAAAATTTCCCTGCATTTAACAACAATTTATTCGAAATTTTGCCTATCTAAAGTCTAATGTGTTGGTAGGGGATCGTCTCTTTTATTTATTAATTAGGAAAATAAAAAGGAATGAGAACAGAAGTTGATAAAGGTTGACCGAAATAGTGCCCCATTTGGTGAAATACTAATATCAATCATTTTTGTTTGGCTTGATTAGATAATAATTAGATTCGATTGAATAAAACCAATAAATGTGACTGGCCAAATGATGCAGTAGTCTGAACCACCACCAGCATCACCGACAGTTTTTTTTTTCTAGCACATACCGAGAGAGCTGCTTGCCTGAAAGAAAATATGTTTTTTGAGAACTCCTGAAAGAAAATATTGGACAATGGAAGGATAAAAGGTGTTGCAATTTTAATCTCGACCCGTTCTTTCAAACGAAGCCACTAGACAGGGGCGGAGGGACAAAGAAGATTGGCCCTCACTTAAAATTTTTTTTGTTTGATAACTAGGTATATTTTTTAATATATGTCCCCCCTAAAAAGTTAATCAACCTAAAAATTGAAATCAAATCTTAAAAAAATTTAGGCATTCTTTAGTCTTTTAATATATATTATAAGATCTTAATTAGTCTAACTATACTACCATAAATAATAAAGTAATCAACTAAAAAAAATTAAAAAAATAGTACCTACCTACCTAGCCCAACCTAGTGGCCCACGCAGTCAAACACGTAATGGAAAAATAAAAAGCAAACGCACGCACTCCCAAGCAAGCAAATAGAAAAGAAAAAAAAACTCACGCTAAAAAAAAAAAAATCAAAGAGTTTCACTAAAAAGAAAAAAGAAAAGAAGGGTTAGGAAACGCCAAAGAAGAACTAAAAAAAGGAGAAAAGGCTTACAGTATTCAATAGTCTCAATCCCAGAAAAAAAAGAGTCATGCAAAATGGTAATGATCTCAAATTTTTTTATTAAATTTTAATTTCTTCATTTAATTGTACCAAACTTACCCTTGCAATAGCCTATTGAACAAGTTGCTATCTTTTTGAATAAGTGACTTTGTCTTCCTTATTGCGGTATTAATTTATATTAATCTATTTAATTTTATATTTCTGATCAGTTATGGATAAGTACGTGACAAAAGGTAAGAGGTCTATTGACGAAGTTAGTGGTTCTAAAAGTACATAAAAGAGTTTCAAGCAAGCATATGTCGAGATTAATTTGAAAAATCTTTCTTCAAATCATGGTTTGAAACCAAGAATTTTATTATATTATCCTGATGTCCGTGATAGAGTAAGAAGAAAGTATCTGTTATCTGGACCTTGTCAGCCAAGGAGACACGATTTTCAGAAAAAAAAATTTGGAACTGTGGCACGTTCTTTTAATCTCGCTTGGTTTGATGACCATAAAAATTAGTTGGAGTATAGCATAAACAAAGAAGCTGCATTTTGTCTTTGTTGCTATTTATTTAAGTCTGAAAATGACAAGCACGGAGGTGGAGACTCCTTTGTTGGGGAAGAGGTTCAATATTTTGGCTCAGAAGTTAGTGCAAACACAGAGAGATCTCATTTATCCTACGGTATTTCGGCTCCTAAAATTAGCTTTGATATTGCCGGTTGCGACTGCAAATGTTGAGAGAACCTTTTATGCCATGAATATTCTGAAGAATCGTCTTCGCAACAAGATAGGAGATCAATTGCTAGCTGATTGTTTAATTACATGTATCGAGAAAGACGTATTTGATTGTATTGACAATGTAGCTATTATAGAGTGATTTCAACGCATGAGTAAATCGTAGAGGATAATTATAAATGTTGTATTTACATACGTTGAACTTTTTGAAAAAATTATATTGCCCCCAGTTCCTAAATTTTCTGGCTCCGCCCCTGCCACTAGATATTACCGATCTACTATGGGCAATGATCGTGTAACAGATGTCACTAGCTTGACTCTTTCTAATTTAGTTTGTACGATTTTGAATTTCACTAAAATGTAATGGGATGCGGGACCGTGAAACAAATGGCACTATATTAACCCATTCTAATTGTATCATGTTAAAATTTTATACAAAACCTTACAGACAATTAATTGATAAATTTTCACATTGTTATAAAAAATTACCAAGATTGTTGTGGCCTTTGGAATTGTGTTCAAAGAAAAGGAGAAAAGGGAAGCTACGGCCAAATATATACGCAAGGCTTCAGGTCAGGCCCATCTAGAGAACCAATTTTTGGGCTTGAGGCCTTGTCCAACTGCATTTCCTTTCTATTTTCTACTTGCGATTGGCACGAGAAATATTGAGTTCGAATATTTAAAATAGAATGTGATGTTGCTAAACACTAACTTGGATTAACTGATCAAATAAGTGTACAAATACTTCGTGCTGAGAAAAAAAGTTAATTGGACTACCCTATAAAAAATTCTATGGTGGATCCTCTATACCAAGTCATACCCACAAATCTCCTATTGACATGTGGATTAGTTATTTATTAATTAAATAGTTGACTAAGATAGATAAATATAAACTAAATTAGAAACTAGTGTGATAATATCTTTAAAAAATTATTTTCTAATCAAACCAGTAAATCGCCCAATTAAAAACAGTAGAAGGAACAATTAAAAAAGTAGAAAAAATCAAAACAGTTTCTTTCGTGGAAGCTATTGACCCAATTTAAAAAAAAATCCTAAAATCACATACTTTCCAAGAGCAAAGAAGGAGGAACACAGTTTCTTTCGTTTCTTTGATTCTTGTAAGTAAATCATCCTTCATCTTGTGTTTTTCTTCCCTTTTTTTTATATTGAAAGTCGTCTCTCCGGCTTCAGGTACCGGGCAGCCTCTTGATTAACTTATTGAGCCAAAGAAGAAGGAAACATCGTTGAATAGGAAGAATTACTTAACACGTTTTTCTAAGTTACTGAACTTTGAATACCAAAATTTCTCATCCGTGGACTAAGAATTGAGGGAACCTAACTGGAGACGTCCTACTCAGTAGTATATGGAAAGTGTCCGATGGTGTTGAAGGGTTGTGTTTTTATTACACTATGAATGTTGTTGCTGATGACATTGTATGAATTTGCAGTTTTAATGCAAGTTATGATTTAACCCTAAAAAAAAGAAAAAGTCTATTTTAGTACCTTGTGGTATCGCCAAAAATTATTTTAGTACCATGTGGTAAAAAATCCATCAATCGAGTCAAACCTCACCCAATTTACATCACTTAGGTCCACGGGCAGCTGCCCGAACTTGCCCGAATGAAACGACGTGGCATGCCACGTCAGATTTTCTAGCATACATGTACACACGACATGGCAAGGTGGCAAAATATCAAAATAATCACTAGTTTATTTATAATATTTAAAAAAAACCTCATAATTTCCCTCGCCTCCTTCCCTCTCCTCTTCCTCCTCCTCCTCCTCTTCCCCGAAAATACCATCATCATATTCCTCCTCCGCCTCTCACCTCCATTCCCCTCGCTACTACCAATAATATAGTCAATAGGGGCTCGGGAAAACGAAGGGCGAAGATTTGAACACATATAATTCCTTTGTACGCCCTCGGGGAGAAGGAGAGGCGGTTCCATGTGTTCAAGGGCAATCTCCGGTTCATCGACCACCACAATGGCCAGTTTAACCAGACGTTCTGGGTGGATCTGAACTGGTTCGCTGATCTGACTAACGAGGAGTACCGGTCTGTTTACCTGGGCGCTTGGAGGAGGGAGAGGACCCCCAAGGTCGCCGAGAGGTACGCGCCGCACGTGGGGGAGTCATTGCTGGACTCCGTTGACTAGAGAAAGGACGGCGCCGTCGTCGGGATCAAAGACCAAGGCAGCTGTGGTCGATTTTCTCTCTCAACTTCTTTCTCCTTTGTTTTTTCTTTTATAATTTTTTGCTTATTGTTTGCGTTTATTTATTCTGCCATCAATAGATGATCTGATTGGTTTTTCAAAGGGTCTGTAGCTTATCATCGTACTTTGTTGTTGTTGGAATAATTACACTATATTCTTATATTTAATTATATTTTTTTACATTCGTATTTGTTTTCAGGGAAAGGGGGAGAGAGAGACAGGGGGGAGAGGAGGAAGGGGAGAGGCAAATTATGGGTTTTTTTTTAAAATATTATAAATAAATTAGTGATTATTTTAATATTTTGCCACCTTGCCATGTCATGTGTACATGTATGCTAGAAAATCTGACGTGTTATGCTAAAACAACATCGTTTCATTCGGGCAAGTTCGGGCAGCTGCCCGTGGACCTAAGTGATGTAAATTGGGTGAGGTTTGACTCGATTGATGAGTTTTTTACCACAGGGTACTAAAGTAATTTTTGCGATACTACAGGGTACTAAAATAGACTTTTTCCAAAAAAAATGATCATTTTGCTTTTTTTTTCCAAAATCAGTTTTATTGAGAATTTTCGGAGAACTCCAAAAATATTATTTGTTACTGTTTTAATTTTTTCTACTGTTTTTTTATTGTTCTTTCTACTGTTTTTAATTGGGCGATTTATTGGTTTGATTAGAAAATAATTTTTTAAAAATATTATCACAATAATCTCTGATTTAGTTTTCATATTTATCTATCCTAGTCAACTATTTAATTGATAAATAACTAATCCACATGTCAATAGCAGAT
Organism: Hypericum androsaemum; assembly: GCA_963995505.1. Lineage (NCBI taxonomy): Eukaryota > Viridiplantae > Streptophyta > Magnoliopsida > Malpighiales > Hypericaceae > Hypericum > Hypericum androsaemum. The sequence goes on from OZ023195.1 coordinate 13,113,934, forward strand.
TTGTGAGTCTATACCAAATCTTGCCTAAGATTGGTTATTTGCGGCTAACTAGACTAACCTTGGGATTTCAAAATCCCAAGGATTAGTTATTCGCGGCGAAAATGCTTGCGATCGCTCTTTTGCAAGCCAATTATAGAACATCAAAACCCAAGTAGGATTAATAAAACTTTTATTACGATCACAACACATACATGATTTAAAACGCTTAAGATTCCACATACGGCGATCCGGTAGTATGTCGTATGTTGTGACCATCGTAAAATTGCTTCACATATTAGGGGCTGGAGTGATTATGCCAGGAACAAGTGAAGCAAAGTAGATGCTTTCCATTAATGTATTAACCAGGCAACAAAGCTGCTCCCCTTGAATTGCAGCCAATTAATCCCAACCAACCCGAAAATCGGACATACTTAGGAGTTTCTGTTTCTTAAACATAACAATTTGTGAGATTGCAGCATTCTGAGTTGTAAGGAACAGAAACTTAACGCGTCTGTGCAGACAAAAGTTCTTCGTATAGACGAGACGCTTGTGTAGCTTCGGGAAGTAATCGCCATCGGCTGATGACGACTTCGGCATCTTGTCCTCAGCATGTCATATTTAGAGGAAAGGTATTCACAGCCTGAAAAACAAACACCAAAGATTCTATAAAGTCTGATATGTTTACAAGGCAAAATGACTGCAACAGAAACGTCGAAGGGTGTGTTAAGTGCGAAAACGAGACATGACCGACACAATTGATGCACTATCTCAAAGCTTACCTTCAAAGATGAAATGCTGAGGATAGATGTCTTCACTGCTATTTAAGAACTGTTTATGTAGAAGCTGAACCAGTGGAATAGCGGGCCGGTGAGCTGCCGTTGCCGTTGAGATTGCTCGCTCGCCGAATCTCAGCATCTCGGTTGGGCCTACTACTACTGCTGGTCCCGAGATGGTCCATCATACGAGACACACCGGCGATTTCGGCATTCATTCCCCTCTGACCTTCAGAACCCATATCCGATATTGAGTTGTTACGAGAGAAAAACCTTTCCTTCCAACCTCTTGTACTCTTTGTAATCGACTCTTTATACCTACAGGAGAGAAGAACATAAGTTGCATCCAAATCATGCTTGAACGTTTCTTAGTTCAAGTTCATACCTCATCGACACTGCATTGAATCGTGATTTTATAGATTCTGAGAAGGCTTGAAAATCTGATGGCCCGGCTCTATTTTGATGGGATGCTGGAGACTCCTCAGGAGTTCTTCTGCAAAAGATAAATAAATAATTATTAGGATGTGATTTGCGCATGAATGTGAGAATACATGTCACGAAATTACTAAGTATTACCGGAAATTCAAGGATGTTGCTCGACGACCTGAACGTGGGGTAGGAGATATATGCGAAGGAGATCTTCGATCAGAGATGACAGAAGGAACACGTGCAGCTTGTTGCAATAAAGCATGTCCAACAGAAGGATGGGAAGGTGCATTAGTTGCTGGACTAACAGCTGTTTCATTTTCCCCTTCAACGAGAGCTAGAGAGGAAGAAAGATGACCAGAAGACGGCGGACTTGGATGAGTAGAAAACACAAGTAAGTGTGAACGACCGTGAGGTGATGGTCTCTGTCTCTGGCCTTCCCTTCTACCCATGTGGTGTGTCCTTCCCATGGCAGCAGCTGCTGCCAAATGCTGGATTATACGCTCTTCTAGTTCTGCATCGCTTGCACCAACTGGCAGCTGCATAAATTTTACGAAACATTAGGTAAGCATAATCTAGAACTTACAGTACAATTACCAAGCTACTCAACAGAGACTGAACACATACATGACGCAATTCAAAATCTCCAAGAGTAGGATGACGAAAGATTGTTGTATTCCTCGTTGGAGCAGCTCTCGCATTTCTCTCCTGTTCTACTGCTTCGAGCAATTCTTGGCTGCAAGCATATAGGGATTCAGTACCTCAAACTGGAAGTTAAATGGTCAATGAAGGAATAAAACCGGGAGCACTAAATGGAAATCCAACCTGCTGGCATCCTTAAGTTTAATGGATTGCCAACACATTGGGCATTGCGAGCTCCTTTGGCACCTACAAGTAAAGTCACATCAAACATCATTAGTTTATATCTTCACATATTTAAGTCAAGCCAATCCTTCTATGCTGTTGAGCTGAGATATCCATATACTTTCGGAATGAAACCATAAAGCAGAGCCAAGTAACAATTCCCACCTAATAAGCTGGTAATAACTTAAACCGACAAGTTATTACCGAGCTGATAACCCTAATGTCTTCACCGGCTTGTTTTGATGTTCATTTTTGTATATAACCAACATGAGGCACTACACTTTTGACATATATTATAGGCAAATAAAAAGAAAATTGAAGCTCCGTGCTCAGGGACAAACAAACACGGAAACCGGCCACTAAACTTACTTCCTACAACTAGGTGAACATCGGAAAAAAGGAAGCAAAGAATCAAACCTCCACCTCTAGAACCTCCATCATAATTATACAATCACAAGTAACAGAGAAATCAAATGAACTCCCAAGATAAGAAGACTGGATGACAAGTCTGACAGAAAAAGAAGCGAGCATTGACGTACCATTCAAGGATGCACTGGAGGTGGAAGTCGTGCCTGCAGCTAGTTACCTACAAAATTACAACGCACGAGAAAGAAAAAAAATTGAGCAACCCGAGTGCATATTCAGGACAATAGAATCTACGAGATAACATGCATTCATGGTAGCTACACAGAGACTTATATTGCCACACGAGAAGAGTCTTAAACCATTACCGTTGAAGGTTCGCTATCACAAAATTCCTCGAGGCAAATGCTGCAGGCCTCATCACACGAGTCCTGCACCCCTCCTTCCACAAAAGCTGCAGCTGAAGACATATGAGTTGGAGTTTGCTTTGATCCTTCCAGTTCTGGAACCTTTTAAGAATACCAAACATTGCGTGAACAAATTGTGGGAAAAAAATACGCCTACAATTACACACACCATCAACAAAATGGCCGAGGCGGATTCCGAAAACCAGCTAATCTTAACAATTCAATCCAAAGGCGCCAAACACATAACCATGGCATCAACTCTATCTCAATGTACCAATACTAAGATATACTTATAGAAAAACCATAACAGGATTTCCGTAAAACATTAGGTGAATTATGAACCAACAAATACAAAAACACCCAGAAGACATAACACATGAGAAATTACATAGAACATGATACAAATTTAAATTTAAAAAATTACAAAAAAAAACTCATATCAAAGGCCAAAGATACAATCTTTATGATGGTTGAAGGTAAAGATCCAAACTTTGGTTTACCTCCATTAAAAAGAGAGGAAAAATCCTTCAGGTGGTGGGCTTAGGAGGAATTCAAACGCCCATCAACTGAAAGGGAGGACCCAGAACTGCCTCAGAAAAATTCCCCTGTTCCCTTTTCCCTGAGCCCTTATATAATGGGAGAAATTGGGGCTATGGCTCCATAACCCTAGAATTCAAGGAAGGGGAAGATGCCATTATTATTGTTGTGATCATGAGAATAAACGAGGAAGGAGAGAGAAAATATGTGAAGATAAGACATTCCCTTCTTTTACCTTTTCTCTTACCATAAATTATATTTCTTTTGGATTTTAGATTTTAGATTTTATTGATTGACCTCGTTTGTTTTATTTTGTTACTTTTAATGTTTTGGTTTGCTATCTTTCATTTTTTTTAATATTTTGTCATTATTAGATCTACACAACTGAAATTTGAATTATTTTTTTTGAGTGTCCGAATATAAGTAGCTTCAACCAAAAACTTAGTAAATATAGATGAACTAACAAAAGAAAAATTATTCTATTTATTAGATACATTAGATTTAACTTTTGTAAATGTAGTTGTACTAAAATTTACTATAATTTTGTCTTCATTTTTAGTCTATTCTAGCTAACTTTATATTGACTGATCTAATAAATATTTAAATATAAGATGAATTTGAATTTTTTTAGAAAAAGTTATGTAAAGCACCAGGACCACAGCTTTATCAGAGCTGTAGTGGAGACCTTTTAGACCACCAACCACAAGTGTGACAAAGATGGAAGATGTCCTTTAATTCCTCCAAGTTGCAATCTAACCATTTGGGAAAAGTATATTCTCTAACCAATTAATTTATACCCCACTACTTTATTTTCTTAGCTTCATATGGCACATAAAATTATTGCAATGGGTTTTCCATATTCCATAAAAGTCCACTTTTCATAATGAATTATTAGGAAGTTGTTTAGACAGGTAAGTGGGCATAGAATTGGTAAGCGTTTTGTGGTGCTATTTTTGCCATTTGAAGATATTATAACATTACGTTGGAAAAATCGGTGATAACTTAAATCAACCGAGATAAAGTTGTTTTAATTTAACTAAATATTTTGAGTTCGAACTACTGAAAATGAATCATTGTTAAATAATTATTGTCACCTTTCAAAATTCTTATCCAACTTAATAGGCATAGTACAAGACAATATCATTAAAACATTAAATTGGAAATTTTTTGTGTTTTAAATTGTAGGAAGCGGATTTGGATGAATCTGATGTTACTAAGTTTGTTTGATATCTCCTAAATTTGGCTAAATTTAATCTTCATTACTGACGTATGATTCTGAAAACAAATATAGATAGGATAAACTTATCCTTGACACGATAAAATAATTCCATTTTGGTATCAACGAATGTTAAAGTACGTTTGTACAGAATACAAAAAAGCTGAATCGTGAAAATTACACTGTGAACTTCAATTATGAAATAAATTATATTATTTGTTTCTCTTTTTCCCCTTTTATCCATCTTCTTTTCATAGTAAAAACAGGGATATTAATTAGAGCGATAATAGGATTACATATTATATTTACACTGAGTATAGAATTCTTTCGTAGGTTGCAGGTGCAAGTCTTGTTAAAATCTTCTTTTTTTTTAGTTCGTTGTTAAAATCTTATTTCGATAATACTTAATGAAAAGAAATTTCGACAGAAGAAAAGAGTAGTCGAGTATCCGTATCAAAGAAGCCGGCCAGCCGGCTCTCTTCTACTCAGGACAAATGTTTTAACTAATTAGGGAAGACATTTTTGTCATTAATAAAAGGAGGTTGGTACTTCAAAAGAGAGACCGTGAACAGAAGATTCACTAATTTTCTAATCTATATTATCGAGTATCATCGAACCGTATTTATGGTAATAGCTTGGACCAACTACTATTTTAAATGTACTAGATTATAGAGATACTGCCTGCTGATGTATCTGATTATTGAAATGCCATGGCTTCCCCACAAAGTGTCGATCAAACGAAACCGAATCTGTCTGATATCTAACTAACTCTTTAGTAGTTTGTTACGGGCCGGTTATCTACCGATCAGTACAGAGACCATATATAAGATTTTCTACATGATATTTCATCTCCAACAATTTTTTTTAGGTGCACGAAAATCCGGTATCCAAAATCGAGTATTAATATGTTAGAACTTTTATAATCGACTCAAAGTCTTAAGATAATTAGTTGACGAATTTTTCATGAGACTCTTCTCTACTTCTAATGTGAGATTTTTTTCATATACTCTCTCAAAATAAACCAGGAATTAAATTGGACCTGTTTGAAAGTACGTCGGTTTAAAATTTGCACGGGATTTCTTTTTCATGCCATAAACAGGAGGTGGTGCTCAGACCAAAAGATCATTCAACCCAAATTGTTTAAGAATTGATAAATTTTACATGTTTATAAATTGAGCTAAATTATTATTCATACAAAATATTGAAATTTTTTTAAAGGTAAATATTTACACCATAGTTTAACATGTCAGGGTTTAAACCCTGAACCACTGAATTTATACAATGTTTTGTGCCATTAAACTAAATACTATTTGACTTGAATTTGACAGTGTCTTTTTTCGTTAGGCTACATGCCCTATAAATGTATTATTCTATTTATTTATTTTGTATGAAACAAATGATATTCGAATACCCACAAATTATTTAATCCAAGTTTCGGATCAAAACCTCTATTAAATTATGACAACTACTATTAGTTGATTTATCTGTTCAATGATATACTCTTTATTTGTTCATGAAGCTGATGGGCTTGCTTTAAGAACACGGTTGAGTCGTAAGCCCACAGCTGATCTTTGGGTTCTTAAAATGGTTCACATATTGTGGTGGCCCATGAAAGTTTGGACAAAATAATAAAAATATTTGGTAGTTTGGAGTTTGGACAAATTTGACCATTAAAATTGCCCTTATAATATATGGCCCTTCGTGCGCAATCTGTTTCCTGACTCGGCACTGTGAGTTCTCCCACAAGTCACGATCACTCCATTTACAGCCCAATAGACTTAAATTCATGTAATCTTGTTAAGTCTCACAAATATAAAAAATATTATTGAGAATAAGGAATGAATTTACTCCGACTTGAGTGTAATTAGAAGAAAACGACATTAGGCGCCTAAGTACGACGCGGCCGTGGCATGTGATGGTTTTGATAATTTGAACTGGTCAAACATAAGTTTCAATGCTTAGTTGTGAACAAGCCATCTCCTAGACAGTGACATTTTAATATATGAATAAATTACTAGGTGGAGACGTATCGTGATCCATGAGTCCATTTACATATTCACATTAAATCTCAGAATCATGGGGTTATTTGTTTGTTTGGTGTTACTGTTGGTGGTTTTTTATGAAAAAAGTGTTCGAATATAAAGTATTGCGGATGTGGTGTCCACGTGGCACGGACGAAAAAAAAATTCGGATGACCAAGATCCGACTTTTTTAGTCGGATAACCAAGATCCGACAAAAAAAGTCGGATGACCAAGATTCGACATAAAACGTCGGATCTTGGTAAAAGAGACATGACACGCGTTTGGTCTTGGTGGTAGAAGGTGCCACTTTTTACTTGATGGTCATAGGCTCGATTCCAACTTCTTGCAATCTTGCTTTTAATTTTTACTATCCAACAGAAATATTATATTAAATAAATTAAATTATAATAATTAGATAAGTTATTCTTGATAGCCAAATTGGTTTACATTGTGGTCTTTGGACCTAAGATCACAGGTTCAATACTTGATTTTGACAATTTTTTTATTACTTCGTTTTACTAAATCATTCATCATAATTTTTTATTACTTCGTATTCAGTAATATTTCAACACCGATCATTCACGAAGTGATTTAATATTCACCATAATTTTTAATATTCATCAATTTCGTTTTAATATTCACCATATTTAATTTTAAAAATTTGTTTTAATATTAGTGAATGATTTAGTAAAACAAAGTGATAAAAAAATTCTCAAAGTCAAGTATTGAACTTGTGACCTTAAGTCCAAAGACCACAAATTAAACCAATTTGCCTATCAAGAATTACTTACCTAATTATTACAATTTAGTTTATTTAATATAATATTTATGTTGGATAATAAAAATTAAAAGCAAGACTGCAAGAAGTTGGAATCGAACTTATGACCATCAAGTAAAAAGTGGCACCTCCTACCACCAAGACCAAACGGGTAAAATGTCTGTAAGGTGTTACTGTTCATGGCATATTGTAAAAATGGTGTTCGGTTTTCATGTATTGCGGATTTGGTGTCCACGTGGGACGGGTGATTTTTTTTGTCGGATCTTGGACCAAGATCCGACTTTTTTAGTCGGATTGAACATCCGACTTAAAAAGTCAGATCTTGGTAAACTAGACATTACACGCGTTTGGGTTTGGTGGTAGAAGGTGAAACTTTTTAATCAATGGTCATAGGTTCGATTCCAACATCTTACAATCTTGTTTTTAATTTTTACTATCCAACATAAATATTATATTAAATAAATTAAATTGTAATAATTAGAAAAGTAATTTTTGATAGCCAAATTGGTCTAAGTTGTGATCTTTGGACCTAAGGTCATACGTTCAATACTTGACATTGATAATTTTTTTATCCCTTAGTTTTACTAAATCATTCACCCTAATTTCATTTTAATATTAATCATTCACTAATATTAGAATAAAATTGGTCAAAATTTTTGCAACTCTCATTATCAATAACCACCCTAAAAAATTAGATTAAAAAAAAGGGGAAAATAAGTAATTAGATTAAGTTGGCATTGTATTTGGACATGGGGTTTAAGACAAAATGAAGAAAACTTGCAATAATAATACCTGGGTGGGTTTAGTCTCTTGAACAGCTTTTCGTATTCATCATCCACGTCTCATGAGCAGCCACCGAGCAAAGATAATCAGTTTAATATTCACCAATTTTTAAAACGAAGTGATAAAAAAATTATGGTGAATATTAAATCATTCACTATATTAAAACAAAATTGGTGAATATTAAAAATTATGGTGAATATTAAATCACTTTGTGAATGATGGGTATTGAAATATTAGTGAATGATTAATATTAAAACAAAATTATGGTGAATGATTTAGTAAAACGAAGGGATAATAAAAGAATTGTCAAAGTCAAGTATTAAAAAAATTGTCAAAGTCAAGTATTAAAAAACCCGATTATAATAGATTAAAAAAAATTTATAAAAAAATTATTTGACCAATTATAATGGATAAAAAATAATTTTTTAATTAAAAAATTTATTTGACCAATTACTGATTATAATAGATAAAAAATTTATTTGACCAATTACCAATTATAATGGATAAACAAACAATTTTATTAAAAAATAAGTTTTTATAAAAAAAAGTCAAACTCAAGTATTGAACCTATAACCTTAGGACCACAACTTAGACCAAATTGGCAAGAATTCGTTGTCTATTTATTACAATTTAATATATTTTATATTATATTTATGTTGATAGTAAAAACAAGATTGTAAAAATGTTGGTAGAAGGAATCGAACCAATGACCAAAAAGTGAGATGTGGGCGTCTTCACCACCAAGCCAGAAGCGCACTATGATTTTTTTACCAAGATCCGACTTTTTAAGTCGGATTTTGCCAAGAACCGACTTTTTAAGTTGGATGATAGATTCGCCAAAAAAAGTCGGATCTTGGTCATCCGACATAAAAAGTCGGATCTTGGTCCAAGATCCGACTTTTTTTGGCGTCCGTGCCACGTGGACACCGCCTTCGCAATACTTTAAATTCTGACACTTTTTTTACAAAATATCATGAATAGTAACACCATTCAGACAAAAACCCGAATCATGCAACTATCAAAATAAGCAAAAGGGTGTTTCGTAATTTATCTGCTACTATGTTACCTTCACACAATGAAATTGCATATGCTAGTTTCTCAAGATTGAGATCTAACCAGATAGACAAACCCGAGTCCTGATTTTTCCTCGAAATTGTTAGAATCTTCATATCAAACTTAAAATCTTAAAATAATGAGTCTGTAAATTTTGATCCCTTATAAACTATTCTACAATTAATGTAAGATTTTCATAAGAAGCGGCAAAAGAGTTGGTAAAATATAATCATACTGCAAATCTATGAAGATCGGCATAAAGATCTGATCATTATTTCTTCAGAGCATAATGATCAACAAACGGTAAACAATGACCAAAACAGATTAGGAACAAATAGCAGAAAGTAGATAGTAAATTCTTAGCAGATGGCAGAAAGTAGATTGAATAATGTGTTTGGTAAAATCAACTAACTGATAGCAGATTCGATTTAGTAGATTATAAATTTTTGGTTAAATTAATTATTAATTTATAAATTAAGCCTTAAATGAAAGAATTTACATTATTATTTATTTAAATTAAAATGGTGATCATATAATATCAAAAAAAAATTATTTCTAAAAATATTTTGATAAATGAAAAAAATTAACTCATAGAATATATTGTTTCTTTCCATTGGCCGGAGATGAACCAACAAATAGAATCATAGTATTTCATTTTTAAATATTTTTTAAAAAGATTGATATAAAAATAAAAGATATATCTAACTTACGATAACTTTGGTTGGAATATATTCATATATACATATATTAGATAATTAGATGTTTATATACAAATATTAAGCGCTTTTTAATTTTATTTTTAAATGGTCCACGTGAAGAAACAAACTAAAGAAAGAGAAAAACGGTTTTTAATCTACTAGTAGAAATATAACTACCTATAATATTTCTAATTTGCAGTTTTACCAAACAGATAGATTAGAAAATCTAGTAAAGATCTACTATCTACAGGTGAAATCTATTCCACCAAAGGCGCCCAATATTTCATAAAGATCGGCATCTAGAAAGTGCGGATGGTCAAAGGACCGGCAGTTTCATACTTTCTCAACACAAAAACAAAAACGAAAAGGTATAAAACAACAACCATCTCAGTTCTTTAATCTTTGATTATAAAAGTAGCCGAAAGATAGATATTAATAATAATAATTTTAAATATAACAAAGAAAAGGAAATGCAAGTTGGAGCTACAGGAGCGGCTTCTGTTAGTCAAACCTGACACGTCGAAAACACGTTACTTCAAAGGAAAAGTAAGCTCGTATGCAAAAAAAAATTTCCTAAAAAAAAAAGAACCCTGAACCCTACTAATTAAGAAATCAAGAAAATTAATAAAACATTTAGAACCAGAACAAAGAAAATTCCTCAAAAAAAAAGAACAAAGAAAAATCACCGCGGATGTATATTTACTTCGGTTAAAGTACATCAATTTTTTCCCCGTCGCGAAAGAATTTTACCGGACAACATTTCCCCACTCATTCCGGGGAGCTACTATTCCTTCTCTCCTTTTCCCCTTTACTTTTTTTTTGAAGCGGAATCTTTTTCCCCTTTTCCCGTTTCGCCCTTTCCCCGAACAAAAAAAAATTAGGGAATAGGAAATTTACAACAACTTGGCCTTGGAAGGGGGAAGAATAAGAAGACGGTCACCGTCTGGAGGCTGGAACCGGCGCCGGCGGCGGAGGGAGAGGCGGGAGCGGCTCCCGCTGCGACGGACTCCTCCAGAATCCGGTCCCGTAGAAAGTCTCCTGCATCTTCTTCTCCAAACTCACCATCGCGTCCGCCTCGGACTCCTCGCGGATCCCGAAGAACAGCCACTCCTTCCCGCCGTTTTCGGAGTCCACGCGCCGGCTCCCGGCCGGGTGGATATGGATCTCGGTGTCGTCGCAGCCGCACCGGCACCTCCTGGAAGTCCTAACCGGAAGCAGCCCCTTCTTGATCAGCTTCTCCCGCCGCTTCCGCCGGATCGCCCTCCGGCACAGGCCGGCGGGGAGCTTGTAGATGGCGAGGATTAGGAGGTCGAGTAGACCGCACGGGCAGCAGCAGCAGATCGCCGCGCACTCGGCGGCTGTCTCCCCGGCGACCTCCCCGAACCGGCCGCTGCAACACGCGGAAGGAGGCTCCGGCGCAACCGCCGTTCTCGCCGGCGGGTTGATCCCTGCGCTGGAGGAGAACGAGGTCGAGGTCGATAGCGAGGAGAGGGAGACCGACGAGGAAGAGGAGGAGCGCGCGTGGTTGTGGCCGAGGAGCGGGTGACGGCGGTTCAGCGAAGGCGAAGGGGAAGACGACCGTCGCACGTAAACCTGGTGCCGCGACGACGACATTTCTTTTTCCTCAATACGTCGCCGTTTGGTCGTCTTCTCTTTCTCCTCGTTTTCTCCCTTTAGATATCGACGAAGAGAAAACGGTTACTAGGTTGCTCCCCCTCCATATTTCTTTCTTTTTTTTCTCTTTATTCTTTTCCGTTGGAGGTAATTCGAAAAAAAAAGGGAGAGGAGATATTAAAAAGAGCAAACGTTTAGGTGTGGGTAACGAGATTTGTGGTTGCCCTTTTTTTTTCTTCTTAGATATATCTAATTATTGGCTTTCTACTTGTTGTGTGCGTCTATTTTTGACGGGTTCCGTTGTTTTATAGGTGTTTTGGTTTCCTGTAAATTATGTAATCGGGGAAAATTGGATTGGAACTGAAGTGGAAATGGGAGTCATCCCATTAATAACAACTCTAATTTCAAAAGATGGAAAAAAAAAATCAACACTATGTAAGTTGGAAAAGGTCGCCATATTGTATTTAAGAGGCGGCGTGGTTCTAGAAGAAGATAGATACGGTGGATATATAAGTTACAGTTCAAATCATGATTGGACATTTTTTGGTAGGTCAAAAAAATTCATCAATGTAAATAATTCATCAAACTCATTTTCTACTTTGATTTATTGTATTATCGAAAGTCATGCTATCCCATATTTAATGGGACATTAGACAATGCTAAGTTTTTACAAATTTTCTAACTAAATTTCATTAGCTCAATTTCCTAAATTTTCGGTTATAAAATACAATCATGTTTGTAGATGAGAAATGGAATGCGTAGGAATGTAGGTCACATAGTTTGACTGTCAAAACCCCACGCCGCCTCCTAAAAATGAAAAATGTAACTAAGTAGCATGATGGTGTATAATTAAATTTAGCGATTTCATCGTAAAGATAGAATTTTTTATATTGAAATATTCTTTTTCTACTGTAATTTTTCACTGAGTTTTATCGTGGTGGGTTTTTATGAGGCTAACAATATTAACCTCGCAAAAAGTACTAAACTAATAAATTTTACTTATCAAAACACATAGATTGGTTGAAAAATTATATTTTTCGTCATATGTTGTTGAATTTATGTCAACCAATGTAAAAAATTTATTGCATGTAGACGAAACAAAGGCTTGTCCATCGAAAACAATTTATTTTATCATACTACATAGGATCTTGATAATGTCAAGTTATTAATTCAAACTCGCCACTCGAGTGAGGGGGTTCGGGACCATTCGGGTAGGGGTGGGAGGTTTGTCAGTGTGTGTGTATATACATGTATTTTACTATATTAATAAAGAAATTCACTCATAAAAAAAAATTCAAATTCAGTCAAATAAAAAAATGAAAAATTATTCTACTCAAAATTTACTTGATCCTATTTTAAAATAAAAAAATAAGACAACTTGTTAAATTATAACAATTATAAAATAGTTTTTGCCCCTAACGAGTGGAAGACGAGTCATCTAAACGCAATTGGGTTTGGAAACTCTTTTTGTGGCAACCAGAAGAGTGTCATAGATCTCGTCTTCTTCTAGATAAGATAAACACGTCGGGGGAATTGGTGGGGGCCAAAGTATGACGTGTCAAGTTGACAAGTACAATTTTGTTTACAAATGAGTGCGATCGACATGATATGTGCGGTCCCGCTTCGTCGATGAATCAGTGCCGTACTTTGTCAGAACTGCGTAAAAATTGCAAGAATAATCAATGGATCGCTACAATTTTTTTTAAGATGGTAGTCTTTCATAAATAGGAAATAGGAGTACAACTAGAAATCCGACATCAAGTACAAAAAAAATGATCGTCACATAGTCTACTATAACTCTACCAAGTTGCACGGAAGATAGATTGTTCTTTTAGTTCAAGTATCAACTTTGAGAGCTCAATTAATTTCTATACAGTGCTAGCTAAGAAGAAGGCAAGATAAATAAAGAAAAGGCAAGATAAGGTAAGATAAAGAAAGAAAAGGCAAAAAAATACAAGAAAAAGTCAAGAAAAGGCAAGATAAGACAAGGAAAAGGCAAAAACATGCAAAGAAAAGGCAAGATAAGAAAATAAAAGCCAAGAAAAGCCAAGAAAAAGCAAGGAAAATGAAGAAAAAAGGAAGATAAGGAAAGAAAATGCAAGATAAGGAAAGAAAATATTTTAAAAGGCAATATAAGGCAAGAAAATGCAAGAAAATACAAGAACATGCAAGAAAAAGTAAGGAAAATGAATAAAAAGGCAAGATAAGGCATGATAACGGAAGAAAAGGCAAGAAAAATGAAAGAAAAGGCAATAAAAGGTAAGATAAGGCAAAAAAAGGGAAGATGATGTAAAGAAAGGCAAGGAAAAGTATGATAAGGAAAAAAAAAGCAAGAAAAGGCAAGAAAAGGAAAGAAAAGACAAGATAAGACAAAAAAATACAAGATAAGGAAAGATAATGCCAGAAAAAATAAGATAAGGCAAGAAAATGTAAGAAAAATGCAAGATAAAGAAAGAAAAGATATGATAAGACAAAAAAAAAAGAATAGGCAAGATGAAAAAGAAAAGGCAAAAAAATGCAATGAAAAGAGAAAATAAGAAAAAAAAAAGGCAAGATCACTTGATGATACAAATCATCTCTCTTTCCCAAAGAATCATGTTCATTTTTCTTCCCTAATTCACCCTGCACAAATCCCTCCCCCTTTTATTGATCCTCACCCCTAAATCATCTGTAAAACCTTTCTTTGGTTCCACCGCCGACTCTCTCCACCTTCCATCGGCGGGAATGCGGTGGAACCTAACCCTCAGACAATGGTAAGTTCTACGTCGCTGTCCACCCCCCCCCCCCCCCCCCCCCCCAGTGGTTTCGCTCCCTCCGCGATTTCTTTAGCAAGCACTGTAAAGTGGTTGATGCCTTTGTGGCATCCAAGAGGAACTCCCACTTCGGGTTCATCCATGTTCCGCCTTAGGAAGACATCGACTCGTTAAATCCTCCGGATTAATGGGTCGCGGGTAGAAAAGAAGAGAATTTTTATGTCTTGGGCGAAGTTCGAGTGTGGTATTGTCAACGGTGCTCCAGCCAAGCTTCCCCCGGCGGCTCGGGTCTCCGGTGGTCTCCCCTCCGGGATAGATTGGGTTAGAAAAGATGTTGCTCAGAAGGGGCCTATCGAATTATATGCTGTGGTACTGGGCCTTCCCTTCTCGCGGCGGTCTTATCCTCAATGCCCTCCGTGCGTGGTTTCTCCAGCCGTGCTTGAGTACTTTCCTTCGGAGGACCTCCAAGCGACCTGGCTTGACCAATGCTTCCTTAATTGTCGTGGGTCAAGTGGCGGGCATTAAGCTGAATTTGCTTAACTATGGTGTGCACGATTTTAACATCTGGGTGCTCGGTGGGGATAAGGTTCTCATCTCCTTCAACACGGTTAAAAATATGGAGGTTTGGCGCAAAAAACTTCAACCTTACTTCAAGAAGACTGAGGCATGGTCTCAGAGCTACCGCGCATCCACCAGAAGCATTTGGCTTCGTATTCTTGGTGTTCCCTTACATGCTTGGTTTGATTCTTTTCTTGAGTAGCTGGTGGCTCCTTTGGGGGATTTCAAATCCCTTCATAATGCCACGTCTTGCCGGAGAGTGGTTGCAGGTGAAGATTGTTCTGCGGCTGGCGAGATTCCTTCCCTTGATGAAAAGCCTGTTGGTGTTGTTGTCGGAGTGAATGTTGATGTGCTGGCTGGAAATGATGCAGTGGTTGCAGGTGTTGAGCCTGCTGCTGTTGTGGATGATGTAGAGGTGCTTCAGCAGCTGCACAATATGGATTCAGCGGATGTGCTGTGTTCTGCTTATGATGATATTGGCATGGTGGCATGGATTCTTTGGTGATTGTCGTGCCTGCAGTTGCGTGTTCGAATGATCTACAGATCATTGCTAAAGAGCAGCAACTTGCTGCTACAGATTCTGGGCAGATGCAGTTCCTTGGTTGATCTGTCTGATGCGGAGTTTGTAGGTTTTTTGCTGCTCTTGATTTGGAGATTTCTAAGTTGTGCATTGATGCGACTTTTAGCTCGGCAAAGTAGCTAATTGGTGCTGATCGTGGGCCGGTTGTTTCTGCGTTGCTTCCTGGGGATTTTATGCAGGCATGGAACTTTGCTGCTGATGTCGTTGCTGAGCAACCTTTCGCTGCTTCAGCTGGCTCTTGCATGGAAATTTTTCCGCGAGAGGTTAGTGCAGTTGATTTGCATCTGCTGGAATCTAGCATTCCTCCTCTTCCTACTCCGTGCCGGTCTAGTTCCAACAAATTAGGAATGCAAGGCGTGGAATCAAACAAACTAAACTTTACGACCTTTCATAAGTTTGGAGTTTATTTGGGACTGGGGGTAAATATTGGCCGAGGGATTTCGTGCTTATTTACCTTGTCGTGTTGGTGCTATATGCGGATTAAGGCCTTGACGATCTCTTAGGATTTTTTAGGGTTATGTTACTTAGATAGTGCTCATCATAGGAATATGATGTGTATCTATCTAGTATTTTAGATATTATATTTTGGCAAAATTAGTATAATTTTCCTTCGGGGACTTTTTGATTAAATACAAATTTACTTTATAAAAAAAATGATACAAATCATATCGTAGCTTACATGGTACAACTAAGAAAAAGATTTCTAAAGGCATTCAAGCTTGGAGATAGCAACCTTTTAAGAACGTGGAAGTTCTAAGCAACATCAACAATTCGTAAAGATAATAAACATGTTCGAGACACTACAATAGATGTAGCTAGATCGGACAAGCGTTAGAATTTTTATATTAAACTTAAAAGTTTAAGGCACGGGTATGTGAAATTTTTAACACTTATAGACTATTCTACTACTCTTGCACTAAATAATGTGAGATTCTTAACATACCTTTTCAAATGAGATTCATTAGGCCGAAGGTTGTTGGGTGTAGAGCCTGGTAAGCGGTTCGGGACTTAATCGAATAGATTCGGTGCTCAGGGACGCTCGGGGGATCATTCAGGTCAAGAGACGGGTCAAGAAACGAAGAGACGAATAGGCGAAAAAGTTGGAGCAGCTATCAGGATTTACAAGGAGTGTCAGACGCCACTATGCTTGAGGCAACCTCGAACCCGGCAGCCACCGGGTGGCCGGCAGACGCCACTCGGCCCGCGTTTGGCTCCCGAATTTCTGCGAGATGTAGCCCCCAAGAGAGAGAATGTGAGGCCATTGTGAGTGGCTAGAGAGAAAAGAGAAAATCCTAAGTGAGTGTGGGTGTCAAAGTGTGGCTTTGCTTGTACGTGTGAGTGAAACACCAAGAGCATAGTGAAATCTCTCATGACTTGGTAACCCCCGGACGTAGATCGTTGTGGATCGAACTGGGTAACCAAATATTGTCTCTCTCTTGTGCTTTTCCTTTGTGTTTTGTGAGTTCGTGCTTCTCGTTGTCATTGTGGTTCGCTTGTGTGTTTGTGGGTGTATTGTGGGGGTCCACTCGGTTCCCAACAAAGATTGCACGACTTTAATTTTACCAACGTGCAAAAACTATATGTCGTGCAAGCACATCAATGTGGAACGATTGAGAGGAAACATGTGTTTCCCTTTCTTATTTCCTGTTGTTGGATCAATGCAATTTAAATGTCGTTGGAAGAAATTTATTTTTGTTATTTTTGGGAATTCAACTTTTGTTAATTGGTCTAGTGAATAGTTGGATAATATTTAATATTTAAAAAGCTTAAATTAATGTGGCTACGCACCGTTTCCCTTCACGGTCGAGCTACTACTGTACAAACTGATGTATTACCTTAATTAGCCCCCAAAGTTTCTCGAATCCAACCAATAACGACCGATCAGGATCCCCAAAGGCCTTTTCTCAAAAAAAAAAAAAAGGATCCCCAAAGGCCGTAGCCAATTGAGACAAAACTGGAGTTCGTATATTTTTGGGTTCAATATTAGAGTTAGTTAATGTTTTAATGTCACTATTTGCATAACGTCATTGGCACTATATTTTTCTCCGGATGGGAATGTTCTGGGTTTAAATTAGAGATGACAATTAGACCATTACTCATTTACTCTGAGGGTCTATCCTGATCTAGATCCGAAGGGTCCAAGACTCGTTAACTTTGATTGAGTTTAGATCCTGATCTTGTCCGGATCCTGATATTTCAAAAGAATAAGGGCATGTATATGGATCTATAGTATCATGCCCTGATCCTACCCGAATTTTTTAAATTAATATTAAAATATTATATATGTATATTAATTATTAGACATAATACCAAATTCTCAATTTTAACTTACCCGATTTCAATTATTTTTGAATTTGTTTGTTTGGTTTCTTTGTATTGATTTGTTTAATGAATGAAAATGTCTTATTGCTATTTGAAAACTATCAAAAGATAATTTAATTTTAAAAAATTAAATATTATTTTTAAAAATACGGACTCGCGGGTCGCCCTTATCCTACTTAGTTTTTTGGGACCCAGATCCTGCCCGAATCCTTATTTTTAAAGAGGATAAGGGTCAAGATCTGGGTCCACCATTCAAAAAGAGGGTAATAATCTGGGTCCTATGGATCATCCCCGGATCCTGCCCATTGTCATCCCTAGTTTGGATTGGGTACGGAATGCCCCCATTCCGAACCGTTTGGAGTGAAGACACGCATGTACTTTTTTACAAAAATGTTAAAATATGGGGACCAAAATGGAAAAACCATGCAAGCCGGTATCGTAAACGGGACATGCCTGTATCGTAAACACATGCCGGAACAAAGGCCGGTATCACATAACGGCGCATGCCGGTATCGTGATCGGGGCATGCCGGTATCGTAAACGAAAAATGCCAATGCGGTCCCCCTTCGCTCCAAACCGTCTGGAATAGATTTCTTCACTCCGGACCCAATCCACTGCCGAAATGTTCTGACATGTGTGATACCCACATCACGATATACTATTCTACCGGCTCAAACTTGGATTAGTCAACACATTTGATAATTTGTATACACAAAAAATATACAAATTTCTTTCGTATTTCTAATTCAATAAAAACGCAACAATATAAAATATTTATTAGAATAAATTTTAACATTTCAAATGTTGTACACGAATATTAGTTGATCCATCATAAATACATGTGATATAAAAAAAATACAAATCTCCAATATCCTGACGAATTGAGCTCAGTAATTTAAATTTCTGATAATTTGATGTGCCTACTCTACTCATTCGCAACTCTTTTGTGCTACTTGTGTTTGCATTAGTCTTGTTAGCAAGGCTACTTACCAACTTGGCCGCATCTATATGGACGAAATTAATTGTATTTTATAGGAAAATTACGTCTCCTAATCAGATTTCACCGTCTAACTGTTGCATTGGTTGAAGTTTTTAAGATCGTTACTTTTATCTATCATTAATTAAGTAGTCACATTATATTAATATATGGACAAAAAAGTTAAAAACAAGTACATAATACAATATAGTGTACGTTATCTTCGTATGCATCATAGACGAATTGGAACCAAAGAAAATGATATCAATTACAAGAACTTCTTAAATTTCAATCATGAAAGTGTCAACGTGGAGTATGTTCCATGATTCGTGATTATTCAAGAGGCAGTAGCGGGGCCCAGAACGCCACCCTAACAAGTTTAAGGTGTTATCTTTTCTTAGTCCTTGAAGCTCAATGTCTTGAGCTACCATGTTCTAATTTGTTTTCATATGTAACGGAAATATCCTATGTGATATTCTTCTAATGATATTGCAAGAAAGAAAAAAATAATTTGAAAAAAATCAATTGATAAAAAGCAAGGTTTTCAAATACGACCCGGAGGTCGACCCGGAGTTTGGGCCGAATCTCGGGTCGACCAGTCGGACCGGATTTTTTAAAACACCATTTAAAAATAATATATATGTATAATTGTACATGTAATCACATATGCACCTCAAAAAATTATCAAATACATGATGAAACTACAGAGATTGATAAAGTTTTCTCGATTTTAATTTTGTTGGTCTCTTTCCTTTTTTATTTGTGCGAAATTTCTGACCAAACCAAGTGACCAACTCATATTTTTTGGTTTTAAAAAAAAATCACGATTTTTGGTCCAACCTTACCAACCGGAAAATACGGACCCAAAATTTCGGACGAACCACCCGGTCCGACCAAATTTTGGGTGGTTCGTAAGGTTGATTTTTTGGGCCAATTCCGGTACGCTCCTTGTACCGAATTACGGCATATTAAAAATCCTGATAAAAAGTTATTGTACGTTAATCAAAGTTCTCGAATTTGAACATAAGACGCTGTTATGACCAAGTTGAGAAAGTTACGTCGTTTATTATGACTTAACACAATTTAAACATGAATTAGTTTAGGTTTGAGTTTGACTAGAGATTGATTCGGAAAAAAAAAATACTTCTCTCGATTGGGCCTGGACATTTTTAACGATTGGATCCCATTTCTTGAAACAGCCGTTTAGAATGAAACGACAGGGTTTCTCTATTAATAACTCAGGCTTAGTTTTGGTCTTCGTTATGGGCTTTACGAGATGTCCACACTAAGAAAACAGTTAGATAGTTTATTAGATTGTTAAAAATAAACAAAAAAGTTAAGATGGCCGAGTTGGTCTAAGGCACCAGTTTCAGGTACTAGTCCGAAAGGGTATGGTTAGAACCCTATTCTTGATTTTTTTTTTAAATTTTGACCATCACATCAAATATTACCGCTTAATATGTTATCAACGTCATAATTTTTTTCTCCTCTACCTCAAATATTAGAACATGCAATCACTGCTACAGATTCACGAATGAATCAATTAAATTAGCCAACGATGCATTAGTCAAATGTTTAAACGGATTGGATTTGACTCACACAGGAGTTGTAAAAAATAAAGTAAAGAAATGTCGTAGGATGCCAAAATCCTACGGCATAACGCGTTGTAATTATCTAAGAAGTCCAAAATTCGAATCCTCACATTATCATAGTGTAAAATTTACCTTTCAAAAACAAATGTCGTAGAATTGACTAAGATCTCCTACGAGAGGAGCCATAATTTCTGTTTCAGGGGGAATCATTACAATGAAGAAAGAGACAACATCCCCTAACCAACGAGTAGCTTCAACCGAATGAAAAAATACTATATACTAAAATATAAACTGTACATAAGTTGGAAATAATCAAAGATATTCCTCAAACATTATACCCTTTGAGGCACCTAGACTTGATAATTGCTTTGTACAGAATTTGCCTATTTACTGGCATATTCTCTAACGTTTCTACATGATCACCATGACGATGATGATTGTGGCTTTGTAATGATTTCACCATGTATTTCTTGCGATATTCCTCGTTATTTGACGATGGTTCTATTACATTCTTTGCAAACCGGACTCTTTTCTTTGCTTGGTACTTCTTTGATCCTATGTACAACCAAAAAACAAAAAAAATTAGAGGGAACAAAATTACAGGAAAATGGTAACAATGAACGAAAAGGATGAGGAAATACGAAACACATACCAATGAGTTCAGATTCTATCTGCTCCATGAATTCGGAAAGGAGTCGTTTATGTACTTGGCGGGCGATCAATATCACGCTGCCTGAGACCGCGAAAGCCGCCATAAACCCGAGCCCCGCAGAATCCGCCATTGTTGGTGCAATGTCTGGTTCGAGAGCCAAAGAAATGGAGGTTAGAGAGGAAGAAGCAAGGGGCGTTTCCTTGGATTTAAAGAGGGGGAACAACAAGTCAACGTAGTTTTCTCTGTGTTTTATGAAGTTGCAAGAGGCGGAAAATGACTGGTCAATGGGAGAAAGAGAGCTTTCAACCATTCACTACAATTAGTACACAACCCTTCTTAAAAACCAATAAAATCCACGACCTTAAAGTCTGTCGAATTAGACTTTAATCCATTATTTTATTAAAAAAATTGGGTATTGGACTAGATCTAGAAGTCGAGATGACCTCCAAAAGTCATTTTTTAATTTTCGGGTGCATCATGATTAGCCTTCCTCCAATTAGTCCCAAACCACGCACGTTGAAGCGAGTTATAAATACCTAATGAAACCATTGTTTAAATTTACGCTCTGACTGGTCGGATATTTATCCAAAATCAATATTAGATTATTTTTTGCAAAAAAATTGAGAATATTTGGGCTGGTATTCAACTAGTTAGATCGATCCATACCAAATTACTCAAATTAAAAGTGATTAAATTATAATATTTATACTCATAGACTATTAAAATATTTCATTTAATACTAAGTAGAATTATTTAATGAAATGTTTTTAAAAAAAATTATGGCCAACCAACAATCCGACTAGTAAATTTATGAATTATGGGTTGTCTACGAATCCATTTTTAAAAATATTGATTAAAATGACTAATCTATAGTACTTTAACTCGGATTAGATCTCGTAATCAAATCAACAGAAAAAAACTCATGGGGACGAACGAATCATTAGTTAAAACATAATTAACGTACATTAGTTGGTGGAGATGGAAACCTAGCATTTTAATATTATCCACGGGAATAGCAAGGAAATATTCATTCGGTTGTTAGGACTTGAGACTTAGGAGAGTCAACAAACAACCCTATCATTTTTAATATTATCAACGTGAATTGCGAGGAGGACATAATTAATTTGGTTGTTAGGACTTAGGAGAGAGTCAACAAGAACAACCCTAGCATTTTAATATCATCCACGGGAATTGCGAGGAGGACATAATTAATTTGGTTGGTAGGAGATTCAATAAGAACAACCACTATGAGAATTGCTAACATAAGTTTAATAATGCACCAGGAAAAAAATTTGATCATGTTCATAAAAAAAACGACCAGTCTGACAAAATTCAATTACATAATTCAAGCTATAAATTCAAAATCCTTGCAAAGATTTGTCAAATTATTTATTATTAGTTGAACCTCAAGATTCAACTTATAAATGTAATATCTCTATGTTTACATGTTTAGAGAGTACAAGGTCCTTAAATAATTGTATCATTTCTCCAACTATACACCAGCTCTTATTAGACGTTGCTACAGCTTACAATACACGAGGGGGCATGTTAGCACGTCCAAAGATTACCGTTTAAGTTGAGCCCCGACGAGAGAGGAATGCGACGGTAAGAAGACGGCCGAGGTCTCGTAAAGTACTCCGAGCCAGCGGCAATCCTGCTGGTATGAATGTAGAACTTGCTGTAAGCCGTCGACTACTACTCGATCTCCGGCAACGGCACCCTCCAGAAATTCCAGGCATTGTAATCTTCCTGTTGCATTGAGCCAATTGTTAGGGCTGTTTCGACAAATAGAGCACGGCGAGAGCGAGGAAGAGAAGAAAAGGGGAAAAGCGATCCCGACCTGCTCAACTAATGATGTCGGAGGGAACATGTCATTGACGAGAGTGTGCAGATTCGTGTACGACTTCACATCGATCCGATGACTGATTGCTACTTCTCCCTGCACCATGCAGCAATTAATTAGGAAAATATGGAAATAATTTTCTCCATAACATAGAAAAGGTACCAGGGAAAAGAGGATGAGAGAGCGAAAATGAACCTTAGGGTTGATGATAAAAATTTTGCCCTTTGGTATCCCGATTTTCCTATAACTAAGTTCGTCGGTGTCTCTGTTACCAAATCCCGCATAGAATGGGTTGTAATCAGAAGGAAAGAGTTTCCTTATGTCCTGCAACATTGTGATGTAAAGTAAGTTCAATAATAGATACAAAGTAGATTCATGTGCTGCTCTTATGTATGCAGAAGCTGTTCAGGATTCGAGGTCACCTCGAGGCATGCGATCTTGAACTCGTGCGGAGCCCTTCTTATTACTGGCATTCAAGCGAGCATCATTATCCATTAGAAATGCACACAGGATAAAGTACGAGCAAGACCATACAATTAAATCAAACAATTAAAAAGTACACTAAAAAAATTTCTTTTCCACCCACAAAGATTCCAGGAGGTTCAAGAATCAATATTTGATCTCTAGTAAATTCTGAAGTTTTACTTTCGTTCGGATCAATATCCGTGTTGCTTCACCTAACGTGCCAACACAAAGCACAACCTCTAGTGAGTAGAGATTCGCCATATGGCATAAGTTCGTGTGCATAGTAAATTAGCAATGGTAAAGCAATTTTAAGATTCGATGAGCGTCGTTTCAGAAGATGTAAGACCTCACCTTCACGGTACAATGAGGGGAACAACCCATCTGGTGAAATCACAACTGGTCCATTGGGTAGTGTTTTTCCATCCTGCAATCAACAAATGTAGGTGAATTCAATGGCAGAGACCAAGTGATGAACTCCACAAGGACCACTCAATGGCCGAAAGAAGGTGAAGTATAAAAAAATGCTTTAAAATTTCGGACAAGAGTTGGAAGCTATTTCCTGGCCAAAGCTAATATATAAGAATAACTGTTAAAATTATTACTCCAAGTCCATATGTCAAATCTGTTCAAAGTTTAACCAAAAGAAACTTATCCTCGTGTATGGTTCGCCAAACTTCTCAACAATCAGCATCCTCAACACTTAGAAAAGCAAACACTTATTTTCCCCTAGTGTTTCTATAAATTCAATCTGTAACCATACCTGCTTCAGATTGAACAGAAAATTTCTTGTTAGATATGCCTGAACGATTGCACGGGCACTCAGAAACAGCAACTGATATCCATTCTCCTGAATAACACAGCGCCTTCATTGTTAATCCATTCACAGAAAACATTATTTCAAGCAAGATGCACAATTATTAATTATGAACAGCACAAAAATGTGCTGACTTCTTCTACTAAATGTTGCATTGACGAATTGAATAATGAGCACCTTTCAAGATGCTAACCCAACACCTAAAACTGATGCACTGTTTTCAGTATTATGAAAATAAGCACTGTAAACAAACAGAAGCTTGTTGCAAAACATGTCCCTCTTCTTTCACGCCCCTCGAGAGATGAATGGCACAGAATTCAAGCTTGGTGTTTCTATTATGAATGAAAAAGATACATTTCCTCACAGCATGATACGAAAACGCGCGGGGCATTTCCCCTTGAAATTCCCTACACATCCTCCAATAAGATGTCCCAAGAAGGAAAACAGAGGCTCTTAAGGAGGAACATCATCAAATCTCAAACATTTTTGAAAGGCATAACTCGAACTTGAGCAGCATATAAATGAAAAGTACTAAAACAGATTTAGTACTTTTCATTTAATACATCAACTAAGTGGAGATTAGTTTTTCAACATAGAAATATCAACTACCATTCAATCTTTCCGGCTGTCAAGCATAAAAAGAAATTGGCATCAGAAAATAGGGTGGACGGCAAAGGTTACCTTGATTGCAGAGAATAGTTTAGCCACACCAGATTGCGACCAATCCTTTCCAACCAAAGGCATGAATTGACCCAAAACATCGGACCTGAAATCAATACATCTGAGTTGAGCTCTTTTCCACATGACGGTGAAAAAGATGAGATAAACCGCTGACAGCATGATCAAGATGCTTGAAATAGAAATTTGAAAACATATATCAGCTGTGTGAGGTATTTCTCAGGAAGTCTGAACAAACTTGACATTAACAGCACGAACAAAGCAATTATTATGCAGAAGAACTGGTGAAGTTGCCACAGCCTACAGACACAAAAATTAAACTGACGAAGTGCATTATTAGGATAAGGCAGATCATGAGAAACTCACTTGGTAATTGTTCCATCAACATCTGAAATTACGATACGGGCATTCCATTTCCACAAGTACAGATGAGCTTCAACCTATTAACATAAAAAGGACTCAGAAGCTAATCAGAGGTAAATAATAAATGTAAACAAAATTCATTTTTCAATGAACAAACATAAAATTCTACCACCGTATTTGAACCTGTTGTTTACCAAGAACCCTGGTCGAAAAACTGAAAGTTATCATATTCTGACCCTCTTTCAGATTCAGAGATGCTATCTGATCACTAGTTGGGACATTAGTTCTAAGAAGCTGCTTTTGGGGAGACTCAGGGATGCTTTGTGCTGTGGAAGTTGATTCCACGTTTGAGATTGATAATGATATTCCAGATTCGGTATCCACAAATAAATCTTCACTTGACGCGTTACTGTCATTGTGCTCCAATGTCTTGACTCTTCTAAATGGAATAGGCCACAATCTCCATCTGCGGCTAGCTGACGTGGGAGTCATCACAGTGTCATCATCCCTTGAATCAAGAGCAGTGTCCTGTTCCACAGGAATTGCATCTTTTGGCTCAACGGGTAAATCTAAACTGAATGCAGCCTTTCCCAACACAAAAGGAGCAGCCTTTTGCCACGACAAGTACCTATCTCCGTATCTGACAATTAGATTTTCATCATTTGTAATTGATACCGGAGAATTTTTGAACTCCTCGAGAGATACAAGGTGTGATTTAAACACTTTAGCTGCAGCTTCCAAGCCCATACCAGGTACAAGTTCCTTCCCACAAAGAGAGATCCCAAACCCTGCAAAATTAGGCAACAAAACGAAAGAAATTGTAAATCTCAAACACCCCCAGCAAATCAAGAAAATGAAAAAATTTCAAAGAACACAGCTCACCTGATGTTGTACTTTGAGGTTCCGGACCATCAACTTCATGTGCTGCAGTATCTCCATTATTATTATCAACTTCTGCTGAAGTTGACGTGAGAAGTTCCCCATCCTTCAGCTCTGAATCATTGTTGATTGGAACAGACCGATCAGATATGCAGTCAGTGGCTGCATTTTCCATCTCTGAAGCATCGTGCTCGTTTGCTTCCATTTCAGCACCAAAATCATCGGACCTATCGTGGTTCGCAGAATCAACATTGCAGGATGCACTCAGACCATCATTTTGAAAATCCACAATGACCTCGCTCTTGGTTCCAGCATTTTCAGGTTCAGGAGAACGAGGAGACTTCTCATCTGGGAATTGGACCTCTATTGAAGTATCCGTTTCATTAGCATCGGCCTCTCCATATTGTTCAGTCAATTTTGTGAGCTCTAAACAGCTTTTGAAGACATCTTCCTTCTTAATTGTAGCAGCCATGTCTTCTGAATCACTCCGCAACAGACAATCGCCTTGGGGGGACAAGTTATGAACTTCTTTACTATGACAGGCATGTTCCCTTTCATCTTCACACACTTCTAGCTGGTGTCTTGAAGCACTATCATTGTTTTCTGTAGTCAAAGCATAGTCAGGATCAGCATCGGTTTCATGAACATTTAGCTCACTAATGAAACCAGAGGCCCAAGCACCATCATCAGAGTTGAATTCTTCAGTTCCTTCCGCTGGTCCAAGATGAAACTGAGGTGTGCTCAAACGAATATGGTCAGCATTCTGCTCAGAAGCTGAGACTGGAGCTGTTAATATGTGACCATCTACGCTCACCAAGATCACTTCAGCATCCGCAACTTGCGATTTTCTTACCAGCTCGTCATCCACGCTCCCAAATCTATTCGAACCAAACTCTGAGAACTCAACTGAACCCTCCATCGAAGATTGATCATCTTGGAATTCATAATATCTCCGGCCACTATCAGATTCTGTTCTGTCAAGCCGATCTGGACTCAAGGTCTCGTCTTCATCTCGCAAACGAAACACACCTGAATCAGAAACACAATGCTCAAGTCTACCTATCCCTGAATCCAACACATCCCCACGCAACCCATCAACGTTCCCGGCCTCCCCCTGCATAGCCACATCCTTTCCCAGCTCGGCCTCGTGGACAAAGTAAGCTTCACCGGAGTTGTCAAGGTACATATGGAAATCAGCTTCGGCGCCATTGACATTTATCCGGACAATCTTCTCGGCTCCTTTAAGAACACCCTGAAACTTGCCGAACCTAACATACCAAGGCGTGCTTCGAAACGTCCCATCCTGCTGTTGAACTGCAATGACATCAACCGCCCCGCCAAACGGATGAAAAGGGGTGGCAACGGAGTACACCCCTTGGGAAATAAAGCTCCCTACTCTACCCACTACATTCATCTGGGTAGGCCCAACCCAAACAAAATCCCCAGAAAAAGGTACAACCTTTTTGATTGAACCTACTGAACTCAAGATTTCCTCCTTCCCCTACAAAAAAGTCAAATTAAAGATGGAATCTTTATTCAAATTCCCAACTCCTACATCCACCACTTGAAAACCCAAAAAGGAAAAAAAAAACGCTTAAAAGAAATCCAACTTCACCCGGGATTCTCCAAGCAGCCACTAGTTAAGGCAGAAAACAAAAGAACCCAGAATTAAACATCACACATTTGAGACGAAAAAGGCTTAAAATTCACGAATTCCCAATTATTTCTCGAGAAATCCACAGCTCAGGGACGGAACCAAATGCCTATTAGTTTCAGTTCTTCTCTTCCTCTTCTTTGAGAAAACAGATGGAAGAGGAAATTAGTGAGAGGAGGGGGGGAAATGGTAATAACGAGGGACAGGTAATAAGAGAATGAGGGAAGGGGACAAGCAGAGGCCAGAGAGAGAGAGAGAGAGAGAGAGAGAGAGAGAGCGCGAGCCGTCGTGTGAAGGAGAAACGTAGGCGGTTAAGATTCCTTCTTCGTTGGCTTCGCTAGTTTTGTTTAATTTTGGGTTCGGTTGGCGAAAAATCAAAATTTTGGATTAAGTGCTCTCTCTGTGTTTAGTCGGTATTTGGGTTTACCTCACATTTGATTAGTTTACTTTACTTAATTTTCTCCTGTCCACATTTTCTAAGGTATTAAGTTTGAATGTTTGGTAATATATGTTCGATTTAAATTTATATTAATCGGACTAGTAATCAGATACGAGATGGTAGGAAAAAAAACTTGATGTTCCCAATTTTGATAACTTTATTTAATTTTGTATTAACCTCTTTGCCAGTAAACACTTATATAAATTGATAAATAAGTTATTTTAGCTTCCTAAAAGTGTTTCTAGCTATTCAAATAAGATATTGAATAACAGTTGGAAAATATTTTTTACTATTTAAATACATTATCTAACTTAAACATGAATTACTCAATACAATATATAGGAGTTTAAAAAATGAATGTTACCGTTTTCCATCAAAACATATGAAGATTTCATCAGATGCAAAGATAATAAATTACGTATATTTATTAATTTGATCTAATTTAAATTCGGCTTAATATTACGAGAATATGCTATTGTTTTGTGCGAAATGCTTGGTGGTTGGTGGGTGGGAAAAGGAACGGGTAAGTGAAACAACCACGGATACAAATCCATGATCCTTAAACAAAGCTTGGATTCGGATCCAATCTCTAACAGGCCTCACTGGACCAACTTAGGCCCATCACTCTAAAACGGCGTCGCTCCCAAGTTCCCATCAACAAAGATTACCCCGCAGAAGAAAAATTAGGAATTAGGAAGAGAGGAAGGAGGAGGAAACCGAAATGACGAAAATGCCCTTCCCGCGCGTCCTCCTAGCTGTAACCGCTGCGTTCCTCCTGACGGTGGGCCCCGCCGACGCGGAGATCAAGGCGCTCTCCATAACCGACGACTCCCGGCCGATGATCCTCTTCGAGAAGTTCGGGTTCACGCGCACCGGCCACGTGGAGATATCCGTCACCGACGTCGAGTTTTCGGCCCCGCAGACGGCTCCCAACCCGATCCCGGCGAGGATCGGGTTCTTCCTCCTCTCCGAGGAGTCCCTCCTCCAGGTCGCGTACGAGAGCCACGAAAACCCTAGCTTCTGCGTCCTCGACTCTCACTATGTCATTCATCTCTTCACCTTCCGGGACCTCTCGCCGCCGCCGATCGCCGGGTTCAACCAGTCGTACCCGGTGACGGCCCCGAACGAGTACTTAATGTTCTTCGCCAACTGCAACCCCGAGACCAGCGTCTCCATGGCGGTTAAGACGGAGGTTTACAATTATGACCCGACCGGAGCGCGGGACTACCTCTCCGCGGGGCTCACCGAGCTCCCGTCGTTGTTCGCCTTCTTTTCCGTTGTTTATTTAGGGTTCCTAGGGTTCTGGATCTATTACGGTTACCACAATAAGAAGTCGGTTCATCGGATCCACCTCCTGATGGCGGGGCTGCTGCTGATGAAGGCGTTGAACCTGATCTGCGCGGCAGAGGACAAGCATTACGTCAAGGTCACGGGGACGCCGCACGGGTGGGACGTGCTGTTCTACATTTTCCAGTTTATTCGGGTGGTTATGCTGTTTACTGTGATTGTTTTGGTTGGGACGGGGTGGTCGTTTCTGAAGCCGTTCCTCCAGGAGAAGGAGAAGAACGTGTTGATGATTGTGATCCCGCTGCAGGTGCTGGCAAATGTGGCGTCGGTTGTGATTGGGGAGACGGGGCCATTTAATAAGGACTGGGATATGTGGAAACATGTGTTCTTGCTTGTTGATATAATCTGCTGTTGTGCGATTATTTTCCCGATCATGTGGTCAATTAGGTCATTGAAGGAAACTTCCAAGACGGATGGTAAAGCGGCCAGGAACTTGGCCAAGTTGCAGTTGTTTAGGAAGTTCTACATTGTCGTCATTGGGTACTTGTATTTCACGAGGATCGTGGTTCTCTCGCTGATGAGCATTGCTGCATATAAGTACAAGTGGGTGAGCAATGCCGCCGAAGAGACTGCCAGCTTGGTATTTTACATTGTGATGTTTCGTATGTTCAGGCCAGTGGAGAGGAACGAGTACTTTGTGCTCGACGAGGAGGAGGAAGCCGAGGCTGAGATGGCTCTCAAGGACGAGGAATTCGAGCTTTGAGGATAAGGAAAAGAAAAAGTAATGGCAACCATTGTTTCACAAGCCGAACTTGTATCAACGATGATACAAATTCAGGTTCTGTAAGTTTAGTTTTAGGCTCTGCCTCTTAGACAAGCTAAGCAGAAATTATGTAGGAGGTGTTAACTATATATATATATAGATCTATCATGGTCAACCAATGCTGCAAATTGCAATGAGTGTGCCAATAGTGCCCAAACTGAATGTTTAGCTGGTTGATGTTGATTTAAGCTTAAGTCATCCAAGCAGTGAATCCTTGTTATTTCTTTGTATGTGGTGAATGTCCTTTCCTAGACAATGAATTCGCCTTAAATGCAGATCAACACCGAAGCTCGAGTTCCCGTCGCGTAGTTTTGCCTCGAGCTTCCGTCAATCCTTGTTATTGACAATGGTCTTCGGTAGGGTGTGCTTATAGAGCATTCTTTGCTTTCTTCCATGGTAGCTTAGTGAAATAAGACACAAAAAAGAAAAGCTGTGCTCTTTTGCGTCGTGTGTTAATAAATGCATTTGATTGAATTTGTTTCATGCCTTGAACTTCCTTCAGAATGATAAGTTGCAGCATATTTCATCCGCTTCTAATAAATGCAGTGGTTCACGACAAGTAGGTAGGTTTCGCCGCGTTCATATTTGTGAAAGGACCATTGGAAAATTTCCGGGATCTTTTGGTGCTTCTACCTAAAAGCGTAATTCAAATAAAAAATCACCCAACGTGTCCAATAGATTGAGAGGAGTTGGAACTCTGGAAATAAAAATTTTAAGTTATGTTAAAAATTCGTAAGCAATAAGTTTGCTTTAATTTAAATAATTATTTAGAACGGTTTTCTAAGCATGGGTTTAGTATCGTCCCAATAAAAAAATTATTCTATACTGCCGTAGTGCCGTAGGAACCATCTTCATTGAATAAGAGCATAGCTGTTCGTTTATTAAGAGCATTGAATAAGTGCATTTAGGTGGCACGTCCGTTTAGTTTTAGCTGTTCGGCTTGTACCCGCTGTATAAGGGGGGCCCGGATTGGGTGGGGACATGGATTGTCCCCACTGAAATGGATCAAAGGGAGTAAAAGGATAATTTGGACAATAAAATTATATTCAGGGGTAATATTGGAATTTAGCACAAGCAAAAGAGAGAGGAATAATTAATTAGTTTTCCTAAACCCAAAATCATACTATTGGTTGATTCTTCACATTCCTCTTCCTTTCAAAATTCAAAATTATCCACTTAAGAAAACTTATGGTCTTTAAAATACGAATTTTGGATAGTACTCTGGGTCAACAAGTCCAATCGGACGGACCACTGGTCGGACCAGATTTTTTAATTTGAATATAACCAATAGGAATATTAGACCGGATCAGACCGGATATATATTTTTTATTTAAAAATCTGGGTGAACCACCTCTGGTTGGTCAGATTTTTGGTCTGACCATTTTATCCGACCAAATTTAGTTCGGTTCGCAAGGTAACTATTTTTTGGTCAAAATCCGGTATGCATTTACACCCGTATCCTGGTCCGACCGGTCGGACGGCATATTTTAAAATTTGGAGGACGACGACACAAAAACCAATATAACTATATATGAAAACCACTATCGCTACACATGTAA
Organism: Hypericum androsaemum; assembly: GCA_963995505.1. NCBI lineage: Eukaryota > Viridiplantae > Streptophyta > Magnoliopsida > Malpighiales > Hypericaceae > Hypericum > Hypericum androsaemum. Next base: position 13,145,684 of record OZ023195.1, read on the forward strand.
ACCAATATCACTACATGCGAAAACCAATATCCCAACATTCGAAAACCAATATCGCTACACACGCAAACTAATATCGCTACAGACGAAAACCAATATCACTATATACGCAAACCAATATCACTACATACGAAAACCAATATCCCAATATCCGAAAACCAATATCCCAACATCCGAAAACCAATATACGAAAATCAATATCCGAAAACCAATATATGAAAACTAATATATACGAAAATCAATATCAATACATACGAAAACCAATGTCCCAACATACGAAAACCAATATCCCAACATCCGAAAACCAATATCCCAACATCCGAAAACCAATATACGAAAATCAATATCCGAAAACCAATATATGAAAACTAATATATACGAAAACCAATATCAATACATACGAAAACCAATGTCCCAACATACAAAAACCAATATCCCAACATCCGAAAATCAATATCAAAAAACTGATATCAGTAAACATGCTAACCACTGTAAGTAAACGTGCGAACCAATATCATCAAATATGAAAACCAATATCATTATATTTGCAAACCAGTATCATTAAATATGAAAATCAATGTCATTACAACTGAAAACCAGTATTACTACATCTGAAAACCACTATCATTACATCCGAAAATCAGTATGAGTATACAAATATACCAATACAAAAAAATACTATTATACAAATACAAAAATATCATGGTGGTAAACATGATGTTCATGGCGTAGACGGAGCCGAAGAGGTAGTAGAAGAGGCCGTCGGTGGCGGTGTCGAGTATGTTGGTGCGGTTTAGCCGGCCAGGTCATCCCATTTCGCCGGGCCGAGGCTAGATCCAATGCGTAACCGCTCTTGACCATGAGTTATACTAGTGAACTTCACAGGAATTTAAAAGGACAAAAAAATCTAAAACAAAACGGGGAGAGAGAGAGAGAGCGTTATAAACGTACACGTGTACGGATAAACAGAGTGATCGACAGTTTCACTCCGGCGGCGAAGCTTCTTCTCCCGGTCTCTTCTTTTTCTCCGGCGAGGGAAATGGGATGAGAGAGAGAGAGAGACAGAGAGAGAGAGAGAGAGAGAGAGAGGAAAAGAGAGTGACCAGGAAAGAGAGGGGAAGAGGAAGAGAATATATGGTCAAAAAGTAAAATTAATGTGGAATTAATGTGGGCGGCAGAATTAATATGGGCGGCAGAATTAATATGGGCGGCAGAATAAATGTGGGTGGAATCTTAGTTGGCACTTTTTGGGATATATGGTCAAAAATTCCCTTCGTGTGATATTGACCATCAGATCAAAATTTTTAATTAAAAAAATAGATCCAAGGGCTCTGAATGAGTCCCCTCCGTAGGGACAACTATTTAGTAGTCCCTACTCAATCCAAAACTGTATAAGGGAATAGTCATGGCTAATAATTGCCAATTATGGCATTAATTTTTTAATTAAAATATGGTTACAGGATTAGAAAAGTCTGTAACTGAAACCAGGCCTTCAATCATGATTTAATTGAAGGCCTATTTACATTGGAATGAAAATAAGAGGAGGACAGACTTTTGAATCAAAATTCCCAGCAAATTATCCTTTTCCTTGCGTGCATGGATTTGCATGAAGTTTCCCTTTAATCAAGCCCTTAGCTGGCTGCGTAATTTTTTAAAAGCTCTCCTTCCATTCTGTTTCGGAAGTTACGGAATTGAAGCTTATTCAACCTATTCGATTTATTCCTGGCTTAAACATCATTTGCCTTCCGTTGCCCTACTCCAAGTGGTATCAGAGCCGGTATCTCCTTCCTATTCCTTACGACCACTTCCCTATACAACTTCATTTCTTTTAGCCCCACCTAAGAGCTGATCCACAAGGCATTGCGATCACCTGATCCGTGCCTCGTTCTATCCACCAAGCACCACTAAAAGCCGAGCACTAAAATGGCCGATCCGGACGTCAATAAGAGGCTTACCGATCTTGAAGCTTCAATTCAGGATGTTCTCACTCAATTGAGAAATATGGCTATGCAACCACCACCAGTGGAGATGCGTGACAACCCGTTGGAGTTGAAGATGATGAATTGGATGACTTGCCAGAAATTAGAGGAGGAGGCCATGGTGGTAGAGGAAGAGGTCGTGCCAGAAGGGAAGTGCTTCGAGGAGAGGAGAAGGGAGGAGACTATTTTTGACACGTTGATCGTCCATTTAAGATGAACATAGAGAAATTCTATGGAGACATGGATGTGGAGGGATTCCTGAACTGGCTTGACTCGGTGGAGAAGTATTTCGACTGCATGGATCTCACCGAGGAACAAAAGGTGAATTACATGGCCTTCAAGCTCGAATCGGGAGCAGCGGTTTAGTGGAGAAAGGAGCAAGAAACACGGAGAAGGAGAGGAGATCATCCCATTCGAGATTGGCCAACTATGGAGCAAGCCCTAAGAGAAAGGTTCCTTCCCGTAGATTACCATCAAACCCTGTACTCCCAATTTTTGTCTTGCACGCAAGGCAATAGGTCTGTTGAAGAGTACACCTCCGAATTCATGAGATTGGCATCACGCAACGACATAGAGGAGAATGAAGATCAGATGATTGCACGGTTTGTTGATGGTCTTAGCTATGAGATCAAGAACCGAATAGAGTTCGATACTTTCCTTTATTTTCATGATGCGTGCGCCAAAGCAAGGAAAATAGGAGCGGCTTTGAAGAAGAAGAAAATGACCTTAAATCGTTTTCCAGGTCCTGGTCAGCCTTCCTCTTATCCTAGGGGAGTAAATGAGAAAATTGTGCCTCAAGCAAGTGAGGCAAAACCTCCCGCCAGAAAGCCGATCCCGGAACTTACCCAGAGAAAGGGAAAAGAGGTAGAATCAAGTTCAGGAATTCGCTGTTACAAGTGCAATGCTATCGGGCACAAGTCAAGCGACTGTCCCAGACAGAAATTCACGCAACTTTGCGAGAGGCAAGATGAGGAAGAAGAGACATCGGGAGCTTACTTATGCGCACCAGTCGAAGAAAGTGGTGACGAGGATCAAGAGTCCTCCGGAGCTGAGGAAGAATACTGCAGAGTCTTGCGCAAAATGGCGTTAACTGCTACAAAGAAAGATGAATCCCAACGTCACAACTTGTTCCGCACGCGATGTCATATGGGAAAGGAGGTATGTGAGGTCATCATCGACGGGGGAAGTCAGGAGAACTTCGTGAGCAGTAAGATAGTAGAGAAGCTCGGGCTGAAGACTACCCCTCATCCCACTCCATGTTCTATTGGATGGGTACGATTCGGAGGAGAAATTAAGGTGAATTCGAGATGCATCATCCCGATCTCTATTGGGAAGTATACGGACAAGGTGGAGTGTGATGTCCTCGAAATGGATGCGTGCAACATCTTGCTGGGGAGACCGTGGGAATTTGATAACAAAGTGGTGCATAAGGGAGAAGAAAATACATACGAGCTGAAGAAGGGAGGAGAACGATTTACCTTGCTCCCTAGGAAACCTAAGCACGAAAAGGGTCAATGCAACAGTACCATGCAGCTTGTGTCAATGATAACTTCCACGAAAGACCTGTTGGACTCGTTCAACGAATTAGGATGGTGCCACGTCTTTGTGATGAAAGGGATAGAGGCGAACCATGAAAAGGAAGGTGACCAAGTTCCTGACCCCGTGTCGGATTTGTCGTTAGAATTTCCTGAGGTGATCGCGGAAGGCTTGCCTAAAGGATTGCCACCACTACGCAATATTCAGCATCAAATCGATCTGATTTCGGGGTCTACCTTGCCTAATTTACCTCATTATCGCCTCAGTCCCAAGGAAAATCAGATTCTTCGTGAACACGTGCAAGAATTACTTGAAAGAGGGTACATCCGAGAGAGTCTCAGTCCGTGTGGTGTTCCCGCGCTCTTGGTAACTAAAAAAGATGGTACGTGGAGGATGTGCGTAGACAGTCGCGCCATCAACAAAATTACTATCGGATATAGATTCCCTATTCCACGGTTGAACGACATGCTCGACAATCTTAGTGGGTCAACCATCTTTTCAAAAATTGATCTTCGAAGTGGCTACCATCAGATCAGGATTCGCCCCGGAGATGAATGGAAGACAGCTTTTAAAATGCGTGATGGACTATACGAATGGCTGGTCATGCCTTTCGGATTGACGAATGCACCCAGCACGTTCATGAGGTTGATGCATCAGGTATTGAAGCCCTTCCTTGACAAATTTGTGGTTGTCTACTTCGACGACATCTTGGTTTATAGCCAATCCGAGCCTGAACATTTGATGCACCTTAAGGAAGTTTTAACCGCCTTACGTGAGAACAAATTATTTGTCAACCTGAAAAAGTGTGTATTCTGGCAAGACAAGTTGCTCTTCCTTGGATTTGTTGTCAGGAGAGAAGGAATTCAGGTCGATCAAGTTAAGGTTGAGGCGATTCAGAAGTGGCCTACCCCGATCAACCCGAGCCAAGTTCGAAGCTTTTTAGGTTTGGCCACGTTTTACCGGCGGTTCATCAAAGGTTTCAGTATGATCGCGACGCCATTGACCTAATTGCTAAAGAAAGGAGTTCCTTTTGTGTGGAATGAAGAAGCGGAAGATACATTTAACCAGTTAAAGGGAAGGTTGAGCTCCGCACCCATCCTTGCATTGCCTTATTTTAACAAATTGTTTGAAGTGGATGTAGATGCCTCCGGAGTGGGAATTGGCGCAGTTCTTTCTCAAGAAAAGAGGCCAGTCGCGTATTTCAGTGAGAAGTTGAGTGAACATCGTCAGACATGGACCACGTACGAGAAGAAATTTTATGCTCTTTTCCGTGCTTTGAAGACTTGGGAGCATTACCTCATTGGTAAGGAATTCGTGCTCTACTCTGATCATCGAGCACTTAAATTCCTGCATGATCAATCAAAGTTCGTAAGTCATATGCATGTACGTTGGTCCACTTATCTACAAAAATTCCCATTCAAGATCACGCACAAGAGTGGAGCTCAGAATATCGTTGCGGATGCACTTAGTCGAAGAGTTGCATTATTGACTAAACTACATGCCAATGTAACTTCGTTTGATAGCTTGCGTGACTTGTACGAAGAGGATTCCGATTTTGGCAAAATATGGGCAAAGTGCAAGGGAGGAACAGGTCAAGGCGAATTTTACGTGCATGATGGTTTCTTGATGAAGGAAAACCAATTATGCATTCCCAACACTTCCTTACGTGAACATCTTATTTGGGAATTGCATGGAGGTGGTCTCGCGGCTCATCTAGGTCGAGATAAAATATTAGCCGCTCTCACTGATCGATTTTATTGGCCTAAGATGGGAAAAGAGGTTGCAAGGATTGTAAAACACTGCCGAGTATGTCAAGAGACAAAAGGAGGCGTGAATAACACAGGCTTGTACATGCCCTTGCCTATTCCGCAAGCAATTTGGGAGGACCTCAGCATGGATTTTATTCTTGGCTTACCTCGCACCCCTCGTGGTGTCGATTCTATCTTTGTTGTGGTTGACAGGCTTTCCAAAATGGCGCACTTCATCCCATACAAGAAGACTTCGGATGCACACAGAGTGGCACAATTATTTTTCAGAGAAGTGGTCAAGCTGCATGGGGTTCCAAGAAGCATAACATCCGATCATGACGTGAAATTCTTAGCAAGCTTTTGGAAGACGTTGTGGCTCATATTCGATGCTACGCTTCAATACAGCTCTACGGTGCACCCCCAGACTGATGGGCAGACAGAAGCTACCAATAGGACCCTTGGTAACCTTCTGCGAAGTTTGTGTCACGAGAAACAGCGACAATGGGATTTGGCTCTTCCGATCGCTGAGTTCGCTTACAATGGGGCTGTACATCGCTCCACAGGTCACTCTCCATTCTCGTTGGTCTACACCAAGGTTCCAAATCACTTAGTTGATATTTCTACAGTCGCAAGGCCAAGCAAAGCCAATGTCGCAGCCATCACATATGCGGAGCACGTACAAGAAGTTTTGGAAGCTGTGAAGAAGCGCTTGGAATCAACCTATGCAAAGGACAAAATAAGAATTGATGCGCATCGTAGGGTGCAAAATTTTCAGCCTGGTGAGCAAGTCATAGTTCATTTTCGCAAAGAAAGGATGCCCGCTAACATGGGAGGAAAGCTACAGGCGAGGAAATTTGGCCCTTTCAAGATTTTGCGGAGAATCAATGAGAACGACTACGTTGTTGATCTTCCTGAAGAGTATGGTGTTTCAAGAACTTTCAATGTCGCGGATCTTACCCCCTATCACAATACTTTTCCATTGCCTTCACGCCTTGCTATTCGGGACAAGCAAGTTCCCAAGGAGGGGAGGATGCCGTAGGAACCATCTTCATTGAATAAGAGCATAGCTGTTCGTTTATTAAGAGCATTGAATAAGTGCATTTAGGTGGCACGTCCGTTTAGTTTTAGCTGTTCGACTTGTACCCGCTGTATAAGGGAATAGTCGTGGCTAATAATTGCCAATTATGGCATTAATTTTTTAATTAAAACATGGTTACGGAATTAGAAAAGTCTGTAACTGAAACCAGGCCTTCAATCACGATTTAATTGAAGGCCTATTTAAATTGGAATGAAAATAAGAGGAGGACAGACTTTTTTTTTGGTGAGATTTAAATTGTTTCTACAATTTCGGATCTTAGACGGTCATGAGATTCGATCCTCCCACCTCATGCTTAAGGACTGACACCGTATCCATTAGACCATACATGAGTATGAGTTGGTGAGGAGGACAGACTTTTGAATCAAAATTCCCAGCGAATTATCCTTTTCCTTGCATGCATGGATTTGCATGAAGTTTTCCTTTAATCAAGCCCTTAGCTGGCCGCGTAATTCTTTAAAAGCTCTCCTTCCATTCTGTTTCGGAAGTTACAGAATTGAAGCTTATTCAACCTATTCGATTTATTCCTGGCTTAAACATCATTTGCCTTCCGTTGCCCTACTCCATATACATCCTATAAGGTATCGGATCCAAAGAGCTACACAAATTTAACCCTCGATTCTTTTTTATGGAAGTATGCTATTTCCAAAATTTAAAAAGAAAATGACCAAACTCCACCCGAGTAGTATATAGTTTGAGGCGTTTATACCTTCCAAAAAAAATATTGAGACATTTTTGACTAAATCATAGTAATAGAGATTTTTCGTTTGACAAATAATGATACATGCACAAATCTGTCCATAACATTGTTCAATATTCAAGCAAATAATTTGTCTCATATTGCATTTTGTTTGCTGTGCATATAATTGACTTTTTTTAAATAATTAATAACATGGGTTGTCACTAAATTCTCTCAATAGAGAGAGAAGAACGGGTTTAAAAAAAATGCGTAAAATAAAAATCCAACCTCGATGTTGAATGGGCCCTTGACGTACCATGAGCCCAATCCAACAGACACGAAGCCCGTAGATATATATCTCGGCCCATTAAGCCCATGACCTTATTAGCTAGAGAGGCCAGCCTCGGCCGACACAAATTTCCTCGTGAACTATAAACCCTCCGATTATAAAGAACGCGAACGCATCCTGGCCGTCAAATCCCAAAACAGATCTGATATTTCACCTCCCCCTCGAGGAGAAGAACCCCAAATCTCTCTCTCTCTCTCTCTCTCTCAAATTTACGCTCTCGAGAGGGTCGACGTCGGGGCTAGATCTCCAAAGTTGGGAGTCTTTGGGGCTTTCGTCTCTCGATAGGTCAGAATTTCCCCTATTCCTCTCTCCGGTCTCTGAAATTAGGGTTCCGGTATCCTTTCCCCTTTTTTCTTTTTTCTAATTGGTCGGTGTTATTATCTTGTTGAAAAAATTAGGGTTTCCTCGTGGAAAAACAATCCAGTTTCTTGATACCTGTCAATTCTTTATCTAAAGTTTATAGATATCGTCCAGCGCCTTAGGGTTTTGGAGGTTCGGCAGATCTGAAATATTGTTGTCTGATTTAAATCAGGGAGTGGGGGAAATTTGACTGTTGGGTATTTATCTGATACTTGGTGAGGTCTCGAAGTCGAAACCTTTTTGCGAATTCGAGTTCGTTTTGGCGGACAACTAGAGCTGCTACTCTCTCTTGTTGGTATGACTAGTTGGGGCTATCCACGGTAAAGTTTTGTTGATTGCGTTCTTCTTTGTTGCAGGTTGAAACATGCCGCGTTATGATGATCGTTATGGTAGCACCCGCCTCTACGTGGGGCACCTTGGTTCTCGCACTCGCTCTCGGGACCTTGAACATCTCTTCAACAAATATGGGAGGTAGTGACCTAGTTTTGTAGTCAGCAATGGTTTTGAAATTAAGTTTTCTGGTGCCAATTCCTGCAAAGTTGGAGGCGTAACATCATTTGCTTGTTTTCATCCTGAATTACTTTTTGACTCGCATATATGTTTGGGAATATTGTGGTCGTAGGTGTCCCTTTTTTTAACTTGAATGATCTTGTTGAAGGTTTCTGGGGCTTTTGCCTAACCTGGAGGCCTATGGTGAGAGGGTTGCCATGGTGGAATGGGTCGAAATACTTGCCGAGTTATAGGAGACTATGGCGATTCTTTCTATTATGTTATTGCGTGTTTTTTGGTGAATTGGCAACAATCTCAAACTGGTGTTTAGTTCGTCTGTGAGGGATGAAGTATCATACTCTTGAAGTACTTACGTAACGATGGCCTTACTCTTTGTGGCAACCGTTTCGCAGAGTTCGAGATGTGGATATGAAGCGTGACTACGCATTTGTTGTAAGTGTTTTCTTTTCAAATGCTTTTATGGCTCATGGCTATAATTCTATCTAATGGTTTCCTCTGTCCTGACGAATATCTGGCTGTTATCATGTCCTCAAGTTATCTTTGGATTTCGGTTTCTTTCTCACCTCTTTGAACAGGAATTTAGTGATTCTCGCGATGCTGATGAGGCGAGGTATAATCTGGATGGTAGAGAGTTTGATGGAAGTCGCATCGTCGTGGAATTTGCTAAAGGGGTGAGTTTCAGCTTCTGCTCTTTCAGTTGCAAAATGATCAATCAGATTTTTATCATTTGGTCCATTTCAGATCCCTCCTTACCCTTTTTCCCTTCTTTTGAGTATACTTGATGTTGCAGATTGTAGGGTTTTTTTTTGGAAAAGTGAAGGAGGAGGATATATGCAGCTAACATTTTTCTTATCTTGTTCTACCTGATTTTCTGATACATAGATAGCTCATCTGATTAATGTGTTTTTTCCTATTTAATGAGCTTTTGAAGGGGTTTTCCCCAGATGTAATGAGTTTCATAAGCCATTTTTTCTATTCTGGCTTTTGAATGAATTCTGACTTATATTTTTTTTGGATAAATTATCAGGTTCCTCGTGGTTCACGGGAATATTTGGGCAGGGGTCCTCCTCCTGGATCTGGGCGTTGCTTTAACTGCGGCATTGATGGCCACTGGGCCCGTGATTGCAAGGCTGGAGACTGGAAAAACAAGTGTTATCGCTGTGGAGAAAGGGGACACATCGAGAGAAGCTGCAAGAACAGTCCCCAAAAGCTGAAGTATATTTGATACCTTATACTGGGTTTTCCCTTTAGTTCTCTGAGTTCTCGCTTGGGAGAAGTTTAAAGTTGTTGAGCTAATGATGATGTTGATTTCAGAAGGGGGCGCAGTTACTCTCGTTCACCTGGAAGGTCCCGCTCTCCTCGCCGCGGCAGAAGCCGCAGTCCAAGCTATAGTCGTCGCAGCTACAGGTACACTGAGTTTTAGTGTATCCCTAGCTCGTTATAAATTTATTCTCTTGCTTATAATCAGTTCTACACATCCTTTGCATGCTTTATTTAGCACGTTCTGTACTTTGCAGCCGATCAAGGTCCCCACCACCAAAGAGGGACAGAAGCATTGAAAAGGATGCGAGGTCCCTGAGCCCTGAGCCAAAGAGCAAGAGCAGGAAGCGCAGCCCTTCCCCTGAAGAAGGAAGCCCTCGTGCCTCCCCCAAAGCCCAAGATTACAGCCCCAGTCCAAGGGGAAGGAGCATGAGCCCCGAGAGGCGGAGCCCTGCAGCTCGAGTGTATGAAAGCCCCCCAGCTGCCAATGGGCGCAGTCGCAGCCCCAGCCCGAGGGATGATAGAAGCCCAGCTGACGATGATTACGAAGACAAGTCACCGTAAGTTAGATAGACGCCATGTCCCTTGATAATGGGTCATCTAGACTCTAGAGTTGTGTTCTAGAACCAAAATGTCTCCCAGTCTTCTGGACTCACAGCCATGTATTGGCATTTACTTCCGAGACTTGCAACTTTGTTTGTGATGAAACTTCTCCAGTTTTCCATTATCTATGACTTGTGCTATTGACTTCAGTAATCATTTTTGCTTGGTTATGATCTTCCATTTTTTTAATGCATGGTGGGTCTAAAGTCTTTTCCACCGATCATTTGATTGTTTGGTGGTGCTATGATTTCCAGAACTCTCTCCTCTTATATTTTTCCAGGTGCGCTTAGTGATGACGATGAACCCTCTGAAGAGTTTCCTCTCTTGAGAAGACTAATTTTACGAATGCAATCGTGATCGAATATTTTTTTTTTTGGAAAATGCAGAGCTAAGTCCTGATATATAAATACAAAACTAAAGCAATTACATCATAAATTTTAAAAAGTGTCCTATCCGTAACCCAATCTTCTAAGCCAGTCTTCTAAGTACTAATTGAAGGTCTCTCTGGCTTATCATTGTGATGGTACTACAATTTACAATTTAACCCAATCTTCTAAGCCAGTCTTCTAAGTACTAATTGAAGGTCTCTCTGGCTTATCATTGTGATGGTACTACAATTTACAATTTCTCTATGACACGGAATTTCTTCTTTCGAGGTTGAGGCCACTGTAAAAATTCTCAAGCGGTAAAATCCGGTAAAAAAAATTCGCAAGATGGAAAGAGCACCTCGGGAAGATAGAAACATGCCTTGACGTGAATACTGTTATACAAGATCCCGCGCCATCTAGATCACTAATTCTATGAGTACAACGAAGGAGGCTAACTCTCCGCAAATCATTTAAATAAAGGTCCATACGAGAATCTAACGGTACATCGAATACAAAATGGTCAGAAAAAATCTCTTAAGGCGTGTTTCGAGAGCGCGTCCGTCACTCAATTTATCTTCACGCCAGGGTGTGCTGAATATTGATCTCTTACTCCCTCGCAAGCAACTCTCGGGCTCTAAAGGTTAGGGACGCCAGTGGGCGGTCACGACAACTAGTGTTTCAGAATCCTATAACTATTTTGTTTCCCTCTGTCCATAATGGGATTCCTTCAGCCGAAGTTCCTCTGAGGTAGGAAAGCTTCCATGACTGGTCCTTACTGATTCACCACCAAACAACACAAAAGAGTGGTATCTCTTCTATCTTTCGACTGGCGACGATAATACACGCAGGTAATGTGAGAAGGAACTTCCCCTCTGATTTTCTACAACATTTGGTCTCCTACCAGCATGGTCTAGTAATGGGACATAAGAGGGAACTGCCTCAGAGACCAAGTGTCACAGCGACGAGCGCGTAGTGATGTCTGCTGTTGCATTCTCAAGTCCAAGATTCACGGAATTCTTATGTGGGCAATCATTCATCTCAGGACATCTATCTATTAATCCGAATCTCGACTTGAAATCATGAACTGCAGCTGCAACTGTATAATTTTAGTTGCATTCTAAACAGTGCATTTTCAATCCGACCACTGTCTTGAAGATAAACAACTTAAGCAATAATTATAAGCAATAATTATGCACTTCGACTCGAGAAGAATTATCTGCGTTAGCAAGTTGCATGTTTGGCCAACTGTTAACAAGATTAGCGCCTCGTACGTGCTATAATAAACTATCTTTTTCCTATCATATAAGCAAAAATGTGATTCAATGAGCGTGCTGTACAGTAGAACGAACCGGGCCATAGTTGTTAGATCATATTACAGAGCAAGCCCCAATTCGTCCTCAATATCGTCACCCTCTTCAAAAAGCTGCAAAAACCGAGCTTGATCTTGCTGTCTCTTTCGCTTCTGCCAGTACTTGTATGCTGCAAACAGCCCTATGATCAACACAGTGGAAATCAGCACACTGATGATTATTGCAACAGCAACATGCATCCTTTTCTCCTTGTTATGCGGTGGAGAGTGAGCCTTGGCATCTGCAAACAAAAATAAGATACCATCCATGATCAAACTTGCCAAAGAACAGCTGTATTCACGAATCACGACGAATGGAATTGTACCGCGGTTATTCCAGTTGGCAAAAGAAACATTCTTCAATCGACACCATAATGCATATAACATTATATAGAGAACGCAAGAAATCATACCCTCCGATAGACGTACGCACTCCGGACATTCAAAGGTCGCGGAGAACTCCTTCTCCGCGACCCTCTTGTACTTGCCATCAGACTCCGAGAAGTCCGACAGGCAAAGCTCCCACTCCTCAAAAACGTCGTCGGCTTTGAAGTTATCCTTCTCGTAGAACCCGCACCTCTTGCACTTGGTCCCGTTAAGCTCTGTCAACGGCTGACACAACAAAACAACACAAACACATCACCACAACAAAACACAAAAAAGCAATCGAAATCCCTAAAAAAAAAACCATCTCCAAGCCCCCTAAACCTTAACTTTGAATTACTTAAAAAAATCCGAAAACATTTCAAAAAAAAAATTACGAAAAGTTTTCAAAATTTTTGGAAAATTCAAAATCTAAAAAAATCTGATTTGAATGCCACATTTCATAATTCGGATTCGATTGGTACTTGAACGAATAGAATACGGTCCAAGGTGTTGGAACAATCCTGACCTGCCAAGATTCCTGGCCCTTGAAGGCGTAGGAGACGTTGGTCTTCTTGACGTCGGGGATATCGATCCGATTCTCTCCCTTGCACTTGAAATAAACCCTAGGCTTAGCCCCGAGCAACTCGTGCGTCTTGTATATCGTTATCGACCCCAGCGTCACCTCCGCGGTCAACGCCCATCCTGCAGGTCAAACGCCCACCCACGGTTACGGATATATCCTCCCCCGTCAACAAAATCCAACAGAGAGAAAAATTAAACAGTGAGCGGTTTCGGTTGCCTGGGAAGCAGCTGATCAGGAAGATCCAGGTTGTCAGGAGACGCCGATACGGCATCGTAACGGCCCGGCGACAGTTGGGGTTCGCTTCCTTGACCTGAAACGGAACTTTCTAGGAGCCGACCTTTCCTTGTGGTGGAGTGGAGGGTACACGTGGCGGCGCCGCCGCGAGGGGGGGTGAGCTCGGGAAGAGAGAGAGAGAGTTTGGGAAGGAAATCTAATACAAGTATTTTTCTTATGATAATAAAGAAAAAGAATTATTTATTTATTAATGGGAAGAAGAAAATAGAAGAAGTTTCCGTGTGGGCCCGGCCCGGCCCGGGGCGATGGAATGGAAGGTGAGAGCAGACTAACGTGTTGTGCATATTGTATCACATATCTTAAAAAATGGGTGACCGATTTTTCAACTTGATATCTCATTATTTAAAAATATTTTCATCTATTATCATTAGTTTAAATTTTTATAAAATAAATCTGAAAACTATGAAAATATTCATATTAAAATTGAGAGAATGATGTTATTTCATGAGTCGGCTAGTTTTTTAAAATTATGTTATCTGACATAAGCAAGAGTTAAATGAACAAATCAGATTAAGCAATCCCACCAAGAGGTACATCACTCACTCTGCAAGAGAGGAGATAGAGAAAGATCACGTTACAAATCTTAATCAAGGAGAGAGTATTTACATATTAATAAAAGATCTACAGAAGCAAATCTGCAGCACCAACTCGGTATAACTCGGTACAACTCGGTGCAAATGCCAATCATATCAGCTGCTGCTTCGCTTGATATCCTTTTCGGTTTCATCAGATATCCAATCACCGAAATCCTCATATGAGTTTTCGCGGCTATCGTGGCCCAGTTCATATTCTATCCTCTCCAGTTCGGCCTGTATGTCCGCTGATTTTCCGGACGAATCATCAACCTCCGCGCCCTCTTCTTTCGGTATAGTAGCGTCCAATGCCTGAAAGGAAACCAGTCTACTTTCGACCTGTCCACTTGGTGCTGTCTGTGATTGTTTTGCAGTAGCTTCTTCTACTTCCAGAATCATCATCGGTCTCTTAATTGAATCGAAGTCCGTCTTCATCTTCTCCAGCGACTCCAACTGCTGTTTGATGATATTATTCTCTTCGTCTTTCCTAAATCATGTTGCACAATGTTACATTCTAGTTAGTAGGCATCCATCCGACCGAGGAGGAGGAACAAGAAAAATGAACATTCATTTACCGGTGAACGCCCTTCTTCACGAACAATTTCTTTTCCACCGTATCCACGTTACTAAAAGTTGCTAAGACCTGACAAAACCACTCCGTCATTTTTTTGACCAATACAAATACTAATTCAAGAAATACAAGGACGAATCTTACTCTGGCTTCAAGATCTAAATATTCTTGTTCGAGATTCTTCTTTCGGTTTATCGCATCGGGGCCTTCATCCCTCATCATAGGTGAATTATCTGACCTGTGTTGTACGACAAAACCTTCAGCCTGAACCCTAACTAGCAATTGACATCACCGAAAATGCACATAGAAGCATAACCTTTCATAAGAATCCATGTCCTCCAAAAGTCTTCTGATACGGACAATAGAAGTCTCCAAATCCTCCTGATCATAGATAAGAGATTCGAATGCCAGTAAGAAGAAGATACATGAACAAACCAGCAGAGTATAAAAAAATCTACGCATGCATACAATTAACGTTTGTACCTTATATGCAGAGAGGAGACGAACAACCAAATCGACAAGTTCGTCTCCATGTCTCCTCAGGTCATCACTTTGAACAAAGAAAGAAACACACGATACATACACGGAATTAAGGGAACGATACCGGAACAGGTAACAAAAAAGAGCACGACCCGAATAGGAACAGCACGTACTCGACCTGATTCTTCTTTCTCTCGGTGGACGAGGTCTGGAGAGCCCATGTATCTTCAATAAAATGAACCCACTTAATGACAATATCAGCCTCGGTTCTGCATGAGCTTATAGACCTTGATACCTCTTCTTCCTATTATCCATCATGTCGATTTTAAAAGTAAAATGTGTTAGCTCCAAACTACAAGATAAAAATGTTTCTCCTATAAAAGTTCAAGAGAAGGTAATAACAACCTTGGCTTTTAGGTGGATAAGGATCTCATTACTGGCTTCATCGAAATTATCTCGCTCCTCTCTCGCGTTGTGGAGTCGCGCCCTGGCAGAAGATAAAGAGGCGTTGACCTACAGCAATTGCCCCACCAAAGAGCATAAACCTAGTGAAGGATGTCTTGTAATAACTCAAACAATTCAACATACAAGTTCAAGGAAGCCATAGTATAATCCTTATTGCAGGTCAACTAAGAGTGCATTGAAATAAGCATGCAGCTCGTAGCTCGCTCGAGGAGTTGAACGCTTTAACTAAGAGATCTAACATAGTGCAGAATTTACCTTCTTAAGTTGCGCTTCAAGGTCATTCTTTTGTTTCTCAAGTTCTCCTATCTCAGCTGTCAGTTCCTGCAGAGTTCCAAAATGCAATTAGCTCTTCAGGAAATTATAGACATACTTCTTCCAGTAAGAAAATAACGAATGAAAACCGTAGAATTGAAATTAAGAAGTTCCTCAAGTTTTAGAAATGACACGAACCAATTCCAGGCTTCTCCTACCACTACTACTTTCAGTTTGCTTTCCACCTCTTAGGGTAAATGTAGTATTATTTTCAATGCTTTTACAAATTTCCAACAGGCCGCAAATTATTAATGGAAAAGAAGAGAGGTGCCACATTTTGAGAAGGTGTACCTTCTCCAGTTGGTTAACTTCTTTGGCTTTAGCTACACGAAAGTTGAGGGCTTCTTCCTTCTGAGACCTGCATACACCATGGACGGATAATTTGTGGAATTGAATAAGGCAACAAACAAAGGCAAAAGCTTAAGTTCTTGTTGGTGCATAGAGAGCATGAACCTGTGGTCTAGAATGCGTGATTCGGCCTTTTTGGTGGAGTTAAGAAGAGATTCTGATAGAACCTTCAACTTATCTAGCTGCACCAACAACATTTGTGAGAATCAAGTAGGCAAAAAGATGATGTTTATTCATTACTTACTGGCATAAGTACATAGTTCAATAAGCAAAAGCTGAAAAGAAACCTAATATATATCAATATTATGAAAACATAACTACAAACGATCTCACATGAGGCCCCCATGATCTGGTTTTTCTTAGGTTTTAGGAATAACAAGAATTAAAGAATACTTCCTATCATGTAATATATAATTTAATAGATGAGAATAATGCTCTCAAATTTTTGGTATATTATTTATGCTCTTAAATTTAATACATAAGTTAATCTAATTTTATACAATGAGTGGTATATTACAATGTAGAACAAATTTAATAGAGCATTGTTCTCATCTATTAAATTATATTAACTTGATATAGAATATACCACTCATTGTAATAATAATGATGTTCGGATTCCATAGCTAAGTAGAGAATTACATAAATTTATATTTGGTTAATTAGTTTTTTTTAATGGTTGGTTAATTTTGTTGATGTCATTTTGTAAAAGTATAAAGGCATTAGTCTGTATTGATACATTATATAATTTATTTTAAAGGGATAGTCAAACAAGTTCTCGTAGCTTAGTTGGTTAGAGCATCACTTTACTAAGTGGAGGTGTGGAGTTCGAATCTCACCAAAAATACTTTATTTTTCTTGGATTTTTTTCCGGCTCGGCTCCAACTAGGTGCAAAAAAAAAATTGCACAAAACCGCAAGATTCTGTGCGTTTTTTGACAAAAACCGCATGATTTTGTGCGGTTTTGTGCAAATGAAACAGCACGAATTTGTGCGGTTTCAGACAAAACCCCAGGCAGGGAAAACTTTTTCTGACAACCCCCTTTCGGGATTTGTCGGAAAATTAAACACCTCCCAAGAAAAAAACCCTGTTGTCAAAGAATCTCCACTTGGTACTGGAGCAAGCCTAAAACACCATTTCAGTTCATACCTTCTGAGCATGCAGCTCTGTAGAATCTCCATTTCTAACGGATTTCTTCTTAATTAGGAGTTCCTCCAAAGTGGATATCGTTTGAATTTTCTCAAGCATTTCTTTTAAATCCTACACAACAAAAATTGAAGCGCTCAGTCGCAACCGTACCATCTTAGGAGGTCAACCATCTGAATAAGCTTTGAGTTCCACCAACCAGAAATAATCAGCTGTGTGTGTCTTGGAAACAATTAATCTATTTATAATTTTATGTTTCCTCACAGATGAAGCTAAAACGATAATTTTAACATAACTTCGAAGATACAAATCATTTATCCACGGGCCAGAACACATTCAATGATGTTCTTGCATACCACACGAGGCATCATGCTCAATCGAGACGAATTAAATAGGTGTAACCTAAGACGTAAGCACAAGATGGAGTTAACCATCTGCAAGTATTGATACTATATCATGTCTGCACGGTCTGACAAATAACTACTATGTCGACATGCAGAGGAATATTAGAAGAAGAAGAAGATAAGTCGCACTTCTGTTGGTGCAGTAGCTGCCTCTTCGGATGCTGCTTCACCACCTTCAGTAACAGGTTGATGCGATGCTTTCGCTTTATTAGAATTTTCCCGCAGTCTGTTGGCTTCAGCATCTATTCTGATGGCAGAGAATGGAATATAAAGCAAGGAAGATGAAAACATAATGCAAGCATAAACAAGAATATGAATCCATAATGCAAGTCCTTTGTTCGAAATTCAAAGTAGAACATCATGATAGCGAGATATCATTTGACACACAAAAGAAAACAAGAGCTAAATCCAAGAGATACTCTGAGAGAATCTGCATCCAGGTTGAGGTACACTTAAATCTAATATAACCATGAAAATGAGAAAATAAAGCATATAGAACAGATTAATCAGAAGACAAACTATGAAAGAAAGAAAAATTAGAAGGTTCAAACACATTAAAACTCAAAATTTTGAGGCAAGTCATTCAAATTTCTTAACCACCTCAAAACATCAGCGTTTGTTTTCAGCCCAGCTATTGCATCTTGCGCATAATGCAGCAATTCTTCTTTCTTAATCTGATCAGAGGAAAAAAAAAGGGAAAGGACATTCTTCAATAAGTAGTTCAAAACCAAAATACAGCATAATCAGAAAAAGGGTGAAACAACACGAGCTAAATTACTACAATTCTGTGCATATCCCAGAGAAAGAGGTCGCGTTCGAAGCTCTTACTCCAATTTGAATCTTTAGAAAGTGTCTGTGCTTACCAACACTTCATCTTCATAGGTAGAGAATGCTTTGGCCAAGTCCTGCACGGTACTAACTATGGCTGTGTGTATTTCTTTCCCACCTTCAAGGCAGAGCCTGTATCTCAACAAGCCAAAAGGAAGTCACACATATATATATATATATAGGAATCAGTGACGGTCAAATTATTGATGACGAAACGATTCACTGTTTCTAAGTCTTAAGCTACCGTGTCTGAAACACATTGTGCCATAAAATCGAAAGAGAGAGAGAGATAGAGAGCAGAGAGACGAATCACCCGAAGATCTCGAGAAGCAACTGAACCTCTTCGTCGTTGGGCGCTTCGAGAATCTGAGTCACACAGAAGAGTTAACCTGCGGTTAAACTCAATCGAATCAGCAAATACAAAAAGCCTAAACATAACACCGAACACCCTCACCAACTAAATAGAAACCAAAACTCACCATAGAGAGCGTGATCCCCTCAAGAGCTTGGCTGTAGAGGAACATTTCCCGGAAATTCATCGTCCCGAGATCTGGATCCACGTAATAAACCTGTCTCCCATAATAATCGTCAAAACAACTCAAAACAAAAAGGAAAAAAAAATAATCAGAGAGATAGAAGGAGGTGGACTAACCACGACGGGGTTCTTAGGCGAGTCCTTGGACGACTCTTCGGAGGCGATCGGCGCCTGCATCTCGCCGTTCTTGTCTTCAGAGGCCGGTGTCATCAACTTCTCCACCTCTTTGAGCGCGACGAGCCACCGCCTCAGCAGCTGAACCCTCTCGATTCCCCGGCACGAAACCGACAAGTCCTCCAACCTCTTCACCGTCAGTTTGAAGCTCTTCAAGTTCCTCGCCGCCTGCCACGTCTCCACATTAAATCCCCGGCCCGATCACAACCAAAAAAACAGAGAATCAAATAACTAACGAGGACGTGAGAAACATTACGATGCGCTCGTGGAGTATCTTGGCGCCCTCGACGACCGCTTGGCCGGCGTGGAGGACGACAGTGTCGGAGAAGTTGCGGACGGTTCGGGTAATGGCGGTCTTCCCTCCAGCCTCAACCGCCTTGTTAACTGCCGTCTTTAACCACGACATTGACGCGATCAAAGTCCGTCGCTCACTCAATTAATCCTATCGCTTTTCGAAGAGGTGACCGGTGGTAGGGAGGGATCTTGGCATGATCAGATCATTGGGAGAGGGGGAAATAGTCAAGATTCAAAGAAGAAGGGCTTTTTAGCGCCTTTTCGATCGGGGTGGTGTATGGGTAATTTACTTATTCGCCCTTGCAGTCGCGTGAGAATCACGCGGAGGATAGTTGAGGTGTTACGTGAATGGAAATCCCTTTGTGGTAATTTTGGAGCGAAGTGTGCGCGTTTCTTGGCCGACTAACCGTTACGTTTTCACGCGCGGAAGGATAAAAATAGAAGGGTAAATTACCATTAGATCCCTGGTCTATAGTGAAATCACCACTAGGGTCCCTGCTTTTTTAAAAATTATTTAGCCATCCCCACTTTATCTAAAAATGTTGGTCTCGGGTTCCTGACTGACGTCAACGGACATTTTTTTCCGATGAAATGACCTTCATGCCCTAAAAAAAACACCATCCTCAACCTTAAAAAATAAGGACATGAACCTAAGAACACAACCCAAAAATAAAATCAAAACTAACAAAAATCCAAGAACATGAACAACAACCAAAGAACATTCAATCGTCTGGACCTCTTAACCCTAAACTCCTAATTTCTTTTTGTTTATGTCGGGTGTTACGATACGTGTTAGAAAAGAGTATGAGGGAGGATAGAATTTAAGGGAGAATAGAAGAAAAGAGTTGGAAGGAGAAGTAGAATTGAGATAAGGTAGAAGAAATATTAGAGAAGGAAGAAGATAGAATAATAGGGAGATAAATGATGATAATAATTCATTGATATCCTAACAGTAACCTTACACGATAATATATATAGAGTTCCAATAGTAACTCCTCCTACAAACAATAACCTCCACGTAAGTAACCATTACTACCACTAAATAATAAGAAGTTACTACACAACCAACATAACGTGGTTTGACACCATCATTAGATAACTACCACAAGGATAAATAACTACATCTAATTAAGGCTCGTGACATTATCCTCTCCTGCACAAGATCCTTGTCCTCAAGGATCAGTCAAACGTATCAAATGGAAACAAGTATAACATATGAAAGATGGACTTTGCAGCAAACTTCCAACTCAAAAAACTTGATCCAATCTGAACACAAATAAAATATGCAGCACGGTAGGGATAGTCCTCGCCATTGAACAGAATGACCACTTCATCAATAGGCTTGAAAGTTCCAACGCCGGTAAGAAGGCCATCACGAACAACTGGAGCACTAAAGGAACATGGATCTCGGATTTCTGTCCTGCTTGAATTGAATATATTTTCCACTTTGAAGACTGAAGGGGCGCCTTCTAATCTCTTATCGGAAACCTTATTGGAATCAACAAGAATTGTGGGATCTGTCTCTTCTTCTTGGTGGATGCAAGCTTTTGCGGCTTCCTCCCGGAAACACTCCCTCAATTCTTGAAAGATGAGTTTGAATCGAGCTTGTAGTTCTTGCA
The DNA here is from genome assembly GCA_963995505.1 of Hypericum androsaemum. NCBI lineage: Eukaryota > Viridiplantae > Streptophyta > Magnoliopsida > Malpighiales > Hypericaceae > Hypericum > Hypericum androsaemum. The sequence goes on from OZ023195.1 coordinate 13,166,505, forward strand.
CCCTCTTGAAGTGAGCATCGGAGATCCTTTTCGTCCACGAGGACATGTTAGGATAGTCCATCGAAATGGCTCTGATACCACTGTTACGATACGTGTTAGAAAAGAGTATGAGGGAGGATAGAATTTAAGGGAGAATAGAAGAAAAGAGTTGGAAGGAGAAGTAGAATTGAGATAAGGTAGAAGAAATATTAGAGAAGGAAGAAGATAGAATAATAGGGAGAAAAATGATGATAATAATTCATTGATATCCTAACAGTAACCTTACACGATAATATATATAGAGTTCCAATAGTAACTCCTCCTACAAACAATAACCTCCACGTAAGTAACCATTACTACCACTAAATAATAAGAAGTTACTACACAACCAACATAACGTGGTTTGACACCATCATTAGATAACTACCACAAGGATAAATAACTACATCTAATTAAGGCTCGTGACATTATCCTCTCCTGCACAAGATCCTTGTCCTCAAGGATCAGTCAAACGTATCAAATGGAAACAAGTATAACATATGAAAGATGGACTTTGCAGCAAACTTCCAACTCAAAAAACTTGATCCAATCTGAACACAAATAAAATATGCAGCACGGTAGGGATAGTCCTCGCCATTGAACAGAATGACCACTTCATCAATAGGCTTGAAAGTTCCAACGCCGGTAAGAAGGCCATCACGAACAACTGGAGCACTAAAGGAACATGGATCTCGGATTTCTGTCCTGCTTGAATTGAATATATTTTCCACTTTGAAGACTGAAGGGGCGCCTTCTAATCTCTTATCGGAAACCTTATTGGAATCAACAAGAATTGTGGGATCTGTCTCTTCTTCTTGGTGGATGCAAGCTTTTGCGGCTTCCTCCCGGAAACACTCCCTCAATTCTTGAAAGATGAGTTTGAATCGAGCTTGTAGTTCTTGCACCCTCTTGAAGTGAGCATCGGAGATCCTTTTCGTCCACGAGGACATGTTAGGATAGTCCATCGAAATGGCTCTGATACCACTGTTACGATACGTGTTAGAAAAGAGTATGAGGGAGGATAGAATTTAAGGGAGAATAGAAGAAAAGAGTTGGAAGGAGAAGTAGAATTGAGATAAGGTAGAAGAAATATTAGAGAAGGAAGAAGATAGAATAATAGGGAGAAAAATGATGATAATAATTCATTGATATCCTAACAGTAACCTTACACGATAATATATATAGAGTTCCAATAGTAACTCCTCCTACAAACAATAACCTCCACGTAAGTAACCATTACTACCACTAAATAATAAGAAGTTACTACACAACCAACATAACGTGGTTTGACACCATCATTAGATAACTACCACAAGGATAAATAACTACATCTAATTAAGGCTCGTGACATTATCCTCTCCTGCACAAGATCCTTGTCCTCAAGGATCAGTCAAACGTATCAAATGGAAACAAGTATAACATATGAAAGATGGACTTTGCAGCAAACTTCCAACTCAAAAAACTTGATCCAATCTGAACACAAATAAAATATGCAGCACGGTAGGGATAGTCCTCGCCGTTGAACAGAATGACCACTTCATCAATAGGCTCGAAAGTTCCAACGCCGGCAAGAAGGCCATCACGAACAACTGGAGCACTAAAGGAACATGGATCTCGGATTTCTGTCCTGCTTGAATTGAATATATTTTCTACTTTGAAGACTGAAGGGGCGCCTTCTAATCTCTTATCGGAAACCTTATTGGAATCAACAAGAATTGTGGGATCTGTCTCTTCTTTTTGGTGGATGCAAGCTTTTGCGGCTTCCTCCCGGAAACACTCCCTCAATTCTTGAAAGATGAGTTTGAATCGAGCTTGTAGTTCTTGCACCCTCTTGAAGTGAGCATCGGAGATCCTATTCGTCCACGAGGACATGTTAGGATAGTCCATCGGAATGGCTCTGATACCACTGTTACGATACGTGTTAGAAAAGAGTATGAGGGAGGATAGAATTTAAGGGAGAATAGAAGAAAAGAGTTGGAAAGAGAAGTAGAATTGAGATAAGGTAGAAGAAATATTAGAGAAGGAAGAAGATAGAATAATAGGGAGATAAATGATGATAATAATTCATTGATATCCTAATAGTAACCTTACACGATAATATATATAGAGTTCCAATAGTAACTCCTCCTACAAACAATAACCTCCACGTAAGTAACCATTACTACCACTAAATAATAAGAAGTTACTACACAACCAACATAACGTGGTTTGACACCATCATTAGATAACTTCCACAAGGATAAATAACTACATCTAATTAAGGCTCGTGACATTGGGTTAGAATGTATCGATCCATCTCCTTCTCCCCCTCCAAGTCCACCGCCCTATTAGCAGCCTCGAAGCCCTCGCTCCCCTCCTCCCGGTCATCCGCTGACCCGCTTTCTTAAAAATCGGAGGAAGTGCTCGATGCCAAGGAGGCAGAGCCAGTTCTCAGGGTCGCTGCCGTGGACAAGCACCGGCCGAAGACTGTCGCAGGCAAGGAGGACGAGGTCAGAGGTGCCTAATCCTGTCTCTCCCGTCGCCTAATCTGAGTCACGGTCACTGCCCCACCATTGTCCGCCTTCTTCCTTGCTGCGAACCCGTCGGCTTGTCTTCTCCCTCTGCTCCTTTTCTTCACCCATAAGGTTTTTCTTAAGTGGGTTTGAAGTAATTGCCTTGGATTGGGTTGAATCGATGCAAACCCATGAATTTTAGTTAGGGTTCCTCCTTTGTTGAGTTTATGGCTCACGATTTCGTGGATTGGGCAATTAGGGATTTTAAAGCTTCTACAGTAGAGCGAAAAGGTGTGCTTCTTGGAAGATCTAATTTCACAATTTCATGGATTCAAACTTGGAGCGACAACGAGCAAGCTGTTCTCGAAGATGGGTTGGTTAACAAGTTAACCCTCTTTGCTGCTTGTCCTCGCAAATTGGTGTTCTGTTTAATTGATTTTTTTTTATGTTCAATTTTCTTGATGTTCTTGGATATTCTAGAGGTTGAAGAAGAAGATTTTTGTTTTATTTTTATGTAAGGGTATTTTGGTTTTTTTTGAAAAAAAAGATTGATAACGTCAACGAGGGACTCGAGACCAACATTTTTAGATAAAGCAAGAACGGCTAAATAATTTTTAAAAAAACAAGGATCCTAGAGGTGATTTTACTATAAACCAGGACCTGAAGGCAATTTACCCGAAATAGAATATTATTGTTCGAATTTGGAAGGGAACTCCACCAAACCAAAATAAAAGGGCAAATTATTGTAGCACCTCTTTTATTTAACTTAATCGACGATTTAGTCTATCTTGTTTCAAAAAATATTCTGACATCTCCCGTCTTCGATTTTATTATACGTTCGGGTCCCTGGCTCACGTTAGCAACTCATTTTTTTCATTTTCTATTGAAATAACAAAAATACCCTCACAAAACAAACAAAATTTCATCTCCTTCCTCTTCCTTCAACTCTCTTGCCGGAAATCTTAAAAATTGCATCGACTACCGCTGCTCTTTAGATGAAAGCCATCGTCTTCACTAACCTTTCTAGTTCTGTCGGGTTCGAATCTGCTCAACCAAGTACGATTGAGGTTACTATCATTGGATTCCGTTGGCCAAAAGAGGACGAGTGGTATTCGTCAGACGGCCATTAAAGACACGACCTTTCTTATTGATTTCAGACTTCCCATCATCGCCAAGGAGGAGTTTAACATATTCAAACCAGATCTCGCTGTCGCCATTTGACAGTTGATGAATTCATCTCCTTCTCCTTCATCGGGAGCACGTGGAGTCCAAACCCCCACCCCTCCGCCTAGATACCTGCTCAAAATGACTACCCCGGGCGTCATTCTATTCGAGACGAACTGAGAGAGTCTGGAGGATTGCAGGAGCTTCGAGGCGGCGACCTCTAGACGGAGCTCAATCGACGTCACTAGGGCTGTGCATTCGGTATTTACTGATTCCGATTACCGAATTCTAAATTTACCGAATACCAAAATACTTAAAAAGTTCTACCGATCTCGATCCCGAATAGTATTCGATAAATTCGGTATTTACCACATTTACCAAATTTTTTGAAAAAATTATAATTTATCATTATATTTAATCCAAAAATGCAAACATAGTTTCAATAAACACAAATTTAATATAATAAGTACAAGTCCATCAAATCTGATTAGTATAAAGTCTATTTTGAGCATCGACTTTTTGACGAGACCAATGAATTTTTTGATAAATTATCTATAATTTGGCATATATATTTATTGATATATTTGGTAAATTACTATTTCGGTAAATTATGTAAAATATCGGTATTTACCAAAATTTACCGAATACCAATTTACCAATCCCGAACTACCGATTACCAAAATTTACCGAATTTTAATTACCATTTGCTCACCCCTAGACGTCACTGGTTAGGGAGAGGCGAGGAGGAAGAAGAGAGGCGTGTCTAATTTTTGGGCGGTGGTTGGTGTTGTGTGAGGAAGAGGTCGGTGGATGTGTAGGAAATAGAGGGAGGGGCTATTTTGGGATCGCCGGTGAACATAAGTTTTGTTGGAGCCGGCCGGGAAACAAATGATCGAGAGGAAGGGGACGAACTTGTGCTTTGAAGGGTGAAATGACAAAAATACCCTTCAAAGCACAAGTTCGTCCCCTTCCTCACAAAAACAAAAAATTTTGACTGCTGACGTCAGTTTGGGACCCAAGAGTGTAATAAAATCAAACTCGTAGGATGTCAAAATATTTTTTGAAACAAGAGGGACTAAATCGTCGATTAAGTCAAACAAGAGAGGTGCTACAGTAATTTGCCCAAAATAAAAAAGGGAAATTCACATATAGGTACCAAGCATCGCCTCGTCAGGATTTGGATTCAGTGGGGAGTACATAAAAGTCGTCCCTATGGTATGGATTAAATTTAGACCATTAGATTTGATCAAATTCTTTTTTTATAGATCTGATGGTCAGAATCTGTTAAGGGTATTTTCGATTTTTTATCCAAACATACTCATTAGGGTTCCACCATTTTTCTATATAATCCCACCCAAAAAATATCATCTCTCTTTTATTCCCTCCTTCCCCCCTCTCATCCTCCATCCGCTGCCCCCATCCCCCCCCAAAAAAATCTTCGAAACCCTAACCTCCGATGGTGGCCAGACGACACCGGAGGGGAGTCGATCTACGGATCCAAGTTCAAGGACGAGAACTTCGTGAGGAAGCACACCGGCCCCAGGATCCTCTCGATGGCCAACGCCGGGCCCAGCCAGCGGCTCGCACTTCTTCATGTGCACCGCCAAGACCTCCCGGCTGGACGGCAATCACGTCATCTTCAGCGTCGATGGCCTCAACGTCATCAAGGCCATCGAGAAGGTCGGATCATCTTCCGGCCACACTGTGAGGCCCATCTTCGTCATCGACTGCGGCCATCTCTAGATCTTCAATCTCTCTATCTATGTCCTTTGAATTTTGTGAATCGTGGTGTGCTTATTCGTCATCGTTTAGGGTTCTCGTTATATTAGGGGTAATATCTTCTTTCGAATAAAAAAATTCATAGATGAACGATACCAATATTAAAGTAGAATGATACCAATATCCTAGAATGATGATACCAATATTCGAGAAGAATGAAACCAATACATTCAAATGGTATACTTTTTCACTTATAATGGGATACCAATATTGGAGAAGATGAAAACTAATATCACGGTGGAATGAAACCAATATCATAGTAGAATGAAACCAATATCTGAGAAGATGGAAACCAATATCATAGTAGAATGAAACCAATATCATAGAAGATGGAAATCAATATCATAGTAGAATGAAATCAATATCATAGTAGAATGAAACCAATAACATAGAAGATGGAAACCAATATCATAGTAGAATGAAACCAATATCATAGTAGAATGAAACCAATATCATAGTAGATGAAATCAATATCCGAGAAAATGGAAACCAATATTCCCATACTTGTATTTCCATAAATTGTATTGTTTTGCTGATATTTTTTTTAATTATTTTAATTATTCTATTTCCAATATTACCCATATCCCTTTTAGTGGGGATTACCCATGTCCCCACTGAATTTGAACCCGCCTCGTCACCGTCCTCTCGTAGAGCACGCTTCCCCAAACCCCCCGGGGGGATGGAATCCAAACCCTCGTGCTTCTCCTCGTCGTCGTCCCTCCACACCCACCCCATCTTTATTTTCCTTCTCTTTGAGAAACAGTGTCGTTTGGTATTTGGATGATTGGTTTGGTTTTTTTTTTGGGCTTTTTTTTGTCGGTTTCCACTTGTTTCTTTTAGTGGGAATTACCCATGTCCCCACTGAATTTGAACCCGCCTCGTCACCGTCCTCTCGTAGAGCACGCTTCCCCAAACCCCCCGGGGGGATGGAATCCAAACCCTCGTGCTTCTCCTCGTTGTCGTCCCTCCACACCCACCCCATCTTTATTTTCCTTCTCTTTGAGAAACGGTGTCGTTTGGTATTTGGATGATTGGTTTGGTTTTTTTTTGGGCATTTTTTTTTGTCGGTTTCCACTTGTTTCTAGTAACTTCTTTATTAATCAGTCTAGTTAATATTCGGAATAATAGGAATGAGAATGAACAAATTCGAGTACGATTTATATAATTAAAATTTTGCACTTATCTTCTTTAAAAATAAAAATCTGGACCATATTCTAGTCATGAAAAACTGGGACTGCGTGTAGGTATTATCTAAAAAATTATTTTATTTTATAAAAATTAAATAGTCATTTGATTATTCTAAAGCACATTTGATTCTTGATTGAAACAAATTAATATAAAGAAGCTAAATAATAAAATTTAAAAAATTAAAGTTGGATAAGATATATAACCATACACATGCTCTTATACTTTTAAAATATAAGATACAGACAGAATCCAGGCCGGTCAAACCATTGGGATCTCGATTGAGATAGACTCTTAGAATAAAGACCTAATTGTCATCGCTACCAAATACTTAAATAAATATAATCGAAGAAATTTTATTGCCACATGAATGTATTTTCGATGGGTAATTTCTCTCTGTTTTGTCGTTACATCTAGAACCTATAATTTATAAATAACATAATTTACAACTAGACTCTAAAATAAATTAATTAAAAGAGACAAATACTTGTGTATCAAGTAAGTTATTTATGTTAAATTAGGAGTTCAAAAAAAAGATTAAACTAAACTAAAAATAAACCCACAAAATATTTCTTCTTTCAATTTCTCTACATCTCCAATAGAATCAAATTTGTGTTAGGAAACTAACTATTATTTAATTCCTTGTGGGTTTAGGAAATTAGGGCCACACAACTATAATTAAGAAAACCCCCCTCCTCGTTAAGGCTACGTTAGCAACGATACCGTGTTTTGTAAATTAGGAGCCATGGATTCTCCGAACTGTTTGAATCTCTTACTCGACCGGATCAATAAGAATAAGAAAAGTTGGCTTAGATGACCACGTATGGATGGAAATTCTATGTCGTCCCTCCTCAGCAAAATCAGCATGCCAGTGTAAGTGCATTTCCAAGCATTGAAATTCTTTAATCTCTGACAAGTATTTTGTTACTCGCTTTATTGAATACCACCGGGAGAATTATGGAACCAACGGACGAGCTATCGAGTTGAAGACTCGTTTAATGATTTGTTGTTGTGCTCCGACCATAAGATTGATCCCCTTGTTTATTATATCTTCAACCCCTTCACCAAGGACCAAATCGAGCTCCCCATGTATGAATCACATCCCATGATTTGTTGTTGTGCTCCGACCATAAGATTGGTCGCCGTACACGGACACCGACACACAACCGCAGTCTGCCCTGATAAGATACTCCTGTCCAAACAACGTGCACACCCCGTTTCAATCCCACCGACACCATCTATTGGAGCGGAAAATTAATTCGCGAATTCGTCTGACCCTATTTCGAGGTTCTCACATATTTTACGTGAATGGAAAACCCTTTGTGGTAATTTGTGAAGTGTGCGCGTTTCTTGGGCGACTAACCGTTACATTTTCACGCGCGGAAGGATAAAAATAGAATATTATTGTTCGAATTTGGAAGGGAACTCCACCAAACCAAAATAAAAAAAGGGACCAAGCATCGCCTCGTCACCGTCCTCCTCGTAGAGCACCCTTCTCCCCCCGCCGGGATGGAATCCAAACCCCCGTGCTTCTCCTCGTCGTCGTCCCTCCACACCCACCCCATCTTTCTTTTCCTTCTCTTTGAGAAACGGTGTCGTTTGGTATTTGGATGATTGGTTTGGTCTTTTTTTTGGCCTTTTTTTCTTTCTGGGAAGGTCGGTTTCCACTTGTTTCTAGTAACTTCTTTATTAATTAGTCCGGTTAATATTCAGGATAATAGGAATGACAATGAGCAAATTCGAGTACGATTTATATGACTAAATTTTTACACTTATCCTCTTTAAAATAAGAATCTGGACCGTATTCTATTCATGAAAAACCGAGGACCCGCGTGTACGTATTATCTAAAAATTATTATATTTAAAAAAAATTAAATAGTTATTTGATTATTCTCAAACACATTTGAGTCTTCATTGAAACAAATCAATATAAAAAACTAAATGATCAAATTAAAAAAATTGAAGTTGGATATGATATATAAACCATACACATGCTCTTATACTTTTAAAATATAAGATACGGGGGAAGATTCGAGTCCAGGTCGATCAAACTATTGGGATGTGGAACAAGATAGACCGTTAGAATAAGGACCTAATTTTTATCGCTACCAAATACTTTGATAAATATAATTGAAGAAATTTTATCGCCACTTGAATGTATTTTCGATGGTAATTTCTCTTTGTTTTGTCGTTACATCTATAACCTATAATTTATAAATAACATAATATACAACTAGCCTCTAAAATAAATTAGTTAGAAGAGGCATTCCCTTGTACATCAAATTAGCTATTTATGTCGAATTACAAGTTCAAAGTAAGAGGCTGAATTAAACTGGAAACAAACCACAAAATATTTTTTCTTCAATTTATAGACATCTCTAACCGAATAAAATTTGTGTTAGGAAACTAACTATTATTTAATTCCTTGTGGGTTTAGGAAATTAGGGCCGTTATGGCTACGTTAGCAACGATACCGTGTTTTGTAAATTAGGAGTCATGGATTCTCCAAACCGTTTGAATGTCTCTCACTCGACCGGATCAACAATAATAAGAAAAGCTGGCTTAGATGACTACGTATGGATGGAAATTCTCTGTCGTCTCCCCTCAGCAAAATCAGCATGCCGGTGTAAGTGCATTTCCAAGCATTGGAATTCTTTAATCTCTGACAAGTATTTTGTTACTCGCATTGTTGCACACCACCGGGAGAATTACGGAACCAACATCGACCCCAACCAGCTACTCTGGTTCCTAACATATTATTCCTTAAAAGAAAAAACAATGATTAGCAGTGGGAGTATTTTGTTTCCACGGACGAGCTATCGAATTGAGAGCTCGTTTAATGATTTGTTGTTGTACTCCGACCATAAGACAGACCCCCCTCGTTTATTATATCTTCAACCCCTTCACCAAGGAGCAAATCGAGCTCCCCATGTATGAATCACATCCCATGCATTCTATGTATCAGACTCATTATGTGGACTTTGTTTGTGAACCTTTCTACACTCAACGATGTGGTGCCAATGCCAACTATCGGTATAGAGTTGTTATCATTGAATATCGCCGCGATCATAGAGGAGATTGTAGTGTTGGGACATATTTTTCTGAGATAAGGCAATGGAGTGTACGAATAGGTCTCAAAATGAGGGACTACAAATGTACGTGCAATTTGTTCGGTCACAATGGGAAGCTAGCTCTATTAGTACACCATGGGGAAGGTTGTCATTTATGATCCGTTTGTTACAACCGTCGAGCCATGTTTCTATTTTTATGACTGCAAGAAAAATACTCCCCTATATCGCCACGTGAGATTTCAGGTGGTAGAAGGGTCGGTCGTCCTTGTGGACATGGGGAGGAACAGAGTGCAATTTGAGGTATCCATTTCAAAGTTAAAAGAAAAGGAACATGGTGAGCACGGGGAGTGGTATTTCGAACGTAAGATTCTTCTTCACGATCTCTTCAACTTTGTTGGTGCTCCAAGTTTCTTCAACCAAGTTCGCTACATGTCCGAAGACGAAGACGCTGCCTACTTCGCACTGATGTTTTGTATCCATCCGAGCAACCGGGATGTTATCTTATTAAGTGACACCACTTCTTTTAATACTGCATCCTACAACTTCGGCACCAAAGAATGGCGAGTGGTTGGAGAGCTTGTACCATTTCTCGATCCCGGTACTCACCCTTTATATGATGGTGGGGTGCTCGTCGCACTCACTTCCTGCCACTTGGCAGCTACTCTCCCGTGGTGGTCTACACCACTTCATTGAGATATCTAGAATCTTGCAATGTCATGTTGTGTCACAACTTTTTTCTACGAGGTCGTTGGTATATTCTTAAATTCTTATCTTGCTTGACATCTGGACTTTGCCTCGCGGTTTTGATTCAGTTCATGTAATCCCGCATTTGCGAGTAAATAAATTGTCTGATCTTGATAGTAGATGCATATTCCTACAATTAACTCTGTCAGCTTGCAAATGAGGAATATCATCCCATATTCCTACAACCAATCCATCAAATTTTATAAACTGAATTTTTTTCGAAAGTGTGTACGACCTGCAAAAGCTTACCTGTCATGTTGAACCTAAACTTACCTATAAATCTCAGAAATAACCACTTTTATTCGTCATCATAACTCTGATCTTCATTTCGATTTTTTATTAATAATTTTCGGTACACAGCTTAGTCTGTAAAGTACTACCAAAACTTATTCCAGTAATTAATTGCACAAATTTATGAATTCAAAAAGTTTTTTTTTTTTGCATAACTCCATCCCTACCAATACTTTTTTTTTGTTGCATAACTCTCATCTTCATTTCGATTTTTTTTGCTCTGCTGGTATTGGGCAATAAACCTAATGGCCGATGTTGTACAAATGGAACATCTGAACAAGATGGATGCTCGCAATATTTGAAATGGTGTTTGCCCCAAATATGTCTCAAGTGACCTGAATCGATTTTTTTACCTCTATTTTTTAAAAGCATTCATTCTCCTGCTTCGTCAGTTGGAGTTTCGTAGTTGAAATCTAGTGTGCCAAATTTACCACTTTACTTCATTAAAATGGAACGACGGTCATCTTCTTTCTTTTCAGATGTATGATCCACTCACGGCATTAATGTATGCGGTCCAAGTGATGAACTTTCTGAAGACGCTCATTGTTAGAACACTCAAGGATAGAGAAGAATCGTCTATAAAATCTGTTGTCGGTATAATAGACTTTTCAATAGGATCATTTAAGTGTTTTGAATAACTTAGGATCTTTTTTGGGTGTTTCTATAATAGAGGACTTTAAGTATCTATTTTGAATAATATAAGATACTAAAATGCCTTTAACTCAAAAAACTGATAAGATGATAAGATGGCTAATTGAATGTAACGTTGGCATTGGTGTTGACGTCTAATTACTTCCACCCCTGTTCACAACTGCCCAACTTTATACTTCCTTACTTACGGATACATACTCCATTGACTAATTTAAATTTAAATTTTTGAATAGTGTCAAAGTTCTCCCAAAAAATATTTCACACTAAAACGTTGGGAGTGACTCGAACTCAAGCCTTTTACTTAACCTTATAGTTATTTTTAAAAGAAGTAAACCAATTAACTGAGTCTCCTTCGCCCCTGCGACCTCCACCTCAATTAAATCATGAAACATTCATATAATTCTCATGTTACACATAAACATGCACCTTTTGATCCTGTCATTTTATATACAAGTAACCCTACCCTTTCTCTCGCTCCTTGACATTATAACACCCAATTTCGAAACCATAACACAACATATAGCACCATCTCTTCCCTCTTCAAGAAAAAAAAACCCCAATTACCGTATTATCAAATCCTCTCCAAATTATGGTTATGGCGGCTATGAACCGCCAATTCGAACAGATAACCAAATGTTCGACCGAGGGGAGATCGATCCAAACCGCAGTTTCTGACCTGGACGGTACACTCCTTGTGTCAAGAAGTGCATTCCCTTATTTCTTGCTTATTGCTCTCTTGAAGCAGGGAGCCTGGTTAGGGCTTTGGTACTCTTAGCATCGGTCCCGTTCGTGTACCTGACCTGACGTTCATGTTCGTGTCCTAGGAGGTCGCCATCAAGACGTTCGTCTTCATCGCCATTGCGGGGCTTAAGCTACGGGACATCGAGCTTGTTCCGTCCTGCCAAGATTCTATGCCGATGATATCCATCCGGAGGCGTGGAGAGTGTTCAATTCCTTCGGGAAGAGGTACATTGTCACGGTGAGCCCTAGGGTCATGGTCGAACCGTTTGTTAAGACATTTTTAGGATCTGACAAGGTTCGTGGGACCGAGTTGGAGGTGACCAAATCGGGGAGGGCAACTGGGTTCGTTAAGCAACCCGGAGTTCTTGTCGGAGAACAAAAGAGAGACGGCGTCCTAAAGGAATTTGGCACCGGCTTGCCGGATTTGGGCCACGGTGACCGGTAGACCGACCATGATTTTATGTCCTTATGCAAGGTAAGTAATAGACCATTAATTCGAGTTTAATTAAAAGTTTTTTTATGCTTAGTTTTTATTTATAATCTATTTAATAGAAGAATCTAAATTTAAGCCGGGAACAGTAACATGCGGATAAATGCCTATAGTAAACATCTGACAGATGCCTATTTGGTACTATTTAATATAATTTCGTTGCCGTTATATTTCCCACGTCAAATTTTTTGAAAGGGTAATTCGGAATTAATTTTTGGTATACAAAATAAATTACATGTAACCAACTTAATATTAAGTGTAGCCAGTGGTACAATCCAATTGTAAGAAGGCGGTTATTGTCAACTTATTGTAGATTTGGTGAGAGCTTTAATATCGACAACAATACGTCACGAACTTTCACCTTCTTTTGTGAAATTAATTCGTGTCGAAATCTATAGTGCGTATTAAATTCCAATGGTACCTAGTGGAACAATTTTATAATCATTTTTTGAGGGTTAACAATTTTATAATCATCATTCTACGAATATAACTTGATATTATCCGATGACTATTATTTATTAAAGTGCTAATTTTACAGTTGGATCTTAATCATTTTTCCTCTAGTAAATTGTATTAAAAGGACAATAGTCTAAATCTTTCTAGTTGATATTAAATTATAACAATAAAAATATTCGGTACCACGAGGCAATATGTAGCTTTAATTTTTCACGTTCCGTAGAATCTTAATCTTGGCTTTATTTTCATGTCACCCGTAATCCATGTGCAAGTAACACATAAAAATGAATTCAAAAGTACGATGAGCACCTAACTCGTTGAAATACAAAGTCCTCATATTTATTTCACACTCACACCACCTAGAAGGCACTAACCACGAAATTTGCCCTCTACATGCCTCTTTTTTCAATATACATTTTTTTTGTCACGAGTTATATTTGATTGGTATTTTGGATTATATGATAATAAATGTACGAATACAATATAATTTTTATATTAATGAACAAGCACCCTAAATTTTATTCGCAGGGGATATCCTCCTTTATATTGCGCGTTACCGTTCGAGTTGTTGGGTTTTTATGGATGAGGAATTAAATTTTTTTTTGGTGAATTAAATTTGGATCTACCCAAGGTGGTTAGTTGCTCACTTTACTACTTATGGAGTACACCTTTTACACAACTGAAATAGGTTATATATATATATATATATATATATATATATATATATATATATATATATATATATATATATATAATGTTTTGGGTTTGTTGGGGTTTTGGGTTACTATGGGATTTTGGTCTCATCTGTAACGCTTTGGGATTTTTTCACTTTGTAAATATTTCTTTTTCTCATTAATAAAATTACTTATCAAAAAAAAATATTGGAGTGATCTAGTTGGGTTCAATCATGCAAATGGTTACCTAGTTGAATCATGCAAATGATGACCTAGTTGAACCATGCAAAGTGCCATGTGGCTCTTTATATACCCTTGTGATTAAAATTTTCAATCACCCCTCACGAAAAGAAAAATAAAGGAAGAAACCCAAGAGAAGAAGCTACAACCATGCCTTGGGAAGTGTTTGATGTATCGGCCATCATGAACGATGAGATATTTACTGATGTCTTGGCCAATTCGGGCTTACTGGAGGGAGATGGTTCGAGGTAGAGGTGGTTGGTGTTACATGGAGAATTTAATAGAGAAAGGCAAGAGGGTGTTCGGGCTACCAACATGAGCGGATGATAGCACAAGCGGATAACAGGAAGCAATATTTCATCATGATTGGGCCTTATGTTATGTTAAGCCCATTTTACTTTATTTTAGTTGGTCGTAGGCCTAATTTTATGTACTTGTCAGGAAATCTCAAGAACATCCCCATTCCGGGGCTTGTCTTGAGTAGGAATCTCTCGAGTTTCTCCTGAGATTATTGTCCTTGCATCAGTTGGATGTGGGGGTCATCTCCTATGGGCAGGTTGGACAATACAAACACGAGGCCACCAGATTAACCTGTACTCCTTGGGGGAAGAGAAATTCAATAGTATTGTGTCGGTGCTTAATCAAGAAAAAGTAAGTAAGAGGAAGAAAAAATAAGAACAAGAATGAAAAAGCAAGAAAAAGTAAGTGAAAATAAGTAAAAGCATGAAAAAACAAGAACAAGCAAGTAAAAGAAAGAAAACGTAAGTAAAAGCTTGAAAAAGCAAGAAAAAGTGAGTAAAAGTGAGTAAAAGCAAGAAAAAACATGAAAAAGTAACAAAAGGCAAGAAAAGGCCATAAAAAAGAAATAAAAAGTAAGTAAAAGCAAGAACAAGCAATTAAAAGCAAGAAAAAGCAAGTAGAAAAGAAAAATTAAGTGATAACAAGTAAAAGCAAGCAGAAGTATGAAATAACAAGTAAAAGCAAGAAAAAGTGAGTAAAAGCAAGTAAAAGTATGAAAAAGCAAGTAAAAGTATGAAAAAGCAAGTAAAAGCAAGAAAAGTCAAGTAAAAGCAAGAAAATGCTAGTAAAAGCATGAAAAAGCAATAAAAAGTAAGAAGAAGCAAGTAAAAACAAGAAAAATTAAGAAAAAATAAGTAAAAGCAAGAAAAAGCTTGAAAAAGCAAGAAAAATTAAGTACAAGCAAGTAAAAGCAAGAAAAATCAAGAAAAAGTAAGTAAAACCAAGAAAAAGCAAGTAAAACCAAGAAAAAGCAAGTAAAAGCAAGAAAAAAATAAGTAAAAGCATGAAAAAGCAAGAACAAGCAAGTAAAAGCATGAAAAAGAATGAAAAGGCTAGAAAAAATATGAAAAGGCAAGTAAAAGCAAGTAAAAGCCAGAAAAAGTAAGTGAAAGCATGAAAAAGCAAGAAAGAGCGAGTAAAAGCAAAAAAGAGCAAGAACAAGCATGAAAAAGTAAGAAAAAACAATTAAAAGAAAAAAAGCAAGAAAAAATAAGTGACAGCATGAAAAAGCAAGAATAAGCAATTAAAACTAAAAGCATGAGAAAGTAAGAAAAAGCAAGTATAATCAAGTAAAAGCAAGAAAAATTAAGAAAAAGCAAGTAAAAAAAGAAAAAGCAAATAAAAGCAAGAAAAAGTATTAAAAAGCAAGAAAAACCAAGAAAAAGAAAGTAAAAGCATGTGAAAGCATGAAAAAGCAAGAACAAACAAGTAAAAGCATAAAAAAGTATGAAAAAGCAAGAAAAAGAACGAAAAAGCAAGGAAAAGAATGAAAAAGCAAGAAAATGCCAATAAAAGAATGAAAAAGCAAGAACAAGCAAGAAAATGCTAGATAAAGCAAAAAAAGCAAAAAGCAGGTAAAAGTAAGTAAAAGCAGGTAAAAGTAAGTAAAGAAAAAAATACAAGTAAAAATAAAAAAGCAAGTAAAATCATGAAAATGCAAGAGAAGAAGCTACCACCATGCTGCCTTGGGAAGTGTTAGATGTACCGGCCGTGAGGAACGATGAGACATTTAATGATGTTATGACCAATCCGGGCTTGCTGGAGGGAGATGGTTCAAGGCAGAGGTGGTTGGTGTTACATGAAGAATTTACAAAAGCAAGGCAAGTGGGTACTCGGGCTACCAACTCGAGCTAATGATAGCACAAGCGGATGGCAGGAAATAATATTTTGTCATGATTGGGCCTTATGTTATGTTGACCCATTTTGCTTTATTCTAGTTAGCTGTAGGCCTTGTTTTTTGTACTTAGCAGTAAGAGGACATATATATGTAAGAAAACTAGACAAAAAAATATGGTTATGGAACCCTAATGAAATTTGGTTTTCAAGAGTTGCTATAAGAAATTTGGCCAAGTTCCCTTTCTTCTTTCTTGCAAATTAGAAAGTAGAACTAGAAAATCTCAAGAACATCCTCATTCCGGGCTTGTCTTGAGTAGGAATCTCTCGAGTTGCTCCTGAGATTATTGTCCTTGCATCAGTTGGACGTGAGAGGTCATCTCGTATAGGCGGGTTGGACAGTACAAACACGAGACCATCAGATTTATCTGTACTACCTTAGAGAAGAGCAATTCAATAGTATTGTGTCGGTGATTAATCAAGTAAAAGTAAGAAATGAAAAAGCAAGAAAAAGTAATTAAAAGCAAGTAAAAGCAAGAAAATGTAAGTAAAAGCAAGTGAAAATAAATGAAAACATGAAAAAGCAAGAACAAGCAAGTAAAAGCATGGAAAAGCTACAAAAAGCAACAAAAAGCAAGGAAAAGCAAGAAAAATAAGTAAAATCATGAAAATGTAAATAAAAGCATGAAAAAGCAAGAAAAGTAAGAAAAATAGAGTAAAAGCAAGAAAAAGCAAGTAAAAACATGAAAAAGCAAGTAAAAGCAAGAAAATGCAAGAATAAGTAAATTTTGAAGAATGGAGGGAAGTATTTATAATATTTAAATAGTAAATTTTTTGAGTTGCATATGTTGAACATCAATGTCACCTCCCGATTGAATATTAATGACTTGTTTGCTCTACTTAATGACATAAATAAATAGTAATGTGACTAAAAATGTAAATAATAATATGTCACCTCCCGAGTTGCATATGTTGAACATCAATTTAATTCAACTTTTCTAGTGTGTCTCGAGATTTTTTTCTATTCTCCACTTTTGATGTATGTAGCTCACAATTGTTGCAACATTATATAGGCAGTGCTTTCAAGTGAGTTGTGAAAGCTAAATCACTCATTTTGGGTCTTGTGATTAGCGTTAGCTAGGACATTTTTTTTGTTTTAGGGATGTGAAAAATTCACCTTCTTAAGTATGAGTAGTGGTACCGTAATGATCTTCTAGCTGGCTGGGATTCTGTATGTAAGTTCATGGATTACTCCAATGACAAGGCAGACGACATGGATGGTTGGAGGGGAGTGGACGATGATCATGTCACGAGCGACGAAACTTCCACTGTGACTGATGATACAACAGCTAAACCTGCTATCAATCCATCCGGAATAATCGGCGTCGAGACTCATGTTGCTGCTACAAGTGATAATACTGATACTACTCAACCTGCGATTCCCGATTTGAGTATCAATTGTTGTATTAGATGTATTAGTTGCAGCAGCAACATGGGTTTCAACGGAGGGCATCCTGTATGGACTGACAACTCTCGGGGCGTTATCATCACCATTCATGTCATTTTCCTTCTCGGGTTTGTGGTAGATCCTACACAGCACCCATTCATCTAACTCCAACAAACAAAAGATATTAGCACTGCTTTCTTGTAGCATAACTAAGTTAACTCGAAATAAACTTCAGAGACATGAGCCTAATGATCGACATACCAGCAGGTCAGAAACACTGCTACTGCTGCTGCAGGATTTAACTCGTTCAACCTCTTCGAGCACATGAAACTCATGCATAAACCATTTGGTCTTCACCTTTTTTTAGACATTCCCCTGAAGTAAACAAGCACCTTCCTGTATCCAAGCAACTTGCCACTAGCTTTATCTGTCACTTCCACATCAGCATAAGTGCTCCTCTAGAATTCATTCGTAGCAGAACGTGTTGGCCTGCTCCCTTTGGAATATCTCTTGCTCCTTCTAGTGAAGAAATATAACTTTGATTCACCAAATATCTCATATGTAGCTGTCGGAATGGTAACACAGAAAGTGCAAAAACATTCACGTTAAATTCAAGTAATTTGCATTAATAGAATCTAAAAATAGTTGCTAGATCAAGGACCTTTGCGAAGTTGTTTAGTCCTGTACCCATTTCATATCACATACAGCTTTAATCCGATGATTCTTTGGTTTCCTGATTAGTTTATTAGGCAGTAGGGGTGGCTTTCTATCCAAATATATGTAGTTAAGTGGTTTATATAAGCTATAAGGGTGTGTGTGATTTGGGAATGGTGTGTGTTGTGATTTAGTGAGGAGTATGGGGGTGAAAATCTCTCTGGTTTTCTTCTTCTTCACAAGCTCAAGCATTTCATCGAACACGTTATGCATCAGTTACTTCCTCATCCTTACTCCATGTTCCAATAGAAAGGTTGAAACCAGTACATAACTCAGCCATAAATAAGTCACGTGTAAGCTCTCCTAACTCATCACCCATGGGCCTTAGGAGTTGGCGCCAGAAGAAAGAAGGCAAGGCATATAAAAATGGGCCTCGCCTAAAGAAGAATTAATAGAATAAACTTTTTTTTGAAAGGGTATGTAATATAATAGACTAGTGCATTAGAAATGTAAATAGTAGCTAGGAAGAATATAATAGAATAGACTTTTTTTAGAAAATGTAATAGATAATTTATTACTATTATCTAAGCCTAATTTTCAATATCGGCTTCTCGATTAAAATTTTTTTTTTACTTTGTCAAATTGTCTAATAGTGAATTTTATGAGTAGCATATATTGAACATCAATGTCACCTCTCAAGTTACATATATTGGATATTTATGACTTGTTTGCTCTATTTAATGACATAATTAAATAGCGATGTGATTAATAATGTAAATTTAATATGACTAATAGTATGACTAATAAACTAATTAGTAAACTTTGAGAGATAATTTATATAGATAAAATTATCAATAAAAAGAAGTAAAGATTTGAGATGGGATGTGTAAATTTTGAAGAATGGAGGGAAGTATTTATAATATTTAAATAGTAAATTTTTTGAGTTGCATATATTGAACATCAATGTCACCTCCTGAGTTGTATATATTAGATATTAATGACTTGTTTGCTCTACTTAATGACATAAGTAAATAGTAATGTGACTAATAATATAAATAATAATATGTTACCTCCCGAGTTGCATATGTTGAATATCAATTTAATTCAACTTTTCCTGTGTGTCTCGTGGTTTTTTTGTATTCTCCACTTTTGATGTATGTAGCTCATAATTGTTGCAACAGTATATAGGCAGTGCTTTCCAGCGCGTTGTGAAAGCTAAATCACTCATTTTGGGTCTTGTGATCAGCGTTAGCTGGGGCATTTTTTTGTTTTAGGGATGTGAAAAATTCACCTTCTTAAGTATGAGTAGTGGTACCGTAATGATAGGAAATAATAGCATCCATATCCTGGCGTATGCTTTTATTGACTCGGAAGTGTACTTACGATATTATACATCTGGCAAATTTGACAGGGGATTTAATGAAAAATTATTGTCTAATCACCATCAGTTGCAAAACCGATTATATGTCATGGATCCGTCCTTTTCGTCCCACCACTTGCTTTAATTTGTGAATTGTTCTCAACCATGGTGATTGCATCTGGGTTGAAATTTTTTTGCATTTCCCTAAAATTTTCTCAATGTGAAATCCATATATTTTTTAATTATGTATACGAAGAGTTCTACTTAGAACACACGTCAGGGCATTACATTTTAATGAGGAGTTTGAGCTTTTGGGAATGCATCGATTATTAAATACTTGTTTGAGAGTTTTGACATTTTAAAAAAGTTATGCCCGACAAACCTCGATGAGATGAATGAGAAAAAAAATGCATTTCATTCCACAAATGTCACACTATATTCTCGAGCTTTTATTTACCATTTTCCCACGTTATCTAAAGATATAGGATTTGAATATAAATAAATATTGGACCATGCAGAGTGATTACCTAGTTGGGTTGAACCATGCAAAGTGATTACCAGTTAAATCATGCAAAGTGATTACCTAGCTTTTTTTATACTCTTGGGAGGAAATTTATCGATCACCCCTCACACAAAAAAAAAAACCAAGCCCGCCACACCCAAAGAAGAAGGTACCATGCCCTGGCAACTGTACGACATTCCGGCTGTCCGGAATGACGTGACATTTGCTAATGTCATGTGCAATCTATGCTTGTTGAAGGACATGGGTTCGAGGCAAACATGGCTGGAGGTGAGGGGTCACCTAGTTTGGAGCGCATGGGCAATACACATGAGGGGCTACTGGCACTACCTCTATTCTCGTGGCGATGACAAGTTTGAGAGCATAGCGACGGTGATAAACCATCTCATCAACAACCCCGATGTAATAGTGTAGGTACTAGGACATTTCTTTAGGGTCATAGGTAGGACATTAGAGGTTTAATGGGCAAACCATAAAAAATAGAGGTTTAATGGGCCCCACGATGTACTACGAACAATTAATAAATAAATGAAAGGTTTTTTTATTTCACTTTCCTCTTGCTTGGGAAAGATCCCAGCTTAGTGGGTTTAAGAGGTCGAGGAGTACCTAAAAGGAGGAAATTCACATTCTTGATCAAACTAAGAGCGACATGACCATATCCTAGTTTAGAGAGGAAGAGCTCTGGCGACGATAACGATGAGCTTCGACGATTTTGGACGACGAAGGCGAGCTACACTATTCTAGCACTGACCCACCAAGCTAGCTCCTCATGCATTGTTGATTAGATGGTTAAGGACGATGCTCTCGAACTGCTGCCCGCCCTTGGAGTAGAACATTTTGATGCCAAGAAGCTATGTGTTACTTTATTAGTAGAACATTTGGATGTCAAGAAGCTATGTTTTACTTAATTTAGTGCATGTAATACCTTGGTTATGCAGTTATATAGTTGATTAGTGTAGTGCACCCCGAGTTCGTCTATCAATGTCGATACTAAGTAAATTTTTAAACATGAGAAACTTTGTTGTATGTACTTTCCAGGATCCGTTCAAAGTAGCTTTGCTTCCTATACTTGCTTCACTCCATATTCAATAAAAGCATAACTCGATTCTTTTAAAAAAAAGGGCAAATTACTCCCTAATTCTTGGTATTTGGTCATCCTCCCCCTCGAGTTCCTACATTTCTAAAATCCATAGTGACGTCTCCCATGTTTAGTTTTAGAAACTCTCGGGTCTCTGGCTAACGTCAGTACCTATTTTTATTTTTTTGTCATAAAAATGACCAAAATATCCCTAACAAAAAAAACTAAAACCACATGGACGATATGTCAAAGATTAAGCAAGATTAAGATAGTCGTTACCCAGAATTGGCCATCTCTGCTTCCTAGACCCTCACCCACAAACTAACTAAGACCGATATAGCTAATTACTAACCTGCAATATTGAATGGGGCATCGTCAGGGAAGAAGTCCTCCAGCAACACACTAATTAGCTCGGCATCCTCCTTTTCGACTCCCTCGACCAAAGCCACCGTCGGGGAAGCAGGCTCCCGTTCTCCTCCTCCTTGGCGACGGCCACGAGCTCAGCTCCACCTTTGCAGCGTCCCGTTCTCCATCTTCGCACCATAAACCCAGCATATTTCAAGCAATTTTTTAGGGGAGCCAAACAAATTAACAAGAACCTAGAAAATTTTCAACCCAGAGAAACCCACGGCACTATCACCACGCTCGCCGTTGCCCCAGTCGTTTGTTCCCGTCGCTCCTCCCCGAGTCTCGCTACTCTCTGGACGAGTTCGTCACGAAGACCGACAACTTAAAGAATCCCCAACCACTCCACCAACCTGTAAAAAAATGCAAAACCCAGAAATCCTAACAGTGAGTTCCACTGGATTGGGTTTCCCTTTTAATTGAGTGTGGATTTGAGCCAAGGTGTTTTCATCTGGTTACAGCTTGTTCTTTTTTTTTAAAATTAAGGATGAATTTTTGAGTTGGAGATAAATTTTTGGGTTGAAGTGTTCTTGGCTTGAGGTTGAAGGAGCCACTTTTTTTTTTGTAAAAGGGCATAAAAGTTATTTTCATGATTAAAAAATAAAAAAATGTGTGTTAACGTCAGCCAAGGACCCGAGAGTTTCTAAAACCGAACACGGGGAACGTCAGCATGAATTTTAGAAATGCAGGGACCCGAGAGGGAAGATGACCAAACACCAAAGACTAAGATAATTTACCCTTTAAAAAATTGCACTTTCTCCGATACTATTTGCGAACAACAATTGGCTGCAAGAACAAACCTAGCTTCTGCATCCAAACAAAATAAACCATTAAAAGAATGAATTACGATGACAAGCAGCATTACCTCGAATTCCCGCACCTGATAAACCAGAGACAGACGATCAAGAAACATGTAATCTTTTTTATTTATTGTGAAATTATCTATTACATTAAAAAAAGTGTTTTCTTACATTTCTTATTGGGCCGAGCCCATTAAAAATTCAACGACTACTACGACCGATAGAAAGTCCAGAAACCTCTCCTTCAACTTCTCATCAAAAAATTTCACCCAAAAAAACTTCTCATCAAAAATTCACACAAAGACGCACAGACCAAAAAAAAAGATATGTACGCCAGAGAAACGGGAGTGGATTGGGTACGGAGTAAAAGAATTGATTCCGTACGGTTTGGAGTGAAGGGGGACTGCAGCGGCAAGTGCATGTATGTGATAATGGCAAGCGCAGTTATGTGAAAATGGCAAGTGCAGTTATGTGATAATGGCATGTGTATTTGTGACAGCGGCAAGTCCCGTTTATGATAATGGCGCGCGTGACTTTTTTTATTTTGGTCCCCCGTATTTTAGCATTTTTGCAAAAAGGTCATACTGGCACGCACAGTTACGTGATACTGGCATGCGCAGTTATGTAATACTGGCATGCACAGTTATGTGATAATGGCATTTGTATCCGGCCTGCGTTTGTACGTGGCTTTTTTCATTTTGGTCCTCGTATTTTAGCGCGTTTACAAAAAAGTCTCTGCGTGTCTTCATTCTGAACGGTTCGGAATCTGAGCATTCCGTACCCAATCCATACCCCAGAGAAACAAGTCTTTTACTATTATAGTACTCTATTCTATTACAGTCAACTTAGATGTTTTTTACCCGACAAAAAGGAGTTAGACCTAGAAACGGAGAAAAAACTTGTCTCGTCTCCTATTATTACTTTAACTTGGATTTTAGGTCTGTGACATAATATAGTAATAGATGATATAAATTGATGCAATTTACTGCAAATTATATAAATTTTATTCAAATAGTTCACATTTTTTATGTGACTGTAATTTATTACGAAATGAAAATGTTTAATTTGAACGAAACTGTACATTTTTTAAAAGGTTGGCCTAGTAACCTTGTATCAATTATAGAAGTTGCCGTACATGGTTGAGCTTAACAGTCGGATGAATCAACAAAAGATACTCTCGCATGTTCTATGAGTAAAAGACGAAGATGCAGGATTGAGCTCTAGCTCATCTTAGATAGACATAAACTAATTAAACCA
The DNA here is from genome assembly GCA_963995505.1 of Hypericum androsaemum. Classification (NCBI taxonomy): domain Eukaryota; kingdom Viridiplantae; phylum Streptophyta; class Magnoliopsida; order Malpighiales; family Hypericaceae; genus Hypericum; species Hypericum androsaemum. The sequence goes on from OZ023195.1 coordinate 13,190,155, forward strand.
AATTAACTTTCAAACTAGAAATAGTGCCTATCAAAAAATGTTTCCCATCAAGAAACTAATTGAACTAAATTAACTTTCATACTAGAAATAGTGTCTATCAAAAAATGTTGCCTATCAAAGAAACTGTTGAATGAAACTGTACCCAATTTACATTCAATTATACATATTCATAACGTATTGGAAAAAATACTTTTTAAATGTATGGGATCTTGGTTGTTAAAATTGTAATAGATTGGTATTAAAAAGTAAAAAGTAAAAGTCAATAAAAGTAGGCCTAAGGATAAGCCAGGTGGCTTAACCGGGAGAAGCGATAAAAGGCTCCAAACGTGGGGTGGGATTGAGTGGAGACAAGGCTTGTCCCCACTGAAATCGATCAAAATTTTTGATTTATAGATACGATTTTTTATGACTGTGAGATCTGTAGACACAATTTTTAATAAAATCTGATGGTCCAAATAAAATCTTTTCCGTATGGACAACTTTTATCTTATTCCCACTCAATCAAAAACCTCCAAAAGTACCGCACAATGGTGAAATGACAATGGAAATGGAACGATGTAAAGTAACATCAAAGGTTTCCTCACTTTTAGAATTATACCATTTACGTTGAAGGGACGCATCTCCCTTTTTTTGACTTTTTTTAATTTTAATATTTAAAGTAGAATATTATCAAATTTGATTTTAGAAATAATATTTTTAATAATATTTTTTCAAAACTCTTTTAATATTTTTTTCATTAATAAGATTTAAAATAAAAAATTACTTAAATTAAAAATTCAATCAACATATATTTAGATTAAACAATATGAAAATTATTCTAACTCAAATAGATGAGAAATTGTTGGGATTCCAATTTTACCCGAATGGTCCAAACATCGTCACTTGCTTTCAAATAGAACGTGCTGCCCTTTTTTATCCCAATCGGTCTATTTTCCTCTAACAAATAGGACCAGTCGATTCCACACACACACACAAAAATACCAGTCGATGTCATTTTTAGAAACGTCACGTATAATAGAGAGGATTTGAGTGGTTCCAACTTCCAAGAAAGTGAAGAAAGTTAGTAGATTTGTGATTATAAAATTTTATTAATTTAGACAATTTGTTAATTATTTTTTTGATAAGTAAAAAATTGTTAATTAATTGATGATCAGCAACATATCTTCACATAACTGGAGGTCCTCGGATCAAACCTGACATGTTTCATGGTTTAAAATTTTAACTTTTAAGAAAAATATCTTCATAATTTTTTATTGCAGTTCGAAAATGATACTAGAGTTTTGAATGCAATGAAAATAATCAGATACACAATCAAACTCTATTTGAATTTACAGAAAATATGCAGATTCACATTTTACTAAAAAATTAATTATTTTTATATCAAAAAATACTAATTATGATATTGATGAGACTATATAATTATGATCATATTAATTTATCAGAATCACTAATTTTTTGAACTGTCTTAAATTGGGACCACAAAACATGTTAAAGAATATTAATTTATCGATTATTAATCTGGTAAAAGTAAAATAAGTACCTCTCTCCCTCTCTCAACAGTTTGCTCTTAATTTATTATTGCATGTCTTTAAGCTACTTTTTTTGGGTCTGTCTGCTGGTCTCCGTAGAAAACAACGTTAATATAGCAAAAGAATCTTTGACACTATCCAACTACAAGTCTTAATAACCAAATAATTAGCGGCCATCTATTTTATATTTATTGCTCAATGAGACATAACTTTTTTTACTAGACCTAAATAAAATCCTAATGGACAACTATAGTACTCAATTGTTAGGTAGATATTCACCTACCAATACGGTGGCGAGGTATGGCAACTTCAGCGAGACAGAGACAATGGTTTCCTTGTCTCCTAGTTCCAGCATCGTTCTAATGTTTTTAAATCTCCGAGATTCAAAGTAGGATTATCGAATCTTATTTGGAAATGTAATTCTTATTAATGTCTTTTTCATGCTAGCCAAAGTACACATATTTCGATACAGAATGAACCTCGTTTAAGAGTACGTATTAGAATTCGAACTCACATAGACCATGAAATCTGACTGGTTTAAGCTTCAATCAATATGTTCATGTTTTGAAAACGGAGTCAGCGTTCAACTAGTCTTTGGTCATGGCTCCAACAGTAGATTGGACCCAATTCTACAAATGCTTACGCAAGACATGCCACTAACTAGAATTTTATACAGGCATTTCCCTCTGGTGAAGTTCTCTAGCTTCTTAAATGGCCGTGTTCCTAGATTTGATCATCGTTATGTACAAGCCGGGCGAGCTGCTTCGACAGCGAAGATGTCGGGTCTAGCCAATCCCGAAGTTGACGAAGGACCTGGACTTGAAGAGACCGCGGAAGAGAAACCGTGTGGCTGATCCCTGAGGCTTTGACTCCTCGGGGTTGCCTTTCACCTTCATTAATATGGTTGTCCCGATCGCTTCCCGTATGGATTCTATGGTCTTGGAATCGACCGGATACCCCGAGGCGTCCTGGACATAAAATGTATTGAGAGCCTTATCATCTCTGGTTGTAACTTCTGCCCTGGTGACCGTGAGGCTGTTTTCACGGAATATCCGGGTGACGTCGGAGAGTAGACCGACTCTATCGGTGGTGCAAAGTTCTAGCTTCAAGCCCTGAACCCAAAAGGAAAACATATTAACCATCTAAACAAGAATTGTCATCAGTGCAACACCAAAGACAGAGGCATGCAGCAGCAAGTACAGACAAAAGAACTTCATGTGCCGAGTTTTCCTAGTTCTTCCGAATTCTAAGGACGAAGACAGAGGCATGCTACTTGCACCATATTGACGGAAATCGAATAATATTGTTTGAATACCTCAGACACTCTTCTCTTGATAGCCGCTTCAAGACATTGTATAACCCTTTGCCTCTCTGCCTCTGATTTCATAGGAGATCCATCTACATGTCTTACGTAGTATTCCTGCACGACATCAATCGCACATGGAAAAGTGAATATCGGATGAGCTCGCAACAGTAGATCGACGGTAGCTGCAGATTAGAAAAGAAGAAAACTCAATGGAATACCTGATGAGCTATTGGACTCTCAGCATCAATGTTGGCATGGAAAACTTCATACTCCATGTCTGTCAAAGTGCAAACTATATCAAAAAGAAGCTTCGGTCTATCTTTGCTCCGTATAGTTATGATCGAATAATCCTTCTCATGCCAATTATCCACATTCACATTAGGCCTGTCCTTCTCATCCAAGGCATCATCCTCGCTCGGCTCGTAATCCCTGTCAGCGAGCATCATTTGATGAAGCCTCCTCTCTGTATGCAAAACCTCATTAGACACCATTGTCTTAGCTTCCCTCAATCTGTTACTTCCCTTCAGCACATTTCGGAGAAGCTCCTTAATTCTAGACAACCTCTCCGGATCAGTAACTGCAGAGCCAGATTCCCCGTCCGTCACTTGCATCACAGCTGCAGCCCGGCTGTTGTGTGTCCAAATCTCAGCATTGAGCACGTTGCACTTCAGGTTGAGAAGCACAGCGCTCACTTCAGAAAGCAAACCGGGCCTGTCGTTTCCGATCAACTCGATCACAGTGTGGTCCGTTGACGAATTGACCCCAACAGATCTCACCGAAGACGAGCTGTACAGTTCTGGCCCCAAGGACTGTTACATTACACATAACCAAGAAAATCAGACACCTCACTGAGAAATCCGAATGAATACATACATCAAGATCATTCAACTCACTTTACTAATATAATCAAGAACGAAACCGTCAGTGATCTTGTTTCCATCCTGATCCGTAACGTTAAAAACTGGCAAATCATGACACAGATATCAGATTACCAAACCAAGAGCTAGCGAAGAAGTGGCGAAAATCGAGAATGTCTTACTTACCATCCATGAACCAACCACCATCAGATGATATGTAAGCTTTAGTTATGACAAGATTCAGATCAGAAAGAGTTTGAACAACCTCAAGAAGTATCCCATGTTTATTTGCACTGTCCACCTGAACCAACCATACCAATTGATCTCAACCAAACCAGTCAAAGGACAGCCATTCCATTCCTTTAAAAGGATTAAAAAATAACAAACAAAAAAACAAAGCAAGAAATACCCTAATAACGGTAGCATTCTTGCAGCTCTCGTTATCAATGACCACCCTGACAAATTGAAATTAAAATATTAAAATATGTGAGGAAAATGAGGAAAAAATTAAGTTGGCATTGAATTTAAGACAGATTTAAGGAACTTGCAATAATAATACCTACCTGGGTGGGTTTAGTCTCTTGAACAGTTTCTCGTATTCATCGTCCATGTCTCCTGAACATCCCTTGTTCAGTTCTGCAGGTATAACAATTAATTAGGGGGAAAAAACGGATGAAAATTAAAATTTAAGAGATAGAGAGAGAAAATCCAAGAAAATTAAATTAGCCAATGGGAATCATAGAGAGAGAGAACAGTTGATTTTGGTCTGGAAGTCTAACCTTGACCAATCAGACCCAAAGGAATCCTTAAAAAAAGACTGCTTTTTCAGGAAAGCGAATCAAAGAAAACGAATTTGGGAGAGAGAGAGAGAGAGAGAGATTCCAAGAATCATGAACATGGAAATGGAGGAGGAACCCAGAAAGGAAAGTCTTTGAAAGGGAACACGTACCCATTAGCATGCGGGTCAAAAGGTGCAATCTTTATGGGCTAATTAATTGGGAATTTGGTGTGTGTGTGGGTTTTGTTGTTGGTAACGAGTTTAGGTGGTGAGCTAATTAATTAATTAATTAATTTGAATTATTTTTTAAAACTCACCAAGTTGGGAGTAATTTAGTAAAGGTAGGAACTTGGTGTTGTGTATGGGATGAACTGAGATAGATAATGTAACAGCAGCCTCTCTCTCTCTCTTCTTTCTATTTGTTTTACATATTTATAGTGGAAGGAGGAGAGGGCGGAGATCAAGATCTCTCTTCAGATCTTTACTTGGGTTGGTTTTTTCTTGGGTTGGTTGGTTAGTTCCTTTGTTCCTCACTAAACAACCCAAAACGTTTGAATATTCTTGTTTAAAAAAAATTTAGAATCAAATATTATTGGACTTGGGTAGCTTTCTAAATAGTATTCTTTTATATTGGTAAAATTAAAATTAAAATTTTTTAAAATAAACTTAAATTATTTACCATGTGAACCAAATACTATCGTGAATATTCTTGCTATTATGTTCTGATCTCCGCTTTTCCCTAAATTAACTTCGTTCATTGTTGAGTATTTTAATGATAACTTTTTACTATATGAACCAAGTATCATTGAAAAAAAATATCATCGAAAAAATAAATTTTTTGGCAATATTAGTTCTTGGTTACCCTCAAAAAAAGTTCTTGGTCGAATTCTTTTAGTTTAAAAGTCCAATATATAAAGACAGTCTCTAGTTGGTTATAACTTTTTCTTTTGTTGAATTGGTTGGAAATTCTTGAAATATCTATTATTTCTAATTACACCCTTTTTTTTCTTGAACCTGACCTTTTATATTGGTTCAGTTTGAGATTTTTAAGTGTCTAGATTTCTTAATTTGTACTAGCTTTACCGAATACTTACTCTAATGATATAAACATAATAGAGATTTAAATATAAATTTTCATGATTTAAAATTTGAAAGTATAACAAATTATACTTATTAAATTAATAATCCAGTCACATGCTGCTCGGTTATTTGATTTCTAAATCATTCTGCACTATACTCGAAGTCCAAGTCAGAGTCAAAATAAAATAAGTCCAAAGTCTCCAACAACTAAAGATTAATTACTACAAAAAAAACAACTAAAGATTAATTTAACCCTCTTAAGAAAAAGAGAATCTCTCTCTTTAGATCCGGATGACTTTTGGTTTCAATGTCCTAGAGGAGGCAATTAATATATATTATTATTACCCGGCCTTAACCTATGGCATTGGTATAGACTATAGATTTGCAATGACATTTTTATAATAAAAGAAAGGTATGAACGGAGTGAGGGAGGTACATTGGGCGGTGAATATAATTGTGGAGGTACATTGGGCGGTGAATATAATTGTGGAGGTACGGTTAACGCCAAATTTATGGTGATACTTATATGTCAATTTGAATTATTAAATTTTAAATAAAACATAGAAGAAAAAATAAGTAAGGTTTACCATACTTTTTCCTTAATATTTGTATATATTACTTAAGAAATTGCATCATTACAAAGGAGCTTAACAAGGATTGCGGCGACGTGGAATCCAATCGCCTAGAGAAATGCGATCTAAGCAAAATGATCAAAAAATTTCCGGTTGAACCAATGGTTTAAATGGGTAGTTGAATCACCGATTTAACCATTGGTTCAACAGGTTCGGATTAGCTTGAACGCCGCATATGTATAGACGGCCAGGTTCATGGACCCTAAAAAAAAGGTTAAAGTTCATGAATCTTGAGTCATATATTTGTTTAAATTAACTAGTAAACACTTTATTCTAATTTAACCAAATTTTTTGAATTTGAGTATTTGTGAATGCACGAGTATTGATACTTATCGCGAGAGTATTGTCATCTTTCAGAAAATATCACTCAGTTCGAATCTGAATGAGCGAATTTTTAATTAGCAAGTCATATAAAAAAGTGAGCTGATTATTTATTTTAATTGGGTTGGAATTTTGTTACATATATTTGTCTACTCGATGTTTATTTCATATATATATCTACAATTAAAAATCATTGATGTTCAAAAAAAAATTAAAAATCATTATAAGAACATGAACATATGAACACCATACCTAATTATGTCCTCCTCGATATAGGCACGTGCCTAGTTAGATCCTATAATTTTAATTTTTTTTATAGACCTATAATTTTAATTGTTGGTACACCTAGTACACAATTTTAATGTCAATCAACTCGGAAATAAAGGGAACCTGCCTTTTGTTTCCGTGAGATTGCGACTAGAAATGATAACGAGCAGAATCTCCTAGAATTTATAACATTCAAATCTTGATTCTCTTTTTTGAAAATTTTAGTCCTATCATGAGTTTTAGCAGAATTCGTGCATGATTTATAGGATCCAAATTTTTACATTTATCCTCTTTTAAAAAGAAAATTCGGATACGATATGTATCCTAAAATATATCGGGTAAGATTATTGTCGACTTGTGAGTACATAGTATTTAAAAATTGTTTAATTTTCAAAAAAATGTACCTACATAAGCTAAGTTTATATGTAGTCCAACCCCGAAGTCCGAACTCACGACAACACTGAAACTTTCATTTCCAACTCGACAAATCAGTACAGAAAAAAGAAGGATGTGCAATTTCTTGTATAATCTATCAAGCTACAAGACTTCTATGTAATCAAAATAACAAAATAACATTATAGCTCATATATCTATCAATTACAGAGGCAATTGTCGTTGGAGAAGATAAAGCACAAATACACCAAGTATAAGGATGCTTAATTAGTAAAAAAAAACTGGTTAGGACTTGGGTCATACATCATACCTCTTAAATGACCTATCCATACATATTATATACTAAATCAAAGAGAACATACTCTAGATATACGAGATAGTGCAATGTCCGACCTATTAAGTATGAGCTAGGAAAGATCTATAGAAATAGCAAAATTTTAGTTCAATAACTATTACAAGAAAAATTTGTACCGACTCTACTGACTAATCAAAAATGATTTTTTAGCCCAATCTCGCTGCTCTTAAACAAAATTTTGAAATTTACTGGTAATACATAATGGCTTCATTTTTTCTGAATCAAATAAGTTATTTAAATTTATAGACGAAAAAATAATTAATTTGTTATTCCTCTTACATATTGCCCTTTGCTTTCACGCTGGGCCGTGATGACACATTGATCCAAGACAGGGGGGGAAACATAGGCCATTGGGTTTCTGGCAGGCAAATTACAATTAACAGTAGAAAACAAGAACACGTGATGTAATTTTCTAAAAGGGGGTTTATTTCCCTGACAATTCTAAGAATGGGGTTGTCAGGGGATGTTTTCTTTGTCTGGGGTCGAGCACGAAACCGCTCTGTGGGGAGCGTTTCAGCTTTGCACAAAAATCGCTGCTCCACGAGCGTTTTCTATTCAAAACGCTCCAATTGGAGCGTTTTCAGACAAAAGTTGAATCCACGGCTCGGCTCGGCTAGGGGACAATTTTTGACAAAAATCGCTGTGCTCCCAGCATTTTTGTGTTGCCACCCAAAAAAAAAATTAGCTACGGTATCGAACCCAAGGACCTTCACATTTTTAGATAAGCGCTCTAACCAACCGAACTACGAGAGCTTACTGATTTATAATTTTGTAATAAATAATATATTTCATAGATAAGGGTTCTATGAAATATGTAACATATTATTTTTTAAATAAATACGTATTTGTATAAAATAATATTTTTTAAGTAAAAATGTAAAAAATATATTTCATAAATACATATTTATTTAATAAATAATATATTATATAAATACAAATATATGTAATATACATAAATAATAACATATTACATAAATATAGATAATATATTACATAAATACTTATTTACATAATATATTTTTCTTTTTCGACCAGAAACTGCTAGAAAAAAGGACCGGAGTCGAAAAAAAGGACACCAAAAAGCTGCTCCATGGGGAGCAATTTTTGGTCAAAAAAGAAAACCCTCCCCATGGAGCAGTTTCTGGTCTTTTTTTTCGACTCCGGTCCTTTTTTTCGACCAGAAACTGCTCTATGGGGAGCAATTTTTGGTCGAAAAAGAAAACGCTCCCCATGGAGCGGTTTCTGGTCGAAAAAGAAAAAGGAAAATATTTCATAAATATATTATTTTTAGATAAATACGTATCCCCATGGAGCTATTTTTGGTCGAAAAAGAAAAAGCTTCCCATGGAGCGGTTTCTAGCTTAAAAAATAATATATTTCATAAATATATTAAATATATTATTTTTTACATAAATATAGATAATATATTACATAAATACGTATTTACATAAATACGTATTTACATAATATATTTTCCTTTTTCTTTTTCGACCAAAAATTTGGAGGTATTTTATTTGGATTTTCTCCCCCTTGCTCACCGTAGCTAATTTTTTTTTGAGTGACAACACAAAAACGCTAGGAGCACAGCGGTTTTTGTCAAAAATTGCCCCCTAGCCGAGCCGAGCCGTGGATTCAACTTTTGTCTGAAAACGCTCCAATTGGAACGTTTTGAATAGAAAACGCTCGTGGAACAGCAGTTTTTGTGCAAAACTGAAACGCTCCCCACAGATCGGTTTCGTGCCCCAGACAAGAAAAATATCCCCTGACAACCCCATTCAAGAAATTATCGAAGAAATAAACCCCCTTTTAAAAAATTATCCATGTTAGCCGTCCTCTCTATTTTTTAATCGTTGATAAGAACTCCCTTTTCAACGCTAGATCTCACTCTGGATACTATTTATTAATTACCAACTGTTGCAACCTCTCCGGTTATGTGTCAGACTCGCACGCGGGTGGCTATTATCCGGACGTCAATCAGACAGATTGATCCAAGTTCGAGTTAAATATATCATTTGATTGTGTCAAAATTTAATCTACAAATATTTAATATTATTGTATTTACAATAGTTCGAACTCGAGACTACAAAATTACATTAGAATAATTTCATTACCGATTAAATTCATGGTTAATAATTTTGTAAAAGTAAAAAAGGGGGATTGCTTTGGTAGCTACAGTGTTAAGAAATCCCACATTGGAGATGCCTCGGTCTAATATGGATACCCCTAAAAAAAGGTTTAATATGGATGAGCTATATCAACTCAGTGTTGTTGTATGATTATCCGGTTCTTGAAATTGTGAATGTAAATTTTTTTTGGGTGGAAAATTGTGAATGTAATTTTATAACGCGTAAATGTTGACCCGATTTTCGTTTCTCTTTTACTTGGGTGCTCACTTAGGAATATGTTTCATATTTTCTCCTACAAGATTCATATTTTATATTTGATAAAAAATATTAATTCAAATGTCATTTCCAACTATTGTTGTTCTTGGATAAAATGAGCTATTTTACTTAATGGGCCGGACAAGATTACTGAATGGGCCTTCCATGCAATTCCCTGCGATCATTTCATGTACGGTAAAATACTTTTAGATCGTTGAGCTTATAACAATTTACAGTTAGGTCCTTATTCTTAAAGGACTATTACGCAGACCCTTCAGCCAGAGGGTGGCGGAGTGGTATTTACGAATTTCTTTTATTAATAATTATACGTAATTTTTTCTATATTTTAATCAATATTTAATTTGCCAAAAACCTATAGTGCAAAATTATTTGAAAATGTACTCAATTTGAATAGAACATCACTTAGTTTATATACATTCAGGAAAGATATATTCTTGTGCAAGTTAGAATCATTCACACTTTACTCGCACCGCCTAGCAATTTGTTCATTGACACAAGAAAATCAATTTACTGTTCAATTATTAGCAAAGTATAAACCGAATTTTTAAAATAACATAATTATTCGACGACACTCTTTTTTCAAATAATAAATTTTACCTTTAAAAAAGTCATTCGAAATTTTTAATCACATAATTTTTACAAATAATCGAAAAAAGTACCATATCTTACATAAAGTTCACACTTATTAAAGCACAACCAATCACCAACTTAACTAAAAAAGTTCGGATGGGACAAAAAAAGACAAAATGTTGAGAGGACACCAGCATTTCCCAACACTACACCATTATTAGCGAATCTAAGCATTCCCTTACAATATTAGCTTGGAACCACCTAACTTCTGATCGGTGATCCGATCTATGATCGCCAACATGCGTCGGTCAAGTGATTGGCCGAATCTCCGACCTCGCCTCTCCGGAAGAACACCTCGTTCGCCTCCCCGGACAACAGCTTCCCGGTCTTGTTCACCTCCAAGCTAGTCAGGTTCTCAAAGCTACACAGCTTCACAATCTCCTCCACCAACCCATCAGCCTCTTCCTCCAAAGAGAAAGGGCAGCCTAGGAACTCCGACAGCGTCTTCAAGTGCTTTTCGGGCTCTCTCCTCAACTCCTCGTACTTCAAGAACAAGACCCTTCGAGGGTTCTCTAAGCTCTCATTCCACTACCCTAGGACATGGTCCCAGAACGGTCCGTACAAGCTCATGCCTCGACAGAACTTGTCGAAGGCCTCTTCGAGCGAGTTCTCGCCTCTCTCTGATGGCCTCAGCCTATTACTGAAGTGCCAGAGCGAGATGAAAGTGTCCTTCGAGTTCCTGTAGAGGTACACCACCTTGCACCCCGACTGAACCAGAGACTTGGGGAGTGAGCCAATTGGCAAGTGGGTGGAGAGAACCCTGGGAGAGGCAAACTTGGAGAAGAAGTCCGGTGATGACGAGACATTGTCAATGTACTTATACTCCATAAAAGGAACAAGCTTACGAGGGTTGCTTCTGAGTAGGGGGTGAAGCTTCTTCATGTCAGGGAAGTGGACCCTCTTCACTAGGGCAAAAACTAGGGGTTTTAACTAGGTGGTTGACGTACGGAAATTGACAAGCAATTTTAACGCACAAACAAATAGTATAGTGTATAAGTAAGGTTCTTGAACTGAGAGAGATAGAACATGAAAATTAAAACAATCAATCGTATGTAGCCAAATTGAAACAAGTTCGTAAAGTAAAGAATGATATGAGGTTGCAAGACAATAAGTAAACTAAGAAATGTAAATAGACGGTTTGTACTTTAATAAAATAAAGAGAGCACGATGCTTTTATGGACTACCTATCTATGTCAAGATCATGGTTATTTATGAAGTTCTAACTAGTACCCGGAGTGTTCTAATGCATCCTCCTAACGCTTTCGCTCATTAGGCTGATAAAACTAAGCTAGAATAGTTCACGAATACCAACTAACACTTTCGCTCATTAATTAGATCGTGAACTAAGCTAAACTCAATTATAAAGTTAACTCCTCGTGGGTTATCCCTTAGTATCAAGATGTCTCATTAATACCTAAGAATATGTCAATTGATCCTTCCGTTGAATTTAATGCCTTTCGGTCCACTATCATCAACTAACATCATAATCTAAGTGATCAAGTTAGATTAAGCATTACGATCATCAATTGACAACTACTACGAAAGTTAATCAAACCATAACCCAACATAGATAAGTAATCACATAATTAAAGCATCGTACACACAAGAAAAACTACTCACAAGTCATGTTCATACAAGAAGAAAACTTATACAAGAAAATGATAGAAAATAACATTTAAAGAGAGAGATAGAGAAAACTCAAGATGTGGTCAAGAGCTTCCTCGAGCATCCTTCTTCAAGCTTCCTTCTAGCATTCCTCCCATGGTACTACTTCTTGGTATTCCTCACAACTCTCAATCTCCAGCTATATTCTTCAAAAACTAGATATCCCAAAGAGAGCAATTCCCTCCTCTATTTATAGTGAATGAGATGAGAGCTTTTTCTCCACTCATCCATCAAAAGAGAAGGTGGATGGATGAATATTCTCTCTTTTGAGTTGGAAAGCCTTTCTTTTGATGGTGGAAAGCACTTTGGAGGTGGAAAGCTCTACTTTGGAGGTGGAAAGCTCTTCTTTCCAACAAGGAACACCAAGGAGAATTATTTATACAAGGCACTCAAGTTTCCAGCCATGTGAAAGAAAGAAAGGCAATCATGGTCCATAATGGTCCTTGAATTTTCGGCCAAATTCGTACAGATTGCTGGCAGAATTACAGCTCGACTTTGGACGTGATTTTTATCCCTTTTGGGCTTCGAATTTTGAGAAGCCCATTAGAGACAAATGTGTAGCCCAGGATATCTTCTTTCCGAAGCCACTGAGTTTGCCTTCATCGGTCTTCGGACGAGAAAGTTATCTGTATTTAAGTAACAAGAGGTCAAACTCGCCCATATCTTCGAGTGCCCGATCAAGCGTCAATCTTTTAGGCTACTCCGATAGACTTCAACACGAACCAATGGTGCACCAACATCCTCCCTCTCATCTCACAAGGGCTTCTAGCAATAAACATGAAAGAAACACAATAAAAATTAAGAGGTTATACGAAAACTAACATAATACGAAATAAGAGATATTAACATCGAATAACACGTAAACCTACTAGAAACGATAGGAATTCAATGCTAAAACATACGCAAACAATGAATGTTTTCACACTCATCACACCCCCATACTTGAATCATTGCTTGTCCTCAAGCAAACTCAACCATGGAATACTAAACAACATCACAAGAGAAATCAAAACGCAATAAGGGAAAGACTTGGCGTGATTAATTCAAAATTTAACTCCCCTCAAAATCTCAAACTCACATCAACAGATCACCCTATAACCTAGCTAGTTCATTAACCAAAACACAAAAAGTAAGAACCGGTAGACACCTCACTTCTAGATTATTTAACCAAGTATTAACACTATGTAAAATACACTAGAAGGTTGACCACTAGTTCGAAAATTTTTCGCTCACAATTTGTAAGTGGTTAACTTCCTATCTCTCACGTACATGGCCGATTTTTTTCAAAGTATCCGACGTCCTACTCAACAATGTCTCAAAGTCGTGAGATTGCTTGTGATCAGGGGGACTTTCATTCGGGTTGTAATGGGGCTGAGGTACAGGTGAGATAAAATATCTGGATAGTAGTTAAACCACCCAATCCGAGGACATTGTACAAATGCAAACTAGTCACTCGTCTATTCTAAACATCCTCACCATAAACAATTCAAGCACACTCCCCAATTCACCCATTTCCTAAGACCGTGTAGATCGAGTCATGCCATCTTATTCATGTCCTATTCCATTTTTTACTTCTCTTTTTTTTACCACTTTTCATTTCTTTTCTTCTTCTTCTTCTTTTTTTTTCACAAACTTGACATTTACTAGGCAATAACTCGATCTTTTTTTTTCTTCTAATAGCCTCTCAATTATCCAAATCACAAACAGATTAAACCCATATCAACACCAAGTTTTCAACTAATCCCAATACATATTATCCCCAACCTATGCGTCCACGGATCAAATGACCAAAGGTCGGGAGGATAGTAGGTATAAGGCTTAAAGTTGGCTTACATATAATATGATCAAAGAATGGCTAGGCTCAATGGGTTAAAGCAATGGATTCAAGGGATTTTTATCTCTACAGCTCTGGGCTTAATGTCAAAGAAATTTGCCCCCGTCATCCCACTAACGCACACACAACTAAGACTATGTCGAGTACTAGTAGGATACCTCGATCAACCGAACTCAAGTAGGAACCTCATGAATAAATGAAGACGGTTGTCTCCTCCTTCGGCTCAAAGTTCCTCACAAGGTCACTCGTCAACCCTCTAGTCAAATCTACATAGTGAGACCACAAGTCTAAACAACCGAGGGTAAAGTTTTTACAAGTTTCTAATCTTAGTGCTCGAGTTCAATCCCTAACTAGGTATGTGGCAATCTTCTAACATAAGTTTAATAATTTTGAAGGGGGTCAAATTTTGAAAAAATTATGCTATACTCATCAAATCATTTCTATGTGGAACCTCTCACCCCCACACTTAAATGACACATTGTCCTCAATGTGGGGGCAACACACAAAATGAAATATCACATTAAATAACACAAATGAAAAAATGAAAAGTAAAAGAAAGAGAAGTGGACTGCTCCCTGAGGCTAAGGTGCGGATGGAGGGAGCAAAGTTTGCACTTCTCGAGCGCGCTCCATCTTGCTCCCTAGGTATAGCTTGCACCGCTGGCCATTGACTTTGAATGTTTGGCCCTCCAGATTCTTCACTTCAATGGCTCCATGAGGGGCGGCACTGACAATCTCAAATGGTCCACTCCATCTTGATTTCAATTTTCCGGGGAACAGCTTCAAGCGCGAATTATAGAGGAGTACTTGTTGACCAATCCGAAAGTCCTTGGCTCCAATACGAGCGTCGTGCCTCTTTTTTGTGGTGTCTTTGTAGAGCCGTGCACTTTCAAAGGCACTTGAGCGGAGTTCCTCGAGTTCTTGGAGTTGCAGCACTCGACGTTCTCCCGCGAGCTTGTAGTCGTAGTTCAATGTCTTGATTACCCAAAATGCTCGGTGTTCAAGCTCCACTGGGAGGTGACACGCCTTGCCATAGACCAGGCGATATGGTGTTGTGCCTATAGGGTTTTGAAAGCAGTGCGGTAAGCCCATCAGGCATCATCAAACTTACCCGACCAATCTTTCCGTGCTGAGCTCACTGTCTTTTCTAGAATTTTCTTCAGCTCCCTATTAGATACTTCAACTTGACCACTGGTTTGAGGATGATAAGGTGTGGCAACCTTATGAGTGACTCCATAGCGCCGGAGAAGCGTGGCAAAAGGTTGGTTGCAGAAGTATGAACCGCCATCACTGATGATTGCACGAGGAACACCGAATCGGGCGAAGAGCTGCTTGAGGAATCGTAAGACCACCTTGGCATCGTTTGTTGGAGTAGCCCATGCCTCTACCCATTTGGAGACGTAGTCGACTCCGACAATGATGTACTTGTTACTTTTAGAGGGAGGGAAAGGACCCATGAAGTCGATCCCCCACACATCAAACAGCTTAACCTCTAGAATACCAGACTGGGGCATTTCATCTCGTCGAGAAATATTACCTGTTCGTTGACAACGATCACAATGCTCAGTGAATGCTCTTGCATCTTTGAAAATTGTAGGCCAATAGAACCCACACTCAAGAACTCGTGAAGCTATTCTTGATGCTCCGAAGTGTCCAGCGTAAACTGATCCATGACACTCTTGGAGAATAGATGGTATTTCCTCGTCTGGAATACATCGTTGTAGAAGGCCATCCACACATCTCCTGAATAGATATGGCTCATCCCACACATAGAAACGCACATCACTGAGGAACTTCTTTCTCTGAGGGTAGCTCAAGTCTTCGGGCATGACTTCACTCACCAAATAGTTGGCAAAATCTGCGTACCAAGGAGGCGCCACTGCTTGGACATAGAACAAAGCTTCATCTGGGAAGTATTCGAGAATATTTCCTTCCTTTTCCATTCCATCGTTGTACTCCAAGCGGGACAAGTGATCTGCGACCACGTTCTCCGTGCCCTTCTTATCCTTAATCACTAGATCAAATTCCTACAAAAGTAAAATCCAACGGATAAGTCGGGGTTTTGCATCTTGTTTGGCAAAGAGGTACCTCAAGGCTGCATGGTCAGTGTAGATGATGACTTTAGAGCCTAACAAGTAAGACCTAAATTTATCGCAAGCATACACCACCGCAAGTAGCTCTTTTTCCGTGGTGGTGTAGTTAAGTTGTGCTCCGGCGAGAACACGACTTGCATAATAGATGACATGCAGTCGCCCTTCCTTTCGTTGTCCAAGGACACAACCCAAGACATCATTGCTTGCATCGCACATAAGCTCAAATGGGAGGTCCCACGATGGTGAAGTAATAATTGGAGCGGTGACCAATGCTTCTTGGAGTATCCTGAAAGAACTTAGACAAGAATCATCAAACTCAAAGGTGACATCCTTATTCAAGAGGTTAGTCAAGGGTCTTGCAATAGAAGAGAATTTCTTTATAAAGCGTCGATAAAACCCTGCATGTTCTAGGAATGCGCAGATGCCCTTTACTGTCGTCGGTGGTTGCATTTTTTCGATCGCCTCGGTCTTGGCACGATCAACTTCAATTCCAGCCTTTGAGATCTTGTGACCCAATACTATGCCTTCTTCCACCATAAAATGACATTTCTCTCAATTAAGCACGAGCTTCTTCTCTTCGCATCTCTTGAGTACTCTATCCAAGTTGTGGAGGCAACATTCAAATGAATCTCCAAAGACAGAGAAATCATCCATGAAAACCTCCATGATGTCTTCATTCATCCCCCAAAAGATTGCCATCATGCACCGTTGAAAAGTGGCGGGAGCATTGCACAGACCAAAAGGCATTCTCCTGTATGCAAAAGTGCCAAAAGGACAAGTGAAAGTAATCTTATCTTGGTCTCCAGGATAGATGAGTACCTGATTATAGCCGCAATAACCATCTAGGAAGCAGTAGTAGGCATGTCCAGCAATACGCTCCAACATTTGATCAATAAAGGGAAGAGGAAAATGATCCTTCCGAGTAGCGGCATTGAGTTTTCTGTAGTCGATGCATACACGCCACCCAGTAACTACTCTTGTTGAGATGAGTTCCCCTTCCTCATTAGTTTGCACCGTTATACCTCCTTTCTTGGGCACACATTGGACAGGGCTCACCCATTCGCTATCTGAAATAGGATAAATAATTCCAGCATCGAGAAGTTTGATTACCTCTTTTTTCACAACCTCTCTCATGTTTGGATTTAGTCTTCGTTGACGATCGGCCCTGGGCTTTGACCCTTCCTCCATGTTGATGCGGTGCATCACAATGTCAGAGCTAATTCCATGGATATCAGAAATTTGCCATCCCATGGCCTTGATTCTTTTGTTCACCAGTGTAAGAACTTGCTCTTCTTGCTCTAGAGTAAGCTTGTTGGAGATAATTATTGGCAGCCTTCCTCCTTCTCTTAAGAAAGCATATCGCAAGTGAGGAGGTAACTCTTTCAGCTCCACAGCGGGGGCTTTAACAGTGGATGGTAGCGTAGGAGCCCCCTTATAAAATGCTAGCTCTAATTTTTCCTCCTCTTTGTCTACTTCTTCATTTTCTTCGGCCTCTTCAACTTCGTGCACTTGTTCAAGGGTTTCTGCCTCTTCTTCCTCTGTCAAAGACCAGCTCCACTGTTCTTCAGAATAAAGCATTTCATCGGGCATCGTGTCAATGCGCAAGCAATCTTCATCATCGCGGTGGTGCTCCATTGCTTTGGCCATTTGGTACTCTATTGTTTCTTCCCCAACACGTAGAGTTAGCTTCCCTCCATTGACATCGATTAAGGCACGGCTGGTGTTGAGGAATGGCCTTCCTAGGAGAAGAGGACAATTCTTGTCTGGGTCGAAGTCCAAGACTACAAAATCTGCTGGAACATAGAATTGCTTGAATTTGACTAGCACATCCTCCGCAATTCCATGTGGTCTCTTGACAGTCTGGTCTGCTAGCTGAAGACGCATCTCTGTTGGCTTAAGGTCTCCAAGTCCTAGTTGCCTGAAGATAGTTAACGACATGAGATTAATGCTGGAACCAAGATCACACAAGCACTTAAGAAATTCAACATCACCAATAAAACAAGGGATAGTAAAACTCCCTGGATCCTTAAGCTTAGCCGGCAAATCCTTGGAGATGAGTGAGCTGCAATTGACGGTTAGAGATATCGTTTCTTCTTTGTCCCACTTCTTCTTATTGGTGAGGAGTCCTTTGAGGAATTTGGCATAATGCGGCATTTGATCAAGCATCTCCAAGAAAGAGACACTTATCTGAATACCCTTCATCTTTTCAATAAAACCAATGAATCTTTTATCTTCCATTGGTTTCTTCTTGAGTCGTTGAGGAAATGGTGGAGGTGGAATTCTTGGTGGTGGAGGAACATAAAATTCCTCTTCTTCAATGGGCTGAACTAGCTCTTCTTCCTTCTCTTTCTCCTTCACTTTCTCCTTCTCTTTGGATGTCGTAGAGGATCCTTCGATCTCCTTGCCACTTCTCAGAGTAACAGCTTTGACATCTCCTCTTGGGTTAGCCTCTGTGTTGCTTGGCAGTGAACCTATCGGTTGTCGAGTATTTACTGCAGCTAAGTTTCCAAGTTCAATTTCCATCTTTTTGAGTTGTGTTGCCTGCCCTCTGAGGAATGTCTCAATCTCTTGCTGTCGAACTTCACAACGATCCATCCGCTGCACAGTTATGGATTGTTGTTGAATAGACTGCTGGACTACTCCAACTAGTTGGTCAATCTTTGCGAAGACGTTGACTTGATCGCCCACCAACTGGTCGATCTTATCTCCCATTATTTTGACTTGATCTCCCACATATGGTTTTCTAAGCTCTTGCTGAGTGCCAGTGTTGTATGGCTGCCTTCCAAATCGAGAGAAATTTGGTTGACTTTGGTTGGAGTAACCTAACCCTCCTGGTTGCCTATCAGCGACAGCTTGAATTTCTTCCAATACTGGACAGTCGTTGGTGGGATGCTTTTCTTTGCAAAGTTCACAAACATCTTGCACTGTAGCTATCTTTTCCTTGCTTTTAGCTAGGTCTTCAAATCTTCTGGTAAGGGCCTCAAGCCTGGCTTCAAGCTTGGTATTGCTATCCACTTCCAGTATCCCTCGGGTTGCTCCTCTGTGTGGTATTCTGGCACGCTCCTTTGGCCACATGCCATTGACTTCTGCCATCTCCTCCATCAAACGAGTGGCTTCATCAGCAGTATTTCTTAAGAACACCCCTTGAGATGAGGCATCAATATGATCACGAGATGGGCCATCTAACCCATTGTAGAAAATCTTCATGAGGTTCTCCTGTGATATGCCATGTTGAGGGAAAGCTCCTTGGAGATCCGTGAATCTCTCCCAAGCTTCATAGATGCTCTCCCCATCTCTTTGGACAAAGGTGTTGATTTCTTGCAAGAGTTTGGCCGACTTGGCCATGGAGAAGAACTTTCGCAGGAAAGCATGGGCCAAGTCTGTCCAACTCCTTATTGTCTCTCCTTTCAACTTGTTGTACCATACACGAGCTCGATCCTTCAGAGAGAAGTGAAAGAGACGTAGCTTCAAGACGTCATCATCTATTCCTTGAAACTTCATGATATTGCATATATCCTCGAATCGAGAAAGATGGTATTGGGGATCTTCACTCGGTAATCCGTAAAACTGGACAGAATTTTGTAGTAATCCCACAATGGCTACTGGGATCTGGAATGAGTGGGCTCCTATCGGTGGTTGTTGCAACCCATTAGGATTCCCATTCCATGTAGGAACGGATGATTCCAGCAGGGTCCTTCTTCGTGGCGCACCTGCAAGGGCTTGGGTTGCTTCAAAAGTAGCGTCATAAAGAGCTTGGGTCGCCTCGTCATTATCATCCTGATTTTGTGCCATGGATCTGGATTGGTCTCTCCTTTCACGCCTAATTCTCCTTTCGAGTATTTTGATGTCAATCTCAGGTAAGGCGTTTGTGTCAGGGCCAAGTCCTGCACTCCGGGTTCTTGGCATGCACTAAAGAGACTCGCAAAAGCGAGTGCACAAAATCAGCAAATATGCTGTACACAAAACCAATTACTTTTGGTTTTATGTCCTAAAATCTCAGTTCCGTGTCGACGGCGCCAATTTGACGTACGGAAATTGACAAGCAATTTTAACGCACAAACAAATAGTATAGTGTATAAGTAAGGTTCTTGAACTGAGAGAGATAGAACATAAAAATTAAAACAATCAATCGTATGTAGCCAAATTGAAACAAGTTCGTAAAGTAAAGAATGATATGAGGTTGCAAGACAATAAGTAAACTAAGAAATGTAAATAGACGGTTTGTACTTTAATAAAATAAAGAGAGCACGATGCTTTTATGGACTACCTATCTATGTCAAGATCATGGTTATTTATGAAGTTCTAACTAGTACCCGGAGTGTTCTAATGCATCCTCCTAACGCTTTCGCTCATTAGGCCGATAAAACTAAGCTAGAATAGTTTACGAATACCAACTAACGCTTTCGCTCATTAATTAGATCGTGAACTAAGCTAAACTCAATTATAAAGTTAACTCCTCGTGGGTTATCCCTTGGTATCAAGATGTCTCATTAATACCTAAGAATATGTCAATTGATCCTTCCGTTGAATTTAATGCCTTTCGGTCCACTATCATCAACTAACATCATAATCTAAGTGATCAAGTTAGATTAAGCATTACGATCATCAATTGACAACTACTACGAAAGTTGATCAAACCATAACCCAACATAGATAAGTAATCACATAATTAAAGCATCGTACACACAAGAAAAACTACTCACAAGTCATGTTCATACAAGAAGAAAACTTATACAAGAAAATGATAGAAAATAACATTTAAAGAGAGAGATAGAGAAAACTCAAGATGTGGTCAAGAGCTTCCTCAAGCATCCTTCTTCAAGCTTCCTTCTAGCATTCCTCCAATGGTACTACTTCTTGGTATTCCTCACAACTCTCAATCTCCAACTATATTCTTCAAAAACTAGATATCCCAAAGAGAGCAATTCCCTCCTCTATTTATAGTGAATGAGATGAGAGCTTTTTCTCCACTCATCCATCAAAAGAGAAGGTGGATGGATGAATATTCTCTCTTTTGAGTTGGAAAGCCTTTCTTTTGATGGTGGAAAGCACTTTGGAGGTGGAAAGCTCCACTTTGGAGGTGGAAAGCTCTTCTTTCCAACAAGGAATACCAAGAAGAATTATTTATACAAGGCACTCAAGTTTCCAGCCATGTGAAAGAAAGAAAGGCAATCATGGTCCATAATGGTCCTTGAATTTTCGGCCAAATTCGTACAGATTGCTGGCAGAATTACAGCTCGACTTTGGATGTGATTTTTATCCCTTTTGGGCTTCGAATTTTGAGAAGCCCATTAGCGACAAATGTGTAGCCCAGGATATCTTCTTTCCGAAGCCACTGAGTTTGCCTTCATCGGTCTTCGGACGAGAAAGTTATCTATATTTAAGTAACAAGAGGTCAAACTCGCCCATATCTTCGAGTGCCCGATCAAGCGTCAATCTTTTAGGCTACTCCGATAGACTTCAACACGAACCAATGGTGCACCAACATCCTCCCTCTCATCTCACAAGGGCTTCTAGCAATAAACATGAAAGAAACACAATAAAAATTAAGAGGTTATACGAAAACTAACATAATACGAAATAAGAGATATTAACATCGAATAACACGTAAACCTACTAGAAACTATAGGAATTCAATGCTAAAACATACGCAAACAATGAATGTTTTCACACTCATCAGTGGTGCCTGACTTGGGAATGGTGACAAGGAGGACATCAGAGGGCCAGGATTGGAATTTCCTCTAGCAAGCTAATACTCCTTTGAGTTGCCTGGGGGTGTGCCAGAAGCCCTGGTATTGGTGGAGGTCGCTTGCCACCCAGCCTTTCTCAGTTGGGAGTGATGCTATTAGGTCCCTGAGGTCTTGAGGGAGCTCATTCTCTTGGAGGTATCCTGGGAGAGGTTGAGGTGGTGGAATGATTGGTTCGGGAGTGACAACGATCTGGGATTTCAACACTTCGTGGTCAGATATCGTTGTATAATTGGCGGGTTTGTATCAAGTATTGTGGGAGGTTGATGGGGAGGAGGCGGTGGTGGTGCTCCTGCCATTGCTCAACTATGTAATGTATTTTTCCTTTCTTTTGGAATACAGATGTCTAATGCTTGTAAGAGATTTTCATTTGAAACTCTATTGCATTTCTATATACCAACTTTTTTTAAGAATTATTTCTATATACCAACTGAAGTTGATAGTCTCTAACTTTGATTTATTTTTCTTAAAAAAAACCTTTGATTTATTATATCTAAAAGTTCTCGAATCCGAGCATCACGGATAGAGCAAACACTACCCAAATAAGGGATGGTTCATGAGCCACGTCAGACGCAAGTGGCAATGTATACGTAATATTTCATAATAGGAATGTATATCAATTAGAGATAGCTTCCTTGTGTATTAAGTTAGAGGCTTGGCCACCAAGTAAGAGATTTACGGCAGCCCTAGCAAAGCCCTAGACGTTTCGATCTTGTATATATACTTGTGAATCTAATGAGAAAGCAGCGGCACATTATTTCACATGGTATCGGAGCGGGAAGATTGATCCGCATAGCCCACCCAATTAAATAGCCTACCTGCCGCAGAATTTAACCCTACCTAAATATGTCGAGAATGTCCGGAGCTACTAGAGGAGGAGATGGCGAAGAAGTCACCTCGCTCGTGTCATCTGGAGCCACGGACACGCAGTCGCCTTTCTATATACATGCTTCAGATAATCCCAGGCACGTATATGTCAGCGACCTACTCAGTGATGGTAACTATGGGGAATGGATCGCGGATATGTCAAACGCACTATACGCGAAGAACAAATTCGGGTTTGTTGATGGAACCCTGCAGTGTCCAGTGTGCCAACTTCATCGAACTTCTCGGTGTGGATGCGCTGTGATGCCATGGTAAAAGGGCGGCTCAAAAGTGCCATGGAGAAGGACATACGCTCCAGTGTACGATATGCGAGGACAGCGGAAGAGATATGGTCTGATCTCAAGGAGCGTTTTGGGAAAGGGAGTGCATCCCAAGCCTACGAACTTAGGCGCTCAGTTGCACAGCTGAGACAAGGTAAACTCAACGTCTCTGCCTACTATACTAAACTAAAAGGTCTTTGGGATGAAATTCAGGCCACCAACCCGCTGCCAAGGTGTGTATGCAAAAATTGCACATGTGACATTCAGAAGCAGATGTCAATGATGTAAGAGAAGGAGCGCCTGTTCGATTTTTTGATGGGATTAGACGAGGTCTTTGGTGTGGTGAAAACTCAAATTCTAAGCACCACGCCAGCCCTGACACTCGGCACAGCATACTGTCTCGTTGCAGAGGATGAGCAGCAGCGAAGCTTATCGGTACAGCGACACATCAACGGAAGGAGCAGCTTTCCAAGTAAGCTCAGACAAGGGTAATTTTCAGCGAAAAGGGGCCAGGGGAGAGAGGCCACGATGTGAGCACTGTGGAAAGGTCGGGCACGCCGAGGACCAGTACTACGAGCTGATAAGATACCCACCAGGTTGGGTAAAGAGGAACCGGCGAGATGCGCCGCAGCAAAAAGGACCTATCAAACAGGCCCGATCTCAGCCCATACAAGGGCAAAGGGCGAAGGTGGCCCAAGTGACGAGCGATGGTAGTCCAATACCAGGGCTAACAAAGGATCAGTGCGCCAACCTGTTCAAATATCTAAGCATGAATGGAGAGACCAGTAAGCAACAATCAAGTACCGAACCAATTGTCAACATGGCGGGTAAGGTTTTCAACCCTAATGTTTGGATAGTTGATTCTGGCGCGACTGAACATATAGTCTCAGACATAAGTTTGTTTGAGGGACCGATCGAGAAGATTTCTCACTTGTCTGTCAGAATACCAAACAGAGATGA
This sequence comes from Hypericum androsaemum, assembly GCA_963995505.1. Taxonomy (NCBI): domain Eukaryota; kingdom Viridiplantae; phylum Streptophyta; class Magnoliopsida; order Malpighiales; family Hypericaceae; genus Hypericum; species Hypericum androsaemum. The sequence goes on from OZ023195.1 coordinate 13,214,148, forward strand.
GATCCCTGTTGATGGGATAGGCGTTGTGAGATTGGCAAAGGATCTCATTTTGACTCGTCCTTTTTATACCAAAGTTCAAGTGTAATCTTCTTTCAGTAAGCCGCATGACGAAGGATCTTAATTGTACACTCACATTCCTCCATGATTGTTGTTTTGTACAGGACTTACCCACGAGGAACCTGATTGGTCTGGGTAGGCAAAGCGACGGGTTGTACTACTTTGATCCAGTACAAGATGGAGGGGTGGTAATGAAGGTTCAAAGATTGGAAGATTCGCATATGTGGCATAGAAGGCTGGGTCATCCGGGGCGAGAAAAGATGAGATAACTATGTTTTCTTCGCAATAAGATATGTGATATAGACAATTTGCAATGTGATTCTTGTTTAAGGGCAAAACAGACAAGATTGTCTTTTGGTCACAGTTTTATTAAAATAATTTCATGTTTTGATATGGTGCATTGTGACATTTGGGGGCCTTATCGAACCACCTCATTAACTGGGGCTCGTTTCTTTCTCACGATTGTTGATGATTTCAGTCGTGGTGTGTGGGTTTATCTGATGAAACAGAAGTCAGAAGTTGGTGAGATTTTGCGCACATATTATGCCATGATCGAAAGACAATTTGGAGCAAAGATCAAAAGAGTGCAGGCAGACAACGGGGCAGAATTTAAACCAAAGGAGATGATGCAGTTTTATGCTGACTCACGGATTTTGTTGCAAACATCGTGTGTCGACACACCCCAGCAAAATGGTGTAGTCGAGCAAAAATATCGACACATACTCGATACAGTCTGTGCTCTACGATTCCAAGCTAGATTGCCAATAGAGTTCTGGGGCGAGTGCATCCTCATGGCTGTATATCTCATAAATCGACTACCTTCCACGGCAATATAAAATAAGATGCCTTATGAGATCATCTTCGGAAATCACGTGGATTACACACACTTAAGGTGTTTCAGTTGTCTTGTTTATGTGCATCAGCATACCTCAGAAAAGTTTGGCGAAAGGGGGAGAAGGTGTGTGTTTTTGGGCTATCCATCTGGTCAAAAGGGCTATAGAGTTTATGACCTGGAGAATGGAAAAGTTTATAGCAGCCGAGATGTTATTTTCGTAGAGGACAAGTTCCCATTCGCCCAAATGTTATCTGTCAAAAAGAGGATAACCATGACGACCAACATTGGTAGTCAAGTGGCAGTTAATGATGATGATGCAGAAGGAACCTTACCGAATAGGAGCGGGCAGATAGAAGTGGCTGGTACTGATGATGAGGTATTCATTGAAAATGCTAGTGATATTGGAGGAGAAACAATAGGTGACGAAAGTGAGCCAAGCACTGAAAAGGTCAGCGAGGTCAGCAGAGAAGTTGCTCGCCCGCAGAGGAATCGAAAGTTGCCCAAGCACTTGGAGAAATTTGAGATCACATTACCACCCTCTATCACGTCGCAAGAACTGAACCAGCCAACAGGAGACTCTACGGTATATCCTTTGTCCCATTTTGTGAGTTATGATAAGTTTTCGCACTCACATAGAGCTTTGCTAGCATCCATTAACTCTCATGATGAGCCAGGAGATTTTCATGAGGCAGCTAAGCACAAGCACTGGAGGGAAGCCATGAAGAAAGAAATTGAGGCTTTGGAGTCTAATGGGATATGGACCTTGATGAATTTACCAAAGGGAAAATGAGCAGTTGACTCAAAATGGGTCTACAAGGTCAAATTCAAGCCAAACGGAGAAGTGGAGCGGTACAAGGCGAGGTTGGTCGCACGAGGTTCCAAGCAAGTCTAAGGGATAGACTTCCAGGAGACTTTTGCACCCGTGGCAAAACTCGTGACTTTGAGATGCCTGCTCGCAGTAGCGGTTAAGAAGAATTGGTTGATTCACCAACTGGATGTGAACAACGCGTTCCTTCATGGTGACTTACGTGAAGAAGTCTATCTCAAAGTTCCGCAAGGTTTTGGCAAGAAGGGAGACAAGAGAGTATGCAAGTTGCATAAGTCACTGTATGGTCTACGACAGGTCTTCAGGAGCTGGTATATTAAGTTCGCTAATGCCTTGCTAGCCACAGGTTTTGCACAATCAAAGGAGGATTACTCGTTGTTCACATACAAAGATGGGGAGCTCGTTGTGATGGCGCTCATATATGTCGACGATGTGATTTTGGCCGGGAATAGCGAACCAAAGATCAGCGAGATAAAGAGGTACTTGGACGAGAAGTTTGGTATCAAGGACCTAGGAGCTCTGAAATATTTTTTGGGAATAGAGGTTGCAAAGACATCTCAGGGACTCGTGCTCAGCCAACGAAAATATACACTAGACATCCTTAAAGATTGTGGAAAACAAGGAAGTAAGCCGATGACTTTTCCTATGGAGCAAAATCATCATCTTGCAGCTGACAAAGGCAAAGAATTGGTGGATGGAACTCGATATAGAAGACTGGTCGGTCGGCTTATGTATTTGGTCATCACGCGGCCTGATATCTCTTATTCAGTTGGGATTTTGAGTCAGTTTGTAAGCTGTCTGCGAGAAGAACACATGACAGCAGCAGAGCGAGTGTTGGAATATCTCAAAGGCACTGTTGGTCAAGGAATTCTCTTACGCTCAGATGGAGGAGATGTCTTAATGGCATATTGTGATGCAGATTACGGAGGCTGTCCGACAACGAGACGGTCGCGAACAGGGTACTACATATCCCTAGGAGGGTCACCAGTGTCATGGCGAAGCAAGAGTAGTCTGTGGTGGCGTGTTCATCAGCTAAAGCTGAGTATAGGGCCATGGCCAGTGCATCGAGAGAGATCATATGGCTACGACGACTACTACGAGAGTTAAGGATGCCGCAGTTGAAGGGCACATCGTTATATTGTGACAATGAGGCGGCATTGCACATTGCAATGAACCCAGTTTTTCATGAGCGAACCAAACACGTGGAGATAGACTATCATTATGTTCACGAAAAGGTTCAGATTGGAAAGATTATTACACGGAAGATTTCGATGCTCAATCAGTTGGCTGATATTTTTACCAAGGCACTTGGAAGGGAACATTTCCATAAGCTGTTGAGCAAGCTGGGTGTCATTGATCTGCACACGCCATCTTGAGGTAGAGTGTTGAGAATGTATACGTAATATTTCATAATAGGAATGTATATCAATTAGAGATAGCTTCCTTGTGTATTAAGTTAGAGGCTTGGCCACCAAGTAAGAGATTTACGGCAGCCCTAGCAAAGCCCTGGACATTTCGATCTTGTATATATACTTGTGAATCTAATGAGAAAGCAGCGGCACATTATTTCACAAGAATCTCTCTCTACATCCGATGATTTTTGGTATAGATTTGCAAGGACATTTTTATAATAAGAAAGGCATGGACGGAGTGAGGAAGGTGTTTATTATGTCCCCTTGTTATAGGCCGGTTCTAAATTAGATCCTATAACTATTATTAGAAAAAAGTGTACTGAGTCTAATTTTTCTTTGTTGAAATGTACCGAGTCTACTGACTAACCAAAGTGATTTTGTAACCCAATCTCTATGCTCCTCGACAATTTTTGAAATTTACTGATTTAGGAAAAAAAAATGTAAACATGCCTAAAATTCGACTGGTATTATATAATGGGTTTTTTTTTCTGAATCAAATAAGTTATTTAAATTTGTAGACGAAAAAATAATTAATTCTTTTATTCCTCTTACATATTGCCCTTTCCTTTCACGGTGGGCCGTGATCCAAGACAGGGAGAATTTATCGATATATTATATTAGTATAATGACAATGATTAAATTATATTAGTATATTAAATTTATGATACAACGATATCGAATTATATCGGTACCTTTCAAAAAATGATACTAAATTTACGATACAACGTAAATTTATCGATATTGAATTTACGTTACAACGATTTAAACATTGTCATTATACTAATATACAACAATTTACTGAGTTTGATCATTTATTATTGGGATAAGTTTATGGTACAACGATTAAATTTATCGATATATATTATTTTAGACTAATGCGGATAGAGATAAATATTTATCGATGAATTTGATCGTTGTCAATATACTAATAACATATGGATAAATTCAGATCATTTAGTATTGGGATAAATTTAAGATACAACGATTAAATTTAATATATGTTTGAAAAAAAATAATAAAATAAGTTTGTTTTTACAATGTGGCAGGCGCCTGCCACTTTTTTATTTTTTATATTTTAATTATTTTTTTAACCTATTTAGAGAATATGGGTATATTTTTGCCTATTTAAAAAAAATACCTAATTTTTTTACCTATTTGAGAAAAAATCCCCCTCCTGCCAAGCTCGGGTGCTTTCAGCATAATTAGTTAAGCAGTAACGTTGTTGCTTTCAATTTTTTTTCCTTATTTGTTTGTTATTTTATCTATTCTTATTAAATTCTACAAGATTCATATTTTCTATTTTAAATTTGCTTAAAATATTAATTCAAATCTCATTTCCAACTATTGTTGTTCTTGGATAAAATGAGCTATTTTAGTTAATGGGCCGCACAAGATTACTGCATGGGCCTTCCGTTGAATTTCCTGCAAACATATCATGTATGGTAAAATACTTTTAGATCGTTTTACTTTATAACAATTTACAGTTAGGTCCCTATTCTTAAAGGACTATTACGCATCCCCTTCAGCTATAGAGAGTGGCGGCGTGGTATTTATGAAATATTTTTTACTAACAGTTATACGTAATTTTTTCTATAGTTTAGTCAATATTAAGTTTGTCAAAAAAAACTATAGTGCAAAATTATTTGAAAATGTACTCAATTTGAATAGAACATCACTTAGTTTATATACATTCAGGAAAGATATATTCTTGTGCAAGTTAGAATCATTCACACTTTTTACTCGCACCACCTAGCAATTGTTCATCGACAAAAGCAAATTAATTCAGAGTTCAATTATTAGCGAGGTATAAACCGAATCTTCAAAATAACATAATTATTCGATGACACATTTTTTCTGATATCGTTATTTTTCAATAAATTTTGTCGTACTAAAATTTTGAAGAGATTAATGATTACGAGACTGCGAGTTCTTCTTCTAACATTAATATTATAACAAAATTTATCTTTAAAAAAGTCATTCGAAATTTTTAATCACATCATTTTTACAAATGTTGGAGGTCAAATATTTTGCATTCATGGAAGCGAGGTTTGATACGAAGTCTGCGTCTTTGGAGATGAGCTTTGGCTTGAGGTTCGTGTCACGAAGTCAGTGCCTAGCACGAAGTCAGGGAAGAGAGCCTTGGCGTTTTCACAAGCATATGGTGGGTACTAAGGCAGCCACGTCTAACCTCGGGAAATTGGCCGTAACACTCTACTCAGGCCTCAGAATAGAGTGATTCTTATAGCCGTGGAAATCCAAGAAGTAGATTTCCAAGAGTCTTGCTTAAATATGCATGGAGGAGGGTCGAAACGAGGCTTCAAATTTCGGTGTTGGTTGTCTCGTCAAGGATCATCACATTTTGGTAGAAAAACCACCGATTCTGCCTCAGACCTCCGATTGAGATGATTCAAACTTACATAGAAAGTTAAGACGTGGATCTACAACTTATAGTTTACGAAGTTTTCTGAATCAGAGCGAAAGAAGGTCAAAATTGTAGGTTAAGGCAGACGTTTGTTCTGGGTTCGAAGCTAGATGCCTCGGCTTTTGAAGCGGATGACCAGGTGGGTGCCTTGTCCGAGTGGGTGCCTTGTCCCACATCTATGTGTCTGGGTGGGCACCTTATGCCCACGTCTGGGTATCCGGGTTGGATGCCTCAGCCCGTGGAGTGATATGTCCAGGTTGGGTGCTTCGGCCTGTGTAGTTGATATGTTCGGGTGGGCACCTCGGCCCTTGAAGTGGATGTCCAAGTGGGCGTCGTCTCGCTTAAAGTTTGGTAGTGGGCGCCATCTCGCTTTAGACTTGGCGGTAGGCGTCCTCCCACTTTGGACTTGGTAGTGGGCACCGTCTCACTTTAAGCTTGGTAGTGGGCGCCGTCCCACTTGAGACTTGGCAGTAGGCGTCCTCCTGCTTTGGACTTGGTAGTGGGCGCCGTTCCACTTTGGGCTTGACGATAGACGTTCTCCCGCTTTGGACTTAGTAATGGACGTCGTCCCGCTTTGGACTTAGAAGTGGCAGGCCATGTTGGTAAAAGGATAATTTGGTCCTCAAGGCGGGAACATTGATGTACACTTTGACCTACAAGGCTGGAACCTGGATGTATGGTTTGATCTACAAAGCGGGAGCCCAGATGGTCGCTTTGACCTACAAGGCGGGGGAGCCTGGATGGTCGCTTTGACCTTCGAGGCGGGAACCTAGAGGGCGCTTTAACCTTTGAAGTGGGATGTCCGGGTAGACACCTCGGCACACGAAGTGGGATGTCCAAGTTAGACGCCATGGCCCGAGAAGCGGGATGTCCAGGTTGGACGCCTCGGCCCGAGAAGCAGGATGTCCGATAGGGCATCTCGACCCATAAGGTGGAAATCCAATAGGGCACTTTGGTCTTTCGAGGAGGTAGCAGGGATGAATGTTTTGGAGTTGCTTTGGATAATGACGGGCTTAAGATGAGTTTTTGCAAAGAAGGTTTGAGAAGGTCAAGCCAGTCTACATCTTCCTAAATTGAGCCGGATCTTCAAGGAACGTTCTAGAGGGTTAAGGCGGCTTAGGATTTTTAGACATTGGAGGCGGTTTAGGGTTTTCCTAAGACTGAGGCCGGGCGAAGTCGTTCTCTATATAAGGACGACATGGCAAAAGGAGACGACATGGCCAACACAACACAACAACTTCTTTACTTTCTTGTTGCTTTTCCTTTCCGTAGCCTAGCGTAGCTCGTAACTTAGCTATAGTTTTAGCCTTAGTATAGACCGACCTTGGGACGATCACTCCGGATCCGTCTCAGATTATTGTTCTCTTTTCCCCGCAACAACAAATAATCGAAGAAAGTACCATATCTTACATAAAGTTCACACTTATTAAAGCACAACCAATCACCAACTTAACTAAAAAAGTTTGGATGGGACCAGAAAAAGACAAAAGGTTGGACACCAACCTTCCCAACACTACACCATTATTAGCGAATCTAAGCATTCCCTTACAATATTAGATTGGACCCACCTAACTTCTGATCAGTGATCCGATCTATGATCGCCAACATCTCGTCGGTCAAGTGATTGGCTGAATCCCCGACCTCGCCTCGCCGAAAGAAGGCCTCGTTCGCCTCCCCGGACGACATCTTCCCGGACTTGTTCACCTCCAAGCTAGTGAGATTCTCAAAGCTACATAGCTTCACGATCTCCTCCACCAACCCATCAGCCTCTTCCTCCAAAGAGAAAGGGCAGCCCAGGAACTCTGACAGCGTCTTCAAGTGCTTCTCGGGCTCTCTCCTCATCTCCTCGTACTTCAAGAACAAGACCCTTTTAGGATTCTCCAAGCTCTCCTTCCAGTACCCAAGAACATGGTCCCAGAACGGTCCGTACAAGCTCACACCTCGACAGAACTTGTTGAAGGCCTCTTCAAGCGAGTTCTCGCCTCTCTCCGATGGCCTCAGCCTGTTGGTGAAGTGCCAGAGCGAGACGAAAGTGTCCTTCGGGTTCCTACAGAGGTACACTACCTTGCAACCCGACTCAACCAGAGACTTAGGGAGTGAGCCAATTGGCAAGTGGGTGGAGAGAACCCTAGGAGAAGTCAACTCGGAGAAGAAGTCGGGTGATGATGAGATATTATTGTCATCAATGTACTGATGTTCCATGAAAGGAACAAGCTCATGAGGGTTTCTTGTGAGAAGTGGGTGAAGCTTCTTCGTGTTAGGGAAGTGGGCCCTCTCCACTAGGGCAAAAGTTAGGGCTTTCAGCCAGGTGGTGCCTGACTTGGGAGTGGTGACAAGGAGGACATCAGAGGGGTAAGCTTGGAATTTTCTCTGGCAAGCTAATACTCCTTTGAGTTGCCTGGTGGTGTGCCAGAAGCCTTGGTACTGGTGGAGGTAGCTTGCCACCCAGCCTTTCTCAGTTGGGAGTGAGGCTATTAGGTCTTTGACGCCCTGAGGGAGCTCATTCTCTTGGAGGTATCCTGGGAGTGGTTGAGGTGGTGGAATGACTGGGTCGGGAGTAATAACGATCTGGGGTTTAAACACTTCGTGGTCCAGTCTCGTTGTATTGTCGGCGGGGTTCGTATCAGGTAGTGTGGGAGGTTGACGATGAGGAGGAGGTGGTGGTGAGATTGTTAGAAGAAGGGGTGGTGGTGCTGCTGCTGCCATTGCTCAACTATGGAATGTATTTTTATTGAATGTACACTTTATTCCTTGCATTGTTTTATAAACGAGGAGTCTTGTCTCCACCTAATCAGTATCCACTATTCAGACGAGAAGAAAACGTGCATGGTAAACAATAGTGTACTTCGAAGGGTTTTTGACATATTAGACCCAACTAAATGTCAACCTAGGTCAGGGAAGTATCAAGTCGCTTTATCGTTCTAATTTTATCAAAATATCATACGTTTGAGTCTTGAAAATGTAACATTTTGTTGTATTTCAAAAATTATATTTTGTTCTAATGCGAACTAGTTGGTCAAACAAATATTGGTATAAACGATGTTACCAACCAAAATCTAGCTAAAGCATATCATCCACTAGCTACTCTCCTCTCCCGTCGTCAAACCAACCTATCGTTACCTACCTGCCCACAATCATTTTGGCCTTTTTCGTCTGATACATGATGACAGTCAATGGCCCAATCAAAAATAAATTTATCACTGTCGTGAACTAAGCTGGCATTAAAATATGGATATTTTTTATAGACAATCGGAACTTCACTATAATACCTGCGATCACTCAACTATGGATATTTTTTATTGCCTTGTAACTCAGGTTCGTTATTTTTTTATATATTGGTCATCCAATTATAATTGGCTACTCTTTTATGGTCACTTCGTCATAGTTGGATAACAAATTGGACAGAATGATGACAGTACAAGGCGTGTTAAGAAATAAGGTTAAATTGCCTCTCCGGTACTTAAAATTTTAAACATTTACAAAAACCTGATAAAATAAGAGAAATGCGAAGGAAAATTGGGCCCGAGTTTTTTCGGATATATGATGTCACCTTCGTGTCCAATTTTATTGTATTAGATGGATTGAACATAGTAGGCTAACGAGCTATAGTTATGATGATGGTCGTGAAAAGAAAGTGTTTAATGATTAGAGCACACAAACAATATTTGTTACCACCTAAATTGTCTCTCGAATTATGGTATATAAAGGGTACTACCAAGAATGGTGGGCCATAAAAATATGCCATCTTCGGCAATGTGAGACAAAAATAAATAAATAAATAAAAGCTTTCCACAGGACCACAAGTACCTTACCACTCACTAACAACTTTAAGGACCACCCCACAACAATCGGTTGATTCTCTTCACCGGAAAGGTTTAATTATGTCGAGACAACCCAAACTAAGAAGCATGAATCTTGGGTCGAAGTGGAAGAATCGCAATCATTCCACTCAGTTAAACCCGAATTAATTTAATTAGTTGGTCTAGTGTATATTCGCGAAATCCTGGCCATCAAATATGGTTAGGATGAGACAGAATATACATGAGATATTTTAGGGAATCAATCCCCTGAAAGAGGCAACTGCTCGACATGACAAATCTCAAACGGGAAAGGCAGAATCAGCATAACGAAAGCAGTAAATTCCGAGAGCCAAACCGATACATGGAACTGAAGAGCAAAAGGAAGACCTTCATAATTCAATGTCCGACGCAAACATGAAAGAACTGGGCTCGTCGGATCCGAGCATTGGCATGTACTCTGATCCTCTCACATGGACGCCAAAGCAAGCTGCAGAGATAGGTCATTCACTCATTAAACACTGCATTCCTTTGGTGTCAAAGTGTTCGCCAAAAATACATCAAGTTACAAAATAATATGACATGAAGTTCCTTGGAAGATTATACGCGTTTGAGCGGTCTTCATAACATGTCGAGAATCATCAGAAACGATTAGTCCAACTGAGATATATCAATGAAGTTCACTGAACCAAAAATTTAGTAAAAATAAGATATCATGCCACGAGTAAAAATGACTTGACATTTATATAAATTTGTTCTTTTCACGGTCAGCCTAAAACAGATTCTTCTTGCTTGTTTCATGTAACTAGTATAGTACCCAATTGTCATGATGCTTAGCATCAAAGTTGAAATCATTGCAAGATTCACAGCATCTAGTGACATGAAATTAGCAGGACCACATATCTGTCAGTTTATGGTAGAGAATATACACGTGAAATATAATCTTCCCCACATCATTGGACTCGTGAAGTGCTGTTTCAGAAAAATAAGTAAATTACCATTCTCTATTTTCACCACGCTTTGGAGCATTACATCCATCTTTGTTTTCATGTCAGAGCTATCATCCATGTGTGGGACAACGAGGGTCAGTTCCCGGTAAATATCACGCACAAAACTGCATATCTTCTCAGCATACTCAAGTTCGCCATCCGAAATTCGACCTATTGCCAACCTCATCAGCTCCCCTGTCAAATCTGCCAGCTGTGTAGCATCATAAGTACACTTCTGATTCGATATGGATGCAATTATTTTCTAGCATTATGGTACTACTATTCATACTTCACAAGGTGAATTTTCCAGATTCCTAAAACTAAAATTGCCCCAACTAAAGCTGTGTTGCAAGATCGAAAACGAATGATTTAACTTTCACAAATTGCTGGTAAATCCCTGCCTGTATATTGTTGCAACAATAATGAGCTACATCCAGCAAAGTAGAGAAAACAACAAACCACAAGGCAAACTGGAAAAGCTGAATTACATTCTAGGACAGAGCACTGCAAACTCGATGCTGAACCGAGAATACGCTCACCATGTATGGATGCCGGATGTTGTCATCGGCAGTGAACATAACAAAACATGAGGGAAGAGACAGCTACTATGGCTAACTACAGAGGCAAAGAAAATTACCCCCAATATGTAGTCGAGGACGTTTATTTGCAACGGCTCAACAGATGGATCGCCAAGCCGAGACAATGTTGCATTGATCTCATCCAGATTCAAAAGAGTTCCAGTTCGGCAGAATTTACAGAAGGTTGCAGCCTCGATGTACTCTTGCACCTGTAGTAATTCCAAGTTTAAGTTAGCAACTTCAAAAACATTCCACAAATTACAGAAAAAAAATGACTATTACCCCAGGAGAGTACGCTCGTCTTAGCTTCCAGAAATCAGTCCCCTGCAGTTCTTTCACCAATCGGGACAAATACTGGTGTGCCACAGACGCTAAATCGGTTTCTGCCTTGTTCAGGACCTCATCCCAGTTGTGTTTGCCAATTCTGCAAGCATATCAAACAGATGGCAGCTTCACCGATACGAAGTACCATATCCATAAGACTAGAATAGAAACAAATGGCACTTAAGAAAAGTAGGCCGAGTTACCTATGCACTTGAAATATGACCTTCTTGCTGTTAATGGTGATATCTCGACTCGCTTTTACTATCCTTTCTCGCTTATCGTTCTACAAACATCAACATTTCGATAAGAGAAACGATGAAACCACCCGCATTAGAACCACGGCATAACGTCGAACATCTGGCGTGCATAAACTCCCACACAATAAGGAACCCCTAGCGGAGACCAAATGGGTTAAAAACAAGGGAGGGAGCTTTTTATATCCTTACGAGGGCGTTGAGGTAGTCGGCGTAGGTGGAGAAGGCGTCCTTGATGGGGGAGGAGGAGGAGGAGGAGTCGGTGGTCATCGCCCTGACCTTCTTGGCCGGACCTTGCATCGCCGCCACTGCAATTAAGACGTTAAATCATTATTAGGGTTTCTTTCTGAGGACAATTTTTCGAAAAGAGAGAGGAGGAGTAACCGAGTAAGTGAAGTACTTGTTGGAGATTGGAGGGGGAGGGGTTTCTGTTTGGGAGCCAAGAAGATGAGCCGGTGGAGCGCGTTAGCTCTCCACATTTATCTTGATTAAATTTCAGGTTTCTCAGTAATAAAATTATTTTCTAACACTAATTTATCGTTGTTGGATTTATAAAGACTAGAGACTTGATGGCTCGATTTTTTTTTTATGAATAATATTTTTTATTAATTATAATAATATGTACACCGGTAGTGGTTCTTTCTTCCTCCTATAGATTAGTGACACCGGGTACAATAGAGTTACAACTAAGTCCTCATTAAAAACTATATCACTGTAAAATTTGAAGGAAAAAACGGTGATAAAGAAAATAGTTGCCCCGATAACACTGATGTACATAGTACACTACTCGTTCCCACTAAATAATGAATAAGCTTGTTATCGATCTTCCGCTATTATAAAACACCCCAAAATACACCCCATAGCCCATTCTTTAGACTTGTAAGTAGTAACACAGATTCAATAGACTCATACTGGGAAATTTAAGTGTTGAATTATCAAGTCAGAACAAGTTGGCCGAAAATGTGTCATGAACCAAAAATATTATGGAAAAGTTCACTTTAGTATTTTGTAGTTTTGCCTATTTGCATGCTACTACCACGTGGTTTCAAAATGTTCGACCAAGTCACATAGATTTCTCAAATTAACACTCCACTATTTGAACAATTTTTTGGCAGAAATACCCAAGTATAAATAGAAAAAAAATTGGTTTTAAATTACATGTCAAACCAAATTAAAAAAAATATGAAAAACCTCATTTCTCGATATTATTTTTATATTTTTTAATTTTTATTAATGTTGCTTACATATATTTTTGTCTAAAAATATTCAAAAGTGAAGTGTTAATTTGAAAAAAAATTGTGGACCAATTTGAAACCACGAGCAGCGGTGTGCAAATAAGCGAAATTATAAGGGCATTACTGTGAGTGACCTTTAACCCCCGGAAAAAATAAAGTGTTGAAATAGAAATTTCAAATAGTTAGAGATTTGCAACTTTCGATATCTCGACTCGGAGTTGTATTAACATTGTACCAAAATTATATTATATCAAATTTTAGAGCACCGAGATGAAAATAAGATCATGAATTGGGAGGGAAAACAACGAGACAGCAGAAAGTTGTTGGGTCGAGGGTTTAGCTGCTTCGCGATGCGATGCGATGCTCAAAACTTGTGCAAGGAAGCAAGCTCTGGCATGTCTACACCTCCAACCAAGGCCCTTCTCCTCCAACCGAATCCAACCCAATTCACCAACCGATCATCTCTCCAAGGCCCTGAGGGTTGTAGACATTCCTATTCCTGGTACGAGGAAAATTATCCCTCCCCGAAGCACGGTCAACAACAATACCCATCTCCGTCTCATTCAGGAATTTCTTCGAACAGATGGCGTGCGGGTTGGAGACGAGGGTTTAAGCCGCCAGGTGGGTGGTTCGAGTAAAAGGGCAGAAGAAAAAAAGTTTGGTTTTCAATGGGCCATTGAGAGTGGAGAATCCGGCAGTGGGGATTCGGGGTATGACCCGGGGGTGTTGTCTACCGCGTTGAGCTCGACCCGCGACCTGAAAGCCGGGTTGGGGTATCACTGCGTGGCGGTGAGAATTGGGTTGGTGGCGGATTCTTATGTGGGGAGTTGCTTGGTGACGTTGTACGTCAAGTGCGGGGAGTTGGGGTGCGCGAGGAAGGTGTTCGATGAAATGCCTAATAGAAATGTTGTAACTTGGACGGCTATTATTTCTGGGTTTGCCCAGGAGCTGCAGGTTGTGGATTGCTTGGAGCTCTACTCTATGATGAGGAAGTCAATGTTGAAGCCTAATGATTATACGTTCTCGAGCCTGTTGAGTGCGTGCACCGGGAGTGGAGCTCTCGGGCAAGGGAGGGGTGTGCATTGTCAGGTGATTCAGATGGGATTTGATCGATATTGCCATGTTGGAAATGCTCTGGTTTCTATGTACTGCAAGTGTGGGAGCCTCGGGGCTGCGTTGAACCTTTTCGACAATATGATTGATAAAGATGTCGTATCGTGGAATTCCATGATCGCCGGATATGCTCTCCATGGTTTGGCAGTGCAAGCTATTGAACTTTTTGAAAAGATGAAGTGCCAGGGTGTAAGGCCTGATGGCATTACCTTTCTAGGGATCTTATCTTCTTGTCGCCACGCGGGGTTAGTAGAAGATGGACGGAGCTGCTTTGATTCGATGGTTGAATTTGGTGTCAAGCCTGGACTAGATCATTACTCTTGTTTGGTTGATCTTCTTGGTCGTGCTGGTTTGATACAAGAGGCTCGAGATGTTATTGAAGGGATGCCGATACAGCCGAATGCAATCATTTGGGGGTCATTGTTGTCTTCCTGCAGACTCCACAGAAACGTTTGGATAGGTATACAAGCGGCGGAGGGTAGGCTCTCGCTCGAACCAACATGTGCTGCTACTCATATTATGTTGTTGAATTTGTACGCAAGTGTCAAGTGTTGGGATCAGGTAGCAAGGATGAGAAAACTGATGAAAGATAGAGGGCTTCGAACTAACCCTGGCTATAGTTGGATTGAGATTAACAATCAGGTTTACAGATTCCGAGCAGAGGACGGGTCTAATGCTAGATCCGGTGAGATTCTAGCAGTTGTAAAAAGTCTAGCAGAACATATGTCATTCTCTAAACATGATCCAAATGCACGAGACAGGCTGGCTATGACTTCTGGTATTGGTTAAAGCCATCAAACTTGTTGAACTGATGCGTTTAGTTGTCTTCTTGTTTCGATGACGAGCGGTCGGAGTTATGATGAACAGCCGCTACCCGCCATTGTTGAGTCCTTAATCCTATTGTTGTTGCATATGGGTAGTAGGAATTTAGGATATTCTGTTGCAAGAAGGTTGATCTCTGGCAATCTGTCTACCATAAGGCAATGATGATTACTGTTCATGGGACCATTAGGTGGCAACCTTACTAATTTGGACACAGATTTCAGATTACCATTGGGTATTTGACACAAATTATGTAGTGGACCTTGACTTCGGGACAGTAGATTACTCTTGCATATGTATCTTTCTATTTAATTCTTATGTGTGTAGTTGAGAATTTTGAGGTTTTGAAAAAAAAAAATTTCGGAGTCATTATCGAAACGATTTGACTCACATAGTAAACTCTTCTTTACCAAAGATTTTTCTCCATTTAGCATGAAAGCTTTCCACGTAAATTTGGTGTATTGTGTTGTCTCGGTACAATCTTTTTTTATAACAAGAACAGACCACAGGAGCCTGAAGTTCTTCTTGGATCAATCACCCCAGAAAACTGTTTTCCCTCCTCGGATTCTTCTTCTTCATCGCTTCATTGAATTTCAATACATGAAATCGTATAAGATACATTTTTCTTAAAGAAATGGATCAATTGCATTCGCAAGAAGCATCAAACATATTACATATATTATATTATGATCAAGAATAAAATTTTATTTGAAAACTCTGTATGTCCGATCTGTGCGATCTTCCATTGTATATGTCTGATCTATTCAATCTACCATCGTGTATGTCCAGATCTACACCTAAAGCTCTTGCAACAACAGGCCTCTCAAACGAGACAGATATATCCTTATTGAAAAACGGAAACCACACCGTACTTCATCTTACTATAATAATGTAAACGTTCTTTGTTGTTCTGACAACGTGGAAGCGACGATTTTACCCTTTGAGGATGAGCCAACAAGTACAATACCCTAACTAAGAAACGCTATAGTTCTATTAAGGGGGCCGATCCGGAAGGCGTCCAAGGCCGTCATTAACGCCATCAAGCTCCTGCAGCCGTTCCCTTCATCTTCCTCCGTTAAGTCCCCAACGCCGTTATCCAAGCTGCCTCGCAACTTCTTCATGAAGCTTTTCAAGAGAGGCTACTTCTGGAGGAAAATGGCGGCCTACAAGGAGAGGGATGTCCGGCTGTGGACGTACTTCCACGTGGAGCCAAATCGCACTCCGAAGCCGGAGAAGTTGATTTCCGCCGTATGTTCGACGACGACCTCGAGCAGTGGCGCGATTAACGGTGACAGAAACAGTAACAAAACTTGGGAGTTCGCAAACTTGGAGAGCAACGGGAATGACGCCGTCGCGAAACAGGAGAAGAACTGGTCAACATGTTATGGTTTGCGATTGAATGTTAGGGTTTCCGATTGAAAGAATTGGGAATTTTCCCAAGAAAGAGAAAGAACGGGGAAAGAAGAGGAAAAAGGGGAGAGAGAGAGAGGGAGGCAGAGAAGAAATCAAAGATTTAGACACACAAATCCCTTCAAAATTTTCCAGATTTTTATAAAAAAATATTCAATTATCTATTTAAAAAAATTAATATTATTTTAGGGGTAGAATACGACCTCTATCTTAACTTTTTAAAGAGATAACAAACATCTCATATCAAGAAATTTATTCAATCGGTTCACAATCAGGTGCTTAGTACTTACTCTCCTTGATCAACTATCAACAGCCTATTTGACTTCATCAAACTGAATATTAAAAAAAAATCATCAAATTTCAACTTACTACAAGGAGAGAGGAAAGCTTCGATTAAGATTTTGATAGGAAAGAGCTCACAAACTGGCCTTGATATAGCTCTATTTCAAGTAAAATGAATCCAAATACTCAAATTATATCATCTTATCTTATTAAAATAAAAAAATTCATTTTTAGGTATCACACCGTAGAAATGTCAAAACTATTATTTCAGTTAAATTGTACGAATTACTGAATTACTGTTGGATAACTAATAGTAAGTAATAATACATAGTTTAAAAGGATATATATACATGAATAAAATAGAGATAAATTAGTTGTGTCGAGGGAGCTGCAGCTATGATGGTTGTCGAGGAGGAGTGAGTCAGCATCGAGGAGCTCGCATTTGACCACGGGGAAGCCACCGGAAGAGTTGGAGGGAGCGGGACCAGCGGTGGTTTTCGGCGAGCCGCCAGAGAAGATGAAGAACCGGCGGTGCACTCGATTAGTAGTCGTCGGGGGGAAAGGTGATAGCGGCTGGCGGCGGCGCGAGAGGGGAGTGAAGGAGCTGGACGGCTTGGCTCGGGGGGAGCTCCAGCATGGCAGTGAAGGAGGATGAGGACGTCGAAATGGCATCGCTCTGGACGCCGAAGATGAGGTGGTGAATGCCGCTGTCCTCTAGGAGCTTCATGTCCTTGCCAAATAATAATTACGCCATTGGGGAAGGAGAATTTGGTAATTTAATCTCCTCCCAATCCCTGGATACCCGAATCCTGGACCTCGACCCTCCGTACCACGGACCCCAAACCCTGCCCCGGACCTCTGGAACCCCAGACCCCGCCTCTGACCCCTGACCGTCGGTTCCCTGGACCCTAAACCCCTGACCTCAGATCCCGACCCCGAACCATGATCCCTGGACCACTGGACCCCCAAACCTCCGGACCCCGACCCCGTACCCCGGACCCCAGACCCCGACCTCGACCACTGACCCCGACCCCCAGACTCCCAAACCCCAGACCTGACCCTCAAACCCCCGAATCCCCTGACCCTGGAACTTTGGTCCCCCGGACCCGGACCCTGAACCCCGACCCCCGGACCCCCGCCCCCGCCTCGTACGCTCAGACCCTTAGACCCCAAACTCTGAATCCCTCCCCCGGCCCCGGAACCCTGGACCTTGACCTCCGACGCCCGGACCTCAGACCCAGAACCACGAACACCGAACCCTTGATCCCGGACCCCAACCCCGATCCCCGGACCCTAACACCCAAACCCTCAGACCCAGAACCACGAACACCGAACCCTTGATCCCGGACCCCAACCCCGATCCCCGCATCGCGCGTGCGTCTTTACTAGTGTATCATAACATAAACTCATCAAACCATTGTAGCATTACGGTATCTAGGGCACAGTTACTTCAGTATCTGTGATGTACACTTTCTTCATGATTTTCTTGTGGAATATAAACTTTACTTATAAAAAAAATAAAGCAAATCCGAGGAATTTGAGTGTAATTTTCTCTAAATTTAATCTTTCTCCTACAAGCAAAACAACTATACATTCACTCTTTGATCTGCAAATTAGTTAATGTAAGAATATGAACAACAGTAGTATAATATTCGGCTCATTGACCGAGTCAAACGTTGTCATCAATAGACAGAATGGTTCTAGTTTTTTTAGTAAGTCAAATTTTTATAGTTACAAGAGTTTGAATCTTACTCTCATAGTTTTACATTCAATTTTGTACTTCACATTTTATCAATTGAGATTGATGATAGAGTATCCCAACTGACAATATCAACAAGCTGACTGGGCATAACATTTTGGGTAAATTTTAATTGCATATGTTTGTTTGGTTTATTAAAATTATATGTTATTCTAATCCATAGTAAGTCGAATAATTCAGGTTAAGATATAAGAATTTGAATTATGGTAATGTTCTTTCTACAAATATTAATAATATTATTCTTAATAACTTGAATTCAAAATATTTTAATTTAAGTTATAACATCTCAATATTTAATTGAATTGTTTGAATTGGCAGCAGATAAACTCCATTAATAAATCGTTCATATTGCGAAAAACCAGGCATTGAAATATGTGAGATGGGCCTTTTTCCAAAATTTAAACTTTTAACGCAGAGAAGTTTGTGGCTGTCTCAAGAGATATCAGTGGACTGACCTCTCTTATTTTTCGAGACAAAAACTTGCCATTTCCATCATTCTTGGCATGTCTTTAATGTATCCGGGTGACAAATATCTCGACCTTTCCTCTTTTTGGGGAGGTTCCAAATCTGATGTTTTAAACTTCATTTTTGAACAGATGTGGAACAAGGCCCAAAGTTGGAAGTCTCGTCTTCTTTCCTTGACTGGACGTGAAACTTTAATTAAATCTGTTTTATCTGCTATCCCTTGTTATGTTATGCAGTGTCTCTCTTTTCCGCCTGCATTTTGCTCCAAGATGAACAGCCTTATTGCTAGATTCTGGTGGTCCGGTGATGTTGGCTCGAAGAAGGTCCATTGGTTGAGTTGGCACAAACTCACTTCTTCCAAGCTTTCTGGTGGCTTGGGCTTTAAGGACTTGCATCTTTTTAACACTGCTCTCTTGTCTAAACAGGTTTGGAGGCTGCTTTCTAACCATTCCTCGCTTTGCTTCCGGATTTTAAAAGGCATGTACTTCCCTTCTACTGATATGCTGGAGGCTAAGAAGGGACCTCGTCCTCCTTTGGTCTGATCTAGCTTATTTACTGGTTTGCAGGCTTTAAAAGATGGACTCCTTTTCAAGATTGGAGACGGCATGAACACTTCTATTTGGAAGGATCTGTGGATTCCTGACATTCCGGGTTCTATCCCAGCCTCGCCTCCCTCTCGCCCTCAAAACATCAACACCGTCGCTGACCTCCTCTGTATGTCCACAAGAAGCTGGAATACTAATTTGGTACAACAACTATTTACTCCAGTCGAAAGGGATGCTATTTTGCGCATCCGTGTCCCTAGGGCTGCTAGGGTGGATCGCATTATTTGGCATCACGCTGTGGATGGTATCTTCACAGTCAAAAAGGGCTACCATGTTCTTAAATCTCAATCTTCCTCTTTTGACCCTCCGATCTTTCTGTCTCCCCCTATTATTGCAGGTTTTTGGGCCAAACTCTGGAAGGTTAAGGCCCATCCGAGAATCCTTCACTTTATTTGGAAAGCTACAAGAAATGGGCTCCCTATCTCTCTTAATTTTCATCAATGGAACCTCTCATCTTCTGCACTCTGCCGTATTTGTAACTTGCTGAAGGAATCAACTATTCACATGTTATTTGATTGCCCCCACTCTCGTGCTACTTGGCTTCACAGTCCTTTTGGCACCTTTTTTGATCCTGCTATTCACTCGGATTTTATTTCTTGGCTCTCTTCTATCTTCACTTTGCATTGCTCTTTGCCCTATGTTCACCTTATTTCTCTTGCTGCTTATTTATGTTGGAGAATTTTGAACTCTAGGAACAAGCTTCTTTTCGAAGATGTTCCCCCTAATCCTTCTTCCACTTATATCCAGGCTGCTTACTTAAGCCGGGAATTTTTGCAGGCATCCAGGTCTGATGCCACCTATTGACTGATGGAATCCGCTGCTCGTCGGGGCCTTGCTCTTCCGGTTGCAGCTCTGCTCCTGGGACCTCTCTCGCCGCTAATCCAAGTAATCACTCTTCGTGGTCTGCTCCGCCTATCGGAATCACGAAGATCAATTATGACGCCTCCTGGGTCAAAATTTCCCTCCCATCCGAGATTGCTTCCGTTGCTAGAAACACTCAAGGCCTTCTTCTCGAAGGCCATTCAGACACCATCTTCGCATCCTTCTCACTTGAGGCCGAGCTTATGGCAATCCATCTCTCCATCCAGCTTGTGCGTCGTGTCTTCTCCGGTACTGCCACAATTATTGAGACGGATTGTTTGCTTGCTCACACAGCTTTATCCTCTCCTCTGCCTCATGTCGGTTGGCGATTAGACTCTCTTGTCTCGGATCTCCGGGAGGACCTCAACTCCTTATCACTTTGTTCCCTTAATCTTGTCCCTCGACTTCAGAACTAGGTTGCAGACTGGGTTTGTCGTTCGACTAGATTAGGTTTACTTGCTAGTGATTGGATTTCTTCTCCTCCTACTTGTCTTGATAGACTTTTGTTCTCTGACTTTCCTATTTGAGATATATTATATGTGGTTCTGTTCTAAAAAAAGTATTAAAATATTTATTAATATAATAATTACTGATACATATTTATGCCCTATGGTTGGATAAAAGGTCTGTTCATTATGAGCAAAGGACAGAGTGAGTCTGAATCTTCTAATTAAAATTGCTCCTCTCCGTCAAATCAGTATGTTATTAAGTGTGATCAAAGAGATCTTACTTAATTAAGCATCATTTGCACAAATTAGTGTTGGGTTTTGAATGCATTTTTTAATGCATTTGGCCCAAAATGGAAAGGCCCAAAAGAAAGGCCCAAAGGGAGATGGAAGGTTGCAATCCCACATTGATTAGAGCAAGGAGGATTTCCTTGTTTATAAGGAATTTCCCTCCTTGCCTATCAACTTGATTGGCTACCCAAAAGGCTGACCCACCGCTAGCTGCCTGCGAGGACGGTGCGAAGCACCGTCCGAGCACGAGCACGAGCACGCGCACGTGCGTGTGCGCATGGCACATTGGACGCGGGTCGCAATGGGCGCTTTGTGGCGCACTTGGCACTTCGCACGTGCGCATCGTCGGCCGCCGAAGAGGCACGACGGAGTGGAAAGTCCGGGAGGCTTCCAGAAGGCCGAAGGAGTGCGAGATCTCCCACGAAAGGGCGCGAGCGCAGCCTGGCACGCCTGGAAGGATCCGGAAGCCTTCGAAGGGCCACGAGCGCAGCCTGTTGGCCGAGCGGACGCGTCCCTTCGGGGTGGCTGCCTCCCTGCCTCCTCCAGCCTATAAATAGGCGTGCCCTCCTTGCCATTTCCTCATCCCAGCAGCACATGCACCTTCTAGCATTGTTGTCTTCTCCTCTCCCCCCGTTCTTCATCTAGAAAAGAGTCCCAAAAGTTCTGGGTATATAAGGGTTCGCCCGAAAGTTTTGGAGATACGTGTGCAACGGTCTTGGAAATGCCTTAAACAGTCGTTGTATCTTGGGGACGATTGCCGAAGCCCGTACCGCACTGAAATATACGGGGCAATCTCGTCTTACGGAGAAAGTGTCCAACACTTGCCTCGACTGAAGAAGATCCTAATCAAGTACACCAACTCCGAAAAACAACAATCGTAAGACGAGATTGTGTACTTGAAGATGGCATCAACAAGCTCAGCACCAGTGCCAGCGGTCTCGGGAACTGCCCACGCCGAAAGACCGGCCAAGTTCAACGGTACCGAATTCAAGAGGTGGCAACAGAAGATGTTGTTCTACCTGACGACGCTCAACCTGGTCCGATTCCTGAAGGAAGAGGCTCCGAAGGTAGCGGAAAATGAGGCAGATCAATAGAAGATCAACGCCCTCGATGCATGGAGTCACAGCGACTTCCTATGCCGGAACTACATCCTGAATAGACTAGACGACACGCTCTACAATGTCTACGCAGAAGCTAAGACCGCTAAAGAGCTATGGAGCTCACTCGAGAAGAAGTACAAAACGGAGGATGCCGGGACGAAGAAATTCATCGTCGGACGATTCCTCGACTTCAAGATGGTGGACTCCAAGAAGGTCATCGACCAAGTGCAAGAGTTGCAGCTGATCCTTCACGAGATCCAAGCCGAAGGGATGCAACTCAGCGAGTCCTTCCAAGTAGCTGCAATGATCGAGAAGCTCCCCCCGCTGTGGAAGGATTTCAAGAGCTACCTCAAGCACAAGAGGAAGGACATGGGCCTAGAAGACCTAATAGTGAGACTAAGGATCGAGGAAGACAACCGAAAATCCGAAGTCAAGCAAGGCAAGGCCAACTCTGAGACCACCGTGCACCTCGCTGAGGGAAAAAGTGGCAAGAAGAGGAAGAAGTCCGAGGATAAGCAGAAGGAGCAAAAGCCCAAGAAGAAAAAGATCAAGGGCGACTGCTACAACTGCGGGAAACCCGGACACATGGCTAAGGACTGTCGCCAGCCGAAGAAGGAAAACCAAGGAAAGGCTAACCTAGCTGAAGATTTGTCCCAGATGGATCTGTCAGCCGTAGTGTTTGAAGCCAACCTGGTGGACAATCCGAGAGAGTGGTTCGTGGACACTGGAGCTACCCTGCTCGGACAAGGAGATGTTCTCGAACTATATCCCGATCACCGGCCGAAAGCTGTTCATGGGAAACTCTGCAACGTCCAAGATCGTCGGTTTGGGAAAGGTGGTCCTGAAGCTGACCTCAGGAAAGGAGCTGACCCTCAAGGATGTGCTGCATGTCCCGGACATCCGCAAGAACTTAGTTTCTGGCTCACTGTTAAGCAAAGCCGGTCTTAAGCTTGTATTTGAGGCTGATAAGTTTGTACTGACCAAAGCGGGTCAATTCATAGGAAAGGGTTATCTAGAAAGGGGGTTATTTAAGATGAATGTAATAACTGTACATCGCACCTTTAACGGTGAAAATAAAGTTAATGCTTCTTCTTACTTGGCCGAGTGTTCTAATTTATGGCATGGTAGATTAGGACACGTAAATCTAAACTCGCTAAGAAAGTTAGTAAGTTTAAATTTATTACCGAATCTAGAGTTCAACCCATCCGATAAATGTGAAGTATGTGTGGAGGCTAAAATGACCAAAGCACCTTTCCATTCAGTGGAAAGAAGTACTACGCCTTTAGAATTAATTCATACAGACACTTGCGATATGAAACACGTGCAAACTAAAGGCGGGAAGAAATACTTCATCACATTTATCGATGATTGCACGAGATACTGTTACGTATATCTTCTAAAGGGCAAAGACGAAGCTCTTGATGCTTTTAAGAGATATAAGAATGAGGTTGAAAATCAACTCAGCGTAAAAATCAAAATGATCTGAAGTGATCGAGGAGGAGAATATGTAGCTCCGTTTGAGGAACTCTGTCAAGAACATGGCATTATTCATCAGACGACTGCTCCATATTCACCTCAATCGAATGGCGTAGCTGAACGCAAAAATCGAACTCTTAAGGAGATGATGAACGCTATGTTGATTAGCTCAGGCTTACCCCAGAACATGTGGGGGGAAGCTGTGCTCTCAGCTAACCACATTCTAAACAAATTGCCACACAAGAAAAGGGATAAAACCCCATATGAACTATGGAAAGGAAGGAAGCCTTCCTACGATTACCTTAAAGTGTGGGGGTGCCTAGCAAAGGTCGAAGTACCTAAGCCTAAGCAGGTGCGAATAGGACCCAAGACCATTGATTGCATCTTTATCGGATATGCGCAAAATAGTAGTGCTTATCGATTCTTGGTGCATAAATCTGAAAACCCTGAGATAAACACGGGAATGGTCATAGAATCAAGGAACGCAACGTTTTTTGAATATAGCTTTCCTAATAAGGAAAGAAAGAAAGCAAGTCCGAAGAAAAGGGCTCACGAGACTACGCAAGGGTCAAATCAGAAAGATGATGAACCTAGACGTAGTAAACGGACGAAGGTAACCAAATCTTTCGGTCCGGACTATCTAACCTATGCGTTAGAAAATGAACCCAGGACAATCCAAGAGGCATTGTCCAGTCCAGATGCTCCTCTCTGGAAGGAAGCTATCAATAGTGAGATTGAATCCATTATGCAAAACCACACGTGGAAAATCGTGGCTCTCCCACCGGGCTGCAAACCTTTGGGATGCAGGTGGATCCTAAAAAGGAAATACAAAGCTGATGGATCAATCGACAAGTACAAAGCTCGATTGGTAGCTAAGGAGTTCAAGCAGAATGAGGGATATGATTTCATTGACACGTATTCACCGGTCACAAGAATCACATCGATTAGAGTACTCATAGCTGTTGCAGCACTCTATAACCTCGAGATCCACCAAATGGATGTAAAAACAGCTTTCCTAAATGGAGAACTGGAAGAGGAGATATACATGGAGCAACCTGAAGGGTTTGTGGCTCCCGGTCAAGAGCATAAAGTATGTCGACTAGTCAAGTCACTATACGGGCTAAAACAAGCGCCGAAACAGTGGCACGAGAAATTTGACGGAACAATGCTGTCAAATGGATTTAAGATCAATGAGTGCGATAAATGTGTTTACATTAAGGGCACACCTGAAGCTTACGTAATTGTATGTCTCTATGTAGATGACTTACTAATTATGGGAAGCAATAAAGAGGTTATTGTGAAAACTAAGAACATGTTAAAGAGCCACTTTGACATGAAAGATATGGGTCTGGCAGACGTCATACTAGGAATAAAAATTTCTAGGAAAGCTGACAAAATTATCTTGACACAATCCCACTACGTGGAAAACGTGCTCAAGAAGTTTGAAGCTTTCGACAAACCTCCGGTTAAGACTCCAGTAGATCTGAATCTACACTTAGCCAAGAATCGAGGGGACCCAGTATCGCAACTGAAGTATGCGCAAATTATCGGGAGCTTGATGTATTTAACAAACTGCACTCGTCCCGATATTGCGTACTCGGTTAGTAAACTTAGTAGATTCACAAGTAATCCAGGAAAGGATCACTAGCTAGCTCTAGAAAGGGTTTTACGGTATTTAAAACATACCATAAACCATGGCATACATTATGCTAAATATCCAGCTGTATTAGAAGGATACAGTGACGCAAATTGGATATCGGACACTAAGGACTCCAAATCTACGAGTGGATACGTATTCACCATAGGAGGAGGAGCTGTGTCTTGGAAGTCCTCTAAACAAACGTGCATAGCTCGATCCACCATGGAGTCGGAGTTTATAGCGCTAGATAAAGCTGGGGAAGAAGCTGAATGGCTCAGAAACTTCCTAGAGGATATTCCGTGCTGGAGTAAACCAGTGCCTCCCGTATTGATACACTGTGATAGCATGTCTGCAATCGGGAGAGCACAAAGTACGTTGTACAACGGAAAGTCTCGACATATCCGTCGGAGATACAATACCGTTAGACAGTTGATCTCTAGTGGGGTGATCACCATTAACTATGTCAAGTCCAAGGACAACTTAGCTGATCCTTTTACGAAAGGAATCAATAGAGATCAAATGTACAACGCAGTAAGGGGAATGGGATTAAAATCCACACAATAAAGAACGTCCATAGCGGTAACTCAACCATGATGAGTGGAGATCCCACAAACTTGGTTCAATGAGACAACTAAGTTATGGAGGGTTCAGTGAATCACCTGGAACCTATCTCATTCTCAGAAGCTGCCCAGGTATTAACCTGCAGAGGTGTGGTAAGGTTAAGCATTACGCTTTTAATGATTCCTATACCTTGATTAAGGTGGAGTATGGCAGGATACTCCTGATAGGAGATCACCTATGTAAGTGTGAAGTGAGGCCGCTTCAAATGGGAAAAACACTTATGAATCCAAGATACGGTCCATGGCCGAAATGGACACAACGTGAGAACCTAAATATACTAGGGTTATTATTGTGTAAATATTATTGTCTTGGTTTACACCAAAAGCTGACGGTTCAAGACATCACGTTCACCGAGCAGCGAGTAAATCCGATAACATATTACTAGAGAAGGTTCAAAGCCGCAAGCTACCTGTCTCGATGCAATAATAACACGTCAGAACTTTCGATTAGAGTCTGCATGCATTAATCATCATTCATGTGGGGGATTGTTGGGTTTTGAATGCATTTTTTAATGCATTTGGCCCAAAATGGAAAGGCCCAAAAGAAAGGCCCAAAAGAAAGGCCCAAAGGGAGATGGAAGGTTGCAATCCCACATTGATTAGAGCAAGGAGGATTTCCTTGTTTATAAGGAATTTCCCTCCTTGCCTATCAACTTGATTGGCTACCCAAAAGGCTGACCCACCGCTAGCTGCGTGCTCGGACGGTGCGAAGCACCGTTTCGCACCGTCCGAGCACGAGTTCGCACCGTCCGAGCACGAGCACGAGCACGCGCTCGCGCTCGCGCACGCGCACGTGCGTGTGCGCATGGCGCATTGGACGCAGGTCGCAATGGGCGCTTTGTGGCGCACTTGGCACTTCATCTAGAAAAGAGTCCCGAAAGTTCTGGGTATATAAGGGTTCGCCCGAAAGTTTCGAGATACGTGTGCAACGGTCTTGGAAACGCCCTAAACAGTCGTTGTATCTTGGGGACGATTGCCGAAGCCCGTACCGCACTGAAATATACGGGGCAATCTCGTCTTACGGAGAAAGTGTCCAACACTTGCCTCGACTGAAGAAGATCCTAATCAAGTACACCAACTCCGACAAACAACAATTAGTTATTGTCGTGATCCCTCGTACGCATTGTTATTGGCAATGTATCTATAGAATCAATGAGAACTGGTCTAAAAGAATTCGATTTATTTAAGGAGGTCTTAGGTTCAAGACATTATTTGGAGAGATACTTTATATAAAAAATGACTATTCTGAATATCGAGATTCATTTAAAACATGTTTATGGGATGTTAACGTGCCATGCATACAATGAATTAGAGTACACTTATTTATAGTTTAAAATTTTGGATTGGCCAAATAGAATTCAACATTATACCGAAGTAGTGATATGTGAACTATGCACACTCTTGTAAAAACTCTGAGATAACCCCAACGGCATATTCGGCAATATCACCCCAAGGGCATATTCGGCAACCAGGTGTCGTAGATCGACCATAAAACCCTTTTCAATAAGTGAAAAGTATTGGATTTTCGCTCTCAGATTGGAGAGTCACTCTTTTTTTCTTTCAAAATTCTTTAAAAATAGCGTTTTGAAGGCCAAATACTTGGATAGTAGGGGAAAAAGCTCTCTGTTTCTCTCTTTGTTCAGCTGGATTTTCCAACCACAAAGAATCCTTAGTAACAATGAAATTCTCACTATGTTTTTTGAAATTTGACAAGCGCTATTATTATCAATAAAAATTGTAAGCTGTGTTCCGGTCGAATTATTATCCATTGTAGGCCCAAGTTTAAGTGTTCAATCTCGTATGCATTGATCGGATGGAGGGCTTTCAAACCAACCATCAATCGCTGAGTTGCGAAATAAATGTACCCACAATTTTATTTTCTAAAAACTAAAGAAAAGATTCAAAATTTCCAAATAATTAAAAAGCTTAAAATTTTGTATTTAAAATTGCACTACAGAGTTCTACGAATCCTGATCAAATAGATGACATGACTCTTTTCCTATACACCAAAAATAAGTTGACAAGATTTCATGCATGTGTCTCTCTTTTTTCCCGAAAATAACTCAATACATGTATTTTTTGGGCAAATTACCCTTAGGTCTTTGTGTTATGGTTTTATCATTCGCAGGTCCCTGTGTTATGGAAATAGTGTGTGAGGTCCTTGTGTTTTAAGAAATATTGGCCTGAGATCCTTGGTCACCGGATCGAAGATTTTCTCCGGCGGAGAGCAATCTGAAATGACCAAAATACCCCTAAACAAAAAAAATCTACCTTCTTCCACCTTTAAACACCAAGAATATCCAATTAGAATACCAAGAACATCTAATTAAACCCTTGTTGCTGTTAGCAGCAAACTCTCAATCGTCTCCTCCGACCTGGAGTCCCTCGTTACCGCCGAGAAGCCACAGGAGCAAGAAGTCCCTCGTCGCTGCACGAGCAAGAAGTCCCTCATCGCTGCACGAGCAAGAAGTCCCTCGTCGCCGCCGAGAAGCCACATGAGCAAAAAGTCCCTCACCACGAACAATTCCACTAGAGGACAATCGACAGAGCTAATAATCAAGAACAATTCCACCAGAGGACGACCAAGATGAAGAAACCCCCAAATCGACGAAGCTAAAAATCAAGAAAATCCAAAGATAACCCTAAACCCTCAATTCTACCGTGACCCCGACCAGGAACTGTCGTGGCCGTGCATGAACACTACTTTCTCCCAATCGTCCCCGAGCTCCTCCTCGGCAATCCCCTCAATCCCGAACCAGACCCGCCACTGGACCGTGTTCTTGAGCATCTCCAGGGCCTCGCCCACCTGGAAGTCCCTGGCACGAAGGAACTTCAGGAGGACCACGTTGCTCCTCTCATCCTTCAAGAGAGGCACCCCCCACACCGACACAGAAACATCATCCCCTTCTGAGGGTGGGACTAATTGGTTGGCGTTGAGAGCTTCCTGCACCGGATGGCAAATTTTGATCTGGGTTGGTGGATGAAGCCGCCAGGATTTGGGGTTTGGTGGATGACGCCGCCGGGATTGGATCTGGTTCATCGAGATAGAGAGCAAAGGCGAGGATGCTCGAGAAGTAAGAATATCCAATTGGTTGTTCTTGGTGTTCTAATTGGATATTCTTGGTGTTTAAAGGTAGAAGAAGGTGGGTTTTTTTAGGGGTATTTTGATCATTTTAGATGGCTCTCCGCCGGAGAAAATCTCTGATCCGGTGATCAGGGACCTCAGGCTAATATTTATTAAAATATGGGGACCTCACACACTATTTCCATAATACAGGGACCTGCGAATGATAAAACTATAATACAGAGTCCTGAGGGTAATTTACCCTTTTTTTTAGAATTCAATACATGTATCTCCCCTAAAGCTAAAAATTGATGCCACCGCTAGTGATGAAAACGTCAAAAATAGAAATTGTATTTTTCACCAACCAGAAAACACAATGTTGAACTGGTCTCCAATGGACTCAAGATATATCGTTTTCTTGAACATTGTTGGATTACAACCGGTTGGAATATTTGGAAGCTTCGTAATCATGTTATCTTCGATGGGGGCAATGTTATTTTCAACCGGTTGATCCTTGCTATTGAGAGATGCTTTTCTGAATGGTCTTTATGGAGCAGTCAAGTTACTGATTTGCATAGGCAGGATGTTCTTTTGTCCCTCATGGCTACAAGCGCTCCTTGATGTTTCGGTTCGTGCGGTCCTCGTTGGTTTCTCTCATGAAGTTTTTAGTGTTTTCGTTGATCTGTGGTTGCTGCGACTTTTTTTCTTATTTTCTTTGTTCCTTTTTCTAGATGACGGTGTGGTATTGAATTCGCGATTTTAACGTCAAGATAGGTTTTCCTATCGGGGTACTCTTTCCCTACCACACCTTTTTTCCCTCTGGGTTTTGGTGTGGTAGGGTTTTGACGAGACCGGCGGTCGCAACCCCGTTCGGCACCATGGCAGGGGGAATACCATACTAAGTAAGATGTATATATCATGGCGTCTCTTAATATACTTACCTTTCAAAAAAAAATTGATTAGATGTTAAATTTTTGTTGGTAGATATCACGTGATATTCGAGATATTCAGTGAGTTGGACAGAGCGAGTCTAAAATTTCTAATTAAAATTGCTCCTCTCCGTCAAATCAGTATCTTAATAAGTGTGGTCAAAGAGATCTTACTCAACTAAGCACCATTTGCACAAATTAGCTATTGTTGTGATCCCTCGTAAGCATTGGTATTGGCAATGTATCTACCAAATCAATGACCAAGAGAATTAGATTCATTTGAAGAGGTCTTGGTTTCAAGACATTATTAGAAAAAATGTCTCTTAAAAGTCTGACATTACTTAATTCTAAATATTCGATGTTTGTTGAAAAAATGTCTATGGGATGTTAACGAACCATATATACAATGAACTAGAGTACACTTATTTACAGTTTTAAAATTTTGGATTGGCCAATTAGAATTCAACATTGTACGAAAGTAGTGATCTACGTACTATGCACACACTCTAGTTGGAACTACTAGATCACTTTAAGGGTACATTCAGTTTTCACTGGTCTTAGACCGACCATAAAACCCTATTCAATAAGTGAAAAATATTTGATGTCCCTTCTCAGGTTGGGCAGTAGGTATTAGAGAAAGTCAATCACTTATTTTCTCAAAATTCTAAAAAATATTGTTTTGAAGACCAATTAATTGGACAGTAGGGGGAAAAGCTCTCAATTCTTGCAGCGAGATTTTTCGACCGCAAGACTCTTTAATTAGAATGTGATTCTCACTCCATGTCTTTTGAGATTTGATAAGCATTTTTCTTTAGAGAGGACAATAAAATGAAAATTGTAAGTTGTGTTCGAGTGGAATTGTTGTCATTGTAGGCCTAAGTTTAAGTGTTCATCTCTTGTATATTGATCGGATGGAGGGTTTTCAAACGAACAATCAATCGCTGAGTTGAGAAATAAACGTACCCACAAATTTATTTTCTAGAAACTAAAGAAATGATTCAAAATTTCCAAATAATTTCAAACTTTATATCAAAAAAATAATAATTACAAAGCTCAAAAAGTTGTATTTAAAATTGCTCTAGAGGTTCTTCGAATCCTGATCAAATAGGTGACATGACTCTTTTCCTATACACAAAAAATAAGGTGACAAGATTTCATGCATGTATCTATTTTTTTCCGAAAATAACTTAATGCATGTATCTTCCCCAAAGCTAAGTTGATGCCACAACGATCTATCTTGATGCCACCGCTAGTGACGAAAACGTCAAAAGTAGAAGTTGTATCTTTCACCAACCAGAAAACACAATGTTAACTGGTCTCCGATGGACTCAAGATAGATCGTTTTCAGGTTGAAAACGGCGTCATTTTTACGTTCAACATCGAATAATCCTAGTTACTACTACTACATGGCACTCCAGGTAAGCGTTAAAATGACGCCGTTTTCCAAAAAAAAGGCAAACTTGACTTGGGTAGACCTAAGTGATACAAATTAGAATAAGTTAGACAAATTTTATCATTTTTAAACCACAAGGTATCTAAGTAAAAATTGGTGATACTATAGAATACTAAAGTAGATTTTTTTCTATAAATAATTAAAAAGCCGCCAACTCCACTAAGAACCTCTCCAACCAAGATCCTATAATACATTCTCAAAAAAAAAAAATCCTATACTACACTTGGTCTCTTTTAGATGATCCACAAAATGATCACTTTTTGTATCTTGGATTTCTGTCCGATATGCATGTTACATCACTGATATAACCAGTTTAAATTAACTTTATCTTTCCGATTTTCTTCTCAAGTGTAAACCTTCACAAGCAACGATATATATAACAACCAAAGATAGTATAAGTGGTAAGAGATTTGAATTCACGGATGTGTTCAAATCTAATGAATGTTAAAAATATCATTAGTAGAACTTTTTAAATAAGATATGGCGATGCTAATTCTCAATAATAAAGGTTAAAAATGATATATATAAAAAAACCATGAATCCAACCACATATGTCTAACTTAGGACTAGATTATGTCACATGTGGTGGTCTCTGAGAAGCTAGTTTGAATTAAAGGCGCAAATCTCTCTACCCCATGTTTTATAAACACCAGTTCCTCAAATAATTTAAGACCCTCTAGACAAAGGATGACGAGAAAGACGAGAAAGAAAGATCCAAAACTAAAAATAAAAAACTAAATGCCAATCCCATGCAACTGAATTTTATACTGTACTAGCTTGGCACCATCCTCACTTTAAATGATGCCCTTACTTCTCTTTTTCTTCCGAATACGCGATATTTAAAATTGAATATTATCGTTACAAACGAATCTCTTACTACTTAAACCAATAAACCAACTTCGATTCGTACTCCTTTCCCTCTCCTACTTCCATCACCGCCACTACCAATCTCATACTTCCCAAAAGCCTGCCTCCACACAATTACGCACCACATGCAAAGGGAAAAAGAAACCAGATAAGAGAGGAAGTTAATTAAGAGCAATGAACCCTCAAAAAATGCAGACAAGTGATGAACTCTCCTCCTATTCTCCATCTTCAAGTGGTGGTCAAGTACTGGATGAGGAGGAGGAGGAATACATTGACATGGAGCTGAGCAACTCTCCTTCCTCCTCAAGGTTCCAATCCCATTCCTCTCCTCAGAGCAGAGAATTTGAGTTCCAAATGAGCTCATCAGTGGACAAAGAGGCAGCAACAACAACTTCACCAGCTGATGAGCTCTTCTACAAGGGGAAGCTCCTCCCTCTCCACCTCCCTCCAAGGCTCCAAATGGTTGAAAATCTCCTCCAAAGCTCCAGCACTTCCAACGAGAAATGTGGGTCCAAGTCCTCCAATATCTCACCCTCAGAATCTTGCAGGGTCAGCTGTGAGATAAACCCAGATGAGTTCTTCTTTGAGTGGTCCTCTGAGATGAACAGTTTTATAAGAAACCATCCAAAGAGTTCATGGACTAAGAAGCTCAAGAAGTCCTCCTTAGGGCAGAAGCTCAAGGCCTCAAGTGTATATATCAAGTCCTTGTTTGGCAAGTCAGTGTGTACTAATGAGCCCTCCCGTGTTAAAGCAGAAGATGATCCACCAAAAGTTTCCAACAAGTACTTGAAGGTTAGAGAGAGACAGAATCCATGCAAGTTCAACACACTCTCTAAGAGCATTGAGAGAGAGATGGCTGAGGAGGGTTATATAAGCCAGAGGAGGTCTTTCTCTGGGGTGATCCAATGGCACTCAAGCTCCAAGTCTCTGTCTCCATCATCCGGGTCTACTTCTTCTTCATCCGGGTCCTCCTCTTCCTCGTCCTTCTCTTTCGGATCCAATAATGGGTCCTATGATCTGCATTTCCTCAAGAGAAGTGGCAGCGCAAGTTCTGAGTTGGAGGGTTCCATTGAAGGGGCCATTGCTCACTGCAAGATGTCTCATCATCAGCAGCTGATTAGTGCAAGGAAGAACACTTCAAGTGAAGTAAGTGATTAGGCCTGGTTGCTCCTAGTTGGCTCCTGGAATTAAGGCTCAAGATTGTTAATTTACTATGAAATGCAAGAGATTATATATCAAGAAAATGAGACTGCAATTTTCTCCCATCTTGAATTGAGAATTTTGTGGAAATTTTAGTTTCGCTTATTAGCAGTGTGCATTTAATAGTGCCATTTTCCACCAATAACAGAGCATATAATTCCTATATATCTTTACATTTTGAACCTGTTCATGAATTCTAATGTGCGTCATTAGGTTGCTATGGAAACTTATTTCTTTTAACTTTCGGTATTCAGAGTTGAGGATTCGGAATTCGGAATCGAGTTGAGCATTGTTGGCGGAATGATCGTTCAACGATTTCTTTTCCATTGTTAAAGTTTAAATTCGAAACCTTCTTAAGTGAATCTAATTCCTCGGACTTCAACTTCTCTATGTTTGTGAGTTGTCTTTCCCCATACCAAATGGCAAATGAAATAGTGTCCCTCTCAAAGTGACATTGTTCCTAATGATCACCTGTACTTTGGAACCATGTGGAGAATCTCTCACAGATTTGACCATGAACAGAACCACTTGTGTTTTCTTGTGCAAGCAATAATAAATGATGCCAATTTATCTCAATTTTGAAGTCTGAATGACTTTGCACTTCACTCACAGCAGCAACCAGTTGTGCAGAAACAATAGTACTTGTAAGCTGGAAACCCTTTTCTCCAAAATAAAGTTGCTAAAACTTTTTTTTTTTTTTAAGAATCTGAGACTTTTGTCAAGAACTTTTAGTAGGGCTCTTTTCTTTCTTTATACTGTGTCATACTTTATATCCACCATCCTTTCCTCAGGAAAAGGGCTCTCTTGCAGATATTATGATAAAGCATGAAAGTGAGGAATATCATCTTTTAACTGTCTTTTAACAAAAGCTAAAAAGCATCATGATGAACTTGCAGGAGAAGAAAGGGATAACCATTTGCTAGTCCTATGGACGAGGAACTTGTAATGAACCAATAGGAATTAAACTTAAACATCATTAAAATATGTAATCCGATTAAAATTTAAATTACTCATTCAAAGCTTTAATCCAATTTGAATATTAATTAGTCGACCCAATACATATAACTTTTAATATCAACCAAAAATCTATGTCGACCTGTATGTCACATCCAATTTGATCCAGTCAAAATCTCTATAACAAAATTAAATTGTCGTGTCAGAACAATGATGACCCACCTCCATCGAAGCTTGGTCTTTCGTACAAAATGATATGGACAAATTACCCCGTAGTCTCTGGTGTTTAGTCATCTTTCCCCTCGTATCCTTGCATTTTAAAAGATGATTTTACCGTCCCCCGTGTTTGGTTAAACCTTTCTCTCGGGTTCCTGGCTGACGTCATCGGCTCTTTTTTTCATTTTTGGTCATGAAAATGACTATTATACCCCTCTGGTCTTCTTCCCAGGTGAGCAAAATTTATTCTGGCGAACAAGCCAAGTCTCGAGTCATCAAATTAAAAAAAATTCAAAAATCCCCTCCACCACTACTACTCCTCCCTCCTCCTTGAGATTGACTGTGACCCATACTCTGATTCCAAAGCTCAAATACTGCAACGACGACGGTGAAGATTGAAGGACTCTGTTGACGGTGAAGACCCATACCCATACCTAGCACTAGCAGTGACGACAGTGACGATCGACGAAAATAGTGACGATCGACGATGACAATTGCGATGACGATCGACGTGAAGACCTATACCCAGCACTAGCAGCGACGACTCTGTCGCCGACGACCCCAATTTCTAAAATTGGAAAAGAAAAATCAACTGCGAGATCCACGAGATTTCTTCCCTTTAGTGCCTTGATGACGGGCACCGCCGCGGAGGGGACCATAGTGAGCTTCACCTGTCTATTGAGGGAGAGAGGGAGGAGGAGAGAGAAGGGTCGACCTAGCTCGCCGTCGCCGTCCAGGCCCGTGTTGGAGTCCTTATCCGAAGTCTTCCCCTCCTTTCCCCATCTAACATGACGCCGCCTTCACAGGGATCTCTGGGATTAGGGTTTACGCTTGGGGGAGTGAAAGATTGGAAGAGAAGTTCGTTAGATTCGATTTTAGAATGGAAGGTAGAGGAAGCAAGAAGAAGATGAAGAGTCGATTGTTTTTTTCTTAATTTCTAGGGTCTTTTTTTTTGCCAGAAAAGTTCACCGGAGAGTCACTGGAGTTGCCGGAGAAGATGAACAGCAGGTTTTGTTTACATGAGAAGAAGACCAGAGGAGTATTTTGGTCATTTCTATGACTAAAAATAAAAAAAAAGCTACTAACGTGTGCCAGGGACCCGAGGAGGAGATTTTACCAAACACAAGGGACGCTAAAATCATTTTTTAAAATGCAAGGACTCAAAAAGGAGGATGACGAAACACCAGAAATTAGGGATAATTTGCCCAAATGATATTCATCACATCTAGCAGGCAACCATAATTCAACACACTTGCAAGTACACATCAAAATAATTACATTATGGAAATTGGAACGTGCAGAAATTTCTCTCTCATGATTTTGACCAATCAGGAGAGAGAGACCCAGTTGACGTGTCCGCTTTATTTTTAATTTTTTTGGAAAAATATCTTAGTATAGGCATAGCAAATGAACAAGTGAAATAATAATGATGGTACCCATCGATCAGCTCCAAATGGAATATGTTTCCCAAAAACCGTATACAGTCCACCTAGGTAGCTAGTTACCCATTACAGGAAAAAACACCTCGGTACCATATACAGGCCATCTTCTGCTCTGATTCTGTCCATGCCCATATTTGTCCAAGTGACATGTTCGACGTTTCAGATCAAATGTGTGGTTAGATGGGACGATAAGGTGATTTGGGTTCGGACAGTATTTTTTTTCTTTTCGGAGTCGAGTATAAGAACAGTTATTTAAATAGTATTTTTTATATTCGTAAAAATTAACTCAAAGAATTTATAATCTATACCCCTTACTACTTCCCTAAAATAATATCCCTTACTACAATGACCAACAGTAAACCGACGAGAGTATTATAAGGTGATCATAACGAGGAAGTTAAAAAAAAAAGAGATATGTGGAGCCCAGCCCATTGCAAATTTTTTAGTCCGTTGAATGAACCGAATTATACCAGTATTGTGACCCAAGGAAAATTGTCCTAGGAGATGATGGACCAAGAAGAAAGAATGAAATCATGTTACTGGACAGGTAATTTGTGATTTTGAAGTACACATATTTTTAGTGTAAGCTATCATATTAAAATATTATCAAATCATTCTTTAAAAAATTTATCAAATCCTATTTAAATAATATATTTTTTATTTTCGAGATTTTTGCGGGACAAGCATTTTGATTTCATTCATAGTGCGTAAAATTTTGTACTGGGCCGTAGCCCATGGGTCCATTCCCCTCCAGGACACTTTGGACCCCACTAATTTTTATACAGCTTATTATCCATACACTCTGTAAGCCAAATAATTAAAATTTGAGCAGATAAGAATTCTGTATAGTGAAACAATTCTTTCAAAAATTATTGGGAAAAGTGCACTTTAGTACCCTGTGGTATCGCGAAAAATCCAGTCAGTACCCTGTGGTTTAAAACGTATCAATTGAGTCATACTTATTCCAATTAACATCAATTAGAGGTCCGGGCAGCTGCCTGCCCGGACCTGCCCGGATCCGCCCGAACCTTGCCCGGGCTACGTGGCCAGCCACGTCACCAAAACTTGATGACGTGGCGCCACGTCACTTCTTCTTCTTCTTCTTCTTCTTCTTCTTCTTCGACACCGACTTCGACGACGACGGCGGATCGTACTCCGATCTCGACGACGACAGCGGCCACACGGCCAAGGATCCGGAGATCGACGAGAGGGACGTGGTGGTCCTCAAGGAGTCCAACTTCGTCTTCTTCTTCTTCTTCTTCTTCTTATCACCGTCGCCGCCGCCACCTTCTTCGTCTCCGGACGACAACGAAGGCCTCTTCGTCGGCGCCGCCGGACTGATCGGCCTCGGGGGCCGGGGGCTGGACATCCCATCGTCGGTGTTTGTTCCAGATCGACGAGAGCTCCGGCGAAGGAGGCGTTATCGTCGACTGCGGGACGGCGGTGACGCGGCTGAGGGACGAGGCCTACTCTGCGCTTCGGGACGCCTTCGTGTCGATGACGCAGAAGACGACGACGACGAAGACCTCAGCTTCCTCGACGAGCCCAACCAAACCGCCGCATCCTCCGTGGACGTTGTACTCCTGAGCGAGGTCGGCCTCCTCCGTGGCGTCGACCTTAGCGAGCACCACCTCCGCGCCCTCCTCCTTCAGTTGTGACGCAGCCGCCGCGCCCTCCTCCTTCAGTTGTGACGCAGCCGCCACGTACTCCGCCGTCGTCGTCGAGATCGGAATACGATCCGCCGTCGTCGTCGAAGTCGGTGTCGAAGAAGAAGAAGAAGAAGAAGAAGATGGGATGTCCAGCCCCCGGCCCCCGAGGCCGATCAGTCCGGCGGCGCCGACGAAGAGGCCTTCGTTGTCGTCCGGAGACGAAGAAGGTGGCGGCGGCGACGGTGATAAGAAGAAGAAGAAGAAGAAGAAGGCGAAGTTGGACTCCTTGAGGACCACCACGTCCCTCTCGTCGATCTCCGGATCCTTGGCCGTGTGGCCGCTGTCGTCGTCGAGATCGGAGTACGATCCGCCGTCGTCGTCGAAGTCGGTGTCGAAGAAGAAGAAGAAGAAGAAGAAGTGACGTGGCGCCACGTCATCAAGTTTTGGTGACGTGGCTGGCCACGTAGCCCGGGCAGGGTTCGGGCGGATCCGGGCAGGTCCGGGCAGCTGCCCGGGCCTCTAATTGATGTTAATTGGAATAAGTATGACTCAATTGATACATTTTAAACTACAGGGTACTGACTGGATTTTTCGCGATACTACAGGGTACTAAAGTGCACTTTTCCCAAAATTATTTAATATTGTTATATCCTAAATGATTCAAATTCGATATCTCTTAATTAATCTATATGATACAAGTTTTTGGTCACTGATTTAGATGGCGTCAAGTAGTGATTTCCCAGGAGCTTGGTCGTTTGTGCATGTCCTCGGTGGTACTACAAGTACTGAAAGACAACGTTGAAGTCAACTTTGACCGGAAAAAATATTTAACCTATCGGTGTACCGTTAGTGTAATAATTGCAAGAGGTCTCAGGGTTGTTATTTTGTAGATTCGTATGATTTTGCTTACTCTACTGACGGGTCTCGCATTATAAACTGTATTATTACTCTCCCTCCTGCCGGGATAAATTTGTCAGATAAAAAAGAGAAGATTTTCCCACCTCAGAGAAATCCATAATACAAGAGTCATAGATTGATAGTTGTGTCATTATATTGACAAGAATCAAGCATCTTCTTCTGCTCTTTAGTCCTACTTAAACTGCAGAAAAGTTGCAGCAGTTTCGTAGAGATGCAAACATACTACCACTATGTTATACAAGGATCATGTACATAATATATATAGGGAGCAAAAAATTGCCTATAATTTTCAGTCCTAGGTGTTTCCTTTAGCAGATTCGAGCCTCCGAGAAATCGATCCGTGTCATAGGATAAATGCCTTACTGGTCAGATTGCGTAGAGTTTCTTGTAGTCATTGTCTAACATCTCTGATTCTGCAATAACAGACATGGACCCCGACCGCGACCTGCTAATGGATGATCTTCGGATGCTTCTCATCTTGGAAGCCTCAATTCTCTGCATGATCACCCAGTAGCACATTGTACCGATGGTTGTCACCATAATAACCGTCCCGATGGCTGTCACCCAGAGAGCGAGCCATCTTTCGTGCTCTCCAACCACGACAAACGCCAGCGCGAGGAATGCGACTGAGATCAGCACGCAGGCTAGCCACATCAGCTTGTTGATCACTGCCATTAGTTGCTTCTTGGCCTTTCTCTCTATTACCACCACGGATGTTTGAACAACAACAACAGCCAAGGATATGAAGAGAGCGATCGAATCAAATACGATAAAGATCAGGAACTCCGGCTTTGATGCAATTTGTGCTTGTCCAGGAGATTGCCCTGGAGCAAGGGGCTGTGAGCCATCTGCAAATTGACCAGGAACTTGGAAGATGGCAGCAAATGCAACGGTAGCAATGAGGACGGCAACAACTGTGGTCGAGTTGATTGCGTTGTTGAGACCTTCCGTGTGCATCTTGTTGAGCCTCTTGGCTATGCCTTGAACCTGTTTACGAGTCACACGGGTGGTCTCGATCTGGTTGTGAACCCCGTGCTTTATGTCACTCACAGTTTGCTTCAGCTCACGCGCAGTACTCGTTGGATTCAAGTTCATGGATTTGGCTGATTTAAATCCATTTTCTTCCAACAAGGAAGCAATTTCCGAGCGACCGGTTTTCTCAGCAGTGTCTAGAACACTTTCTCCTGATCTGTTGACAGCATTCTTTTCTATGTTCTCTACTTTGAGCAGCTTTTCCACAATCTGCAAAACCGACTTGCAGTTAATTTTCGATACCAAATATACTCCAAACATCGATGTCTCGCCTCCATATCGCGGCTCTACGTACCTGTAGCCTACCCTTGCGGACTGCAATATGCAAGGCGGTGTTGCCTTTCGTGTCGACCATGTTAACCAAAGAACCGCACATTGTCAGAGCATCCACGACCTCGACATTCTGCCCTTTAACTGCCATATGAAGCGCGGTCTGTCCCTTCTTGTCGATTCGATTAGCAAGTCCGGGTTCTTTGCTCAACAGGACCTTCACAATCTCCAGATGGCCATTCCTAGCCGAAGAATGCAGGGCAGTCTTCCCGTTGCTTCTCGCTATCGTGACCAAGCTCCCGCACCTGTCTAACAGGAAGCACACAACTTCAACGTGGCCCTGCGCTGCAGCTGTGTGCAAGGCCGTCGTGTTGGTCGAATCGAAAGTCATCGCGAGCTCGGAATTCGCCTCCATCAACACTTTCAACACACCTGCATCACCAAAACAGACCCAACAACCTCAAGCATCAACAACACCACACACTAACACAAAACTAAAGAACACGCTGGAAAAGACTCGTGTTGGTCTGTGGAGATAGTCGGTTGAATCACGGGGCGTTACACTAACTATTGGCAAGAACCCGAAAAATGGCACCATGATCATGATCATAGAAACTTAACACCATCCTAAACAACAATCCGAAAAGATTCAAAAAGGCAAAAAGCGATCGATCAATTACCAATGTCTCCTTGCTTGGCAGCTACATGAAACGCGTCGTAGCCATTTCTGGCCTTGGATCCGGCCAAACCAGTATCATAAAACTTGATCATCTCCTCAACCAAGCTGACGTGTCCACACTCGGAAGCAACGTAGAGGGCCGTCTCGCCGGATTGGTTCTGCTTCCCCAACAGCTCCCTGAGGCGCTCCGAGTCCCCCCGGCAATCGGATACCATCTCCGCCACCATTTCCAAGTTCCCTTCCCTCGCCGCCGAGTGGAACGGCGTGTCGTCCCGTTTCCCTGTCGTCTGCTTCGTCATCATCTTCTTCTTCACCCGAAAACTCACCTGCCTCTCCATTTCCAACTAAAGCTACAATCTTTAAACAACAAAAAAGCCACTCTACTTTGTTCCGTCCGACTCGAACCTAGATGAATCGAACCGCGAGATATCCGGAAAAAAGCTACAGGCTTTAGCTTCTGGGTAGCTTCTAGGACGTGTTTAATGATCAGGGTCTTCGACGAAACTGGATAAAAAGTAAATTTAGATGAAGGAATTGGAGTAGGATTTAGGCCATAGGAGGACAACACGTGAAGTACATGGAAGTTTGTTGGTGTCTTGTCTTCATACAGACAATACTCTGCAACCACAAAAAAAAGGGGATGAAAAGGGGAATATTAAACTGACAAGGTCACTAAGAATCACTTAATATTATATATTTATCGGAAGAATTTTGATATCTTACGGTAATTATACCTGACTCATAATTTCGTTGTCTGATTATATAAAAAAGAAACTAACATGTCCATTGTTACCACTACCAATAATCGTACGCATTCCTTTTTCTTCACCGTTTTTTGGTCGATGTAGGGTCTCTGACTTAAATTATAATTGCTTTGATTCTAGAAAATGGGGAATAATGATAACTGAGTTGTTTGTGATGGCACTTAAAATAAATTACATCATCGTTTAATTTTTTTTTCCAATCTAAATTTAAACTAATCAATTTAATAAATATTGAAATCAGGACTAGTTTGTTAAGATTAAGGTGTCGTTTTTTGAAGATTAATATTTTACGTCGGGAATATCGAGAAACTATATGCTACATTCAACCCTACGGTTGAACTCTTTTTAACTGCCATAGGATGACTTTCTAGGTTTTGCCAAGTCAGCGACGGGGACTCCGGCTACTGGGAGGTGAAATTGTTGGGCGGTAAGAAGATGTGTTTGAACTCTTCCCCAGTGTGGATTTTACCGTTGGAATTTTATCGCATCGAGATTTTTTACTAAATCCAATAACTGCAACATGTGCCTATGGGTTGTGGGCATCTATAGGCCCTGGGATATTATCTGGGGTGAGCGTAGAACATTTCTAGGAGTTGCGTTCTGGTTGCTTCTTTTGCAACCAAAAATATATTTATTCATATCCTTATCCTTGTACTTGATCTTTCTCTTGGAGTAATATATTTAAGATGTGTTTGTACTCAAGTTATAGTTTAGTATTAAATTTTGAGCTCGAGTCTAAAAAATTAAAGTACATTAAAATTGATTGTGATTTACTATGTACAAGTCTAGGTTGGTCAATGTGTTGAATATCTAAATATAGATAGTTCTGGAAAAAATGCTTTTGAGAATATACGATTGGAGATAGATAATTCTTTTATTTTCACGAGTCAATTAGTGCAAAAATTACACAATAAAAATAAAATAAAATATATTCCCGCCAATCGCATATGTTTTAGGGGAAAATAGTCCTCTAATCAATTAAGGAGTTCACCTCGTCCATCTTTTTTTACCGTTGTTACTACATTGAATTAAATCTGCCGAAGGAATCGTTTCCCCAGACGATGCCTAAATGTGTGGATGCTAATACGGGCCGCAGTGGATCGCCACCCGTTCAGGTTTCCGCAAAAAGAAATGCCAACTGGGTGGTGCGCGCTTTTAATTATTGCCCTCCCCAGTGGGTAGAGAGAGAGAGAAGGGAGAGGAGTTGACCAGCGAAGACTTGGTGCCAAGAACAATATGATAAACATGGCCTCAAAGAAACACACGGCTCTCTTTTTACCCTTTCTGGAGCAATATTTTTTAAGAATGTGGATTATTTCATCTATATCTTGTTATCTGATCAACTGTATTCACTAATTTAAGTTTGAGAAAGATTGTGAAATTTTTCAACAAATATTTAATACTGATGTATTCTACATTCTTTTACTCGAATTCGAAACTTAATTAAACTAGAATAATTTCTTAATTAATTGATCTAATTGATTGTTCACAAAGATCGATTATTTGATGAGTACTATCAGATATGTACCGGTAATTCTTAGGTTGCTGATTCCTAGGATAAACGTAGTGACTGCACTATTGGTGAATTTTAGGAGACTAAAAACTCCGCAAAGTTAGGTATCGTTAACATGCCATTTTGAATCGGTTAAATTAAATTTACATAATCATATATTAATTATATTTAATATAAATATAAAAATTAAAATTAAAATTTCTCTAGCTTGGTCCTAAGTTTATCATTTACAAATGCCAAAATATCAATTTAATAATTTAAAATTAAAATAAAATGGTAAGTCAAATCTGTACCGATAAATCTAACCGAGTAAAACTAATCTCATTAGGACTGATCCAACTGAAGTTAAATAATGATATTTAGAGCTACTATTGATTGAAATCGTGGACTCTACTACTACACTAGTATTTTGTCGCATTCAATTTTTGGGACGGGCACGAAAGTCGCATGCTAAAAAGCTAAAAGCGTACCATTACTGGGGATGGGACAAAAGATAACAGCCTGATATTTTTCTAACCCAGGGCTTTTCACACTAGATTCTACATCATGAAAATAATTTGCTTAATACAATTCATTAATATATATTTAGCAATCTTACGAATAGAAAAAATACGTTATAACAATAGGCCTCAAATAGAAAATGACATAGGTCCCAATATGGACCTGCCTTGTAGACAGAGGAAACAAAAAAGTGGTAAACTAACAGATTTGGTAGCAATCTGCTGACTCAGTTTCCGTTTCCAGTTAATACCTATGTGCCTCTGGTTTTGTTGACCATTTCTATGGACGACGTGTCAAATTCTAAACAAGTACTGGACTGGGCCTAGAACAGTTTGGTCTTGGCCACAAGCCCAAGAATTCTATAATTCTGGGTATTTCTTTACCCCAAAAAGAATTATTTCTGTTAAATTTTCTTTTAGAAAAAAAGGTTTTTTCTTAGAACAGAAGCTACTTACAGTTAGCCCATCTTCCACCCAAGTTTCTCCTGGGAGAACGCATTTATATGGCGTAGATTGGCTTCACGTCGGAATCCGAATCAGTGTGGCGCATCGAGTTGGTTCTCGGACTCCTGGCGTGCTTCTCTCTCTTCTTTACCCGTCGGATCCTGTTAGACTTCATCACGTAGTAAGTCATTGCACCGATGATTCCTGCCATGGTGAATCCCCCTATGACAGTAACAAGGATGGCCGCCCATCTGCGATTCCGGCCTACCACGATATATGAAGAAGAAATGAAGGCAACGGATGTGCACACGGAGGCTAACCACATCAACTTGTTGATCACTTGTACTACCCGCCTCTCAGTTTTTGTTTCCCCTCTGACGACAGTAATTTGCACCACAACAACAGCCAGTGATGTAAACAGTGCAATGGCGTTGCAGATGAAGAAGATCTTGAACGATGCAGTGCTTGCCATAACTGCCATTCCGTTGTCATCGTCACCCCCAGGAACTGTGAAGATGGCAGCAAATGCCACTGTGGCAAAGAGCGAGGCAACCACGGTAACTGAATTGGCAGCATTGTAGATACCCACCCTGTGGAGGCGGCGAAGCTCCTTTGCAATGCCGCTCACATTTCTGTTGGTTCTGCGAGTTTGTTCAAGCTGGATGTGAACTTCCTTCTTGATCTGTTTCACTGTC
Organism: Hypericum androsaemum; assembly: GCA_963995505.1. Classification (NCBI taxonomy): domain Eukaryota; kingdom Viridiplantae; phylum Streptophyta; class Magnoliopsida; order Malpighiales; family Hypericaceae; genus Hypericum; species Hypericum androsaemum. The sequence goes on from OZ023195.1 coordinate 13,258,355, forward strand.
TTTCGAAGCTCGTCTCGTGGCTGGTTAAGCTCGTTTGCCTTAAGAGCTCCAAAACGTGACAAGCATTCCTTTAACTCTGCAGCTTCCTCGGAGAAGGGAAGCCCGTCAACTATATCAAGAGCTGTCTTCTGGTCCCTTGTTAGAGCATTCACATTAGTGTCACGGACGAGCAACAACTCATTGACTATCTGCAGGGCACAAAAGAATTGATAACTTCCATATCGTTACATTTATATTTCTAGTTTGAGTTCAATCTACGAGCCATCCCTAAAATATAGCAACTCTGATGTAAATGCTTGGATAAAACTAGGCCAACACGGAAAAATCCCAGAAAAGTGTGTAGAGGGTAAGCAAGTAATAATCAGACAGGCCAATGCTGATGAATTTGCTAAAATTTTGCTGAAATTTTGACAAAAACATACCTATTTAAGAAACACCCCATTAGATGCTTATTGCACTAGATGGGAGTTAATCAAAATTTGGGAATCTCTTCACTCAAACTCCATGAATCAATATTAAAGAGACATAAACTCGGAGGATGTAAGGTAAATAAAGCATGTCTGACATTCCCCTAAGCGAGAAATTGAAGGTAGATCACAGATTGTGAACCATTACACAATATTGTGCAACTTCCTGGACAGTGATCAAAGAAAATTAAATTGATTAGCAATAGTGCTTATGACAAAGCTGAGAAAGAAAAAAATGCAATCATTTAGTAAAAACTCATCCAGAAAAGATTGTAACTTAGAACTCTTTTTCATTTGGCAGAACTCAGGGCTTTTTTCGGGGCCAAAGTGAAAACATCCGTAAAAGCTTATCGACTCGGTGCTACAAGATAAAAGACAAGCACACAAACCTCTAGCATGTGAAGAAGATCAGCGTGTAGCTAACAATTCATTCCACGTGCATAAGAATTCAGCTTGCACAACAAAATTTATCATACTGTCCTAAATTTAATTGCCTAAAACGAGGTTGCAAAAGGTCACTTAGTAATATTCACAAGTAGATGCCCGAGGAAGTACCTCTGTTCTCTTTTTCCTGGTTGCCACATGCAATGCAGAATTTCCGAACTTGTCTGGAAGCATGACAATAGCTGCATCTGCTTGAAGAAGTAGCCTCACCACTGCACAGCTCACACCTTTTACAGCCATGTGTAGCGCTGTCTGTCCTTTCTTATCAGTTCTTCGAGCAAGTTGCGGGTCCTTGTTCAGTAATGCCCTCACAATTTCTACATGCCCTTGGCGAGCAGCTAGGTGCAGTGCATTTTTGCCATTACTTCTGGGTATTTCCAGCAAGCTTGGATCTTTAGCCAACAATTCATGCACCACTGCAGTATGCCCTCTCGTAGCAGCAGATATAAGAGGAGTCGCATTTGATTGGCCAACAGTTTTGCTTAATGAGCAATCATGCTCCAGCAATACCTGGACAATGGCTGCATGAAGCTAGTTATGAACTGGAATTTTCTGCCATGTACATGTTTTAACACCAAATAAATATCAAGAAATAAACTTAAGATCACAAATTATTGCTTTCTTCTTTTGTTCAAAGACACTTATGGTAATCATAGTCAAACACCACCATAATAATGCATGAGCCACTATAAAGCAATGAGTCCAAGAAACAGCATCAAATATCCAAAGAGTTCAAATCGTTACCCTGATGTCCTTGACTTGCAGCAATGTGCAAAGGATCAAACCCGGACCGGTTCTTCAAACAAAGCGCCTCCTTAGACGTATATTGCAAGAGCACCATGACCACATCCAAGTGCCCTTTCTCCGCTGCAGTGAAAAGCGCAGTCTCGCCCAACTCATTCACCTCATTAACCACCGCTGACCTTATCTCCTCGATCTTGTTTCATACCCTCAATTCCAAAAAAGTCAATACAAGTACTCACAAACTAGAACATATTCAACATGCAACTCAAAATGTTACTCAAGAACAATTACATTTCCTTTTCCTTCACCACACATTTGCTTTCCTACTTTAACTCCAAAACTACCTTCGTCCCCCTTGTCTTTTATGAGATGCAGCCGTTAGTGGCTAGATATTTAACTTAGCATTCCACATTCCTCGAACTCGATACCTCTTCGTTCCTCTCCCTTTCACGGAGAGGTTTACCGCCCTCAATCAACCCTTAGGCCACCGGTTTCTTTAATTAAACAATCGATCTATTCAACTCGAGACGAAAATTCTCTATCCATGCAAAACAATAGACCTCAGATAAACATTAAAAAAGTAAAGAAATCGAGAAAAAGAAAATAGGCTCACCTCGGCGTCAAAATCAGCGCCGACGAGCGTCCCCGTCATCTGCGCGTCAATCTCGGCGAGTATCTGCCGAATCGCGGCGCAATCCCCTCGCTGCGCGGCCAAATGCAGCTCGGTATCATTAAAACGACCGGTCACCTGCTTGACGTATTTCTTCCTGTCGAAGCGCTTCCCGGAGTTGGAAATCCCCAGGGACTTGCTCGAGTTGGAGACCAGGAGCGCCTTCCCGGAGTTGGACAGCACCAAGGTGGCCCTCGGCGTTGACACAGGCGACGGAAGCTGGTTCGCCTCCGTCATCAGAAGGTTGGGGCTCGATCGGGAAGACATCACCCTCCCCGTCGTCGCCGCCACCGGATCCTTCTTTCCTCCTCCTTCACCAAAATTAATTTCGATTAATTTTCTATCTTTTTTTCTTCCAACGGAATCCGTTCCGAAAATAGAAAGGAAGGAGGGGAGACTAAATTCTTAATCTCTTTTTTAATTACCTTTTTCGTTAACGGAATCCACCTGGAGGAGCCGTTCCATTTTGAATATTTTGTCGCATTATAATTTTCAAATAACGGAAAATGCGATGAGGGAGGGAGGGAGGCGGTATCGGTTCTAGTCTCCCGCCCTCTCTTTTGCCACGTCATTCTGGTGGGGCCCACGGAAGATGGGTCTCTTGGTTTCTGAAAATTTCGGCGGCTTTCCTACTTTTTTCTTTCTTGAGCATATCTTTCGCTTTGGTGCAGATTAGCAGTTTTTGGAGACGGCAGCGTTATTTTAGAAACCTTTTCGTTTTAAACTTTTTTAACATTAATCTCTATTCAAATTTATATTTTCGGCCAAAAAATTTCTGAACAATTTGAATTATTTTTTGATAAAATCAATAAGATTCATAGTATTCTAAAAAAATTATGTTGTCCTTCCAATTTGATTAAACGTAATTAAATATAGCTAGGGGTCTTTGATAGGTACTATTGTTTTGTTTTATCCGATTCTATCCAAAAATCGTAAGCCATGGGACTTTTTTCAAATATTTTTATAGGTAGCCCTTTTGTCCCCAATGTGACCAGATAAGTGTTCGCTCGGGAATGACGCGAGACTCACGGAATCTCAACACAATTGCTATAATCAAGAAGGCAAGGCAAGTGATCCCACAGGGTATGATAATCAGGAATAAACTGGCTACTTTATCCGGTTTGCTGTCGATTACATCCACGGGACCCATTTGAGGCTTCAACCACAGTTTTCGAGTTATATTTGTGGAGCATCATAGTAAATTTTTTAACTAATAGTTGGAGTAATTTTTTGGAAGGGGTCAAAATCTCCAACAATTACGAAAATATGTTCTCGGGAAAAGTATTACATGTTTGGCTCCAACCTAAAAATGTTGAAAATTTGACGTTTTAAGATGCACAAAAATGTACAAAATAGAGCGTTTTTAGCTAAGAAACACAAAAATGTACAAAATAGAGCGTTTTTAGCTAAGAAACACACAATTTTGAGTGTTTTCTTGCTGCTCCCAATTCTCCGTGTTTTTTGGCGAGAAGTTTATTGAAAAATTTGTAATTATCTTGATTATTTGTAATTTTTTTATTTTGAGTTTATGTTAAAATAATATGAGGCGTTTGTGTTATAGATAATCAATAAAATTTTATAAGTTTCTATTTTTTTGCCGTGTTCTCAAATTTTTGCAATCTATTTAATAAATAAAATAAAAATTACAGATAATCAACAAAATTACACGATTTATTATAACATTTCTGTTACAGATAATCAACAAAATTTTGTAAGTTTCTAATTTTGCCGTATGTTCTCGATTTTTTTAATCTGATTAATAAATAAAATAAAAAAAGTTACATATAATTACACCAATTACGACAATAGTTGCTTCATTAGTTTCGGGGAGGGAATCCACTGCCGTTTAGAATGGGCAACTCCAGCTCCCGACGCTCACGCCCACCGACAAAAACGGCCAGCAACGGCGGCGGTTCCCATTACCCCGGAGCTCCTCCGCCCTTTAAAAGCAAGCCTTCCACCTCACCGCCGCAACCAGGTTCTTCCTCTCGAACCCCCGGCTCCTCCAACAAGGAGATCACGTCGGCTCTCTGTTTGCCTTACGCCGACGCCGATTCCAGCCTCCGGGATCTCGCCGGGCAGGCCGAGGGGTTCGGCCGGTCCACCATCGGTGGGCTCCACGGCGCAATTTACCACGTCACCACCTTAGCTGGTCAGTTAGATTTTTATATTCAACCCGAAATTTTAAGATAGTAATTTCTTTCGCTTATAAATTGGACCAAATTGTCAAAGGGCCGGTAGCCTAGCAGGACAGATGTTGCAAATATCTAGAAGGTCCAGGATTCAATTCTCGTAAGTTTTACTCGCTTCAATCTGATGCAGAATCTTTCCTTTGTTTGTTCAGATGATGGTCCAGGATCATTGAGGCATGGATGTTCTAGAAAGGAGCCACTTTGGATTGTCTTTCAAGTGTCAGGCACCATCAAGCTCAACTCTTACCTGAGCGTCTCGTCTCATAAGACCATCGATGGGAGAGGCCAAAGAATAAAGCTCACTGGGAAGGGAATAAGGCTCAAGGGATGTGAGCATGTCATTGTTTGCAATCTGGAGCTTGAAGGCGGTAAAGGCCCCGATGTTGACGGGATTCAGATCAAACCGAACTCGAGCAACATTTGGATCGATCGCTGCAGTCTGCGTGATTATGATGACGGCTTGATAGATATCACAAGAGAGAGCACTGATATAACCATCTCCAGGTGATGACTTCGTGGCGTGTCTATGTTGGAGTAGCAGATCACAGCGGGGGAGCTGCGTCTGATGGATCTCGTGCTCATTTTGTAGGTGTCGCTTTGCGCAGCACGACAAGACCATGCTGATTGGAGCCGACCCTTCTCATGTTGGCGACAGGCGCATCCGGGTGACGATTCACCATTGCTTTTTCGACGGGACAAGGCAGCGGCATCCTCGTGTTAGATTTGCCAAGGTGCATCTTTACAACAATTATACCAGGAACTGGGGCATCTATGCTGTCTGTGCCAGTGTGGAATCTCAGGTGATAACGATTCTCCCGAAATGGTTTTCCCCAATCTCGGGACATGTTAAGACGATTAGGATCTCAACACGTCCTGGTTATTTGTCATCACTTATAGCTTCTGCACCCCATATTTCAGATATACTCTCAATGCAATATATATGAAGCAGGACAGAGGAAGATCGCATTTAAATACCTCACAGAGAAGGTTAGCTCTGTTCCTGGCTTTTCACATCCAATCAATGTCTATGTAATTTGAGGAACCAATACCGTTGCATGTCGTTAGTCTGCAAGTTCTGGTTTCTACTTTGCGAATAGCTTTCAATGGTGGGATAACACTGGCTGCTTACGAACGATCTTTCAGGCTGCTGACAAGGAGGAACCCGCTTCCGGCTTCATAAGGTCCGAAGGAGACATGTTTGTTAGCGGAACTCAGGCGGGGTTACAAACCGCTGGAGGCGAAAGCTGCAGCTTCCATCCTAGTGAATTCTACGGCTCATGGACTGTAGAAGCCCCGACCGATGCTCTGAAGCACTGGCTCCAGCACTGCACTGGATGGCAGTCTGTTGAACTGCCCATAGATCGGAAGTAGCTGCAGAATAATGCCAATGTACATGTGTAAAACTTTTCCATAAACATCCATATGATTTCTCAGAGAACCGAATCTGAATGCGAGGTTCACCGCCGCTGCATCATAGCGCGCAAGGGGCCGTCGGCTTGATTCCCGAACGAGTCTGACTCGTAATCCGGAGCTTCAATGTAACCCGTTCGAATTTAAATTAGGCGGCCTATTATTATTAGACCCATTAACGGCCAGCCCAAATAAAGCCCCCTTAAACGCGGCTTCTAACCAACTAAAACTGAAACTACCTCCCTCTTCCCTCCCATGCCCATCATCTCTCTTCATATTCCCCGCCACCACCTGACTCTTAAGAACCGGTTACCCCTGACCTCACCAAAAGGGCAAAAAGGTAAAAAACGCATTTGTAGAGCGAGAAGAAGATGAAGCAGCTGCACAAGCAAGCGAGCGGAAACCACCGGCAACGGGACGACGATCTCCCAACCACCTACCATCCCCCGACGGGATCCGCCTACTCCCCGAAATCCCAAAAATACCCCCAGAGATCCCTCCCCCGATCCCTCCACTACCTCCTCAGGGAGCAGCGCCTCCTCTTCGTCCTCGTCGGCGTCCTCATCGGATCCTCCTTCTTCGTCCTCTCCCCGGCCCTCTCCTCTTCCTCTTCCTCCTCGTACTCTATTCTCTCCCGGGACGCCTCCTCGTCGACGTCGCTGTCCGCATCATTCACGCGGCGGATCCCGTCATTATCCGGCCGCGTCCCTGCCGCGATCGGGCACAAGCGGCTGAGGATCGTGGTCACCGGCGGGGCGGGGTTCGTCGGGAGCCACCTCGTGGACAAGCTGATCGCGAGGGGGGACGAGGTGATCGTGATCGATAACTTCTTCACGGGGAGGAAGGACAATTTGGTCCATTTGTTCGGGAACCCTAGGTTCGAGCTCATCCGCCACGACGTCGTTGACCCGATCTTGTTGGAGGTTGACCAGATCTACCACCTCGCCTGCCCTGCTTCCCCTGTCCACTACAAGTACAATCCCATCAAGACAATTATATCCTTTTCCCTTCCATTTTTTGTTTCCATTTAATTCTTTCCTTTTATGCAATTTATTAATTATAATTTCATTTATAATTGTGGATTAATTCTGGATTTGGAATCCCTTAACGGTGTTTTCGGGGGGATCACAAGACGAATGTGATGGGTACGCTTAATATGTTGGGGCTAGCAAAGAGAGTAGGGGCGAGGTTCTTGCTGACTAGTACCAGTGAGGTGTACGGGGACCCGCTCGAGCATCCACAGAAGGAGACGTACTGGGGCAATGTCAATCCGATCGGTTAGTCCGCTAGCTCAGTTGCTGTGATTCAGTAATGGTCGTGTTGCTGCTTGCACTGGTGGTTAATGAAACTTGTGTGGTTTTGACGTAGGTGAGCGGAGTTGCTATGATGAAGGGAAGCGTACGGCGGAAACCTTGACCATGGACTACCACCGTGGTGCTGATGTCGAGGTAATCAAGGGTTTGTAAACTTTTTTGTCACTTTGGTTTCATATGGTTGATGGTGCAAAACATGCTAGATCTGCTACTTTAGTCCATCGTTTGTGCAAAACAGAGAGAATTGGTAATGTTGCTGAACCGAAATCCATATGCAATGAGCGGTTACCTTGTTCCCAGACAGACTATTGATTGAGTAGAGCATATGAGTCATCGTGCCGGCTTTAGTTAGCCGTCAAACTTTTTCCTGATGAAATGTTTCCTTTGGTATTCTCAATAAGAGTTACTTGTATTTTCTATTTTTAGGTGCGCATAGCTCGGATTTTCAACACGTATGGGCCCCGTATGTGTTTGGATGATGGTCGTGTTGTTAGCAATTTCGTTGCCCAGGTAAGAACCATATCCAATCTGTGGACTGTTAATACTGGTGGGAGTTATGGGCAACCATTAATCACATCTTGTTGTTTACGGGTCTCATGGTACTTGAAACAATGTTCAGGCAATTCGGAAACAGCCAATGACAGTGTATGGTGATGGGAAACAAACTAGGAGCTTCCAATATGTTTCGGACTTGGTACGGCAAATCACTAGCCTCTCAATAGCTAATGAGCTTCTGTTAATGAATATCACAGGCTTTTTTCATTACGCTTTGCCCTTTTGTTTTCTGACACATGCTGTTGAAACTTGAAATCAAGGCTTGAGATCCTATACGCGTGGATATAATTTTCTCAAAGCTTCCTTGCTAATGTTTAACACAAGTTGGTGAAAACTGTGAACACATGACTTAAGAATCATTCTATCTGAGTTCTTTAGTGAATCTACTCAATGACCACATGTCGAAGAAAATTGTTAAATTGCCTTTTTGAATGTTCATGCTTCTGTTCAATAATGTTCCAAATAAAGGATGAGTGAAGAGGATGTATTTGAAGAGAGAATTGATCAAGATGGCCAGCCCTTCTTTCTCTCTTTCAAGTGAATTTATGATACATTCCCATACTGATACCGGAGTAGCTTAAAAACCTTATACTTTCTGCAGGTTGATGGACTGGCAGCATTAATGGGAGGTGAACATGTGGGACCTTTCAACCTTGGCAACCCTGGGGAATTTACAATGCTGGAGCTTGCTGAGGTTTGTCCTAGACTTGCCACCTTGCCTTTTATCTTGTAGACTCCAGACTTACATTTCATTGATCTTTTTCTCATCCATTGCTCCCAATCTTACCAAAAGAACTAGCATGGACATCTCTTCTCATGTTTAGAGGAGGGTGAGACAGTGAGAGATTTGAAAATCTGTGTTTGAATATGAAGGTTGTCAAAGAAACAATTGATCCGAGTGCAACCATAGAATTCAAACCAAACACGGCCGATGACCCACACAAAAGGAAACCAGACATAAGCAAGGCAAAGGAACTGCTAAACTGGCAGCCCAAGATTTCTCTGAGAGATGGACTCCCCTTGATGGTGAATGATTTCCGGAATCGCATCTTGAATGAAGATGAAGGCAAAGGATTTTGATGATCCCGTCTGCTGATGGCGCTAAACTCTTTCCCTTTTCCGACCAACACAACCGCTGTGTACAGCCACACGAGGTGATACTTGTATCCCCATTGATATTTTGATTTGTTTTTCATATTGTAGTTGCCTCGGAAGAGGGTAATATTGCTGGTTCTGCAACCTGCAAAACTTAGTTGACGCTCTTTGTTTTGCATTGCAATATTTTGGACAGTAGAATTCCTATACTTTTGCACTATTTGTCTTCAGTTCTTTTTGTAGTGTAATAAGTAGTAGTTTATGGATTTAGCCTCAAAAGGTTTCATGTTTAACAGTGAAGACCGCTTTTGCTATTTATGTTTTCTAACCCTAGGACTGTGTTTTTTTAAGAATGGAATGACTTTTTTATTATTAAACCACTTGGTATCCCGATACTTCTAGACCGTAGAATATTTGAATAATGAAAAAAATTCTTCCACAAGTACATTGGTACCAGTATTTCGCTTTGTGATTGAGGGGTTGAGCCTATTTAGTAAGGTTTGGCTTTTAGTTTCTTTTGCTATGCGTTTTCACAGTCGTCAGATCGGGTCCCTTTTTTTAGCCTTTTGGCTTGAAAAAATGTAGAGTTCCTTGGGGTTTCTTCGAGGGTGAAAATTTACCAGTTCTATAAGAGTTCAAGGGTAACTGGTTAGAGACTGGATTGAGTGGGGACTAAATAAAATTTGTCCCTAATTGGAGACTACACATGCAAATTAATATCACTATATATGCAAACCAATATCACGGTCACATGCAAATCAATCACTACATGCAAACCAATATCTCTTTAGTTTCTATGGATGGGGACTAGTCTAGTCTTCACCAAATCTGCCTCCGGTTAGATATGTTCTTAAAAATATTGATGTTCCGGCTCTATTTGTTTGGTCAAAAAATTTCTATGAAAAATGACTTACAAAATTTTGGGTTGTTTTCGAATTAGGTTAAACAATATTTTCCGTATTCTTTCTTATGTTTGAACCTGAATAAAACACTTGTCGGTAAAGAGGCCGATTTGGTTATATTGTATCTCCATTACAGAGAATTAAGTTTTAACATTGATGTATTCAAATGACTCAAAATTCAGACAATTAAATGATTGTGATTAGAGGCGAGCAAATGGTAATTAGAATTCGGTAAATTCGGTAAAATTTTGGTAATCGGTAATTCGGGATTGGTAAATCAGTATTCGATAATCAATTCGGTAGGAGATTTTTGAGAAATTTGGTAAATATCGGTATTCGGTAAATTTTGGTAAATACCGATATTTTACCGAATTTATCGAAATGGTAATTTACCAAATATATTAATAAATATATAAGCCAAATTATAGATAATTTATCAAAAAATTTCTTGGCCTCGTCAAAAAGTTGATGCTCTAAATAGACTTTATACTAATTAGATTTGATGGACTTTAATTTATTAGATTGAATTAAATTTGTATTTATTGAATCTATATTTAGATTTTTGGATTAAATATAATGATAAATTATAATTTTTCAAAAAATTTGGTAAATTTGGTAAATACCGAATTTACCAAAATTTAATTCGGTAAATACCGAATTTACCGAATACTATTCGGGATCGGGATCGGGATCGGTAGAACTTTTTCAGCATTTTGGTATTCGGTAAATTCGGTATTCGGTAATCGGGATCGGCAGATACCGAATGTACACCCCTAATTGTGATTGGGTATAGAGAATTATCGTTTTTTTCCTCGTTATGTTGTGGGATCTAGAATCGAGCATTTGTCCGCTCATTTTTTGATTTTTTTGGTTTGTACTACCTAGTCTTCGGCCAATTGGGTTGACAAAAATAAATACGAGTTCGGTAAGATTTTTGAAAGGTGGCAAAATTCTTGCAACAAGTATTTAATACTGGTACATTCCTAAACATTCGCACTCGAGACCTGATTAAATTAGTTTTGATTAAACTAGAACAACTCAATCGATTGGTAATCGATTGTGACTTTCCCAATTGTGTGAAAAAAACTAAGGTAGGAATAAAAAGAGAGGTAAAGCCAATTTTTTTCTTTTGAGAATTAGAGGTGAAGCCAATTTGGCATCTGGTTCCCGAGGGCATGTATGGGAGAACGATTCGAGTTGATGATGGAAAAGGAACGAGAGAAGGAAAGCGACTTTGTGTCCCATCCATTGATCCCATCGCAGAGAAATGTAATCGTGAAAATGTTACTCTCCGGCGGCATACATTCTCCATTAGAATCCAAATAATGTCACATGATTGTTTGTGGTAGAGCCTTTTTCTTCCACTGTTTTGTTCCAATTTTAGTTGAGATATAGTTTAAGTGCTACTTTTAGATATATGAAAATTCTTACAAATTTTTAAGGCCATCGTAGGTCAATCTTGTTGTATTATTATCTTTTTCTTTTACTATTCATAAGCACTTAAAATTTTCAAAATAATTGAAATACTTGTACATAGCGATAAAATAAGATAATAATATAGCAACAGCGGTCGCCTAAAAGGTTGTAAGAATTTTCATATTTATTCTATAAAAGAAATTTATATCTAATTTAAAATTTTAGAACATTTAACAGATAATTATTTACTTATATATTGGGATTAACCACTCTCAAACAAATACAAGTCCGAAGTCTATTACAGCAACGATGGATAATATTGGTTACGAATTAAAGGACCACCTACTCACAATTGGTACATCCACCAAAGAATTAGACAAGTCCACAAGTACATAGAAATGGAGTTTGAATAGGTGATTCGTGAGATTTTTGATTGGTCACCAAATTTCACGAAACTAATGCATTACTTAATAGGTAACTACTCAAAAAATCACCTACCTATCTAGTAGTATCTACCAATTAGACCAAGTCTAATTATATAACAGCTCACCGATGCACATTCTGATTCTCTTCCACTAGCTCAATCTCTTTCACTTACCACCGACACTCAAGTAGATAAAAAAAAAGAAGGAAAAAAAGGTGAAAAGAATGGATATGTTCTCGTGTGCTTCCCAAGCATCAACAGCCATATGCTTGAGCAACATGGATCAGCTCCATCAACCATCCTCCTCCTCCGACCCTTCTTGCTCCTCCGCGGCCAATCTCCTCGGCAGGCGGGCCATCGACCACCACAACCCCGTCATAAGAGGCCACAAGGACCCTCCCTAGTGCTCTCCTTGCATATATCAGGCCCCATCCATCATCCCCAATCCTCTATCCTACCAGCTCCTCCAAAAGACCAAGAGAAGCTCTTCCAAGAGCAAACCATCAAATGACATCAAAAGGCCAAAAAATTAGCACTTGGAAAACCCCGAAGAAAATTGGCAAGGAGGTTGATTCATCTACTAGCTTAGCTTACAAGCATGTAGTGAGCGCCAAGACATTGGCTTGTGACTACATCACTCTACCTGATTCCTCAAGATATCTTCTGGGTGACACAATCCTGTTGAGAGTGTCACTGCACTGCAAAGGCTGTCAAGGAAAAGTGAGGAAACTTTATCTATCCAAAATGTAAGGCATCCAATCAGAGACCAATTGAGCCAGATTTAGATGTTGCATTTTGAACAACTTGAGTTATTCATCCTTTGTCACAAATAGAACATTACTTTTTTTCGTTGAAACCACCTGGTGTCCCGACACCTACTGGATTGACTAATGAAAGTTCGAGCCGGGTAGAATTTTTGGATGCTGACAAAGTTGATGGCCAGAAACGTTCTTCTGGTCCAACCATCATCATTAAATCTGCCGAAGGTCAACTAGTAGCTCATTGTCAAGAGTTATACATCTCTCATATACAGATAGAAGATAATCTTACACTATAGCTTTGATTAAGAATGACAGATTTCAATATAGAAACTTATCCAAAATGAAAATCCGGAAGCAGTTAAGAGTGATCAACAAGACCCTCGTCCGAGTACGAGCACGTTAGCCATCTGCTAAATGAACACCATGCCAGGAGCCACTTCGTTGTCATGTCAAAGACTCAAAGGAGATCAACCATTGAAATCTCCCAAGTCGAATTAACAACAGAATGCCTTTCATGGATTTATAATACAGGGCCAAATGAATGAAAATGCAGATCCAGACCACAGAAACGCTAAGAAACAAGGCAGCACAACCAATAAATAATAGGGACATGACATTTGCTCGATTCTAAGCATACCAACTGCAACAAAGCAGATACATTCGAAGTCTTCAACCTCAGCATGCACTTGGAAAGGAAGACAATGGCTATAAAGACTTATAGACCAAACACCAGAAGAAACATGTGATGAACCACATTATAAGTATACTAGTTAATAACAACGGACACCAGATATAGAACAAGTGAACAACGAATTTACTTGCAACTAAATCTAGCGCAGAAAAGCCGTTCTTCCCATAAATTCAAATGACGCTACTCCTCAGAAGGGCTTAAAGAAACATAAGCGATCGTATTAACCAAAAATCACCCTCAACTCTCTTGTAAAGGCATTGGACACCTAACTCTAAACCAACCCATGGAGACAGCAATCCGTCCAACCAAATGGAAGGATACCACTGGAAACCCTAGTCTAAATTCTTCCACTATCCCAAGACCAAAGAAGAAGAAAACATCATCTACACAGACCAACTACCTCCATTCAACTCCTAGATTCGGCCGTCTCCCTCTCCACCTTCTCCGCCATGAACTTAGTGGCAAACATATTATCAAACAGATACTCCTTAAACGGATGGTTCCCCGGGACAAGCTTACGAAACTGATCGAACTTCCTCTCCGCCTCGTCCTTCTTCCTCATCACCGTGTAAATGATCCCCTGGCACAAGTACGGCCTGAAATCCGCGGGCTCCTCCTTGATCAACTCATCATAGAGGCGCAGCGCGTCAACGTATTTCTCCTCCATAACACTGACCTGTGCCACAAGAAGCTTGAAATCCCTAAGATCAGAGCCCCTGTTCTCCTTGCGGCACCTCTCCATTGCGCCCTTTATCCGCTTCACCACATCGTCCAAGGGGATCCCAGACTCCGCATTGGCCATGAGCAGCCCGTGGTAGGCCTCCACTCGGAGCGGGTCTTTCTCCACGACCCCCTCGAAGCACTTCCTTGCCGCCTCGGAGTCTCCGCTGAAGCTGTAAACCTGGCCCTTAAGCAGCCTCCACTCCATATCCTCGGGCTCCAGCTCGATCAGCCGGTCCAGTACCTCGACCGCGTCCAGAAGCTTCCCGGTCTTCAGCCGCGCCTCCATCATCTCCCTCAGAACCTCCACGTCCCCGGCCAGCCGCTCCTTGATCGCTCCCTCCTTCTCCCTCGAGCGCTGCGCCGGCTCTACCGTTGCAATTGGGGTCGCGATTGCGGGCTTCATCGCGAGGCCGCGGGAGAGGAAGACGGCGGCCGCGGCGGTTATCGTCACGCATGCGGTTTTTAGGATCGGGGAAATTAGGGATTTGGCGGAAGATGACGTGGACAGGGAGGAGGAGGAGGAGGAGGCGGCGGCTCTGGTGATTGAAGAGGAGAGCTTCATCAGCGGGGGAGATGGGGTCCGGAGGAAGATCGATGAGATCGGAATGGGACGAAATTGTTGACGGTTGGGATTCAGCGAGAGCTTAGAGATGGTGTCCATTTTTTTTTGGGGAATTTTTTTTAGAATTTGTGAGTGGGGAAGAAGCTAAAACCCTGGGTTTTGGGTGCTTAGCTTGTGCGTTGGGGGAACCGGAAGAAGAAAGGACGAATATGCCGGTTCAAAAAAGGAAGAGAATAATATGTCGCGTCTCAATACGACGACGGTTACGGCCGGCTGATGTCATGAAGTTGAGCGATCGAAGTGGGAAGTCAAAGAAGTTGGGTGACCGAATTGAAAAGTCAAGGAAGTTGGGTGACCGAAGTGGGAAGTCAAGGAAGTTTTTTTGACCGAAGTGTAAAGTCAAGAAGTTGGGTGACCGAAGTGAAACATCGAGGAGGTTGGGTAACCAAGATGAAAAGTCAATAAAGTTTGATGACCGAACTGCAAAGTCAAAGAAGCTGGGTGACCGAAGTGAAAAGTCGAGGAAACCAGCCAAACTCCCGAAACCAGGCGCAATGCCCTCCAGCTCCCAAGCTCGATAAGGCATCTGAGCCCGACCCTGCCAAAGCCCGACCCACAAGAGCCTACAAACACAGGCCTTATGCCCCATCCCCAAGCATCGGATTTGAGCCCCAGCAACCAAGCCCTAGCCCACGCCCAGAGATTTTGGTTTACAAATATAACAACGTCGTCCGGACGATTCTTGGCTTTAGCGGTGCCCAGCTTAGGGATGGCGATCAACAGGATTTCAGTAGGATCTATAGGACCCAGATCATTATCCTTGTTTGTGAAGGTCAACCCAAATCCTTATCTTTATCCTCTTTAAAAATATGGATCCGGGTAGAATTCGGGTCCTAAAATACCGGGCATGATCAGGGCGACCCGCAGATCCGTATTATTTAAAAATTAAATAATTTTACAGAAATTAAGCCATACTTGTTCGCGAAGCACTCTAAAAATGAGAATGCAATTTATTAGTTAGCTAAAATAAGTTAATATAAAAAAAATTCAAGTTTATATAAAAATTGAATGGTAGAATGTATTAGAAAGTTGGACACTTAGATTGATATTGTATAGGTTAAAGCTTCTTCATCATTCCTCCTTTGACAATTTGTTATTATTTCTTGGATATTTAAAGCATCACAGACAACAATAGTAGCCTAGTTAACGAGTGTTTCTTTTGGTTGAATATGTGTTCACTTTCTTTACCGATTATAATATATTGATATTTGATACTTCGGTATTTTTACCAATTAAGATGTAACTTTGATATTTTAATATTTTGGTACTTATACCAACTTCGTTGAATAAAATATACTTATAAAAAAATTCCAAATTGGATAGCTTATGATGAAAATTTGGTATTAACTTTAGTAATTAATATATTTATATATATTATTTTAATATTTTTTAAAAAATCCGGGTAAGATTATATAAGTTCCTATCCATGCACTTATCCTTTTTAAAAATTAGGATCCGGATCTAGACCCGATCAAAGTCAACGGGTCTTAGATCCTTCAGGTCTGGATTCCAAATAGACCCTTAGGATAAAGGTGAAATTGCTATCCCTAGGCCAGCTTCGCCTTATTTAGGGTTTTGTCCAAGCGGCATAATCCTGAATTCTCCATAGTACAAGTAGAAATATTGTAAATGTGGGTTACGATCTCTGGCTATTTCAACGTTTCACCACGAAAACATTATAAATGACTAAATGGACTTGGAAATTCATGGATTTTTGCTGTCTTTTACTGTTTACTAATACTACTCTTCCCTTCACAACTCATCTCCACTTTTACTGTTTACTAATACTACTCTTCCCTTCACAACTCATCTCCAAAGTAGTTTCTTCTATCGGGTCAAAACACCAAGGAAGGCTACAAAAGACAACAATAAAAAAGATAAAAGAAGAAGGGCAAATGAAGAGGATGTGCTCTGAAAGTAACTACTCTTCCATCTCATATATCAATAACATAAAGAACCAAACAAAGAGATGATCCAAGAGGAGGATCAACTCTGAACGGGAGATTGCTGCTAAAAATGAGCAACATGATGAGGTAGAGACCCTCGTATTTCACTATACAAACCAGTGATACAGCCATGCGAGTATACAGCGTCCGAAGCGCATTTTCCTTCTGGTCCGAGGGGCATGACTTAGTTTATGTGCATGCTTGTTTGTGTGTGTCAGCAATAGGACAATGTATCCAAACTATATGGAATAACCAAACCTTCTAGAATCTCTTGAGAAGAAGGGATGCCGTAACGCCTCCCTAGCCTTCATTCGCTGTTCAGGGTCATATCTTAGAAGACCCTGCAACAGATCAATCAGATCTCCGGCAGAATGGTCCACATGCTGCATTATCAGGTTCTGCGGGCAATAAATAAAAGATAATGTAATCTTGCAAGTTGAGAAGATAAATTACAAACAAGAATGTACATAGAAGTACTACTTCTAAATCAACATTTAGAAAGAAGCTAAGAATTACAGGCAGGCGAGGCAGCTTCCAAACGGCCCTCGTGCTTTCTCTTGAAGTAGCACCCTCAGGCCAATCCAATCGCACACCTCTCCTAAAGTATTTTTCAGCGCGATGGCTGCAAAAGAACCGAAGAGAGTTGCTTAAAATTTCAAACAAAGCAAATGTGTGGTTATGTTTATGTCATCTATCTTACTCAGCTCTGACAACCATGTGTTGAGGAAGTGGTCCAAGAACTCTTTCCATCATGGCCAGATGCTCCAAATTTTCATGCGTTTGGAAAAGAGCCTCACCCTATTCAGTAAATAAACAATTGGCATCACTCATCCATACAGCAGCACAATTTAAGGGTTGGAAAAGTGAAGCAACGACAGGTCCAAGCCTGATCCAAATGTCTAACGATCTATTGAGATAATTTCTACAGTGACTAGGGTACATCAATACTAAGAAAGAATGCCTTGATGAAATAAATCGATGATGATTTGCAGCTTCCAGACAATTTAAACTTGATTTTTTTCGGAAGTTATAGCAATAGTCAAATCAGGGGGGAATAATGTTATCAATTAAGGGAAGCATAAGCAAACGCACAAGAAGCCAGAATATACATACAGAGCATAATTCCACAAGTATGCAGCCAATACTCCATAAATCACAAGGGTAATTCCATCCAAGGCCTGCAAAGAATAGATGGCATGAGAATTGCGTACAAATACACATTGGATAGAAAGAAAACAGTGTATGCTTACCTAAAATGACTTCAGGAGCACGATAATGCCGTGTTGATACCACATAGCTGTGATCCTGATGTTCAAATGTTGTACTTCCAAAATCAATGAGCTTAATAGCACTAGACTTTGGAAGATTCTTAAAATAGGAAGCTTCCTTTCCAGGGCGTACAAGAAACTGCAACAGATATTAGAACATTTGATGTTCAAATGTTGTACTACCAACTCAACATGGTGAAAGTTTTGATGACTAGATAGAGAGAAATCAAATCAACTTTGTAACTCGAAAGACTCGAAAGCTGTAAAAGTGAGAAAAGTTTGAAATGGGAAGATTTCACCAAGCTATGCTTAAGTTTTGATGCTCTCCCTGTGACTAAGCAGAATCAACCCTTAGGGGAAAGTATTGAGATCATCCAAAAAATGTAAGGATGACACAAATACAATAAGAAAGCTTTCTCCACGTGTTACCTTATAATCTGGCACTTTGATAAATTCAGGGGAGACCAGCAGAATATTCTCAGGTTTCAGATCAGTGTGAATGAGACGCAAATCATGCATAACTGCAATGATACCAATCCAATGAGTGATATTGATCCAGAGAAAAACATAACCAACATAACTTCTTTAGCCCAAGGAGTCATTATTTGTATTTCAAGTAATTAGTCCCTGTATTTCAAGAAAAATGTAAAATATGGTAAAGAGCCCACACACATGCAACAGACTCCAAAAGTTGTCTGCCAAACTCCCGAACAAGATCAATGGGAAATGAACGGTAGCTGTTTTTCCGGAGAAAATCGTATAAGCTCGGGCCAAGCTTCTCAAATACCTGTTGAAATAATTTAAACTTATCTGTCTGTCTTTCAGCTCACAGAAAGCAAGCATGCAATTCACAAACACTATCAAAGAACATAAGCATGCAGAGGAATGCATGATCCAACTCGAATCAATAAAATTCGAAATGCCAATGAATACTTACGATACAAATATGATTACGATAGTCAAACCAATTCCGAATTTGCACACAACTGCAAAGAATCAAAGAACTTATAAAACTTCTACAATTAGTCAACATAACAAAAAATATCACTACGTGCTTACCGTTTTCCGCATGTATCATGTCTGGCAAGTCTCTGTAGGACATCAATTTCAATCATAGCAGCTTTACGATATTTGTGTATTGACCTAACAATTTTTATTGCCACGAGTTCTTTCTTCTCGTTATCAAGACATTCCAAAACTTGGCCAAAAGTTCCTGAAAGCAAACACAAAACTCATTCCAAGATCTTCTGAGCCTGAAGTAGTAGATGTCAAACATATGAAATGGCTCAAAATAACATGCTTTATCGAAGAAAATGAACCAAGTGACCGACCTTCTCCCATTTTGCTAAGAATTTTGTCTGCAAGATCCGATATGAAAAAGGAGAGCAACCCATGTCAGAAATGATGTGTATTCTAAATGAACTTCAGATATTCAATTGAAATGCCAAACCAAAAGTAGAAACAAAAATGAATGAACGAGCAGCTTGATCTCGTGCACTCTCATCGTGAACTCAACTAACAAGAACGACGAGTCAATATCTATCAAAAATCAATCAAAGAGCTGAGAAGAAGGGTCTAGAACAATATGGCTAATCAAACAAATCCTAGAATGCGAAGCATAATCAGCTCACAAAACAAACAACCAAACCCAACCCTTTCACCCCCCACCCCCTAACCCAACAACTAAGACAACAAGGCAATGTGCTCACATCGCGGGGTCAGATTATCTCCCATGGTGAAAACATAATGCCCGTCTTTATCGTCAGGCCTCCAAGGAGGCGAAACATGGCGCTGCAGAGCAGGACCTTGGACCTGAAATTGAACATCCTGGAAATACAAGCTCGTGGAAACAGGATAGACGTAATTAGCAACTCCTCCCCCACTCCCGACGATGTCCTGCCCGCAATATAACCCAGGCAGTGCCTACAATTACACACCAAGAACAATCACACATCGTTAGATTAACAAACAAACAAAAAAAAAAAAATAAACATTCGGAGAGGAAAAGTTTGGACCTTTGGAAGAGGAAGAGGAGGGGGAATATCCCAAGCCAACCGTGCCCTCTTCCTCGGCCGCTTGTCCATGACGCTCCGGTGATGGAACTCCGCGATCCGCTGCGTTTCCATCTCAATCCAATTGGGAGAAACTCATCGGGAAATCTGGAAACAAAGCGAATCTACAAGCTTGGGGGATCGAGAGACAGGAAAGATTCGAGCTTTTCCACGTCGGGACGGTGAAACGAAACCCTAATTTTGACGGGAGAGAAAATGGGGAAAGATTTTGATCCGATTGGATTTGGGATTTGGGAGACCGAGGAGGAAGAGGTTGGAAATCTAACTCCGGTTTAGGATTGGATTACTTAACCCTGGTTGGACCAGATATTCGTTTTATTATCTTAACCGCGGTTAACATGTGGGGCCCATAAGGCTTCTTTTCTATTTCGGTTTCCTTTTGACGCGCCCGATGCACATATTGGGCCCAAAGGCCCATATCTGAAAGCGGAGTTTTTAGAGCGGTGGAACCAATATTATTCGGGCTGGACTGGGCCATGCGTTCACATCTGTGCCCGATTGATCCGGTCATTAAACTCGTAAAAATTTCGGATTGTTGGACTTTGTTTGAGATTTTTTTCGTGATAGGATTATTATGTTTGCCGGTATCAAGTAGTTGGACATATTTTGTAAGTATGAAAAAATTTAACAATATTTTATCTTAAGGTTATGGATTGGTCAGTAGATTGAGTACGGAGTGAAGGGGTCATTCCGGAACGTTTGGATTGAATGACTGATAATGGCATGTTACGGTTTTAACAATGGCATGCTCCGGTTATAACACTGGCATGTCCAGTTATTGATAATGACCCGTGTGCTACGAAAATGACATGCCCAGTCATCGATAATGGCATGTTGGCGATCGCCTACCCCGTCACGGATTTTTTTATTTTTGTCCATGTGTTTTAACTTTTTTGCAAAAAAATCTCCCGTGTCTTTCATTCCAAACGGTTCGAAATAGGCCCATTTCAGACCCAATCCAAACCCTTCAATATATCAATGGAAAAATTTATAACCTTCGCATAATATTTACTTAAGTAATATATAATGTTAACTACTATTTGGGCTCTGACGTGCACAGTTTGTTTCCGCCTCAATTTTAGACAGTGAAATTATTCGTCACTAATTGGTCAAGTGGGTTGGGAAATGACAAATTATAATGGGATTTTGACTAATTATTTCCGACAAACGTATGCAAATTGCTCCTCATTATCATGCAATCCATATTTGCAGTAAAACGGGAAAAATAAAATGTAATCAGTCCAAAGTAGATATTTTGGGTTTCATAGTCTAATAGTAACACTCCTTTCAAATCTCAGTCATCTCAACTAATATTCTTTTCATAATGATACATTCTCAAATCAAGTCATGAATTAGAGTCGGAGAGCTTTCTGCTCTATTTCCTAACGCATAGTTAAACGCTTTTTTTATTTTGTATGAGACATTAAACTAATAATGTGCCTCTACCCTACAGAGATTTTAATTTCGGTCGGCAATACCCTCTTTGACTTTTGGGGGGTTTCTATTTTATTTGGGCCTCTTTTAAATCTATTTTAAATATCAGAATTAGTTAAGTGATAAGTGAATTAAATTTATTTAAAAAAAAATCCATTTTATATGTGCTAATACTTGTGATTGGTCGATCATCAAATACGAATTTTGTCTCGTGACACTAACATGAAAAGGAAGGCTTTCGCATCCAGGTCCTCCGTGGCGGCCCAATCGCAAATCTCAACATTATTATTTGTTTACGCATTAAAACCTAATCATCTTATTCATTCATATGCGAGGAGATATTCAATTATTTTAAGTTTTTTTTCCAATTATTTACCGAGTGACGTTGAATTGTGCTCGTTCCTCCGATCATATTTAATTAATTTCAATTTTAAAAACATGTACAGAAATTATTATACCAATTGGTCGTACACTAAGGCACATGATTATGACATTAGGAGAAAATTAAATGAAAGCATGATTCAACTTAGCTCTTGCATGATTCGTGCTGATCTCGCATATAATTATGGAAACTTCTTCAAACCATATAATTGATTGTAACAGGCAGACTGGGTGGTTTCCATTAATGTCTTGTTTATAAAATTACAAATTCGGATGATAAAAATAAGGGTAAATTACTTTCACGTCCCTGAACTTTGGTCACCCTCCCCCTAGGGTCCCTGAGTTTTGGAAAATGATTGTTCCGTCCCTAAGTTTTGATGATAATAGACTCCCGGGTCCCTGGAGCCAGAATATTACTTTTTCTTGGGTGAACTCCTACTTGAAATGACCAAAATACTCCTCCCGCTTAAAAATAAATTTTTTTTTCCTTTTTCCTTCCCCTCCTCCTTCTTCCTTCCCCTCATCTCCATCCTCCAACCTTTCACAACTCAAAACCAAAATTTTTTAGTGAGAATTAAAATTCGAAGAACCCTAATTCTAAAAATTTTAATTTTAATTAGAACACCCAACATAAAAATAACCCAGATCGAAAATCAAAAAACTCAGATCGAAAATTCCTTCTTTGTCTTCATCAAAAAATAATTGAAATCAGTCAATTAAATTCTTTAAGCTTCACCCCAAAATAAACCCAGAGAACATTTATAGGCAAATAGGAGAAATCCGTATCCCCAACGCCGTCAACGCCCCCGTCGTCGTCATCGAAGCCACCGCTCGACAGCTTCTCGTTGCCGTACTTGAGGTGGGGCAACCAAAGGCTCTTTCGGTACGTCAAAGTGGACTCCCCTCCTCCCTCTCCTTCTTCTCCTTCCTCTCCTCATCGTTGCAAAAACATTGGGACCAATGGTGGTGGGGCCTCTCCCTCGGACCCATCTCGGCTCGAGCTGCTCGCCGAAAGATAAGCACCCAACGACGCCGGTGCACCCAACAAACCCATAACCTTAACCCACGTTGTCCTCAACGGGCCCAACTACTAGATCGGTGTTGCCGTTTCCATTGCCGGGATTTTTATTCCTGTACATAGTTAGGGTTTTATGAGGGGGAAGAGGGCGGCGACGGGGAACAGCCAGTGTGCCACCCCCGTGTTCGGGAGCTCCTCACTGGCGGCCGCCTCCTTAGGGTTTTGGCCGGCCGGGAGGTGTAAACTCTTCACCAAAGGTGATAAATGCCTCGGTTTGCTTCTCACCTTCGCACCGATGAGCTCTCCATCGGAACCCCTAAGTCTGTGGGCGCATCGGGCGCCGGCACCGAACCCGATGGGTGTTGGTGTGAGAGTTGCTTCAATGAGGAGTTGAGGTCAGTTCATGATGTTGCAGTTCATTTCTGGGTTCCTTTTTTTCCTTGTTTGTTCTCTGTGATATTTGCTGTAGGCTTCGGTCTTTGCTTAAGTCTGGATTTTTGGGTTCCTTTTTTATGGATTAGTTTCTGTGTTGTTCAGCGATGTTTTAGTGTCTAGTTGTGTATGGGTTTCTCTCTCTTTTAGATGATGATGTGGTAATATTCCTAATCTGAACATCGAACCCTGATTATTAAAATTTTGATTCTCTATAATTAGTTTTGATTCTTTCTAATTAGTTTTGACTTTAGATTTATTTTTAAGTTTAAGTTTTAGTTTTAATTTTGATTTTGGTTGAAGGTGGGAGGAAGAAGAAGGTGAAGGAAAGAGGGTTTTTTATTTTATTTTAGTAGGAGGGCATTTTGGTCATTTCAAGTGGGAGTTCACCGGAGAAAATAAATATTCCGGCTCTAAGGACCCGAGAGTCTATTATCATCAAAACTTAGGGACGGGACAATCATTTCCAAAATCCAAGGACCCTATGGGGAGGATGACCAAAGTCCAGGGATGTGAGAGTAATTTGCCCTAAAAATAATGATTATATTAATAGTTGAAGTATATTCTTGGAGTTGAATATTGTCGGGTCTTTTGTAAAGAAAGATTCTTTCAATAATATATTTTTCATATTTCATTTGTAACACTTTTTCTGATAAGTTTTTTTATTTGTAACACTTAATTTTTTTTATAAATAGAATTGTATTGATTCTCAAAATAATCACCAAGGATGATTACAAGTGTACCATATGTATAACACATAATGTATTACATTTTTTAGTATCAGAATTAAACAATGATAAACGTTATCTAATACAATATCCCAAAAACTTCTCCACGATCTAGTTACACCAAAAATTCACCCCCAAAATTCCATTAAAACAGGGTCAAATCCTCGTGGAGGATCAAAGAATTGAGGTTGGCCTTTTTCATTTCCTCGAGCCAATTCCTTGGTCCATTTAAGGAAAGAAGATGTGTCATCTTCCCAAGTACACCCATTTGTAAGGCCAAATCCAAGCCATGATAGCACACTCCTCTTCTAATTATTTGTCTTGAACCACAGGACCGTCTGCCAAAGGTGGAGGAATTGGATCCGCGATTGGCCGAGTTGGAGGCTTTATTTTCACATTCCTCATCGGGATTATCTCTAGGACAGTTACCTTACACGTGAGTTTTCTTTGCCGGGAACTTGACCTCGTCGGAATCTATTAGATAGCATTTCCAAAGCAAGACGCACCTGCCATCTCAAGATGCCCCTCATCGAAGCAAGAAGCTGCGAGCCTTCTTCCAAATCGGCAAGGATCCTCGTCTCTGCTGCTGCCAAATCAATTTTGCACTGCATTTGAATAACTACCATCGGTAAAAAAAAAATATTACACGTACGTGCAAGTTGCATGCATGAAAAATATTTAAAGCCGACCGGCTGTATAATATCTGAATATTATATGTATAATTGAAGAAAATAATTCTGGTAGATCTGGAGCATACATTCCTCAACATGGTAGGGCCCATCCATCCAGCAATTGGAGAATCTGGACCACAATTTTGATTGACTTACGACTAATGAATGCTTGCAAGCGGATGGGTTTGCTGAGAATTCAACCAATCGTTGGAACCGTTGACTAATAATTAACGTAATTTTGGAAGTACTAATCAATAAAATAAGTTTAATTTTAGTCATGGCTGGCCTACGTTGATTGTAAGCAAAATATGTATCATTAACTGTACGAAAATATGTAAAAGAAATTTACTCTTTTATTATAAGAAAGAAACAATTCTCCATCGACCTTTGTATTATAGAAAAAGTTATTCCGGGGAGCTATCAATCATTAGGCGAATATCATGAAAAAAAATCTCAACAAATAACCATGAAAAAAATCTCACTGACCTCTACTATGTCAAACTGTATAGGATTAACGAGAAATTGTACGGGTGTGAAGCTTAATTCTCTTTTTTGGTGCCATTATATGGGACATTTGTCTACATAGACATCGAGTTATCTTCTAAAAAAAATTAGCGACAAAAAATTGTTATGAATTCAGCAACTTAGAGAATAATTCGCGCAAAGAACACGGACGCATGAGATAACGTGGTTTGGCCTAATGCCTACATCCACGAGGAGAAATGAGAACTTTTATTGATGAGTTTCCGAGCCACAAAGCCATACAAAAACTTAGACTAACATACCTTTATATATAGACAAATCTTTGGTGTACAAATAACCTATCTATGTCAGATTATGAGTCCAAAACCTAGTCAGAATAAGAATAGGAATAAGAAATAAGTCTTTCTTATTTCTCGCCATCCCAACAAAAACTTTTCACTCATTCCATGCTCTGGCACGCTAGGAAATGGCTGGTGTGGAATATGGCGTCTAAGGCTCTTTGAGGTCAGCGAGTGCGTCTGTACTTGACTTACAATCAAAGGGTCATTACGGCTGGAAGTGTTTGAATGCAAGGTTGACGGTTCTGCGAGATGTTGGACTGGCCCATTAGTCACCCATTATTGGGCAAAAATGGGTCCAAGCCCATTAGGCCCAAAAGCCATTGGGCTTTTGGGCCGACACGTGGACGACACGTGGCACACCACGTGGGGGACACGTGGCAATGCTAGTGACACGTGGCACGCCACGTGGCAAAGCTAGTTGATAACTTCGCCACGTGGATGACACGTGGCGCACATGTGTGAGCCGGATCTCCCTATAAAAGGGAGAAATCACTGGTGATTAAGATGTAACTTTTCCCATTCTGAGATATACACTTCAGAGAGATTTTTCAGTTTAGTCCCTGTAGTTCTCAGATTTTGCAAAGCAAGAAAACTCGTGGAAATCGTTTACGTATCCGATCCGTTTGTGATCGTAAACCACCAGTGACAATATCTTGTTATCCGATCCTGTTTAAAGCACGCTGCAACAAGTAAGTCTTGTTATTTATTAATGAATTTATTTCATTAATTATGAGGTAATTAACTCATAATTATTCGTTAATTATGGGCCCGAATTCCCTTCAATTGGTATCAGAGCCTGCTTATATATTGTTCTGGTTGTTAAATTATTTTTGAAATCAAGTTTAATTGTGTATATTTGGTTCAAAAATTGAGTTTAATTGTGATTTTTAATGAAAATTACAATCTGGTGTACTTTATTGCAATCAATTAAAACCAATGGAATTAAATTGAAATTTGTCCTAAAACGCAGGCAAAATTTGCGCACGCGCGAAACCATAAAGTACTAATCTGAAATTTGAACGCCGACGTGGCACCTGCGTATCATGGACTTCGGTGCTATTGTTGGAAACCTTCGGGACTAAATTGAAATTTTCCATTTCAATTCAATCCCGAGGAACCCTAATCGGGCGATTTGGGGGCGATTTTACCCCCAAATCGAATTCCGTCGATTTCGTCAGAAATCTGACGATTCCGACGCCAAAGATCGACGATAGTTGATTCTCTGGCGTGCCCTCGTCGTTCCGATACCAGTTTTGTGGAACGACGTCACCGTAATTGTTCGATCACAGCTCGGAACTTCGCCGGCGACCGAAAGAAAGAAGACAACGGCGAAGGAGCACGGCGGCACGACGGACCGTGCGACCGGTACGGTCGTGACCGGGAGGCCACGGCGAGTCGTACACGACCGGTGGCGGACGCTGACTCGCCGCCGTGAGCGCGCTGTCGTTGGAGGGCGATTTGTGGCGCTTTTTTCGTCTCGTCGTCGGGGAGAGAGAAAGTGAAGGTAAAAATATGCGAGGGGTAAAATCGTAATTTTACGATTTTTCTCTGAAATATTTATACCCCGGTTCGATTCAATTATAACCAGGCGATTTGGTCTGGTTCTTGGTTGAACCGAATTCAATTTTGGTCAACTTTGACTTAAGTCAAAATTGGGCAGAATTTTATTTTTGTTGGATTTAATTGGATAAATTATTGTTTATTCAATAAAAATTCATTAAAAAAATTATAAGTTAATTTTTAGTTAAGTTTTTAAGATTATTAGAATAATTTTAATGACTTAAATATATTTTGGAATAAGTTCTGAAATATATTGAACAAAATATACAATTACCTTTAAGAATCTAGAATTGAACAGATCCTTTGAATATGTGTTCATCGTTTGATTAAAAATTATGTATTTTTTGATCATTGGGTAAATATGCGTATTGACCCAAAAATTGACCTGCATATGTTGCAGATTAACGATGATGAAATATAAGACGGTTGTGTACCCGAACTTTTGTGCACGTGAAATACATGAAAGTATACTCATGTGTCGCATTTCGAGTCGACAACCTAAGGATGATATGTATGTTCTAATGAAACATATAGATTATGTTCATCAAATGATGCAGGATTGCGTCTGGGCAGGAGGATACGACCATGGAGAGGATTGGCCTTCCATGTTCTGTGATCTTTTGATCACACTCAGGATTAAGGAAAAAATAGAATTTTTCCTACAACCTGAGGATTGTTCACACAGAGATGCACTGGCAGGGTTAGTCCTTTATTTATAGAATAAAGGACTTCTTGAGGAAATGATCCCCAATCCTCCTATGGAACTACGTAGTGGACGTATGATACGTCGCTATTGTAGTCAGGGATACTTTTATAGTTTTCCCATTCCATGTGCGGTGTGGATTTTAGATTCCGCACCTATCCCAGTTGTGACTGTTTGAATCCTCTTGTGTCTATAAATAGATGCTTAATGTATTTTTGTATATCTTATTGAAAGTTTCCATATACATATGTTGTTTTTGGGAAACTCTTTTTATACTAGGTATTCATAGAAGCATTATATACATAGGTGTGTATTCAAAACTTCATGTATATCCTTGTATATATAAATAAAAGGCTTGTGAGCTTTTTATTTCTGTGATTATATAATATGTTTATTTAATTACACGTGTCAAATCCACTTGTATTTACTATCAAAGAACTTAGAATGATTAAAGTTTGAGATTAATTCTTGAAGGGTAAGGGGAAACACACCCGTGACCTACTTTAAATTCGAGATTAGTCAAGGACTTTATATCATTCGGAGTTATAACGTATAGTAAATTTGTGTCGTATTGCTTAGAATGACTCCTTAATATACTTTTTCTTATAATTCCAGTTAGTTATGTCGATTGCTTCAAAATCGATTGTCGCTGAGCTCGACAAGGAGTTGAAGCTTAATGGTGACAACTACGATATTTGGAGTATGAAAATACTATATGTGCTAGAAGAACAAGATGTTCTCGAGATGACATCTACAATATTAGTTGAACCTGAGTCAGGTACCACTGCACAGCATAAGCGTGATAGTGACGCTTTTAAAGCTTGGAAAAAGAAAAACTCTACAGCTCGTCTCATCTTGCTAAGTGCAATGATGGATGACATTACCAGGCAATTTCGTGTCTATGACAATACAAAGGACCTTTGGGATGCTCTGAAAGAAAGATTCGGGAGGCTATCAATCTCGAAGCTACGTGCTTTGACAATAAGATTTGATACTTATAAGAAACGCCCTGATCATTCTATGCAAAAGCATCTCAGGGAAATGTCAAACATGATTGGTGAGCTGGTTGAGGCTGGCCACATGCTAAGTAATGAGCAACAAATCCAGGCTGTCATTCGTTCCCTACCTGTGAGCTGGGAACACATGAAAATGACACTTACCCATGCCGATAATGTTACGACATTTGACGACATGGCCCGACACCTTGAGCTAGAAGAGAATCGTCTCCTAGCTATTAGAGTACACCCTGAAGCCCACATGACTCAGTCTAGTGGTACAGGGAGTAAGAGAATAAGAGGTAAAAAGGGCAAGGGTAAGAAAAATGGAAACAAGAGTAAGGCTGAAAATTCTGGAACTAGTGAGAAAAGTTCTGGAAGAAAGAAAAAAAGAAAGTTTAACATCAAGAAAGTCAGATGTTACAACTGTCAAAGAAAAGGTCATTTCGCTAAAGATTGCTTGGAAGAAAAGAAGGTACATCAAATTCACTCTCATGTGAGTAAATTATATGTATCTAGTACTGTTCTTCTATCTGAAACTCATCCTATGTGGGTGATTGATTCAGGAGCGACCGACCATGTAACAAAAGATCGTGAAGCTTTTGTTGATTTCTGACAGTTGCCGGTAGGAGCAAAATATATTTTTGTTGATAACAACACACGAGTGGATGTTAAGGGTATGGGTACATGTAAATTGAACCTACGTCAAGGACGTACCCTATTTCTACATGATGTGCTGTTTGCTCCAGAAATTTTTCGGAACTTAATTTCTGTTTCAACCTTGATGACTCTTGGCTTTCGATTGCTGTTTGAGAATAGTTCTGTACAGTTGTTTTTAGAACATGTTTTTTATGGATCTGGTTTTAAATCAGGTGATTTCTTAATTATGGATGTTGATCAGTTATCAAAATCTTGTTTTTCCTTAGTCACTAATGTTCAAGCATCTCGAGATGACGTTATTTTGTGGCATTCTAGATTGGGCCATATTGGTCAAGATCGCATGAATCGTCTAGCTAAGGCAGGACTATTAGGTAATTTAGATAAAGCTATTTTACCCACATGCGAACGATGTCTAGAAGAAAAATTGATAAGCAAATTATTTGGTAAAGGAACTAGAGCCACCTTTCCACTGCAGTTAATTCATTATGATGTTTGTGGTCCAATGAATGTGAGGGCTAGACATGGAGCGTATTACTTCATCACATTTATAGACGACTATAGTAAGTATGGTCTAGTCTATTTGATTTCTCACAAATCTGAAGCATTTAGTTGTTTCAAAATTTTTATGAATTTTGCGGAGAATCAACATGATCGAAAGATTAAGGCCTTACGAACAGATCATGGCCGTGAGTATCTTTCTGATGAATTTAATACTCTGTGCCAAGAAAAAGGAATTGAACATCAGTTGTCCATTCCTTATACACCTCAACAAAATGGGGTAGCAGAAAGAAGGAACAGAACCCTTCTTGACATGGTTAGATCTATGATGGCTGAGGCAAATTTGCCTATATCATTTTATGGAGACGCGCTCCTTACCGCCGCATATGTTCTCAACCGAGTCCCCTCTAAATCTGTCGCTACCACCCCTTACAAAATATAGACAGGTCAAAAACCCGATCTAAGCTACTTAAGACCGTGGGGGTGTGCGTCTTATGTCCATTCTACCTCTAGTTCTTTCGGTAAATTAGGACCGAGAGGTAGAAATAGTGTCTTTATATGATACTCTGATGTATCAAAGGGATACGTTTTCGTAGGTGAACTCAAAAATGGACAAGTGACAGAATTTGAATAACGAGATGTCACATTTTTGGAAAATATTTTTCCAAAATTGGGAGACGTAAGTAGTGATCTTACGTTATACGAAATTGATGAGGCAGAATCATCTGGATCGCTCCAACCGAGTGGGAGAATTATGGAGGAAAATCAAGTTTTTCCACCACAAATCGATCCGGTAGTTCACGATCCTAGTGTCAGTACATTTCCAAATTCCAGTGGGAGTACAGATTATCCCTTTAATGGGAGTACTATTCCTGGTTATGATGAATATATTAGAGATGTTTATCAAAATTGTGAACTTCGTAGAACCAAAAGAACAAACATTCCACGCAAACGATTTGAGGTTGAATGCGCTGCTAATGCTTTCTTGGCATCATTGAAAGATAACAATGGTCCAAGTGAGATTCTTTTGGCAATCCTACAAGATGAGAATGAACCCAAGAATGTTTCTGCTGCTCTATCATCTCCTGATAAAAATGAATGGATTAAAGCAATGGAAGAAGAGATGGCTTCAATGAAGAAAAACCATGTTTGGGAATTGGTTGATCTGCCTAGTGGACGTAGGGCAATTGGGAACAAGTGGGTTCTCAAGATTAAGCGTAAAGCAGATGGCTATATCGAAAGGTATAAAGCTCGCTTAGTTGCCCAAGGATTCAAACAATAGGAAGGAATAGACTATGAGGAAACTTTCGCACCTGTTGTGAGATTTACATCCATTAGGATAATTCTGGCTATAGTGGCAAATTTAGACCTTGAACTACATCAAATGGATGTTAAGACTGCTTTTCTCAATGGAGAATTGGATGAAGAAATCTATATGATTCAGCCAGAGGGCTACATCCAAAAAGGCTACGAACGTAAAGTTTGCAAATTGATGAGATCAATTTATGGCCTTAAACAGTCTTCTAGACAATGGTACATTCGCTTTCATAATACGATCATGTCACATGATTTTAAAATGATAGACGAAGATCATTGTGTCTATTTGAAATGTTCGGATAATAAGTTTATCATTATTACACTGTATGTAGATGACATACTGTTAGCTGGAAATGACAAGGGATATCTTAATGAACTCAAAGTTTGGTTTTCGTCCAACTTTGAAATGAAAGATATGGGTAAAGCTAATTACATTCTCGGAGTTAAGATTACGAGAAATCGCTCGAAAAGGCTATTATCTCTTTCACAAGAGACATATATCCATAAAGTAGTAGAGCAGTTTAATTGTAATAATAGTAATCCCAAGTTTGTCCCGATTGCCAAAGGCCATCATCTCAATAAAAAAATGTGTCCTATAACAGCTCAACAGAAAAGAGATATGATAAAAATCCCTTATGCTAATGCAGTTGGTTGTCTGATGTACGCAATGTTGTGTACAAGACCAGACATTTGCTATGCTGTCGGTATAGCTAGTAGATATCAGTCTAATCCAGGTCAAGCACATTGGAAAATAGTCAAGGGAATTATGAAATACTTGAATACGACTGCAGAATACTCACAAATTTATCAAAGTTAAGACCTGATATTGAGAGGTTACTCCGATGCTGATTGGGATGGTGATGTGGATGAGAATAAATCTACATCCGGATATATCTTCATGCTTGACGGAGGTGCTATATCATGGTGTAGCAAGAAACAAAAGTGTGTTTCTCTGTCAACTATGGAAGCTGAGTAAGTTGCTTCTGCCGCAGCAGTACAAGAAGCAGTATGGTTGAAGAGATTTCTAAACTATTTATCCCTAACCAACTCAAATGGACCAGTGAGCTTATTTTGCGATAATCAAGCGTCAATAACTTTTGCTAAGGATCCTAGATACCATAGCAGAGCAAAGCATATTGGCATTAAGTATCACTTTGTTAGGGATATGATTGTACATAAGGAGGTCAGCATAAAATATATGCCTACGCAAGATATGATAGCAGATCCTATGACTAAGGTTGTATCCAGAGATGTGTTCGAAAAATACGTCAGATCCCTAGGTTTGCGTAGACATTGATGTTTTTTGTACATGTTATAAGAAATCAGTTGTTCAATATAGCATGGTTGTTCTAATAATACGAATGTGTGAATATTTTTTTGGGAAACATTTACCTGAGCATGTGAGACAGAAAAGTAACCCACTCACACGGGTGTTTACCTCAGTGGGAGTCAATGATTTGATTCCTTGTTGAGATGAGGCAGTTTTATGAACATCATTACATCGAGTGCCTGTTCTAAAATTTTAATGCTATCTTGCTTAACTACAAGAGATGTTCTTATTAAAGTGCGAGATTTTTTATAATGCATGCATCAGTTGCTGCATTGGATTTATTTTGTAAATCCAAATGGTAAGGAATAAGTGGAACTTATCATTAATCTGTCTATATAGCCTAGAGCAGTTTTTAGTAAACTAAAGTCGTTGTTCAGTAAAACATCGAGACTGATGCTCTAGTATGATGTTTAATTATGAATTACATGCGCTCATTTTTTTTAAATGAATGAACATCATAGGACGTGGACTGTACCATGTTTGCTTTGTCGACCAATGGATGGGAAATCATTAACTGATTTCTGTTTCCCTTGTGTGAGACCAATTTCGAAAAATATATTTTTTCAATACTCTATCCTCATGATCCTTAACGTATTTTAAAAATATGATTCTGTGCTGCTAGCTTGGAAAGTCTATGAAAAGGTCATGATTCATTATTCGACCTGGCAAGACTGACTAGAAAAGCAGGCTTTATCATGATGGAAGAAATACTTATAAAGGAAAAGGTTCTTCATCGATCACATTCCTCAGTTTCGTTGTTCAATGGTGCGCACCTATTGTGTTGAAAGTAATACAATATTGAACACGATTAAATTATTTGAAATCACATATGCAAACATTAGAATATGAGATGAGACCTAGGATAAGGCATACCTTACGTAATGAGAATGTCGAGATGCTATCATTCAAGTAGCCCGTGTGTGTGCTCTTGAGTTTAGCTACGTGCACTCGATGTATGCTGGTCGCACGAAATTTTTGCTAAACATAATCTGAGACATTGTTGATTATGATCAATAATGTGTGAGTGGAAGATGTTGGACTGGCCCATTAGTCACCCATTATTGGGCAAAAATGGGTCCAAGCCCATCAGGCCCAAAAGCCATTGGGCTTTTGGGCCGACACGTGGACGACACGTGGCCTGACACGCGACCTGACACGCGACCGACACATGGCAAAGCTAGTGACACGTGGCACGCCACGTGGGCGACACGTGGCAATGCTAGTGACACGTGGCAATGCTAGTGGCACGTGGCGACACGTGGCAAAACTAGTTGATAGCTTCGCCACGTGGCGCACATGTGTGAGCCGGATCTCCCTATAAAAGGGAGAAATCACTGGTGATTAAGATGTAACTTTTCCCATTCTGAGATATACACTTCGGAGAGCTTTTTCAGTTTAGTCCCTGTAGTTCTCAGATTTTGCAAAGCAAGAAAACTCGTGGAAATCGTTTACGTATCCGATCCGTTTGTGATCGTAAACCACCAGTGACAATATCTTGTTATCCGATCCTGTTTAAAGCACGCTGCAACAAGTAAGTCTTGTTATTTATTAATGAATTTATTTCATTAATTATGAGATAATTAACTCATGATTATTCGTTAATTATGGGCCCGAATTCCCTTCACGAGATTTCAAGCTTCTTGGCATTCTGCAATCTCTATTGGAAAATTGTAAATTTGGGTGGGTTTGTAAGGGCGTGTTCGTACTCTTTCTCCTATACAAAATTTTCAAAGAATTTTACCTTGTCAGAATTTTTTTTTAAATATACAGCTATGAATACGACCGCATATGCTATTTCAATGTATACCCGCGGTGGGTTGTAAATATATATTTATACAATTCAATAAAATAAACTTACCCAAAAAATAACCATATATATGCAGTGAAAACATTAGTGTTTTTGTCAATAGATTAAACTTGGTTTAAATTGTTAATAATTTCAATTTTAAAAAGATCTTGAATTTGATATTTGACTCATATTTGTTTACTCGGAGCTGACACGACATTTTTAAGGCACTTGGCAAGGCGAAAATGAGAAGTTGTCTGCAGCAAGAACCATATAAGCATATGAATGTATCAATCTCACATTCCTCGAAATCTCGGGCCAATTCCATAATAGGAAACTTCTACCAATTACGTTGGTTTATCTTTGGAAAGTTGCGCATAGCTTATTGGTTACTTTAGGAAATCTAGCAATTACAGAAATCCAGCCTTAACCTCCATACAGGAAACCAATCATTTTCATATTTTAAGGTTGCAACTCCATAAATTTTTGTCACAATTCCGTACTAATCACGGTGAGACCTCAGTGGTACACGTACACCACTTAAATTTTTAAAAAACTTGGTAAAAGATAGCATTAACGATATTTGAACAAAGCACTTAGGAAGTGCCAGGTTCACATCTTTGACGAAATAATGCCGGCATGATTTTGCATTGTTTTGCTCTCATTGGCAGACTCTTTGGAAAATGACATTCAATGATTTTTTTTAATTAAAAAAATAGAATTGTATTAATCTTGGTTCTATGTACAAGTGACATTCATTGGTTTTGCTTGATCTTCCAACAAATCCCAATTTAGAATTCACCTCGTTCTACCAAGTATTTAGATCAGCTTTCACGAAAGTGACCAATTTAGCGATATCGAATTCGGACTCTAACAATATAATCGTGTTAAAATTTGATAATGAGAATTTTGTCACTATTCAAAATTATCTTGATTTAAACTTAATTAATCGGGAAAAAATAAGGACTTGATAAGAAATAAATAGGGAGGGGTTAAAAGGAAACCTGGATTTCTGCCATTCGAAGCCGGAAGATCTTATTTTTTTGGGTGTAAACCGGAAAGCCGGAAGATCTTATGGGATAAATATGAGACTGGTCCTTTTGGTTAGAATATATCCGTCGATTAAGCTTCTCACCGTATTAACTTGAGAATGGATTTAATCTTAAATGTAAAGTGAGTCAGGACCAACCTGGATAAAAGATGAGCCATTAGATTAATTTTTTTAATCATGTACAAGATCTGACAGCCAATATTGAACAAGGACAATTTAGTACTTTTTCATTCTTTCATTTAGTCCTTTTTTTGGGTTTTTTTCACCACTTTTTCGTTGATTATTTGGTCCGAAACAAATGACCCATATGCTGTTTCGACTTTGATTATTGCTGGATTGATCGATTTCATGTGGTTCTGATGATTTTGTATTTAAAGATTGAAACTTTATGTTGGTGTTTGGTTGTTTGTTTGAACTTAGTGCTTAAAATTCTAGCAAAAATTCATAGATGAATGATACCAATATTAAAGTAGAATGATACCAATATCCTAGAACGATGATACCAATATTCGAGAAGAATGAAACTAATACATTCAAATGGTATACATTTTCACTTATAATGGGATACCAATATTGGAGAAGATGAAAACCAATATCACAGTGGAATAAAACCAATATCATAGTAGAATGAAACCAATGTCACAGTAGAATGAAACCAATAACATAGAAGATGAAAACCAATATCATAGTAGAATGAAACCAATATTATAGCAGAATGAAACCAATAGCATAGAAGATGGAAACCAATATCCGAGAAAATGTAAACCAATATTCTCATACTCGTATTTCCATAAATTATATTATTTTACTGATATATTTTTTAATTATTTTAATTATTGTATTTTTAATATTGTCCCTATCCTTTTCAGTGGAATTACCCATGTCCCCACTAAATTTGAACCCCTTCTCCTTTCCGGCAAACTCATAATCGCTATCTAACCAGATCGGCACATGAGCAAAAAGTAAACAAAATGAGATAATCAAGAACGATACCGAAGTCTCATAATTACGGAAGACTTCTTCCAAATTTTCCATATAATTAATTGTAACATGCAGACTGGGTGCTTCCCATTAGTCACTTATTCATGAATTTACAAATTCGGTGAGGAAAAACAAAGATTCTATTAGTCGAAGTATATTTTTTGTAGTCAAGTATTGTCGTTTTGTAAACAGAGTGTAACACTTTTTTTTATAAATATTTTCATCAGTAACATTTAAATCTCAACAAATAACCATGAAAAAAATCCCACTGACCTCTGCTACGCCATATTCCAGTACGTGCAAGTGAAATAACCATATATATGCAGTGAAAACAAAAATGTTTTTGTCACACTCACAACTAATTTTTTTTATAAGTATATTTATTAGCTTTTGGTTTAAGGACATAAGGAAATTCATAATACAAATTTTTACAAGGTGTAATTACTGATGTAAAATTTACATTTAAAAGATACGTTTGTTACAATATTACATTAAGAATTGAACCTTAATTGTTGGTCCTCTCAAACTTCATGACCCTTTTTATCGTTGAATCGACAGTCACTTCATCTACTACTTTTTTATCATTTGATAAAATTTTAATAATTGAGATATAACAAATCAGAAGAGACAATCGTAAAATTTTCCGTATCTCCCACTAATTAACCAGGACAATCGTAGTGGATTAGGTTGTAGGCATGATTTACAAAATCTTCCAATCAAGTTATAATAGGCCACGTCTTACTTGTAACCCTTTCAAGGGCTCTTAACACGTTTTGAGAGTCATTTCGGGCTATCTTAAACATAATTAATTAGTAGTTAATGATATTTTACAGTAGTTTCAGGCATAATCAAGAAGTTTTGGTTCGCCCTATTTGGTATAATCCTTTGAGAATTCTGATTCGTGAAGAACATGGCTATTTTCCAAGATGACAAGAACAACCAGTAACTTCTTTCTAATGCTATTCTTCATCGAGCTCATTAATGGTTTCGGTAGTTAAACTCGATCTTGGACTTGGACTAACAAGACTTAATTCTGTTTTTAGAATCCTTAAGATGAGTTCAAGGATGCTTTCGGCCTCTCTGTTTTGGCCTTTTTTTTGTCTTTTTTTTTTTGGCGAAAAGAAACTTTATTACTCAAAGAAACGAAAAAGTTACAGGAAGGGAAAAAGAAAACAGGAGAGAAGTTAACACAAAGGCCGAATAGAAAACCGCAAAACAGCAAGCCTATCGCCATAAAGAAGAACTCGACCCTACAAACTTGAGGGATAGCGAGGCCGATGAAGGAAACAATGATCTAAAGCGATCAAACGCGGCGCATCAAAAGTCCACCTCATACTCCAGCCAACGTAGATCCTTACTGGCATAGGTAGTCCCAGCCTGCTTCCGCGCTTGAAAGCGAGTGTTCTTGGCAGGTGGTAAAGTTGATTCTTCCATGTCCGGCTGAGAATCCACCTCGTCCGCCCAATTGTTCTTCATCTTCTTCGTAATCGAACCCATGAACTTCAGCGAGTCCGGAAGATCATCGTTGTTAGAAAAAACAACAGCCCCATTGCCCTCTTGACCTGGGATAGGCATGGGATCTGTAGTAGGTAAAGCAGAGGCGCTGCCCAAAATAGATGTGGACGGTCCCGGTATTATTGGGGTTCCCTTGCCAAGGAAACCCGGTTTCAAACCTTTATGCTTGGAGCCCTTTGAACCGAATGAGCTAGTAGGTAAAATCCCGCCCGCTGCAACATATGCTGCCTTCCTAGCTTCAACTATTGCCAAATCCTCAGGAGACAGTGATGCCAATAACTCAGCCGAGGAAGGGCCATTCTTGCGCCCCTTTTTCTTGCCCGATGATGACCTAGGCTTAGAACCCGATGAGTCAGTCACATGTGAAGCTGGCGTCAACGGCTCTATTATAATCGGGCCTAAAGATACCTGACCTGTATCTTGGGAGGGCGAAACCTCCTCAATCATTACACCACAATCCCCCTCTAAGTTATTTGTACTTGGCATTGGAGACTGCTTAGGAACTTCATCAAGCACCATCAACTGGACCAAATCATTCTGACCTGTACTTAATGGAGAACATTTATCGCCCAGTAGAGTTTCACCCTCTTTGTCACCAGGTAGAGTTTCACCCTCTTCCCTCGCATCATCAGGGACCTGAAGTACCACCGAATCACCATCCTCTTGATCCTCCTCTTCGCGTACTACCTGTTGCACAAAATTTTCCAATACAGTAATAAGGGCAAGAGATGAGCACTCCTCAGCTTCAATGCTGGTTGGTGAACTAGGGGAGCACTCATTCTTTTGTTGCCACACCTGCTTCCCCACGGACCTCTTGGGACCCTCAACCCGTGGGTGCAGTTTTCGGCAAGAGTCTAAATCATGACCAATGATTTTGCAATGCTCGCAGAAAAGAGGCAAATTCTCGTACACCACATCAACTAAGACCGTGCCCTCCTCAAGCTTCAATACAACTTCTTTCCGACGAGGCTTGGACATGTCTAGTTCCACCAAAACCCGTACCAAAGCGCCATTAAACCTATTTAATGCAGTCAAGTCTGATCGAATGGGGTTACCAATGGCCGCAGCTAGTCCAAGTATGATATCATTAGCGACATGCTCCATGCTCAACCCCCCTAATGTAATCCATACCTTTGTAAGAGTCGAAGAAACCTTCGTGGGCTTAAAATAGGGTACCCATGGCTGCAAGTAAAGACATCCCTGAGGAAGTCTCCAATCAGAAGAGCTCCAGACCACGTCCTTATCTTGCTCCTTCTCAAACTGAAAACCAAAGTACCCTAGGCCAAGAGGAAGCAACTTCCACGCTTGCACAGACCAAACTTTGGAGATAGCAGCTTTCAAGTCAAATGTTGAGCAAGGTTTGGTGCCTCTCGGCATCACTAACCTTCCAATCAAAGCGCGCTTCCCAAAATTTGCACAAACTGATGATCTATCTGCATCCAATTCAACGACCATATGCTCGCCATCGAAGACTGGCTTAATATACGTACCTTCTTGGACCCGGTCAGATCGCGGGTGGAGTGCGGCTGCGTAGGACATCTTCTTCATGGCGTTCTCCGCTGGAGCCTTAGGAGTCGGTGTCACAGTAGTCTCCGCAACCCCATCTTTGCTCGCTTGTATATCTCCCGAAGGTGTAGGCCTCGCACCCTCCGCAGCCTGCCCCACACCCTCTGTCAACCCACGAGCCAGCGCCTGTGAAGGGTTACCGACTAATGGGGCAAGGGAGGTGTAGAACTGGTGAAGGAGAGGAAGGATGCTGTAACTCTTGGGGTTTTTTTAATATAAATCAATCTACTTCCAAAAAAAACTTTACAGTAGTTCAGATAATAAGATATTCTTGTATTTTTCTGTGGATGGAACAAATAACGTTGCAATAATAACCGACCATCGCTAGAAAGAGAAAAGGTAGTACTTATTTAATTGTGCAATAATTCAATGTACGAAAAAAGCTAAACCTGATTACTCTGGTTAAATATGCGGGGAACATGATTAGGGAACAATAGATGAAAAATTTTATGATGATCCTTCATTTAGTACAGTAAAACTTCTATAAAGTGATCCTCTATAAAGTAAAAAATTATCCTAAATTGATAAAAAAAATTATGGTATCAAGTTGGGACCAGTGTTAAAATATAATAACCCCTCTATCGTAATAACTAATACTTTTTAAAAAAATTTAGTGCTAAATCTTGGTCCCAATTTCTGTATAAAGTGATATTTTTGAATAAATACATATATTTGTACATATTTTACGATTTCAAAAAAATATTATAAGACATTAATTTGTACTAAATTTGCTTATTTGATAAATTTTACATCATCATTCATCTTCTCAATCGTCTTTGAATGGCCCTTATGATCGTCAACTTGTTGTAAGAAAATATCTCAATTGAGTGTATCACTTGAATAATATTATAAGTCAAATTTTAGGTAATTTGTATATACGTAAAATAAATTTTTGGTATTTACAGATTTACTGATTAAAAACTCAATTTCAATATTTTTGGAAGAAAAAAATGTAAGTCCAACAATATTACCTTATCTAATAACCTCTCTAAAGTGTTTTTTTTTTCGATCCCAACAATATCACTTTAGACGGATTCTGTATACAAAATTTATATAAGGTTATCGCTCGACAATTTTAAGGTGAGTATTACAATATTCATTTTATCTCTTTTATATTTTATTAAAAATCAATTATGAAGACAGTAAAATTATTTCTCATTTTTTGCGTATGGAATGCGACTGCGTTAGAGAACATTTGTTTGGGATGAACTTTACGCCAAATTCTCGAGCTAATCGTTTTATCCAGGATGACACTTAACCTATCCTGGGAGTTGGCACGTGTTCGGTGAAATTCAGGTTTACCGATTCTGATCTTAATTAATAGAATGCGCAAGATTATGTGAGGTCAGGGTTTCTTTACTCGTGAAAAGTCATGATTAAGGATTGTTTCATTAGTTAGTGTATCGACAGGTGTCAATTACAGCTCAAAAGTACTGACTTGAACCAATATTTTTTAAAACGGTTCGAAGACGACTCAGAATTCTTCTATTTTTAGACCAGATCGGATTTTTTTATTAAAGATATTTTATATTTAATATTAAAATATTTAATATCTTTTAATATTATTGTATAAATTATCATTTATAAGTACAAAATTATAATTTCATTACTTTTAATATAATTAAATTTAAAAAAAATCAAATTTTTTTTGTTAATTTGGTCTAGATTAGTCGTTCCAACCGTTCTCTAAATTTTTACACAAAAATGACTAGAATTGATATCGATCGTAATCTGACTAGCCAGAAGACAAATCTTAAAATAATAGATTAAACTTTGTTTAAATTATTAATAATTTCAATTTAAAAAAAATATTGAATTCGGTATTTGCAGCAAAGTGACTGATATTTGTTTACTCGGAGCTGGCACGACATTTTTAAGGCACTTGGCAAGGCGAATATGAGAAGTTGTCTGCAGCAAGAGCCATATAAGCATATGAATCTATCAAACATGCCTCAAAATCTCGGGCCAATTCCATAATAGGAAACTTCTACCAATTACGTTGGTTTATCTTTGGAAAGTTGCGCATAGCTTATTGGTCACTTTAGGAAATCTAGCGATTACAGAAATCGAGCCTTAACCTCCATACAGGAAACCAATCATTTTCATATTTTAAGGTTGCAACCCCATAAATTTTTATCACATTTCCGTACTAATCACGGTGAGACCTCAGTGGTACACGTACACCACTTAAATTTTAAAAAAACTTGGTAAAAAGATAGCATTAACGATATTTGAACAAAGCACTTGGGAAGTGCCAGGTACACATCTTTGACGAAATAAAGCCGGCATGATTTTGCAATGTTTTGCTTTCTCATTGGCAGACTCTTTGGAAAACGACATTCATTGGTTTTACGTGATCTTCCAACAAACCCCAATTTAGAATTCACCTAGTTCTACAAAGTATTTAGATCAGTTTTCACAAAATTGACCAATTTAGTGATATCGAATTTGGAATCAAACAATATAATCATGTTAAAATTTGATAATGAGAGTTTTGTCGGTGTTTAAAATTTTCTTGATTTGAACTTAATTAATCGGACAAAAAAATACGGACTTGATAAGAATTAAATAGGGAGGGGTCAAAAGGAAACCTGGATTTCTGCCATTGGAAGCCGGAAGATCTTATTTTTTTGTTGGAAACCCGGAAGATCTTGTGGGATAAAATATGAGACTGGTCCTTTTGGTCAAAGTATCAGTCATCCATCCTGTCGTCCAGTAGAAAAAGTGAGAGCCAAATACGCACTCGCAGCTGTGGATACACATCGCCATTTTTCTGCCTACCAGCACCCACCTGTTCAGTGTTTACTGCTGGATCGGTTGCGGATGAAAATAAATATTGGATTAATTGCTTTTTATTGACTTTCACATCCCGCGATCAATATACTACTTTTATCTGAATACTTACTAGATCGATAAATACAAATTTGACTGGGATAAAATTTTGAAAAGGTTGAGACATATGGGATCATTTTGCACACTATGTTAGATTGTTATGGTGTGGTCTCTCGACTATTACCGATTCTCTGGAAGAGTGAATGGGTTTTGGTTCAGGGTATTAAGAATGTGTGGTTCACAATATAGAGCGCCATACTTTGGAATTTTTGGATTACAAAGAACCGGATTATTTTTTAAGGCGAAGAGTGTAACCGAAAGTTTTTCAATTATGCTATTATTTGTTGTGTTTAAGAATGGCTTAGATGATCAAATTTAACCAAAGAATTCAGATCTGGGACATTTTTTTGTTCATAAAATGTCTATATAATAGAGGAGATTAGTCATGTAACTACGTAGATGTTCGAAACATCAAGACGATAAATTGTCTTAGTTTAATAAAATATTTGAAGTTTAAACCACCTGAAAGTAGACATGCTTAAATTTGGGAGTAAGAGGCTTGTCGAATGTTGTGGTTTGACTTTTTGATCCATTGAATGTACCCCAAAAATTACACATTGAAATAGTCTTTTAAATTTATATTCTTATCAACTATTCCCAACTATTTTTTTAAACTTCTATTACTTTTAAAAAGAATTTATAAATTATAGAAAATATAGAAAGAACATTTCTGAAAATATTTTTCTTTATATAGGTTACTATGATATTGTCTAGTAATACTTTTTCGTGGCGTCAATCAATATTTTATATAAATTATTTTAAATCTAAACAGTTTCAATTCTTGTTACGGTAAACTAATTTTGTTTCTCAAGTAATATATCACAATTTCAAGTAATGTTCGTTCAGAGCCCAATTTTTTTAAAGTAGATCCAAATCTCTTATTGCGTGAACACATTTGGTATGCATGATATACTTATTCGAGAGGTTCCGATTTGAGTGCTGACAAGGGCTCATTAACACAATCGCACAAAATGACAAATTTGTAATATCATAAATTATAGGGCAAATTACCCTCACGTCCTTGAGGTTTGGTCACCCTCCTCCTAGGGTCCCTGACTTTTAGAAAATGATTGTCCCGTCCCTAAGTTTTGATGATAATAGACTCTCAGGTCCCTGGCTGACGTCATCGGCTCTTTTTTTTATTTTTGGTCATAGAAATGACCAAAATACCCTTAACTTTTGACCAAGAACACCAAAAACCAAAAATTAATCCAAAAATAAGATCAAACTAACCAAAATCAAGAACACAACCAAAAACATC
This sequence comes from Hypericum androsaemum, assembly GCA_963995505.1. NCBI lineage: Eukaryota > Viridiplantae > Streptophyta > Magnoliopsida > Malpighiales > Hypericaceae > Hypericum > Hypericum androsaemum. The sequence goes on from OZ023195.1 coordinate 13,301,673, forward strand.
AAAAACAACAACAAAAATATCCAATTAACATCTCACTCAATAACATCCCAATTAAAAATTAAGAACACCCAATAAAACAAACAAGAACCCAGAAATTAAGAAGCTAGAAATCCTGTTTCGAATTCAAAACACCGTCTCGAATTCAAAACACCGTCATAGAATGCAGCCGTCTGGGGCCCACACCATTGGCATCAACTATGGCCAACAACCTCGCAAAGCCATCCGACGTCGTCCTACTCGTCAAGTCCAACATGTCCTTCAACCTCGGCCACGATAACGAGTTCCTCTCTCAGATCCAAGACCCGACCCATGCCCGAGCAGAGGGTTCGTGGGGTTCGCTTCTCAAGGGGAAACCAAAACTGGCCTCTCAACAAGTTCCTCTCCCAGATCGAGGTACCTTTAGGGCTTGACTGGTTGCTCCTCCTAGTTGGGTCAATTGGAGCGGCTAGGACTTGATTGGGAGGGGACGGGCCACCGAGGTAGAAGATTGAGAAGGCTAGGGAGAGAGAGGGGAGAGAGAGGGTTAAAATGAGGAGTGGGTTGTTGAATTGGATTTGGCTTGCGTTGGTGGTACCCAATTGTTCTTGGTTTTTTTTAAGTTCTCGGTGTTTTTGTCAAAGTTTCAATCTGATTTTTTTTGTCAATGTTTCAATTTGAGTTTGGTTAAAGTTATGATTGGGTGTTATTTCCGGCGAGAGCGGAAAGGATTTCTGGATTTTTAACGAATCCCAAAAACGGGATTTCTAGGTTCTTAATTTCTGGGTTCTTGTTTGTTTTATTGGGTGTTCTTAATTTTTAATTGGGATGTTATTGAGTGAGATGTTAATTGGATATTTTTGTTGTTGTTCATGATATTCTTGGTTGTGTTCTTGATTTTGGTTAGTTTGATCTTATTTTTGGGTTGATTTTTGGTTTTTGGTGTTCTTGGTCAAAGGTTAAGGGTATTTTGGTCATTTCTATGAAAAAAATGAAAAAAAGAGCCGATGACGTCAGCCAGGGACCTGAGAGTCTATTATCATCAAAACTTAGGGACGGGACAATCATTTTCCAAAAGCCAGGGACCCTAAGGAGAGGGTGACCAAACCTCAGGGACGTGAAAATAATTTACCCTAAATTATATATATAGATATTTTGAAAAATACGAAATTATATTGCATTTAGTAACTCTATTTGAGCAATTAACCAATCCACTTTCCATTTTAAAGCAACAACGTGTCACACATCTCCGGCGCTTATAAATGCTCCGCCCCCCATTTCTGCTTTTGCGAAGTAAAGCCGACAACCCTCCGTCCCCTCCTCGACCCTTCTAACACACACAAAAGAAGAAAACACAACACGCAAACATAAGCTCCCTTGCAAGAGAGAGAGAAGACAACAAATCCCATCTCCTACACTTGTGTAATTAGTCCCTTAAACCCATCTATAGATGTTTCTTTGACCATTTTTGGGTAAGTTTACTGTATTTATATTCAACATTATAGAACTTTATTTAGAGAGAGAGGCCTCTTTTTCGTTTTTCCTTTCCAAGTCCTCTTATTTTCCAGCATGGGAAATTGAGATTTGATCTCCCCGGAAAAGATAGAAGAGTTTTTTTTTTTCACTCTGACCATTTTCCCCTTCCTCCCTGCAAAGGCTTAATTAAGATTTCCTCATTCTACTAATAAATTATCCCCAAAACTAATCACTCGACGTCCGCTCACTTGTCTCCACTTGCCCAGCAACTTAGGTGGGTCTTTAATAATAATCAGTCCCTAACTTCCCCAAGTCAAATATCTCAATTTTGTTAAACAAGTCACCAGATTCTTCCCTAAAAATACTGCAACTTGTAGTCTTTTTTATTACAAGTAAACCGGAGCCACTGGTTCCAAAAAAGATCTTCATTATATAAACTCTAGCTATAGAGTCACCTCCAAGTATTCAACACCTGGTTTATCCAATACCCAATACCAATCCAAAGGCCAGCTAGTTTTTTTTTCCTCCTTTTGTCTTCAAATGTTAGCTATTCCCTTGCAACGGAAGCGTAAACATGAACGTTTAAAACGTCCATGAAAGATTGTAAAAACGAGGACACATGATATATACATAGATCTGTTAGTAGAGGTTGTTGCTGTTGGTCGCTCTTGACCTCTCTCTTATCCTCTCCCCAGTGGCCAGAGATAACAAAGGTGGACGGCGATTATGAGAACCGAGATGAAGATTTCCAAGGTAACAAAAATTTTACAACAAATTGTTGATTTTTTTTCTTTTTTAGATGCATAATGATTTGAATCCCAGTTTCTCACTTTTTTTTTCGTATTTTTTATTTAATAAGCCTGTATGGCACAAGATGATGGCGAGAAAATGGCTCACTACAAGGATCGGGGATGACAAGTTTCACTCTGGTTGCTCTGACTACTCCATTAAAGGTAAACAATTAGTTTCCCGCTCTTTCTTGGTTCTAACTTAACAAAAATTTAATATTTCGAAATTTACTTTTTTTAAGAGGCAGTCTTCAAAATTTACTGAATTAATTGGTTTAACGAATGTTTGTCAGCCAAAAAATTGGGTTTTACGTATTGAAGGTACTTTTCTGTTGTGAACACAGGAAATACTGATTTAAGAAAGAAGAGTTGCTCAGACCAGGGCTACTCCGTTGTAGTACCCGAGGATTTTTCAGGTACTTCAATTAATTTTTTTCTCTGTATTTTACTATTTTAGCCTGTTTATTTAATTTTCCTTGTTGACAACTACAGTTAAAGTCCCGATCTTGTTTCAAATCATAGTACATACTTTTAGTCTTCTGTGAGCCGTCAGATCAGTGACTTTAAAATGTTATTGATTGGACTCGCTGGATTTAACGTTAACTGGAAACAGGAAATGACCTTTCTGGTTGGGGCACGTTCTTCTTTGGTTGGTTTTGGGAATTTTATGCCACGTGGACGGCCAATGTATAAATTATTAACGAAAAATAAAAGCTGATAAGAACATGATAATTATTGGGAGTCAACTACTAATATCAAGGAAAAATTTTACTATGATTCATAGTATATAGCTAGTATTTTATTTTTTCGAATAATGATGAATCCTATTTCGTTCGTTTTTCTCTTATTCCATTGAAATTTAATAATTTAAATATTACCACGTAAAGATCACCATAAATGACACATCGAAAATTAAATCCGCATTTATATGAAGTCAAAACGAAAAAACGTGAATTCTTGTAGCTAGTTGGAACTTGTTAGGAATTCAGTAACTAGAGAACAAACTGCGCAAAGAACATGGACGCAAGAAATAATGTGGTTCGGCCTAATGCCTACATCCACGAAGAGAAATGATAACTTTTATTGATGAATTTCCAAGCCACAAAGCCATACAAAAAACCTAGGGTAATATGTCTTTATATAGATACAAACCCTTCGTATACAACTAACCTATCTAGGTCAGATTAGGAGTCCAAAACCTAGTCAGAATAGGAATATGAAATAAATCTTTCATATTTCTCGTCATCCCAACAATCTCCACCTTGGCGAGAAATCATCTCGTGGAAGAACCATGAAGCTTCACCCGAACTTCAACAAACTCCACCTTGACAAAACACCGCCCCATGAAGAACCATGAGATCTTGCAAAACCAATCCGACTCCATCTCGGACCATAGATAACTGCATCAATAAGACCATCTCAACTTTCTCTTCACCTTTTGTTCAATCACTTGGAGCCAGCCCCCAAACTCGAGCTTCTGAGCTTGCTTGGCCTATTTTCTCCAATCTCCATTGAACCCCAACTAGCAAGTCCACCTGCTGAAGCAACCTTGCGATCAATAGACACGCCCTCTATTTTTCGGTCAGCCCCATGCTCTGCAAGCTCAAACTGTTTTTCCGCTGGACCTTCTTGTCTCAAACCAATGCTACATGTCATAACATACAAAAGACAACCTTTTGTTCTACCAAGTAGAACCCTCGACATGCCTCGAACTCCATCATTCGGCCTTGAGTGAGATACCCGATCCACGCGTGGTGTTAGCAACGGCTTCGTATTCCCCATACAAAACCTGCCCAACACCTTTGACGTGCACTTCCCTTTAGACAACCATAGCGGGGTCCAGCTAACAATGCTTCTCCGAGATAACCATGGCTCCTTGCCAACCATGGCTCCTTGCCAACCATGCCTCCACGAAACAACCATAGCTCGCTATCCATGTCTCCGCGAATCCCAACTCTACTCAAATCATGCATGTCAAGCCTTTGCTCCCTCATACAAACCAACCTCATATGACCTGAGCTTTTGCCAACTCCTTCAGACCCATTGATGTGACTCCATCTACAATAATCTGCCTCACTAACTTGTAGGTATTTTCTTTCACCCTTTATCCCTACCATCGCATCCTTCTCTACCTTCATTAGCATACCTTTATAACTATCACTGTTATAATCCAAGGTTCCTAATGAAAAGAGATTACCAGGATGCATTGGACTTGATAAGACAGAAAGCTAGTCACCATCCGACCCGTCTGAATATGTGACCATGGTTGTGGATGCCAATCCCTCCTTGTTGTCTTGATCCCTAGTTCATCCTGGATAGTCCCCTTCATGTGCCCTTCTCCGCACTTGAAACCACATCCATTGAACTTCTTTGACTCCGACCCGGATCCTTTTTCACAACCCAGCTGATGGCTCCTCATCATCCGCCAAGCACAAGCGAATCTTCGCTACTGCCTTAGCCTCCAACTCTTCCCACTCTTGCTCCTCCATCTTCTCGGACTTCTTCTCCGAGAGCGCGATAACCATCCCTTGCTGCACGAGGAGATCCCCGACACGCCTTTGCCATAACCCGAAATTCAATGAACCATTGAACTTCACAAGAGCAAACTTCGCGCCGTGATTCGACATCCTCCAACCTTAGCTCTTGATACCACTTGTTAGGAATTCAGCAAATAGGGAACAAGCTGCGCAAAGAATATGGACGCAAGAGATAACGTGGTTCGGCCTAATGCTTACATCCACGGAGAGAAAGGATAATTTTTATTGATGGGTTTCCAAGCCACAAAGCCATACAAAAAATTTAGGGTAACATGTCTTTATATAGATACAAACTCTTGGTGTACAAGTAACCTATTTAGGTCAGATTAGGAGTACAAAACCTAGTCAGAATAGGAATAGGAAATAAATCTTTCCTATTTCTCGCCATCCCAACAGAACTTATGCTTTGTGCTGTTGGAAATACGTAACAGAGAGCTAACAAGTTAGCTATATATATTAAATTTCTGCAGAAGAATGCTTAATGGAAGCGGCAGAGGGGATGAAGCAGTCGAGAAATATTGAACCGGAGACCCAGCAACCTGTCGCCGACACTTCGAATCTAAGGCAAGTTCGTCCAACTTACGTAACAGAATTGACTTTTTGTAATTTTCTGTGAATATCGCATGAAAAGACACGTATTGGACTTTTGTTAAGCTTGTTGAAAAATGGAGTGCAAGTGGTTGATTAGCTTAACTATCGTTATATCAAAGACCCTATGTATCCGGATTAATTGTCAACGCCAACCTAGCAAATCTTTTAGGGTTATATAATCTTTTTAATGACCATATATTTATTATACGGACTAATTCATGTTATTATTGGGGTTTTTTCAGTATGTTCGTGGGGACGTGGAACGTCGGAGGCAAGGCCCCTCACGACGGTCTCAACCTTAAAGACTGGATATCGTCGCCTGATCCCGCCGATATCTATGTTCTTGGGTACGTCCTATAGCTTCCATGTCTTAGTTATATTATAATATGTTTGTTTTATAAAACAAAATCGTTCGAAAAGATCATTGTTAGTATTTTAAATAAAGTAAATAAAAATAATTTCATGTAGAATTAATCTCAACTTTTTATCATATCAAAATTTCAATATTTAAAAAATTTCTCACCGTACATTAACATTTTTTTTATACTAAACAATTCATTTGAACGAACGAAACACTTCAAAAATCGACGTAGGATACTCGTAATATGTATTTACGCATATGTAACGATTTTGTAGGTTTCAAGAAATAGTCCCTTTGAACGCCGGAAACGTGCTGGGGCCGGAGGACAACGGTCCGGCTGACAAGTGGGTGTCTCTAATCGGAGAAGCCTTAAACGGTAACAGCTCCGGTGACCCTCGAGTGACGAGGACCTCCTCCTCAGATGTATCTGACTTGCTGTCCATAGAAGGCGAGCTTGGCGATGAGGAGTCGGAGAAATTGCAGAGGATCAACGGGGAAGAAGTTTCCAGTCCCACCTGTACTTCCGGCGGCCAAACCCGCCGGCGGTATTGCCTGGCGGCGAGTAAGCAAATGGTCGGCGTCTTTTTGTGCGTGTGGGTCCGAGCCGACTTGCGCAAGCATATCAGCAGCTTAAAGATCTCCTGTGTTGGCTGTGGCATCATGGGTTACCTTGGCAATAAGGCAAGTCACTCTTAATTAGAAGGATCTCCTGATATTCCGACACCAAATAGATATACGCACTAATATAGATATACGCACTAATAAATTGACTAATATAGATTAGTCAATTTATTATTATATTAAATATCAAGTAGTTTGGACAAAAAAACGATGATCAAATTAGATAGATCATTTGTCAAATTACTCACATTTTTTCTTGATTTATTGGTACGTGTAGGGTTCAATTTCAATCAGTATGATGTTGCATCAAACGAGTTTTTGTTTTGTGGGCACCCACTTGGCATCCGGCGAGAAAGAGGGCGATGAAATTAGGAGGAACTCAGATGTTGCCGAAATATTGAAGAGAACAAGATTTTCATATTCAATTAGAGATTGCGGGCAAAAGTTGCTTCCTCCTGAAAATATATTGGATCACGAGTAAGTTGAATTTTAATTAAGATACGTAATTCTGTGCTATTTTAGTTGTTTTTCTCTGACCCTTTAATTATTTTATATTTTCAGCAAGATTATTTGGTTGGGAGACTTGAATTACCGGCTTAAAGCCGCTGATTTGGGATACACTCACCGGCTGTTAAAGAAGAATGACTGGGATTCCCTCTTGGAGAAGGATCAGGTGAAACTTCCATCTGATTTCAGCTTTGAGTCAACAACCATCTAAATAGTTAGTTCGAATCTGATGAATTATTTGCAAGTTTGCAAAAATTCGTAAACTTATTGTCCTTATATCTTGGATTAAATATGAAGATTTTAACATAAAATTATAACAGATTGATCACTTGTTTATTATTATCATATTACAATTTTGTGTCGTGTCTCGGTCTGATAGACTTGGTTGAGTTTATATAAGGAGATTTCAACAGAAATACCAAATTATATATTTCGTCAACTTTTTTGTATCTGAAATTTGTATTCGTTGTGTTTTTTGGTATTTAATTTTGGCAGCTAAGAATAGAGCAAAGAGCTGGTAGGGTGTTCAAAGGATGGGAAGAAGGAAGAGTATGCTTTGCTCCAACTTACAAGTACCTTGCCGATTCCGACCAATACGTTGCCGAGAACTCCGATTCCAAATCCAAAGAGAAACGACGAATACCTGCATGGTAGGCCTTTTTATTTCGGTTATATTGATTTTCCGGAGGTCAACCCATTTGTGTTTTTTATATCGTTTCACCAGGTCGACAAATACATACCTCATACTATTTTATTAAATCGATTAATTCAAATTCGGGAAAAATATACGTTCTCAAGCTAACAATTAGTACTAATTAAGATAGCAAGTGGATCGGATGTAGCATCCTTGATTATTGTCTTGGTGTTAGGTATACGATGGGTTAGTCGTCGGGAATTTTACGGTAGTCACGATATCTACGATATTTTGATCAATTAATGGGTTTTTAAAATTCTTTAATTTTATTTTCTTTAGGATTTTTGTTGGAGTGGATGCACTAGATACAAATAGTCTCACCGTCCATCTTCCCCATAGCGTGAATCCAATTAAAAATAGATAATTGGTGCCAGTAGTCAACATTGTTAACTCATCATCTGCGTCACATAAACCAGGACAGTTATTTTATCTTCAAATTTATTATAGTAATGATTATCTTAATCTTGTGGATATAAATTTTATAAACGATCGATTATAGATATTAACATTGATACCCTAAAAGAAGATTGATATTTGTATTACTTCCGCTACCCTAACAATTTCAATATAAATTTTGCAGGTGCGACCGTATACTATGGAGAGGGGAAGGTCTGAAACAAATGTATTACGTGAGAGGAGAGTCCAGATTTTCAGACCACAGGCCAGTTTACTCTCTGTTCTCGGTTCGAGTCAACCCAGCCAACATCAACAGACGACCGAACGATAAGATTGATCTTCGACCCAACTGCACAAGGAGGTCGTCCAGGAATTTAGTTCTCCAATCCGCTTGCGTCAAGGCCAAGGTACAAGCCGAGGAGCTTCTGGACGGATAAAATTAAACGATGAAGATAACGGCAAACCCTATATAAAAATCAAGAGAAACAATATGATGCCAAACGACATTCGTCGAATAGCAAGACATATGAAATGAATTGATCAAAGTTCACAACGTAATTTAATTTTTAACGGCACGGGAAGGCGTGTTTGGTGGCGGATTCTATAGAAGGCTGGCTCTTATTTTATGGACGGATTAACTAATTTTGGAGTATGTTAGTTAGAAGCTACTAAATGTTAATATTAATTTTGGTGGCGCATTTCACGGTATGTGATTTTGGAGCAAATGACAACTAAATATAGAGGTCTATATATTTTTTAAAGATGGCCGGCTATTTGTTGTCAGATATTGATATAATGCAACTGGTTTATAGATAGGCTAAAGTATAACCCACTACTTTTTATTTCAAATTTTTTAACCAAGTGATATATGTTTTATGTGACTTTCAATCAAGTTTCACTCGTCAGTTGTAGTCACTTAATCAATCTTCGTGTTATAATACATTATTAATTTTATATGTATGTTATGCTACATTACTAATTTATTTGCATGGCATATAACTTACTAATTTCAAACAAAAAAAAGGAATAGCATGGACAACGTCCAAATTCGAAACGAATAATATTCAGCCTGAATAAAATTAATGATGTAACTAAGCTTGATTATGGATACTAAAATGGGGAAATTACCCTTAAGTACTTGGTGTTTAACGAAATACTTCTTTTAGTTTTTACTGTTTTCAATAACCTTTCTGGGTCTTCTTAGTTTGAAATAATGCATATCTCAGGTTTCGGCGGACCTACTACTGACCTCAGCGATCAAACATAAACTTTTAATGACCTTTATGTCCTTTAAAAAAATTAACAAAAAAAAGAAAAAACAAACCTCTCCGTCGTCAACCTTGAGACATCAATCAATTATTTTCATCCACATCCAAACCTAATCGTCTTCAACTTGAAAGCCAATCGGTTCAATTGAAAGTGGATCGGGATTGAGCGGCGGTTGGTTTCCTTGGACCTCAATCGACTGCGCGAGAAAATCAGTCCTCTTCTTCAATTAAAGTCTCCTCCTCCATCGTCGACACGGACGGCGACGGCGAACCTGTTCCATGAACGCGAACAGCGTCAACGCCGACCCGCCTTAATTAAAACCCTAATCAAACGATGGTTAATTTTTAAGCTTCAAACGATGGTTAATTTTTAAGCTTCAAACAACCGCCTCCGTTCCCTTCTCTCCCTAAGTCGGAATCTTCCTTCTATTTTTTACTCTCCGTTTGCGAAATTCGCGATTGATTTATTTTCGGTTTTGATTTTTTTGTTTAATTAAGTGGGCGGGATGGCGGGGGAGAAGAATCGAAGAGGATGAAAGACAACGAAGACGAGAAGAAGGGCCCACCCGCCATGGGGAGCGGGGGATGAACCTGGCCGGTTACGTAAACAACCTCTTCCGTTGTTGTTGTTATTGCCGTTGATTATCGTTTGCGAGTTGGCGTCGCCGAGGCCGGTGAGGAAAGGGACGTTGTTATTGTTGAGCATCCCGTTGTTTGTTGCGTTCACGGCGCCAAATTTTGACGAGCGTGTCGAGGTCCCTCAAAATAAACCGATATTCACGGCTCACTAATTAGTAGCAAGAAAGTGGAAATACCGAGTCGGATCCAAGGAGGGTCGAATACTCAATTAATCTAACTAATAACACAAAAGTAAAAAGAGGAGTTTTGTGGGATTCAAAGTTGTACGAAATCAACGAACACAAAAGAAAGTAGAAGTAGTGAAATCAATAAGAGAAAAGCGGCAGATTCGAGATCGGAGTAGCACGACAGGTTGGTTAATTGGATCACAAAAGATAATCTAGCACATGTAGCAAGTAGGTGTAAATCTCCCGCAACCGCAAAGAGACCACAAACATCCAATAATCAACTAGCCAAACGACCGCCTAACTAGTTGTTTATCACCTAATAGACAGAATATCGACCGATTTCTATTCTATAAGATAATAGCATTAAGAATAGATGTTCCTACTCCTAGCGATTATACTCAAAACCTTGGTATCTACAAACTAGCCTTACTTATTCCTAGTTAATTAGTTTGGTAACGACCGTTCCTCGCTGAATTAACCTTGCTCCTAGGTTCAATTCCTAACTGCAACCGCTAATTAAGAATCGAAGGCAAATCTGTTCAAGAATAAATTCACAACCGCAAACCATTCAAGAACAATGATAAGCACAAGGAAATAAGTAAATACTAATGCATTAGAATGATAAAACCAAGATCCTCACAACCAAAACCTGGGTCTCCTCCCTCGAATCAACCTAGAGGTTTAGCTCCTCATAGTCGTGACAAAGACAAAAATAAGGTATATGTTCTCTGGAATCAATCATTCCGTCTAAAATAAGTCTAGAGGGTTATATATAAGCCCTCCTAAGTGTAAAAACCTAGAGAAGCCGTTTCGAGAGTCTTCCGCGATGCAGAAACCGAATTTCTAATATTGTCCCGAATATTTGCTGATAATATTCTGCCAGACCAGCCTTCAGTATTTTGGTCATAACTTGCTCTTCCGATATCCGATTTAGGCGTTCTTTGTATGCACGGAAAGAGGAAAGAAATATCTTCAATTGTCTGTCAAATACGCATCCTCTGATTCGGCTCCAAAGTTGACCGAAATACCCTTCCAAGTCAGCTGTCCCTGCCAGACTTCTTCTCCAAGTATAATTCTTTCCAAATTTGCCTCCTTTTCCTACAATTTAGCACAAAGAACTTATTAGTCACCCCAAACTCAAATATTTACTAAAACAATACTAAACTAAAGACAAACATGCAATAATGACTCGAAATTCTATGCGTTTAATGCGTGTTTTAGACACACATCAGTGGGTTTCTGGGAAACTTGTGACGCTTGTTCAACGAAGGAGGAGGAGGAGGAGGAGGACGAAGGTGGAGGAGAGATTTTTTTTTTGTCTTTTTGTTAATTTTTTTAAAGAGCATAAAAATTATTAAAAAATTATATTTGACCGCTGACATTAGCGGCCTGTCTGTTAGAGACCTAAGAGATATGATATTTCAAATTAGGAAGATCTATTAATATTATTGAAAATAGTAATGACTAAAAATAGTATTTCATTAAATACCAACGACGTTAGAACAAATTTCCCTATTAAAATTGACAAAACCTGTAACATATTGGAAAGATTCAATGGGCTTTCACAAAGCGGGCCCATCCAAAGATACGAAGGTATTTCGGACTCATGAGCCCAATCCGCCCAAGAGCCCACGAGTACCATTAATAATTACCTGCCAGCCATCCCTGTTATTATACTTGACCTCACTTTTTTTGTGAGAATGATGGGCCGCAAGCGCCCGATGTATTAAATAAACAGTCTTAATTACACAGAACATAAACGCAAGGAGCCCACCTCAATAATGTCCTCTTCAACCAGAGGAATATACTTAGCAGGTGGGTGCTCTAAAATATAAAAACCTAAATTCAAATGGAGAGCAAAGTTAGACAGTCAATTCACAATTTAGTTACTCTCCCGGTAGCAATGAAGAATCTCGACTTGTCATTGGCGGTAGATGAGGTTTCGGCAACTAATTACGAGGGCCGATAGAGGGTACTCCTTTGCTATTCCCTCGGTCAGATATTTCGCGGCTATTGGATCAAAGGTAACTGGAAGAATAACGACTGATCTTGGAATTTAGACCAAATCCACTTCAGCTTCGGGCAGTCCCGTAATAAATGGAGGAGGATTTTAGGTCGTCCTTGACATCGCGGGCAATACAGGTTCAGAGAAAGTTCTCTCCTATATCTTTCGACATTTGTCTAGAGGCGTTGCTTTACACACTTCCAAAGAAACACTCTCATCTTCTCCAGAACTTCTACCTGCCAAACATTCTGCCACAAAAAGGTGGAGTGTAGCGAAGTCTTTGGCTCCTGAACCATCGCTAGGTAGGCTAATTTAGCTAAAAACTCCCCAGAGGGAAAGTGTCGTCGTGCCAGAACATCACTTGTGTTTCCTTCCTCATCGAGAAAAATAGCTCCAAGCTTTTGGCACCACTGAGGGGGTAGGATATCCTCCAAAGTCGTGCAACTCTAGTCTACACCAGTTTTCCAATAATATGCCACTCTTTTTTCCAAATTCTCTGGTGGTACTTGGATGCCCTCCTCTAATAGATTATAGTCAAAATTAAGCCATCGGTCTTGCCAGAATCGGGTTCTCTGTCACTTTCCACTGACCAACGGGTTGCCTCTACTAGAATTGGGGCAATTTTGGATAAGCCAGCCCAGGTGGCAGACTTACGTAAGTGCGAACAGAGACGTCGATGGCCCTATGAATCTCCAACCAAGTTTGGCTAGTAGGGCGTCATTAGCTTCTCGTGATTTTCAGATCCTTAGACCCCCTTTTGACATTGGGAGGAAAACTTCATCCAAGAAATCAAATGTGCCTCCCTTATGCTCTCGGAGTCCCCCCACAGGAACTCTCTGCTTATTCGATCTAGCTTATCACAGAGTCTTCGAGGGAGGCGAACATTCTACAAAACATAAAGAGGAATAGTATTTAGGACTGAACGTAAGAGAGTTATTCTTCTCGCGATTGTGAGTTGCTTTGCCTTCTAACCCGCGAACCTAGTCTGGGCCTTCTCGATAAGGTACTGAAAGGTATCCTTGTAACCCGTTGATGAAGGGCAGGCATCCCAAGGTACTTTCCAAGGTCTAGAGTAGGCTGAATACCTAGGACATCACTGAACTTCTGAGCTTTCGTCCTTAGAACATTGGCGGAGAAGAAAATACAGGATTTTGGCAAGCTCAACTTTTGCCCTGACTCCAAACAGAATATGTTCAGACTCTGTTTAATGGCCTCCACCTAGTCCTTCGTAGTCTATGCAAACAAAATAACATCGTCAGCGACAAAAAAGTGGGACAGACGAGGGCCCCTCCGAGTGATCCGTATAGGTCTCTATCGTTTCTCAGCCACCGCCATATTGATCTAATGTGCCAGTTTCTCCATACATAGGATGAACAAATAAGACGACATTGGATCTCCTTGTTGAATTCTCCAGGAGGGTTGGAACTCGATCGTAACTTTGCCATTCCATAAGAGTCTCATTTTCGATCCAGAGACACATCTCATAATAAGTCTTCGCACCTCCCCTTGCAAGCCTAAATCGTTCAATGTAGAGGTCACAAAGTCTTAGCGTATACGATCATAGGCTTTCTCTAAGTCAATTTTGACTGCCATCCAACCCATTTTCCCCTTCTTTGACCTCATCGAGTGAAGAACCTCCTGGAAGACCACCACATTATTTGAGATTTGCCTACGAGACACGAAGCTTCCTTGCGCCAGAGCTGTTACCTCCGAAAACTTACTCTTGATGTCGTTGATGATTACTTTAGTCAATAATTTATAGACCACCGAGCACAAGTTGATGGGCCTAAAATTTTGAATCACTTCAGGGCCAGCCACTTTGGAGATGAGGACCAACAAGGTATCGTTCAAGGCCGGGAGGACTAGGCATGTTCGAAAGGCTTCCTGTACAAAAGAAATAACCAAACTCTTAATGGTACCCCAACACTTTTGGTAAAAGATGGCCTGAAAACTATCGAGTCCAGGGGCCTTAAGTGGGCCCATTTGGGAGAGGGCTTCATGAATATCCTTTGCTTGTATGAGTCTAGTCACCCAATATCTCTCCTCCTCTGACTAGCCAGGGAAGAGACCAGTTGGTAGGGAACCTCTTGCCACTCCATCTTCACATGTGTACAACTTTCTGTCGAAACAGCAAGTCATAATCTCCAACTCTTTAGCATAAGTTACCCAATTTTCTTTAACTCTACTTGTAGCTTTCCTTCTAATACCACCAGGCCGCTGTTCGAGTGTCTTTCCATATCCCCTTGAAGCCCACACAACCTCGCATACACTCTTCTTTTTCGGTGTTCCACGTTCCCAAATACTTTACCATTCCAATTTTTCAGCTCCACCTTTAGAGCTTCAAGTGCATCTGCTATCTATTTCTCTGCTTTCCAATTTGCTTCCACTACCCGGTTGAAGCTGGGATGTGAAAGCTAAGCGGCTTGAAACCTAAAAGGCCTCTATTTTATGTCACCCTGATCTAAATCCGAGTAAGTGATGAGGAGAGGACTATGATCACATTGGTAGCGAGCTATATGTCTCAAAGACCCCTCAGACCACCAAGTTTCACTCATCAATTTCAATCACTTAATCTATCCCCAGTGTTATACTACATTGTTAATTTTATGTGTATGTTATATCACATTTCTAATTTATTTAAGTGACATATAACTTAGTAATTTGAAAGAAAATGGAATAAATTTGTTAGCATTCAGATTCAAATTTGAATTAGGAGAACGTGGAGGATGTCCAAATTCATGACGAATTATATCAAGCCTGAATAAAATTAAGGATAAATTATTTCCTAGTCCCTGGTATTTGATCATCCTCTCTCTCGGGTCCCTGAATTTTTAAAAATAATTTTACCATCTCCCAAATTTGATTTTAGAAACTCTTGGGTCCCTGGCTGACGTCATCACCCATTTTTGTCAATGAAATTACTTAAATACCCTTGCAATATCTAGAGAAACTAAACCAAAGTAGTCCACGATCACCGGCGAAGAAGAAGAAGATGGAGGGACCAACGCCGTGAGCTCCTCCCCTTCCTCTCCGACGAGCTGTTCACCTGGACACCATCAAGAAAGAGGAACATCGATGAATGCAACAGAGACCACGCAGTCCAAGCACCCCGTGGTTGAAGAGGATGACCCCAACGCCGAACAAAACTCGCCGCGTCGAAGCGGTAGTCAGGGAAGAGGAATTCTGATGGTGTGATAGAGGTAGCACTCTACGAGGAACCCCTAGGGGGCACCGCGATGGGACTCGAGGATCTTGGAGAAGTGACGGAGAGGGCGACCACTGCAGCGGAGTTGAGGCCGGCATTAAGGGGGGATGCTGGGGCGGAGAGGCGTTGGAGTTGATGTCGGAGAGGTTGGCGAGGGAGAAGCTGCCGTCCGATTAATGTGTCTGATTTTAGTCGTCGGAAATGATAATCAAAGATCTGACTTTTGCGCTCACCAATCTCAGGCCCAACTTAATTAGGTTTTTGGATTTTTTTGGCCGAAAAAAGTTCGCCGGAAAAGACGAAGAGTAGCCGGAGAAGATGACCGGAATGTTGTGTTCGCCTGAGAAGATGACCAAATGGGTATAATAGTCATTTCCTTGACCAAAAATGAAAAAAAAAGTTGATGACGTCAGCAGGGACGAGAGAGTTTCTAAAATCAACTTCGGAGGACGGTAAAATCATTTTCAAAAATTGAGGGACCCGAGTGGGAGGATGACCAAATACCGAGGACTAGGGGGTAATTTACCCTAAAATTAATGATGTACTTGATTATGGATTCTAAAATTGACAAAACTGTAACGCATTGGAAAGATTCAATGGGCTTTTACAAAGCGGGCCCATTCAAAGATACGAAGGTCTAATTAATGAGCTCAATCTACCAAAAAGCCCACGGTTACCCTTAATAATTACCTGCCAGCCATCTTTGTTCTTACACTTGACCTCACCTTGCCCGCCAACTTCCCAATCTCCTAAGCAACCTCCCTCTCTCTTTCTGACCAGGACTGCAGCGTACACGTGTACGGCTCCGATCGCCCCCATCGCTAGATCGTGCGGGAGACACCACCATATTTTATTTGATATAAAAAATCTCTAAAATTATAAAGACAAAAAATAGAAAGGAGAAGAGGATCGGAACTCTTCTCACTGTTCCAGCTCACCGGATCTCGCCGCTCCGGTCGAACCGTACCCGACCCGAAAGCACGGTCCTTTACGCTTCTTCTTCTCTCGCACTCTATATACTTTTATTTATTTATTTCCACCTTTTCTTAATACGGGCCTTTGTCTGTTCAAATTTCACCTTAAGTATTAAATTTTTTTTTTGCTTCTTCCTCTTTGGTTGGCGACAAATGCATTAGGGTTAGGTTTTTTTTTTACATTTGGATGCAAGGACTCAGTAGCTGGAGTGTTAATTTTCTCTGTTTTTATTTTTGGTGGATTTTTTTTTCTATGAGCAGGAAAGGTTGGTGATTGGTGATCCTGCATGTGATCGGAGTCGCCGGAATCTGACTTCGTAAATATAAATATTGGAGGGAAAATGGTATGTTTTATTCTGAAGTCTGGTTTCTGTTTTTACTTTTTTTTTTCCTTTTGTGTTATTTCCTTATCGAATTGGCTTCTTTAGCTATGGAAATGTGGTTTCTGGCTAGTGTATTTTGACTTGGGGGCGTCTCAATTTGACTCGGGCGGATTAGGGGATTTGGAGAATTTTGTTGCGTGCGACTTTCTGCACGAAATGTCTTAATCCGATGGATCCAATGCTGTGTTTCGCTGTCCGGTTGGGGTTGATTCACGAAGTTCGCGTTTTGATGTCATGGATGCTGCTCTGTTTGGTTTAATGCCAACTTTTTTATGAATGATTCTGGTCATCTTTCCAGAATCAAGGTTTTTGGGCAGCAAAGGTTGATGGGAGCTTTGATGAGGATGAAGCTAACTATGACAGTTCTTCTAGAGCTGAGCCCAAGAGGTCTCATCAGGTGTTTGCGGATGGTCCCCAGGTAGGGTTGTTTCCTAACAAGAGGCAGGCTGTGGGAGCTCCGAATACCAACCTGTTTCCAGGGATGCTAAAGCCAGATAGTGCTGCTTGGGGGCATGGTTTTGGTTTTAACCCGTTCTCAAGCCGTTTCAGCAAATGGTTATTTGATCCTGAGGGTGGCAAGAATGGGAATCTGGAGGATAGCAGCACTTCATTATTTAGCTTGGATAAACTTGGCGAGGACAGAAAATTGGACGAAGGCCTATTTGGTAATGATTGTTCATCTAGTTTATATACGTCTCACCATCCGGAAGATCCTAGATTCGGGCTAAATTATGAGGGAATCCGTAAGGTGAAGGTCAGTCAAGTCAAAGAATCCGAGGACATCGTGCTTGCTTCTTTGGAACATGGCTATGAGAGGGTGGATAATAATGCCATGTCAACGCCGCATTCATTTAGCAATATAGATAATGATAGCTTGGCTGTAGGTCCTGGCTATAGCAAAGGGGATGGGAGCGTAATGACTTCTAGGGAAACCTACGACAGTGAGAATAATATCTTTATATCAATGCGACAGCCTTATGGTAGGATGAACAGGAATTTGTCTTCAAGTCAGGCCTATAAAGATGATAAGAGTACCGTAGGTATGGTGCCGGCATTTGGTAAGGGTGATTTTATCTCTATGGGCAGCCAGTCTTTTAGTAGGAGTGATGAAAAACCCATATCATTAGGGCATACCTACAATGAAGTCAATGGAAGTGACAGTGTAATCGCGCAAACCTATAGCAACTCAAATAATGGTAGTATCAGTATGGGTCTCCCTCGCAGCAGGGGGGAGAGTACTATCATATCTTTCGGGGGCTATGATGATACTGATGCTAACGCACGGCTTGTATCAAGTTATGAACTATTTGCATCACAACCTTCATTTCATTTGTCGGAAGCTAACAGTGACGACCTATTGGTTAATTCAAGAGTAGACATGCTTGTGACTGATGGTCACGCAGCATCTGCTGGAACAGCGAATAACTCTAGGAAGAAAGATGATCCCAAGACAGCTAAGAAGGCTTCTTCCAATAGCTTCCCATCAAATGTCCGAAGCCTGCTATCAACTGGTATGCTTGATGGAGTTTCGGTGAAGTATATAGCATGGTCACGCGAGGTACGCCGGATATTCTAGCTTTTGTGCCTTTGCTCACCTGCCCTCAGATGAAATTTGTGGTTTGCCCATGTTTTTCAGAAGGAGCTCCGTGGAATTGTAAAAGGAACTGGGTTTTTGTGTGGCTGCCAGACATGTAATTTCTCGAAGGTAAGGGCTTACAGTCCGATCTCTTACAGCCTAGTCAGTACATGGATGCAATTTATTCATAGTCTGGTGCATTAAGCAGCTCTTTTATAGGTAGTTAATGCATACGAGTTTGAGCGACATGCTAACTGCAAAACGAAGCACCCCAACAATCACATATATTGCGAGAATGGAAAGACTATATACGGTATTGTCCAGGAACTAAGAAGTACGCCCCAGAATATGCTCTTTGATGTTATGCAGACAATTACTGGTTCCCCTATCAACCAAAAGTCATTTCGGCTTTGGAAAGGTGATGTCAACTATCTAATCTCGAATTTATTCCGCTCAGGACTTTTCAGTTTACTTTGCTCTTTGTTTAGTCTGGCGAGCCGTATTCCTTCTTTTGATTGCCGGATCTATGTGTGCTACATGTCTCTCTTCCGCAGAATCCTTTCAAGCTGCAACGCTAGAGCTTCAACGTATATATGGTACATAATAGGGGGTTAGAGAGTGTCTCTTGAGCCCAGTTTTTTACTCGAATGCTGTAACCGGAGCGTTAAAACTTGAGGGAATCGAACAACAGACAGGCAGCAAATCTGGCAACATGGTCATGAAAGAAATCGGTTGTTGTCAATGTAACATTCCATTTTGTGCATCAAACGGTCATTTGACAGTGGGGAGGAAAAACAAAGCTTAAAAATGATGTCCGGCAGAAAGAGCTTTTAACTCCGCTGGTTTCTGCAAGCTGTTCTCACTTTTCAAATTGAGTTAGTTACTATGCACTCAATGCAAAAGGGTGATATCCTTGGCCATCCTATGTTCTTCATCTTAATCCTATGCAGATATCTGCATAGGCCATCATCCATTGCTGGGATCCTGATTTTCGTGTTGTCCCATGTCAAAGCTGATGCATTTTTCTTAGAATTCGTCGATTCGAGAGACTTTACTGTGTTTGGCGATGTCGAATATACAGTCGCAAGGAGCCTTAAGCTCGAGGGTCCCGTATCGCATCAGTTGTTGATGCATGAACTAGGCGTACGTGCGCTTCCTTGTACTTGGTCCTTTAAGCGATAATGTGATGGCCTGAGTAGGAATTTGCTCGATACAAAGCTTGGAACCAAAGATTTTTATTATCAAATACCCTATTATATCGGAAGAAAATTGCATATTATAACTCTCCACCACCTTGGTCTCAATCCACGTCGTCCGTCACCAGTGCCCGCTTCGTAGTTTTCAACTGAAAATGCAGATACTAAAGCCAAAGAGAGCTGATGAGATATCGCAGCCAACACGGCCCCGCTATCTTCTAGCATCAGCCTGGCCGGTACGGTACATCCGTCGAGGCACGCATCCTCGACGACGGACGGGTAACGTAACTCTTAGATGCGAAGGGTGCTTACGTTGAAAAAACTCGATGCCGATGGAGTCATATAGGGGCAATACAATCCATTCTTGCTCGAAATAAAGTGACAACATTACCAGTTTCTTAAACAAATAAACTTTTGCAAAAGGGAAGAATATACAATCACGTAGGAAGTTAGGTTTTTCCATACCTTACTCTGCCTGCCTGTTATATGTTGTTGTTTCCAGAAGCAACAGTAAATTAGATGCAATGATCTAATACGTTTTGATTGCTCAAGATATGAAAAGGCCAGCATCCACACCACATGCGTAGTCCGCGTAAAATAATAATAGCAAGAACGATACAAGCACCAATCACAAAATTAGTTTCCACCAGCATGCCCAAGAATCTTGCCGCGTGATTCCCCCTTGAGCGTGGCATCGTTCAAGAACCGCAGCAAGCAGACTTTTGTGCAGCTTGGTTGGCGCCGCCTGCCTGATCGGGTTGGTTAATTTTGATTGTCTGTGGCTGCAACGGGAAACAGAATAGTTACTACATGAATTAATAATGTACACTAGGTTTCTTATTGCCGCTAAATAAATAACTCAAAAGCTTGAAATCTGAACTACAGCAGACGTGTTATCAAGAAATGAACCAAGTGCAATGACAACCCCAATTATCAAGCTGGAAGCAATCACAAATATTCCACGGTATGTCACTTGAATAAGACAATGCGCAATGCCACAAATTCTGGAAATTTGTACCTCAGCCCTCGAATCAGTATCTGCAAGTCTTTGTTTGATATCTCTTGCTATTGAAAAGAAAACTTCTTCAACATTCAAATTTGTCTTTGCACTCTGTGACATAAAAGCATCTTCATCATTGTCAAGAACTCTAATGTCTCTACAAGTATTGTCATCATGAACAAAACAAGCATACCGTCTCAAAAAACTTGATGCCATATTCGTCTGCAAGGGCCTGGCCCTTTGAGGTAGGAACAGCCTGCATTTATGTGAATTGACCATTTGAGTTTAGCTGAGATGGAAAACATAAGCAAATAAACAAAACTTTGCACGGATCAGTGCAGAAACCAATATAGATGAGCAACATCCTCATCAACAACTAATCCCTTTGAATGTATAAAGGACGCAAGAGTCGTAGTTTCGGGATTGGAATTCATGGCCAATTCGCATTAAAGGTGCAAAAGCTAAACAATATTTTGTGTCACCTACTTAAATGACTCATAAAACAAGGCAGAAGAAAGATACCCTTTTTCTTAAAGGTGCATTAAATGACTCATAAATTGTCTCCCACATGAGCACATGCTAAACAGAAAGAAAGATACCCTTTTGCTTTCATCCATATCTGCCTTGTTGCCAACAAGTATCTTGTTGACATTGTCAGAAGCATGTTGTTCAATATTACGAATCCAATTCCTGATGTCTGAAACAAATAAAAGTCAGTAGAATTGATAAAGGCGATACTACAGGACAGTTTCAGGGCAGATACATAAATATACAAAACTAAAGGCGATACTACAGGACAGTTTCAGGTCAGATACATAAATATACAAAACTAAAGCTTCACCGGAATGGTTCTAGACCTCTACTCTACACCATAAAAGATAATAAAATAAATGGTTTAAGAGAGAGCCCACTAACAAGACGGACAAATTTAAGCATAGTGAAATAGAAAGAAATTCCAGGAGAAAGCTGTTACTGTTGAAAGACGACTCGTCTGTCACATCATACACCAGCAAAATACCCATGGCTCCACGGTAATAAGCTGCATAAAGAGAAAAATTAGGCAAGTCAACTTCTGAACCCTTTTCCATTCGTGACTGGACTCTATAGCACTTATTCGCCACAAAAACTTCTATGAGAAAAAAAGAAACGGATGCAGTTAAAGATCTATTAAACAGGAAAAGGAGCAGGTAGACAAACAATGCAGCCTGTTAAAAGAGTTCCACATTCCCCAGACTGAAACATAGCAGTCCTGAAGGTGTGAAACACAAGTAAAATTAAAAGGAGGTGGCTAGTGCAATCTAAGTCTGAAGCAACCCAGAAAAAGAGTAATCCTCTTTGATTATCAACAAGGCCATGCATGTGGTTGTACAATACACATCATGTAACACTAGTATTTAATGGTTAGAGGTCAAATGACTAGAGGAAAAGGTGGCATCAGGGAAAATTGAAGGGGTTAAGCACCAGTTGTAATTGTTCGAAAACGTTCCTGTCCAGCAGTGTCCCAGATTTGCAATTTGATGCGTTTCCCATCGAGCTCGATTGTCCTTATCTTGAAATCAATGCTGTCAGAGAAAATTAACTGTAACATATGAGAAAGCCATAAAGCAAGAAGAGGAAACCACACAGCATCCAAGATTGCAGAAGACATACCCAATGGTTGTAATAAAACTAGTGGTAAAGGATCCATCTGAGAAACGTAAAAGAAGGCAACTCTTACCCACACCTGCGGGTAAACAAAAGAAAAGTAAATCAAACACATGCATCATTCCAATTCCAACATTAGTCAACAAAATAACTATTCAAGAAACAGAAACACACCGCCGATAATCCACCTTATGGAGCACCTAATCTAAATGACACAGGCATTCATCTTCAAAAAAACTAAAAAAGACATGTGTTGTTGCTTTTAGTTCCCCGTGCACATTCTTCACACCCAAATGCCAAACAAATTATGACAAACCAATGCATGAAAACGATGAAACAAACAGCTCGATCAATAAATATTACTGATATCTCCAATATCGTCCTCTTAATAGACCTAGTTTTAGCCAGTCAATCTAGCAGCTAACAGGACCCGAAAGCCAAACAATCAGAAACACGATTATATTCCCACCAAGCAGACAAACATCCACCGGCACATCAAATCACAATCTACAAAACAAGGCACAACGCAGATCCGAAAACCGACCCAAACTACAGCGTCAGAGGTAAACCTAAATCCACGGAAAAACCTAAACCTAGAGCGCCATATTCACCCCTCTCTGTCTTCAAGGATCCACGTCATTCAAGCTACGCACAGGATCTAGAGCGCGATTCGGAGACAAAGCCCCAAGGGGAGATCGCGTTTCTATCTAATCGCGAGGGGTAGAAGCGTAAAATCCTTACCGCTGTCGCCGATCAGGAGGAGCTTTATGAGGTAATCGTAATCGGCGCGGGCTCTTGCGGGTGGAGCAGCCATTTGATCCTGTAACAAATTACGATCGCTTCCTTCCGCGGCTAAAAACAAAAAAGGAAAGAAAAAACCGTACAGAGAGGCAGGGTCCCGAATCAAAGGAACAAGAAAACGAACGAAAAGAGAGAAAACGACAGCGAATCAGGAAATACGAAGAGGAAATAAATAGATTTAGAAACAATAAAATAAATTAGAGAAGGAGAAGTACCGGATCGGGGAGGGAGGATGAGGATGAGGAGGAGGAGGAAGAAGAGAGGGAGATCCAAGGGAGAAGAGATTAATTAGATATTCTGAGTTGGGGAGAGAGGGGGAGGAAGTGGTTTCCTGGTACGTCAGCACCGGCCCGGCCGTTGAAAAAATTAATAATGAGGGAAAATTAATAAATTATTCACCTCTCTCTGGCGTTGTTTATTTATTTTGAGATTATATATCAGTAAATACTAAATAAATGTAAATGGGAGGAGTTGGGGAGAGGCTCGATGCAACATATTAATTGTGGGATCTTCGTGGGAGCCGTTGGATCCTGGAAGGTTTGAGATCTGGAGGATGATCGGACGCGTGACGTTAATTTTTAGACTGCGAGGGTCTACACGGATTGGTGAAACGGCGACGTTGAGGTTTGTGTTATTGTGTGTGGGGGAATGAAACGGCGACGTGTGGCGGTTCGATTTGTTTGTGCCACCGACTGGTCCATTCCACGGGAATGTCCCACGTTTAAAATTCGAAAGGGGCATGCGGATGGGTGAATGATGAGATAATCATTGTGTTCCCGATAAATTGTGGTAGAAAGTCGGAAACGATCTTAAGAACAGATCCGGAGTAGTCGTTCCAAGAGAAATTCGAACAAAAGGGAAAAAAATGAAATATGGGGAATAAGAAGAGAAGAATTAGATTAGAGTAGGTAGGAGAGAAAAGAATTGATAGAGAAAGGAGAAAAATATGTAAAATATGAAAGATAAAAGCTAAGAAACTACACAAGTTAAAAGTTACGATAAAAGTTATGAAGCTAAGAGTTTTGTGTTTTGTTTGTGGGTCCTCTTCTCCTATGCCTCAGATCTCATTATATAGAAAAAGCTAGCCTCAGTATAATACAAAAATCCTAGGCTGTGTTCAATATAGGAAAATCTAATATAGCCCCGGCCTAATAAGAAAAACACAAATTGTCCAAACTTATAACCCGATTTTTGCCCCTTTTTGTGATGAATTTGGAAAAGTCAAAAACTACAAAGTTGAAGATCTATATCTTCTATTTCTGTGACTTTTAGAATTACGTCAATCTAATACTTGAGTCGAAAGCTACGGCCTTTTTACTAAAATAGGTTCAGCATATCTGTGGCCTAATAAGAAAAAACCTACTGCCGAAACTTCCAACCCAAGTCTGACCTTCTTTGCGCCGAATTTAGAGAAGTCACAAACTAAAAAGTTCTAGATCTTTGTTTTATCTTTTTGTAGCTTTTGGAATCACATCAATCGGATACACGAGTAAGAAGATACGGCTCTTTTACTGAGATATAGTCAAACAAATTCGCGGATTAATTTTTCGCTCTAACAATGCCCCCCACACGTCAATGTTTTGACGCTACGAAAAGCGTTGATGTGTATCCGTCCTTAAACACGCAGAAAATTAACTCCACTCAAAAAATAATCGGCTAAGGCAAGACAGTAAATATGTGAAAAATGTACCATCAAACCGGTTGAGACATAGCCGTTATAGGCGTACAGTTGATCACTCATTTCGAGATATCCGTGTGCTCACAGCTTTCTTGCAAAAACTTGATTTATGCATACATGGTTGAGTGGGAGCTCTATGTCCTTCGTCAAAACGACCATACAATTGTAATTGAAGGTGTCTAAACTTTTTTCTTTGCTTTTGAATTTTTCGCTCTAACCTTCTTTGTTGAGTCTTCGTGAGAGTCGGTCGATGAGACACCGAACACTTGCCCCCCGAGTGTGGGTTTGGCTTTCTTGGCATCTTCTTTCGCACAGGCTTCGTGTGATAACTTGGAGACCTTGTAGGTGGATCACTCTTTGTGGGTCGTGTCTCACATGGTTCTTTCTTGGACCGCAAAAGTTCTTCTTTGGGCACCCAAACCTTGAAGAGCTTCTTTCTCTGGAGAACTCCTTGCTTAATCGCCAATCGAGTGACCACGTCCCTTTTAACCCACACGTACTCAGGCGGCCTCTTGCCGTTGCCGGCTGATTTTGGCCGTGTGACTTGAGGATACTCCTTGTAATTTGAAATCTTTAACGACTGAGGTTGAACCGGCACGTTAGGTTGTTGCTTCATCACACTCTTATTTAGTTGTTGTGGAGGAGTTGAAGACTTGACTTTATCATCCTTCACCTTCTTTGTCATGTGCACGTCTTGCCCCCCGACCGGGATAATTTTGGCCGATGTAAGAGCTTCGACTACAATGCTGCAACATTTCTCGAGCCTCCCGAGTGAGATTGAATTCTGACTGACACTCTGACTGTAGACTTGCCCCTCTGTGTTCTTCCGTTGAGTTGGGACAGAATTGGGCAAGCGAAGGTGGCTCACTACTCGTGGAACGAAGGGTGACTCGGATCTCTGTAAAAGATGACTCGGCGGAGGCCCTAAAATTCCCTTTGCTAGTGAAGACCCAAAGATTTCTTTAGCCGGTGGAGGCCCTATGATGCCTTTCATATTTGATACAGCACTTAGAGTTGTCTTGGTTGCCGATATGACTTGTGTTGGGAATAACTTTTCCTTTTCCTCGAATATGGGCATTGCAAGCTCGATGGCCGCGGTGTCGGCCAACTGTTGACTTATCTTTTGTACGTCCTCTTCGATAACGAGAAAAGAATATTGTGTAGATTCAGCTAGTTTATGTAGTCTCAACTCTAGTCTCAGAATCATGGGATTCATAAATGGGAAAAGAAGATTGTGTCGGAAATGACTCTTTCTTTTCCTCGAATGTTCATCTTGCAAGCTCGATGGCCGTGGTGTCGGCCAACTATGAACTAACTGTTTGTTCGACCTCTTGGATAGCTGGAATAAAGTGTTGCATAAATTCAGCCAATTTATGTACGACTGTGTCGTTCTTAATCTCCGAATCGTGTGAGTCGAAACCTCTTCGGTCTTCAATTTCATATACGCCACTTGATGATACCTCCATTGGGTGATTTGACACAGAGTTGACTACATGTCTTGCCGTAAATCCGGCATTCTCAAGCCTTCTTTCCAATTCTTGAATTGCCTCCTCACTAATGGGAACTGACATTAGGTACTTGAGATACTTCATTGTTTTGTGCTACGCAGTTATGCTCAGGGTTTCATCATAGTCAAGCCAAAGGCCTCCAACATGGCTCCTCCTCCTAGAATCAACTCTCTCAACAACTCTCCTGACAAGATAAATATCATCGATTCACAATCAAAATAATAGTTATAACGAAACCACCTTAAAACTTTTTTATAGGCCTCCTCAATAGCCTCTTGATTTTCAACTTCGAAACAAAAAATACGCCACAACCTTTCCTTCATGGTCATTAGAGATGTCATCTTTTTAGATTGACTAATCTTCCGTATAATAGCTGTAACTTCTTCGTCTAAACTCCGATTGAGGAAATCTTGGTGTCTCTGGAAAGCTGAGAGACAGATATTCAATTTTGAAAGAAACATCTGTCTCTTAATTCGGTAGCAAAAAAGACCAAAATGCCCTCCAAAGCTGACCAGACTTCTCAATCATATAGATCGACCAGTCTTTAGTATTTTGGTCATATCTTCCTGGTACGAACTTCGATTTTGGTGCTCTTGGTATCCACAGAAATAGAAAACACCAATCTTCAATTTTGGTGAAGAAAGCTTCATCAGATTCGGCCCGAAAAAGATCCGAAATACCCTCCAAAACTGACTGACCTTGCTGGACGTCTTCTTTCAGCACAACTTTTAACCGGTTTTGTCCCTTTTGAGAAAGGACTCAAAATTGTATGTAGAAGCTCGTGTGTTTGGACACAATAATCGCTCTTCTCAAACGCCCTCCTTAGTCCCACCGAGCGTGCCAAAAATAATATTGTCGATAAATTGTGGTAGAACGTCGGAAATGATTTTAAGAACAGGTCTGGAGTGGTCGTCCCAAGAGCGATTCGAACAAAAGGGAGAAAAAATAAAATATGGGGAATAAGAAGAGAAGAATTAGATTAGATTAGGTAGGAGAGAAAAGAATTGATAGAGAAAGGAGAAAAATATGTAAAACATGAAAGATAAAAGCTAAGAAACTACACAAGTTAAAAGCTTTGATAAAAGCTATGAAGGTAAGAGTTTTGTGTTTTGTTTGTGGGTCCTCTTCTCCTATGTCTCAGATCTCATTATATAGAAAAAGCTAGCCTCAGTACAATACAAAAATCCTAGGCTGTGTTCAATATAGGAAAATCTAATATAGCCCCGACCTAATAAGGAAAACACAAACTGTCCAAACTTATAACCCGATTTTCGCCCCTTTTTGTGATGAATTTGGAAAAGTCAAAAACTACAAAGTTGTAGATCTATATCTTCTATTTCTGTGACTTTTAGAATTACATCAATATAATACTTGAGTCGAAAGCTACGGCCTTTTTACTAAAATAGGTTCAGCATATCCGTGGCCTAATAAGAAAAAACCTACTGCCGAAACTTTCAACCCAAGTCTGACCTCCTTCTGCGCCGACGAATTTGGAGAAGTCACAAACTAAAAAGTTCTAGATCTTTATTTTATCTTTTTGTAATTTTTAAAATCGCATCAATCGGATACACGAGTAAAAAAATACGGCTATTTTACTGAGACATAGTCAAACAAATACGCGAATTAATTTTTCTGCTCCAACACATTGAACAACTAATTTTTATTTTTATTAATAGTGCTAATTAATCCCAATTGTATGATCCTTGATTGATTTGGAGATAGATTCGAATATATTGACCGTGAAATTTGAGATTTTTTTATAAAACATTACACTTACACATTTATATTCGAGATAGGTGAGACATTTGGAAGATGATAAAAATTTATTAACAAATATTTAACGGTGTTATATCATATACATAATTTCTTAAAACTTTTGATGAGAATCTCACATCACTTTGTACAAGAGTGGGATAAATTTATAAGTGCGAAAAATCCACCAAGTCATTACCTTAAAATTTTGGACAAATTACTCTCACGTCCCCGAGGTTTGGTCACCCTTCCCCTAGGGTCCCTGACTTTTGAAAAATGATTGTCCTGTCCCTAAGTTTTGATGATAATAGACTATCGGGTCCCTGGAGCCAGAATATTTCATATTCTTCTGTGATACCTCATTTAAAAAGACCGAAATGCCCCTTACTTGGAAAAAGATATAAAAAAAAGTCATCTTCAACCTTGGATCGTCTTCTTGCTTTTGCTTTGAAGCTTTCATCAAATACATCATCAGTAATTAAACTCCAAATCCAAAACCAAACCAAAAACTCACTCCAGCAACCAACTTCAACACTAAAAATCCAAAGTAAACAACAACCCCAAAAAACCCAACCCAATAATCAACCAAAACCAAAATCATCTCGATTAATTCCTCCCACTTTCACCATCTCCCTCTACGTCCACCAAAAACACAAACCCACATTAAAAACCACAGGGAAGGGGCAACAAAACCATAATCTCCCTCTACCTCCACCAAAAACATAAACCTATATTAAAATCATCTCGATCCAGTCACAGCTTTTTATCCCAAAACCATAATCAGCAACAAAACCAAAAAACCCACATTAAAAATCATCCAATTCATCCAGATCCAGTCACTCGATTCTATAGTGACGAGTGAATCGACGTCGAGGAGCTCGCATTTGACCGTAGGGAAGCGGTCAGAGGAGTTGGAGTGAGTGGCACCGCCGATGGTGTATCTCGTTGAGGTTGTTGTTGTCGAGCTTTAGCAAGTTGAGGGACGCAATGGCGGCGTCGATCTCCGGCTTGGCAACATCGATCTCCAGCTTCAAATCTTCCTTGTTCGTAGTGGTACTAATCTAGGGTTTTCCAATACTTGTAATTTTGGGTTTTAATGTGAGGTTCAACTTTTGCCTTTGTATTATTGGAAAGTAGTTAGTGAGAAGGGAAAAAATAATAAAAGATCTACAGAGGATTTAATTGTGTTTTATTTCCTGGGATTCAATTATTTTTCGATGGAGATGAACAAGGAATTTTTGACCTGGGTTTCTTTATTTTTGATGAAGACGAACAAGGAATTTTTTATATGAGTTTATTGATTTTCGATTTGGGTTTATTGATTTTTCAGCTGTGGTTGAAAGTTGAAGGTTGGAGGATGGAGATGAGAGGGGAGGAAGGAAGGAAGAAGGAAAGAGATTTTTTTGTTTTTAAATAGGAGGGATATTTTGGTCATTTCAAGTAGGAGTTCACCAGAGAAAAAATAATATTCTGACTCTAGGGACCCGAGAGTCTATTATCATCAAAACTTAGGGACGGAAAAATCATTTTCCAAAATCCATGGACCCTAGGGGGAGGGTGACCAAAGTATAGGGACGTGAGGATAATTTATCCTAAAATTTTTGGTTGGATATGAAGATTGCAACATAGTTTTAAAGTGGATTAATCTTGTGCTCATTGTTGTACTCACAAAACTACATTTCTCACACGTTGACGAGAAAAATCCATCAATTTATTATCTTAAGATTTTAAGTAGAATATGGAGATGCTAACAACTTTTACGCTTTTCAAAATTATCATTGTTTTGTAAAGGTGAGAACAAACAGAATTTGAAATTACTAAAATAAACTAAATATGAATCGTCAAACGTTATTTTCCTGAAAACCTTTTCCACCAAATAAATAGAGTTTAATAGGAAATTAGAGCACGAAATAATTGGAGAGAAAAAAATAATTATGTCGGCTGAAAGATTTACCACTGTATGCGAACACTAATCAATTTTTCATCAAATAATTCAATTTCCAATTATGTAAACAGGTAGCTAAAATTAGTATAAAAATGGTGTTATGATCTAGGCATTACTATCCCTACAGAACCAAATTGAAAGAATTGAGATTGGGCCTTAATATTTAAGGGTCACATTTCATTTTATTATCTTACGGTCTGACTCGTTTTTATTTCAATATTATGTGGTTTAAAATTAAAAAAATTAGTAACTGAATAATCACTTTTATATTTTAGTAATATTCATTTAGTTCAAATATTATGTGATTTAAAACTACTAACCCTCCTATCATAACTCTCAAATTCGAGAAAGTCAAGTTCGGTTCTCTTTGTTTTACAAGTTCAGTCCATCTATACGACATCGTTCGGTGGCCTTGACCATGGGGTGTCTGGTACGTTGACTTCGGCGGTATTTGGGTTTAGGGTTCCAGATCGAAGGCGAGTCCATGGGCCTCGACTTGTGCTTGAAAGCCATAGGTAGACAGAGGATGGAGAGAGAAGAAAGAGGAAGGTGGAGGAGATTCTAAATGGTAATAGATAAGATCTAACTATGTTTAATTACTAATTAATCATTAGGTGCAAATATGAAACTCGATTTTTTGTATAAATTTATCTTTGGAGAATTGAATCTTTTCAAGAATGGATTGAGTGCTGTCTCTAATAGAGTTGACAACAACATACATACAAAAATATGATATCATTACTCGCTAAATGATAACGATAACAGTACTCGTCACATGCTGTACCACTACTTGCACATGGTATCACTACTATTTATATAATCTCGCATTTCTCAAAATGCTCTTGTGCAGTCTATATTATTACAAATTTATCTTTCGCATGCGGCCATTTTGTGTTGGTGCTACCCAAATTTATAATATGATCTCATTGGTCACTTTTCTTCAACCGAGTATCATTTCTATTAGGCCATTTACAGCAGATTACAGAAATGGAATATGCTAAATAAGGTATGTTCCTTGCAACCATATTTGCCAAACAAGCTTTATCTAGAATTGAACAGCTAAGAAGAAACGGCTGGCAGCACTAAGTTGAGGTGCTTATAATAATACCAATTGTCTGTCTGGCCCGGCATTTGTCTGGTCCAAACGCGGCATCGAAACTGAAAGATCCAGGAACAGTATAAACTAATGCATAATGTAATGGTGACCGCGTATATTTAAATGTGAAAAAAGCTACTTAATTGGGCAACAGTCGATCAGATGTTTTAAATCACCCAATATCTACTTGATCAACTAATTAAAAGTCAGATCGAGTACGAACATAAAATGATGCAAAAAATTTCATGCCTTATTTTATCGCAACTATATGGTTAGAATCTCTAAATTTCTATATATCAACCCAAAATTTAAATACAATCAATTAATGAATTTTAAAATTTATAGTTAGCAATTTGTAATTTCAACTGACCCCCAAACAAAGCACGGAAGTTTGGACATACATTACTTTCGCCATTGTATTATAGCATGAAAATTATATGCGCCGGTTTTAACGTGTAATTAACGAGTAATTATATGTTAAATCTGATTAATTAATAAATTAATTCGTTAATAATAAATCACTTACTTGTTGAAGCAAGAGGTCCACAGGTTCGGGTCGACTATGTCTTCGTGCCAGTCGAATTACGATCACGTTATAACGGATTCGTAATTGATTTTCACGAGATTTCCTCTATTGAAAATCTGATCAAAACTCAGGGACTATTCCAAAGTTTTGCCTTTCTTTTGAGTGGTTGGATGGAGAATATCATTTTGGTTCAGCCAGATTTCTCTTTTTATAGGGAAATCTGGCAAATCAGAACGCGCCACATTGCGCGAATGACTGCCACGTGGCAAAGCTACCCTTAGGTTTGCCACGTGGCACTTCTGGGACGCATGTCTGTCATGTGGCATGTCACGTGGCAAAGCTGGTAGCTTTGCCACGTGGCACTTCTGGGCCGCATGTCCACCATGTGGTAAATCTACCCCCTAACTTTGCCAAGTGGCGCCACGTGGGCTGCCAATTCTGGTGGCAACTGCGTCAGCGTCATGTCACAATGAAGTGGCGCCTGGCGTGGCCTCGGGCCGGTCAACGCGGGTTGACTGGCCCATTCTGCCCAACATTAGGGCCTGATGGGCCAGGGGCCAATCAGGCACAATAATAATTGCCTGATTGGGCCTAAAGGTCCAACATCTCCCACTCAATTATTATTGACCTTGATCAACAGCTATCAGATTTTTTTAAAGGATTTTGTGCGACCAGCATACGGCGAGTACGTTAAGCCAAATTCAAGAGCACGAACACTCAGGCTACTTGAATAGTAGCATCTCGATAACCTTCTTGTATAATGCATGCTATTACCCCAAGACTCATGTCACTTTCTATTGTTCACATTAGTGATTTCAAACAATTATATTCGGGTTCACTATTGTACTTTTCAATATAATTGGTGCACCTGAACTACGAAACTCAGAATGTGATAAACAAAGTTCCTTCTCCCTTAACTATATTCTTTTCATAATGATACATCCTACTTTTCTGGTCAGCCCTGCCAGGTCGAATCGCTATGCCATAACCTTTTCATGAACTTTCCAAGCTAGCAGCACTGGGCCATACTTCCAGAATACGTTTAGGATCTTAAGGGTAGGTTTTGGGAATCACAGTTCTCGAAAATTGGTCTCACACCAGGAATTGTGAAATCACTCAACATTTTCATCCCATCCAGTGGTCGATTAGCACACATGATACTGATCATGTGTTACGGTGTACATTCCTCTTTAAAGGAACACATGTCATTTAACACCATATTAGAGTATCAGCCTTAGCTTAACTCTAGGCTAATAGGACAGACAGTATGATAAGTTCCACTTATATCTTATCATATGGATTATAGAAAATCCAAATGCAGCAACTTATTCCTGCATCCCATAAGAAAACTTGCTCTTGAGCAAGACGGTATTCCATCATAGGACATCCACTTATGAATGTCCAATAACTGCCTCATCTCATATAGGAATCAACTTCTTGACTCCCACTGAGGTAAACACCCGTGTGAGTGGGCTACTTCTCTATCCGACATGTTTCATAAATAACTCATATTGCCAAATAAAACTCCTTTATTCCAACTAATTGGATTATAAATAAAACCATCGTAAACCCAGTGACTTAACATAATTCTCGAACACTTCTCGAGGTAATACTTTAGTCATCGGATCTGCGACCATATCTTGTGTAGATATGTGTTTCATACACAGTTCATTATATTTTACTAAACTTCTAACAAAGTAAAAATTAATATCTATATGCTTAGCCCTGCTATGGAATCTAGGATCCTTAGCATATGCTATAGCTGCCTGGTTGTCGCAGAATAGACTCACGGACTCCGTTGAGTTGATCAGGGAGAGATGGCTTAAGAATCTCTTCAACCATACCGCTTCTTGTGCAGCATGAACTGAAGCTACATATTTTGCTTCTATTGTTGACAGGGATACACAAGTTTGCTTCTTACTGCTCCATGAGATAGCACCCCCGCCCAACAAAAAAATGAATTCAGATGTAGACTTTTTCTTATCCACGTCGCCTCCCCAATCAGCATCAGTATAGCCACTCAGTATCAGGTCATGCCCTTAGTAGCACAAGGAGTATTCTGCAGTAGTGTTCAAATATTTCAAATATATTTTGACAGCTTTCCAGTGAGCACTGCCTGGATCAGACTGATATCTGCTTGCTATCCCAATAGCATAGCAAATATCAGGTCTGGTACACAACATTGCATACATCAGGCATCCAACTGCGTTAGCGTAAGGAATCTTCTCCATGCCCCCACGTTGTTTAGCTATTTTTTGACAAATGTCCTTACACAAATTATGACATTTAACCAATGGGACATACTTTGGGTTACTGTGATCACATTTGAAATATTCTACTACTTTGCGAATATATGTCTCTTGTGAAAGAGACACTATCATTTTTGAACGATTCCTCGAAATCTTAACTCCGAGTATGTAATCCGCTTCATCCACGTCTTTCATTTCAAAATTGAAAGATAACCAATCTTTGATTTCGATAAGAAATCCCATGTCATTTCTAGCTAAAAGTATGTCATCAACATACAAAGTGATGATGACAAACTTCTTTCCTGATCGCTTAACATACACGTAGTGATCTTCGTCTATCATTATAAAATTATGCACCATGATCGTATTATGAAAGCGAATATACCACTGTCTAGACGACTGCTTAAGGCCATAAATTGATTTATTCAATTTACAAACTATGTGTTCGCAGCCTTTTTGAATGTAGCCCTCAGGCTGAATCATGTAGATTTCTTCATCCAATTCTCCATGGAGAAAAGCAGTCTTTACATCCATTTGATGTAATTCTAGATTCATGTTGACAACCATAGCTAAAATGACCCTAATTGACGTAAATCTAACAACAGGTGTAAAAGTCTCCTCGTAGTCTATCCCAGCCTGTTGTTTGAACCCTTGGACAACCAAACGCGTTTTGTATCTTTCGATACTGCCATCTGCATTGCGCTTGATTTTGAGAATCTACTTATTCCCAATTGTCATACGCCCTTTAGGTAGGTCGACCAGATTCTAAACCTGGTTTTTGATCATGGAAGATATTTCTTCCTCCATTGCATTTATTCATTCAGTTCGTTTTGGAGATGACAAAGCTCTAGATACATTCTTTGGCTCATCTTTATCCTGCAGGATGGCCAGAAGAATTTCACTTGGACCACCAAATTTTTTTAATGATACCAAGAACACATTAGCCTCGTCTTCGATGTCAAATCATCGGCGTAGTATGCTAGTTCTGCTAGACCTACGGTATTTCTAGTTTTGATAAACATCTCTCATTTATTTATTATATCCAGGAATCGCACTCCCACTAGGTAGAAATACCGTACTCCCACTGGAATAAGGAATTACCTCCCTTTCAGGACTCAGATCACGACCTTTCGGATCATTTTGAGTTGGAAAATCTCTATCTTTCTCCTCAATTCTCCCACTCGAAAGAAGTGATCCAGTTGATTCTGGTTCATCTGTCTCACAAAGGGTAAGGTCATTACTAACCTCCCTCAACCTTAAAAATTTATTTTCTAAAAATATGGCATCGCGTGATTCAAATTCTATTACATGTCCATTGTCCAGTTCACCCACGAACACATACCCTTTAGATACCTCTGGGTATCTTATAAATATACTTTTTCTACCTCTCGGTCCTAATTTATCGAAAGTACTTGAGGTAGAAAGGACATAGGACGCACACCCCTATGGCTTAAAATGGACAGATCGGGTTTTCGATCTGTCCATATTTCATAAGGAGTGGCTGTAACAAACTTGGAGGGAACACGGTTTAGAACATATACGGCAGTCAGGAGCGCATCTCCATAGAATGATATAGGCAAATTGGCATCTGCCATCATCGATCTAACCATGTCAAGAAGGGTTCTATTCCTTCTTTCAGCAATCCCATTTTGCTGGGGTGTATAGGGAATGGACAAATAATGTTCAATCCCTTTTTCAATGCATAGAGCTTTGAACTCATCAGAAAGATATTCACAGCCACGATCAGTTCGTAAGGCCTTTATCTTTTTATCCTTCTGATTCTCAACAAAATGCATGTTCGTCATGAAGCAGTTTAAGGCTTCAGACTTGTGAGAAATTAGGTATATCAGACCATATCTAGTATAGTCTGGGGTGTATAGGGAATGGACAACTAATGTTCAATCTCTTTTTCAATGCATAGAACTTTGAACTCATCAGAAAGATATTCACAGCCACGATCAGTTCGTAAGGCCTTTATCTTTCTATCCTTCTGATTCTCAACAAAATGCATGTACGTCATGAAGCAGTTTAAGCCTTCAGACTTGTGAGAAATCAGGTATATCAGACCATATCTAGTATAGTCGTCAATAAAGGTGATGAAGTAATATGCTCCATGCCTTGCCCTCACGTTCATTGGACCACAGATGTCGGAATGGACTAATTATAGTAGAAATTCGGCTCTAGCCCTAGTATCGAAAGGTTTCCTTGTGCTTTTCTCTTTTAGACAGGATACGCATCTGGGTAATATAGATTTTTCTACATTTTCCAGTAGTCCTGCCTTAGTTAGACGATTTAAACGATCCTGACCGATATGACCTAGTCTAGAATGCCACAGTTTAATATCATCTTCCGATGAGTTTGAACTAGTGACTAAGAAAAAACTTTCACAAGGATCAATATCCAGAATCAAAAAATATTATGATAGATATCCAAGGCCAAAATAGGCATTATCCAAATACAACCTAACAATGTCACCCTTAAACGACAACTGAAAACCTAAAGACATTAAAGCCGAAACAGAGATCAGGTTCCTTCGAATGTCTGGAGCAAACAACACGCCATATAAAAGAAGGGCACGACCACCACGAAGGTACAATTTACAAGTGCCTAGGCCTTTCACATTTACGCACGAGTTGTTACCGATAAAAATGATTTTTGCTCCAGCCGGAACCCGCCTGTATTCAACGAACGAACAACGGTCTCTGGCTACATGGTCTGTTACTCCTGAATCAATCACCCACATAGAATGTGACTCAGTTAGAAGGGTACAAGAGGATACATACAACTTACTCACACTTGAATTTAGGTGTACCTGCTTAGGCATCTCAATCTTTTCCAAAATGTCCCTTTTGTTGACAGTTAAAACATTTCACTTTTGAAATGTTAAACTGCTTTTTCTTTTTAGCCTTGGAGCCATCTAACTTGGTTCATTGGTTTTCAGCCTTTGAAGTTTCCTTACACTTACCTTTTCCTTTACCTTTCTTCTTTTTCCCACTACTCCCAGTTGAACTAGTCGAGTGGGCTTCAGGGTGGGATTTCATAGCTAGGAGGCGATCTTTCTCCAACTCAAGGTGTCTCGCAACATCATCAAATGTTACCAAATGGTCGGAATGGGTAAGATTCATCTTCATCTGTTCCCAACTTGGTAGTAGGGAACGGATGATAGCTTGAATCTACTACTCGTTGCTAAGTATATGACCAGCCTCTGCCAGTTCACTGATCATATTAGATATCACTCTCAAGTGTTTCCTCATGGTAACCTCC
The DNA here is from genome assembly GCA_963995505.1 of Hypericum androsaemum. Lineage (NCBI taxonomy): Eukaryota > Viridiplantae > Streptophyta > Magnoliopsida > Malpighiales > Hypericaceae > Hypericum > Hypericum androsaemum. The sequence goes on from OZ023195.1 coordinate 13,338,496, forward strand.
GGACGCTTCTTAAAGGTGTCAAACCTTATGGTCAAAGCACGCAGCTTTGACACTAAAAACTTTCCGAATTTTTGTTTGAGAGCGTCCCATAACTCTTTCGTATTGTCATACACGCGAAATTGTCGGGTGACATCATCCATCATCAAACTCAACAAAATCAACCGAGCAGTAGAGTTCTTTTTCTTCCAAATAACATAAGCTTCTTTGTTTCGCTTATGTTAAGCAGTTGTGCCTTCATCAGGCTCATCCATTATCACATGTATATGCTCCAGAACTTCTTGTTCCTCAAGCACATATTAGATTTTCATGCTCCAGTTCTCATAGTTTTCACCGTTGAGTTTTAACTCACGGTTTAACTCAGTTATGATAGATCTAGAAGCAACTGACATCTCTATAGGGAATTTATAATACGAGAACATATTAGAAATTTGATTTGGTAATATGATTCAATTTACTAAACACTTATAATTTTTAACGATATGAAGTCTTTAATTAACCTCAAAATCGAAGTGGGTCACGGGCATGCTTCCACTCACCATTCAATTATTAATTTAAAACTTCAACCGTTTAAAGTTCATCGATAGTAAACTCAAGTGATAGATATTAAACAAACATCTTTGTTTAATTACACGCATCACATATGCATTTGTACATTCTGAGTTTACACACACATAAAAAACTCAGACAAGATCTCAACCTATTGTACAAAATTCTCCCAAAAATAACATATGTATATGGGGACAGTTAAACATAACATGTAATCACATGGGGATCGGGTGTCCATGCGATCTGGTAGGAGAATCCAGATACATATCTGGATCTAGGTCCGAGGACGATCCTGTGAAAGGTTCCAAGTTCACTACCGGAACTGGAATCGAATCCATAATCCAGATGACCAGGAGCGGAAGAAAAGTGTAATAGTACTCCTTAGCGAGGTAGCGGTTCAGGACCAAACCGCTTTGCAGCTCCAGGATGGGAGAATGTATCATTTCTCTGAGAAGACCCCTCTTCTCGAGATAGTGGATCATACCATAGAGGGCATCTCTATGGGTATTGATCTCGGGTTCCGAGAAGACGCACATATCTTCTTGGATCTTCAACGTGACCAGGAGGTCTCGAAACATGGAGGGCCAGTCCTCTCCATAATTATAACCTCCGGCCCAGATGCAGTCTTGCATCTCCTTGTGAACAGCCTCGATATGCTCATCCTTAGGCACTCGCTGCGGTAAACGACGCTTCAGGACCTTTTGTCGAAGTTCCGTTGCACAAAAGTTTAGATACCTCTTTCCAGTAGCCATCAAATCTTATATTAATTGCAAGTCAATTTCGGGTTAATTCTCATATTATTCCCAAAATAGGATTGAAAAACTCATTTTTCACTTTTTTGATGATCATACTATGAACCAATTCATGTGATTTTAGTTAAATTTAACATATCTCGGAACTCGTTCCAATTTTTTTTAAGTTTATTAAAATATCGTTATAATTTTAATAAACCTAATTGACAAAAAATTTCAAATTTTTATCAATTTATTATATTTTAATTGAATAAAACTAATTTTATCCAATTAAAAGAGAAAACCCAATATTTTTAAGTCCAATTTTGACTTAAGTCAAAATTAACCAAAAATTGGGTTAGGTCGAAAAAAGAAACCAGGCCAATTCGTCCAATTTTTTGATTTTCTTTACCCGAGTATAAACATTTTCGGGAAAAAATTACAAAATTACGATTTTGCCCCTCGCAGATTTTTTCCTTTCTCTTTCTTCTCCCGCGCGACCCGAAAAGCTCTGAAGCTCCGGCCACGACCACGGCGCAGAGACGGCGAACTGACGGACGACACCGCTCTCAATTGACTCGCCGTGATATCGCGAGCTCGTCGGTAGCAGCATCGCGAGCCGTCGTGCCTCCATTCTCCGCCGCCGTCGTCTTCTCCCTTCTGCGATTCTCCGGCGTCGACGGCTTCGTTCTTTTGATTCTGTTAACCTCGATCCACGAAAGCGGTATCGATACGTCTAGGACACACCGGAGAATCGATTATCATCGATCTCTATCATCGAAATTGTCAGATTTCCAACGAAATCGATGAAAATCGATTTGGGGGAAAATTGCCCCCAAATCGCCCAATTAGGGTTCCTCGGGACTGAATTGAAGTAGCAAATTTCAGTTTAGTCCCAAAAGTTTTCCAAAAACTGTACTGAAGTCCATGACACGCAGGTGCCACGTAAGCGGTCAAATTTCAGATTGGTACTTTAAGATTTCGCGCGCGCGCGAATTTGCCAAGGTTATTAGGCAAAATTCTATTTAGTCCCACTAGTTTTAACTTAATTATATTAAAGTCCAACAGATTGTAATTTTCAATAAAATCACAATTAATACAATTTTTAACCCAAAAATTACATAATTACTTGAATTAAAATATCATATCATCATCAAAACATGGTTTCAACCATGCTCTGATACAAATTGCTGGTTTTAATATGTAATTAATGAGTAATTACATGTTAAACCTAATTAATTAACGAACTAATTCGTTAATAATAAATCACTTACTTGTTGAAGCAAGAAGTTCACAGGTTCGGGTTGACTATGTCTTCGTGCCAGTCGAATTACGATCACGTTATAACAGATTCGTAAATAATTTTTATGAGATTTCTTCTATTAAAAATCTGATCAAAACTCAGGAACTATTCCAAAGTTTTGCCTTTCTTTTGAGTGGTTGGATGGAGAATATCATTTTGGTTCAGCTAGATTTCCCTTTTTATATAGAAATCTGGCCAATCAGAACGCGCCACGTGATACACCACGTGGCACAAATGGGCGCCACGTGGCACAAATGGGCGCCACGTGGCACAAACGGGCGCCACGTGGCACAATGGGCCACATGTCAGCCACGTGGCACTTCTGGGTCGCATGTCTGCCATGTGTTATGCCACGTGACACTTCTGGACGCATGTCTGCCATGTGGCAAAGCAACACATAGCTTTGCCACGTGGCGCCACGTGGGCCGCCAATTCTGGTGGCAACTGCGTCAGCGCCATGTCACGCTGACATAGCACCTGGCGTAGCCTCGGGCCGGGTTGACCGGCCCATTCCGCCCAACATTTAGGCCTAATGGGTCTGGGCCCAATCAAGCACAATAATAATTGCCTGATTGGGCCTAAAGGTCCAATCAGGCACAATAATAATTACCTGATTGGACCTAAAGGTCTAACAATATGAATAACAACATACCACAAAATCAACTCGCTCTAATAATACATTATATCCCCACAATCTCTCGTGGTGGTTGGTATACGCAGCCGTTGTTATTTGTCAATCGAATGGGAGCGGACATTGTCCCATCGTCCTATGAAAGTCTTTGCATAAGAATTTTCTTTCCCAAAAGACCGGTAGGTTTATGGAAAGTCAAAAATCGGCCAGCCTAGAAGTAATGGATAGGCATTCCTATGTTACTCCGACGCAGATCTTATGAGGCAACAGGATCAGAAATAATTGATTATGGGTCGTCCCTTGTTAGTTGTTCCTATTGCTTCAAGCTTACCTCTCCATCCTTCATATTTTTTCTCTGGTTGGTATCTTCACAAGTAATGCCACTTATTCTAGGACCTAGAGTTCTTGTGTCGTTTACGATTCGCACCGTTTATTAAACGAGTGGTACCAATTATATATCGGGGTTGCATCCAATTGTTGGATTTTGATTTAAATAGTGAAAGAGCGAAACTCAGAAAATTATTTTAGCATAATTAATTGCACTAGTCGACTTAATAGATACATATTTAGGTAGCTTGCGATAGAATATTGAGAAGACCCGTATAGATGTTAAAGTTTAAAGGCACTTTCAGCATGCAGAGCAAATCAAGCGGTGCCATATATTGTTCGGGTTTTTTTATACGGAAATATCATATCGGTGGTTGCTTCACCTGTATAGAATTGAAGTCTTAAAATAGATTCTTCAGATACAAATATTTGAAAGAATTTTTTCCTAGTAATTTGTTGTTTGATATTCTGTAGCTAAGTATTTTTTGGTTGTTTTTTCCTTTTTCGGGAAAATGTTTTCTTACATTGACGTTTTTTTTTGACAAATTCTAAGACATTTTTTTTGTTGCAAATTTATAAAGAATAAATTGCTTTTTTAAGAATACGAATAAGTTGCTCTACTATCATTTCCATTGTGAACCAACATGCCCCACCCGTATTAAGACACGATTTTGTTGATTGTATTTAATGCAAATATGCGTGCAAAACTAAATTGGTGAGTTGGATGATAACGGATTTTAACTCTCGTTTTTTACGGTTATGTGGGTCAATTCATACTATTTCGAAAATAGCAAAACTTTGTTTGAGAGAAAACAAAATTCAATACTATCTAAAACATAATGTTTAGATCAAACTGCCTAAAGTTTTTTATAAAAAAAATACCGATCAAACATGTTCATAGTTCTAACTATGACCTGTCACGATTTGGAACCGAATGCTCAAAAACTGCCGTTGTTGCCATGTTATCCAATTGATCACTGCTGCATGATTGTCTCGATAGCAACAGATCATTGCAGTAGTTTGTACAAGAAGTTAGGTCGAGGATATAATTGAACCCAAAGTTCGAATAAGGAAAATTCGACACATCATTTTTTTTAAAATAAATGTACACCATATTAGGATTTAAATTTGGACCTCTTTGAATTTTATAAGGTACTAATCTTTTGACACATATGACATAATATTTGAAGTTAGTAAGGGTACATTTATAAAAGAATTTAGAAGAATGAGATGGGAAAACACATTTTTAAGAATTTAGATGGTAGCGTCTGAAGATTAATCATCTCTATCATTTTAAAGCGATAATTGACAAGTAGGCACCAACAATATCAGTGGGATGCCTAAAAATTTAGGTTTTTACATAAGCACCGACACCTATAAAGTAATTGCAGTTTGTAGGCGTAATTACGCTTCCTCTAACTCGTTGTAAGATATTGATTGAAATACCCAAGAATCTTTTCAAAAGAAATCTCGATTTGAGCTATCCAACGTTAAATATTATTTGGAAGACTTTAGTTATATAAAAAATTTCTTCCCATTCAAAACTAGATTAGTCAAATTTAACAATTGTTTGCATATCGTGTTATAATTTCTATATCCAACCAAAAACCTTAAGTCAATAGGTTGGTGGATTTTTTACACTTATAAATTTGCCCCCACTCGTGCTTTAACCGATGTGAGATTCTCAATACACCCACTCAAACAAGACTCATCGGGTCGAAGATTCCACTGACTTTCACCAAAGTGCGAGAAATGAGGGTCGTGCGAGTTCAACGATGGGCACATTATCAATCCGCTCTGATACCATGTTAGAATCTCCGTATCCAACCCAAAATCTTAAGGCAATGGATTGATGAATTTTTCACACTTATAAACTTACCTCCCACTCGTGCTTTAACTGATGTGAGATTCTCAACATATGAGTGTTATAAAAAATGTGTTCTAAAAAAAAGTGTTATAAAAAATGTAAATAAATATCGTCAATCGGTACACCTTAGAGGATGAGCTGTGGATACTGTCGGTTAATTAAACCTCCACGAGACGGTTGCTCCCAATTTAATTTCCCAACGACTGAGAGTATAGGTAAAAACGAAAAAACAAAGTCGGAAATTCGCTTTCTTTTTAGGCTATTAAGAAATGGAAATGGAAATGGAAATCCCCTTTACCAAAAGGAAAAGAGGGAAAAAAAAGGAACACCACCAAGAAGTTTGTGTCCGAAACGGAACCGTTACAAGGACTACGCACCGTCCAAATCACGATAAACCCACGACCGTTAGGAACGCCGTCCCTGTCCTCGGGGTGGGTCCCCAAGGAAGCCAACCAGTTGACGCCACGTGTACAGCCATTCACAGCTGGCTCCCACGATGGAGTTCGCTCCCATGGAATATACTAGGGATGGCAATTAGATCCTTACCCTGAGGGTCTACCCTGATCCAGACCCGAAGGGTCCAAGACCCGTTGACTTTGACCGGGTCTAGACCCTGATCCTGCCCGGATCCTGATATTTTAAAAGGATAAGGGCATGGGTATGGATCTATAGGATCCTGCCCTGATCCTACCCGAATTTTTTAAATTAATTTTAAAATAATATACATGTATATTAATTATTAGACATAATACAAAATTCTCAATTTTGTTGGTAGGTAAATATTTTTTATTAAAACAAAAGTTCAAAACAGAGGAAGCGCAAAAAGAAAGACAAGATAAAGGGGCCCGATATTTACATCAGTTACAACCCCACCCCCGAGCAAAACGTTCCCTCAACCTCAAAAGGTAAAGAAGAGGGACCTATAAATTCTTGTAGGCAATCAAGAAAGTGAGCACCGATTGGTTGTGAATGATCAAGGCATTCGTCCAAAGGATCCACTCTTGGACATGAAAGAGCACAAAATACAGGAGAAGCTCATTATCGTACCTCGCCGCATTGAAAATAATACCATTACGAAGTAGCCACATGCCCCAAGTAATAGTAGCAAAAATTACAAACCAAATTCTCAATTTTAACTTACCCAACTTCAACTTTTTTATTATTTATTTTTTGATTTCTTTATATTGATATTTTAATGAATGAAAATGTCTCATTGCTATTTGAAAACTATCAAAAGATAATTTAATTTTTAAAATTTAAATATATTTAAAAAATACGGACCCACGGGTCGCCCTGATCCTGCCCGATTTTTTAGGACCCAGATCCTGCCCGAATCCTTATTTTTAAAGAGGATAAGGGTAAGGATCTGGGTCTACCATTTAAAAAGAGGGTAAGGATCTGAGTCCTATAGATCCTACCCGGATCCTGCCCATTGCCATCCCTAGAATATACGTGGATTCCATTTCAATATGGAGGATGGAGAAGATGAATTACCGGTTTTGCCCTCATCTAAAATCCCTTCAAATGGCATAAGCGGGGAGAGAGAGCGGGAACGCGGAAAAGTAAACAAGTCCACCCCCTTCTCCTTCCCTTACCCAATTTTCCTCCTTTTTTCTAATTTTTCCCCTCTTAAATTCGAGGCCTTAAACCTATAAATCCCCCTTCCCTATTGCTCCTAATCCTATCCGAACTCGCATTCGCATATTCCTCTTCGAGATCCGTGCGTTCTCTCTCTCTCTCGGTAACGCGAAAGAAACGTTTGTAATCCCCCCTCCCCTTTATTTTTCGATTATTATCCGATGAGAATGTACTATTTAGGGACGTTTTTTATATTCGAAAGACTTAGATCCAGTCAATATAGATCTCGCCTTTTACCCTTCCTTTATTTTTCTTCTCTTCTCCTTTTGCGCTTGCGAGTTCTACGCGCTCAATTAAAGTTAATCTTCTACCTCAACTCTTTTGTTTTTTCCCCTTAAGAATCGGATGCTATTTTAAAGGCGAAAGCGAAAAATGTATATAATAAGAGGGGAAGGTGGTTCGGTTTTCGGTGTGAAGTGTGGGAGTTGAAGTTGTTGTTTTGTTTGTTCTGTGTTTTGCGTGTTTGCAGCTGGCTAGCTTAGAAGAAATGGTTCCTCCTATTGAGACCCCTACCAAGGCGCCGGCCTCCCACCCGCACCCGCACCCGCACCCGCACCCTCCTCTCAACGAGAGGATCCTGTCGTCCATGACCAGGAGGTCCGTCGCTGCTCACCCCTGGCACGATCTCGAGATCGGTACGTGTTTCCCGTCGATTGTTCTTTTTTATCCGAGATGCGAGTTTTGCGCCAGGAACATTCACATGTCCATTGCTTGTTGTTGTTGTCGTTCCTGTGCAGGACCTGGAGCTCCCAAGATATTCAACTGTGTAAGTGTTCTTATCCGCGGTTTGGAGATGGTTGAGCACATTTGTTATGCTTGAAGCCAGGTTTCCAATTTTTGTTTCTTGTTGTGGTTGAATCGCGGCTCACTCTGTTATGCGCTGTTGGATCTCTTGAGACTGTTGGCTCTGATATTGAAGCCCTTCGATTGCGAGCGTTATTGCTTTCGTGAACGATCATTTACCCATTGCTTTGATATAGAGGTCCTTCGAGATTTCGAGTTGATTCCTGTTATTGTCTGTTTGTATAATAGAATGGCTTGATTTTGCAGGTTGTTGAGATAGGGAAAGGCAGCAAGGTGAAATATGAACTTGACAAGAAGACTGGGCTCATCAAGGTACTTTCTATGGTTATCCTTCATTTATCTTTTTTACTTATTTTGCCGGGTCAGAATTTTTAACGTGTGGCTAAAAAAATTGTTGTTATGTTCAGGTTGACCGTATCCTCTACTCTTCTGTTGTGTACCCTCACAACTATGGCTTCATCCCCCGCACACTCTGTGAGGACAATGATCCCATCGATGTGCTCGTCATCATGCAGGTCAGTGTTTGACTTTCTTCTATCGAACATAATGTTGAAGTTGCTAACTGTCTTGTGTGTCTGCAATAACATCCATTTCTGCGTTCAACCAGTTCGATGGCGCCTTATGTGCCTGTGTGATGCTGGTTTTTAGCTGTACCACAAATGAAGATCTAAAGGAAAATATACTGCTGATTCCCGTTTGCCTATTATTGTATTACTTTTGAGACTGATTCTCTTGCTTTGTTGATTGCCTATAGGAGCCAGTCCTTCCTGGATGCTTTCTTCGGGCTAAAGCTATCGGGCTTATGCCTATGATTGACCAGGTATGTATATCAGGCTGGAATTTTGCCCCTTTTCTTCCCCACTTCGCCTGGTGCAATTCTTAAGAGCCACCTAATTCTGACCACCACAGGGTGAGAAGGATGACAAGATCATTGCTGTGTGTGCTGATGACCCCGAGTATCGCCATTACAATGATATCAAGGACCTTCCACCCCATCGTCTGGCTGAGATCCACCGCTTCTTTGAGGACTGTATCCTTTGAAACATTACTTACTTACTCTGGCCCATAAGATATTTGCCATGTAACTTCTAATCCATGTTTCTCTGCAATTAATGCTCCAGAAAAGAAGCCAATGCCAGTATGTCTACCCTTTTTCCTTAATGACATTTTCAGACAAGAAGAACGAGAACAAAGAAGTTGTTGTGAACGACTTTCTCCCTGCAACCGATGCCTATGAAGCAATCCAGCATTCCATGTAAGTCCACGCTCCTCCCAGAATTCGGGTTATCTGCTGAATAAAGGAAGTTGGTTCAACAATGATATTCCCTAATGTGAGTTCTTCTTTGTTCCTGTAGGAATCTATACGCAGACTACATCGTCGAGAGTTTGAGGCGGTAGATCTTTCTGCACTCGGGACTGATCAATCCGATTCGGGGCTGCGTTCGTCTTATGCAGATAATATTGCTACTACACAGTCATGTGTGGCTATCGTACAGTTCTTATATTGATCGGTTATAACTATATATTGCTTATAACATTTGAAAGAAGTGATGATGATGATGATAATCTAGTTATACATTTTCTGTGGTGTAATGAGAAGGCAAATCGGAACATACCCTGTTATGGATCATAAATTTGTATTGATGCTTGTCTTTTGATGTATTTATTTATTCACTAGATCTCACTTTTGTCTGATCTTCATTGACATTTATCTTTCGTTGCACATGTAATGCCAGAACTTGATTTGGGCTGGCGCCTTTTACAATTTTATAATTATGGGTTTTGTTTGACTCTTTGACCGGTGTTTGTTTACCACAAGGGTGGTGAGCTGTTTTAGCTGCTTGGAGAGTAGATTGGGACCTTTTTTACTCTTTCTTGTGCTTATCCGGCTAGGCTAATTGCGCTGACCAAGTTTATCATATTCTTCAAGTTCAGTTCTTATCCATATTGGGTAAAACAATTCCTATACTATAAATATATTTATTGGATTAATCGATGAGATGTTTTTAATTTAACCCATCTATATAGTATTAAACTTAAATTTATTAAAAAGACTTAAATTCATTGAAACAAATTTTGGATTTATCTTGTAATGAAAGAAATACACCATTAGCCCGATAGAACCAAATAAACAGAATGTACTCACTTCAATGTTTTTTTTGGCGGAATACCAGCACTTCATTATTGTCAACGAGTTCCAGCCTCTTTGAGATAATTGGATAAAAATATTTAGTAACCCAGCTCAAAGTTTTTACTATTTTAGCCAAATTTTGTAAACAATCACAGAACCAAAAAAATTGACTGTACAGTCATATTTGTGTACATCATTATTTGGTCATAATTAGGTAGTGATTAATCATCTCGCATCAAAATTGTGGGAGTAAATTTAACAGGAAAACAAAATCCTCCAAAAAGGTAAAGAAAAATAAAGACTAAGCCACTAACGTAACTTAAATTGCAAATTGTCTACTTAAGAACTTCAATTTCCAAAGCATACACAAAAAGAACAGAAGTTATCTTCTATTAGTCAAGTCGGTCTCCAAATAGATAATAAAACTTGCATTCAATCTTGTGTTTAAATTTTGGCAATATAGACAAAAAGTCTTAAGTTAGAAAATTAATAAAATCATCTCTTTTTTACCAACTTAGTTTTTTTTGGGGTGATAATTGTTACCAACTTAGCTAATTGAGGACAACAAGGCTAAAAAAAGAAGCTAATGGAGGACAACTCAGAATATTTTGTAGTAGCTCTTAAATCAAGGTTTTAGGTTCTTAGGGACTAAGTTAAACAATTTGTATAACTCAAGTTATATAAATGTAATTAACCAAAAAAATTAAAACAAGATTCTACAATCCAATCCCAAAATATCTCACGCCATAAACCCAGTCCCCCCCAAAACCGAAAACCCCAGAAACGAAGAATCTGCTGGCCCTCCCTCTCAGAGGCAAAAACCACAAACACCATGAGCTCATTCACAAACCCGACCTCGAGCTTCGACAACCTCCTCCTCCAAACCCTAATGGGCCGTCTCCAAATCCGACCGCCACCCCAGTCCTCCCCCGGCGTCAACCACCCCCTCCCCTCCCAGTCGCTCGAGGACCTCCTCCTTAACCTCTCCGATGACGATGATAACGACGAAGATGAGTTCTCCGAGTCCGGCGAACAGGGAGACGCCCAGTCCCAGCTCGCAAAGGAGGAGGCGAAGCTCGAGAAGGAGATCGTCCGGGTTATCCTCTCGGGTAAGATTGATTCGCTTAAGCCTAACTCCGGCAAGGCGGTGACCATCGGGGAGCACCACATATGTATAGGGTTCCATGAGGAGAAGGGGTCCGATTACCGGGTGTGGGAGTGGCACGGGCATATCATGCTTTTCGACGACGAGGACGGGTATACTCCCGAGTATATCTATGGGAATTACTTCGAGAGGCTGTTTGGGAAGGTTAGCAATGTAGGCGGGGCTGCAAAGAAGGAAGAAGAGGAGGAGGAGGAGGAGAAAGTAGGGAATTTGGGGTTGCGGGAGTTGATAGATGGCGGGGATTCGAGTGGTGGCCGCATTCTCCACAGGAATATCAATTCGGGCTCTGCTAGGTGCGTGATCTAATGGTTCCTTTGCTTGCGGTTAACGTGAGCTTTCTTTCTATGGAGGGTATGTTATATATATATATATATATATATATTTGTTGATGTACTTGTTCGTGCTGTGAGCTCTGCATCTTTTATAGCAAAGTACGAATGAGATGGTTGTTTCGGTTGATTAGTTACTTATGCGACTTGGGAATGGCAGGAGTGCTCATGAGTTGAACAATTGCGATACTGAGGGTGATTTAGGTTGACGAACGGGTGAATAACCGGAGTCTCTTGGAAATTGTTTTTTTTTGGTGAGATGACAAATCCTTGCTGAACTACTATCAGCTTCAGAGATTTAGGTAGTTACCCTGTAGGTTGTTTCTGCTTTGAGTTTATTTGATAGTTCTTGGTAGAGTTGTTATCCCTGCATATGGTATCCTGGGTATGCTCGAGTATTTTTGGGTGTCTGATTTTCTTTGCTTCCAACGCTTTCTTTTGTTTCCGTCATTTTCTATTTGATATTTCTGCATCATGGGAAATTTAGTAGCTCATCGGATGCCAACGATCCATAACCATATTTTTGGATTTCGGAATGGCTGCTGGACAAGTCAAAATTTTAATCATAAACTACTTACTGCTGTTAGATGGAAGCATCAGGGGATCTAATGTTAGCTGGAATTGAAGTAAAGATCAAGGATCTATTGTTTGACTGAAATAAAGATCAAGGGATTTTGGTTTGAAATTATGGATAGAACTAGTTAATGGAACTGATGGTTTGAATTTATATGGGATTTTGGTTCTGTTGAGATCTATGAATTGTCTTTTGTCCTGGGAACTTAAAGAGTCTTGACCAGAGGCCCTCGTAAAGCAGTTCACCATGATTCTAAATATCTTCTCTGCCATGTTATATAATGTATCAACGGAAGAAGCTATTTGTTGCTCTTCTCATTAACTAGTTGGTACCAAGAAAGTCAAATCATTCTCTTCAAAAAAGAGAGTTAAGTATCAGTAGAGATGTGAATGCCATCATGCAATGCTTGGATGCGATAATCAAAGTATATTTAATTTATCACATCTTTAGATCTGCCGCTACATCTGTTCATTCATCAGCTAACTTGCTTATAAATGGTATAGAACCATACGGGCGCTTCTTTCCCGAAGACTTTTTCTTTCTGAGAAACCCATGTAGACCGAGTAGTTAAACAATCCGGTCTTGGGTTCCGATAACGGTTTCCTGTGTCTATAACTGATATTATATGCTGACTTATCCTTTGAAATTGTATGTTAATATTGACAGGCTCGGCTAAGTCTACACTGCAGTTGCAAGGCTTTTATACTCTCATGGAAGCAGCCCTCAAAAGTCTATATTGCTCACAGCTGGTTGGGGTTGATATACTCAAATCTGCTGAGGAATACTTGCGCCTCAATTATGTCCTGGGCCGTAGAATTATTTCTTTCCTTATGTAAGAAAAAGTTTTGTGGTCTTTTTTTTTCCTTTCTGTAAAAACTCCTACCGCAATGTTTGCGGCCGGAGTTTTTACGCTTCGAAACTGAAGTGGTCGCATCAAACGGGCAGTTTGTGCTTGTTAACAACAATGGTGTGTCTTGTTGAAGAACATAGCCTCGTGTATGCTCTTTTCCCTAATTGGCTTTGAAGGAAGTTCTAATTCTTTGACAAGAAGAACAAGTTGCAAAGAGCAACCTGCAATCATAAAATGGTTTGTCCCTTCGGAAAAAATCATAAGACGATTAGTTAAGTCCCTATGTCTTTCCTTTCTTTTGGTGAAATAGGGATGCAACGACTTGGATTCACTTTAAGTGATATTGGGTTCAAAATGGCCTGATAAAATTAAAACCTGATAAAATTAAAAGACATGGAGATCGGTCTAAGGTTTGATAATACTCGATTGTGATATGAAGATTCATATTCAAAATCTACTTTAATTTAGTTAATAATTAATTGATTGATCTGTTATCTGAGCATCGATTAATTCATATTGGAGAAAATGTGAGTCGGACGAGCCAGGCCCATAAGGGTATAAGTGCCGAGGTCCAGTTTAGGTAGGGAGTCGTCCCTGATGACACGTGGTTCCATTAGGGTCAACAACAGAAAAGGAAGATTCCCGAACCGCCGCATCACTTTGACCACAAAGTCCGAAATCCAACGGTAAAATCATTATCCACGTCAGCGATCCGCGTGAAACCCTACTTCACCAATCAAAACCGCCCACTAAGAGCTATAAATACTCGCACAATTCGCTCTCGCCCGTACCAGGAACGAAACAAACTCTTCCCACCAACCGAAAACCGTTTCACAAAATCCTCCGATCGATCGAACGTTCATCACAGAGTGATCGTAATGGCGCCGACGACAAAGGCGGAGAAGAAGCCGGCGGAGAAGGCGCCGGCGAAGGCGGAGAAGAAGATAACCAAGGAGGGAGGAGGGGGAGCGGTTGGGATGGAGAGCAAGAAGAAGAAGAAGGTGAAGAAGAGCATCGAGACGTACAAGATCTACATATTCAAGGTCCTGAAGCAGGTCCACCCGGACATCGGGATCTCGTCCAAGGCGATGGGGATCATGAACAGCTTCATCAACGACATCTTCGAGAAGCTCGCTCAGGAGGCGTCCAGGCTCGCCAGGTACAACAAGAAGCCCACTATTACCTCCCGCGAGATCCAGACCGCCGTCCGCCTTGTCCTCCCCGGGGAGCTCGCCAAGCATGCTGTTTCCGAGGGCACCAAGGCCGTCACCAAATTCACCAGCTCTTAGAAATTCTTTTTTGTTATATATATATATATATATATATATATATATATATTTATATTTGTTTTTGTTGATCGCTCTTCTCCGGTTGGTTAGGGTTTGGGGACATTTCAATGTGATGTTCTGGACAGAGACTTTTTTTGTTAGTGGTATGAGTATCCTTTCTCCTCTGCAGCCATGCGATGTGGTTGATTGCTGGCTTGCTTGGTCTTTTTAATCACGTCCAGAATCATCAGTAAGTATTTCAGAACGAAGATCATTGCTAGTCGAACACTTTCTCTAGGTTGTTTATTTGCACTTCCTTGCAACGAAATTACATCATTTGGAGAAAGTTCCAATTGCAGCTCATACTAATACTGTTCCTGTCGGATATGTGGGACCACGACCACGACTTTGAGAGCAGAGTGGATCATTTTCTATGTCGTTTTAAAAAAATTGTCATTCCTTTTAGCATTTTAGCCAAGAATCTCCGCCAGGATTTACACCATCCTATTAATACCATAGGGAGAACATTGCTCCCCGAAGAGCCCGTGTTCGGTATTTGAGTACTGAAAAAACATAGGTTACATGAATCCTAAAGCCACACTAAGCTTTGTTTTTCTTTTCGTTAAGAGTAAAACGCACGCATAAAAATAAGGGTTGAATTGTTATGTCCTAATCGTTTTATGTATAGCAGTTTTAAATTCTTTATCCGAAACATGAGCTCTTCGGAGAAAGCAAATCAACTTTTCGAGAAGAATGTCCATGTTCCATTTTTGTTCCCCCGTGCTAAACTCGGCTGGTTTATGTCTACAATGGGACTCAGAAATACACAATTGGTACACCAGATTTCAAGACATGGTTGATCAATCGATGAGAGAGTTGAATCAAGCAGAAGATGCACCACACCACTATTCAATACGTAGTATTCATCTTCTGGCAAATTTGGTTGGCGAGAAATGAAAACCGCTCTGAAAACAAAAAGCATGGACCTTAAATAACTTGGAGAAAAGCAAGACACACAAGATCATGGAATTTGCTAATCTCAGAAGTGAGAAGCCCCCTCATCAGCACCCGAATGCTCAGAAGTGAGATGAATTCAATCAAATTGAATGTTGATGTCTCATGTTGCTTGCAGTCTAAGCATGCTAGCAGTGTTTCAGTTGTGCGCAATCATCTAGGCCAGCTAGCTGATTTGAAAACTATTGCTCTCAAGACTACAACGGCTATGGCAACCGAGTTACAAGCAATTGGTGAAGCTGCAAATTACATCTCGTTGATTTTCTTAACAACGAGATGTAAGAATTGATTTGGAACATTGAATTGCAAGTTACGGAGGTGCAATCCACACTTTTGAATCCCCCATTATGTAAAGTTTTATATATTCCACACTAGTTAATCGTGTTGCGGATTGGCTACCAAATTCTGCAACACTTCAGTTTTAGATTTGAGGATGTAGTTCCAAATCCTTCTCATAAGCTCCTTGAACTTCTTTTTGTATGATTTTAATGACTAATCAAAGCTCTAACATTCCCCCTTCGAGAAAAAAAAACATCTTCATTCATCAAGGAGTAGTTAAAAGGACATTCATCACAAGAGAAAACCGCAATTCTGAGTCCGAGAAACATTGGGAGATCGATCATTCAAATCTACCAGCCAAAAATAAACATACAGAAGAGGAACTACATACAACGGATCCAAGCAACTGGACAAGGAAACTAAGCCTTCTTGGGAGACTTGGGCTCCTTGGCTGCCTTCTCGACCGCCTTCTTTGGGAGGAGAACGGGGTTGATGTTGGGAAGAACTCCGCCACGGGCTATCGTAACACCAGCGAGAAGCTTCCCGAGCTCCTCGTCGTTCCGAATGGCCAACAGAACATGGCTAGGGATGATCCTATTCTTCTTGTTGTCCGTGGCCGCATTCCCCGCCAGCTCCAACACCTTAGTGAACCAAACAAACACAACCCATTACCAAACTAATCAGACCCTAACAAAGTAACAAACAAACAAAAATAAACCTCAAATGCCCTACAACTCCAACCTTGTCCAGAGCATAGAGCATAGAAGCTCACATTAAAACAAAAGGACTACGAAATCAGCAAATAATAGAGAATTAGATTAATCCAGTTATTCTCAAGAACATATTTTCAAGGATAGTTTAGAATCTTCATATCTGACTTAAAATATTAAGGTGATATAGAATCTTCATATCTGACTTAAAATATTAAGGTGATACGCATGTGGAATACCACGCTTGTAAAGAAACTCGAATAAACCAAGTTTATCAGGCCGAATTAACTTTGTCAATGTGTAATGAAACAAACGAGGGTCGTGTGAAGACAACAATCAAGTTTTTGATATTATGTTAGAACCTCCCTATCGGACCCAAAATCTTAACCACATGAATTTTTTATGTTAAAATCTTTGTATCAAACCTAAAACATTAAAGCAATAGGTAACAAACTCATCCTCAAACGAGACTGATCAACAGAATCGTGCGAAAATAACAATGTGAATAGATAAACCTACTCTAATATTATGTTAGAATCCTCGTATCTAATTCAAAATATTAAAAATAAAGAGTACTTAAATTTTTCTCTCTTAAAAAAAATACACTTTTCTTCCAAAGCCTCCAACAAACTTCCCGTCAAAATTAAGGAAAGTCGAAACATTTTATACCTCAGCAGCAAGATACTCGAGAACGGCAGCAAGGTAAACAGGGGCGCGAGTACCCACACGCTAGGCGTAGCGGCCTTTCTTCAAAGTACCTCCCGATCCGGCCCACCGAAAACTGGAGCCCCGCTTTCGTAGACCGGGTCACCGACTTCTTCCTGGGCCCACCCCTTTCCTCCCCCCTGCTCCCTTCTTCGCCTTCCCTCTTCCCGTCTCCATCGCTCCAACCAGCAAAACTAGCTAGCACCAAATTTCTCCTTTTCGAGGGAATTACAAAAGATCGGAGCCGGAAATGGGGAGGAAGAGGGGGATTTGTGCGAGTTTATCAGATGGAAGAGATCGGGCCGTTGGATTGGAGGTGATCGACGCTGGGAAAGTGATGAGGTGGCGATCCGCGTGATGAGGAAAGGGTTAATGAGGTAAGTTGGGGTTATCTGGACTCCCTGTGTGGGGCCAGCCACGTCGTGGGCTTAATTAATGCTTGAAGAAGACTAATTCGTGTTTCCAGAGATTTTGAATTCAAAAACAAATTTAAATATTTATTTGTAGAATTTATAAGAGATTAAAATGATAAATTCAGTAAATGTAAACGAACTCCGATGTATTTAAAAATTTATTATTTTAAAATTTAAAAATATTAATAGCTTCGACCAGCACTTTCTCTTTTAATTTAGCTATTGAATAAAACTAAATTTAAGATTTGTTGGCAACAGATCTGAACAGACCTCCAATTAATTCTTCTAATTGATTCATTCAAGTGCAAAGGGCTTGCACCGATCTCAAAATACACAAAACACTTGAAAGGAAACCCTAAACTTCATTACTAGTCAACAACTAAATCAAACCCTAAGTACACATTTCCAGGATTGAGATCCAGCAATCCATTCATCAAGCCTTCTTGGGGGACTTGGCGCCCTTAGTCGGAGACTTGGTGGGGGAAGTGGGCTCCTTCGCCGCCTTGTCGGTCTTCTTCGGGAGGAGGACCGGATTGATGTTGGGGAGGACCCCGCCGTGAGCGATGGTGACGCCGGAGAGAAGCTTCCCGAGCTCCTCGTCGTTCCTTATGGCCAGAAGCAAGTGCCTCGGGATGATCCTCGCCTTCTTGTTGTCACGTGCCGCGTTCCCGGCCAGCTCCAAAACCTAGAGAAAGAGAAAGTAACCGCCACCGATCAGGTAAAATTAATTGATTGACTAGGGTTAGGGTTAGGGTTGGGGGTGGAAGTGGAATGGTAACTACCTCGGCAGCGAGGTACTCAAGGACGGCGGCGAGGTAGACGGGGGCGCCGGTGCCGACGCGCTGGGCGTAGCGGCCTTTCTTGAGGAACCTCCCGATCCTGCCGACGGGGAACTGGAGCCCCGCCTTGGACGACCGGGTAACCGCCTTCTTCCTGGGCCCACCGCCCTTCCTCCCTCCGAATCCCTTCTTCGGTGCTGCTGCCTCCATTGCTTCGGCTTCTTTCTAGTGAAGTGGTAAACGGTTTTTTTTTTAAGAACCGGAAAGAGATGATTAGTTTGGGTGTCGAGTGGGGAGGAGCTTGTTGGGTTTATATTTGGGATATGGGTTCGGGGTGGAGGAATCTGGACCGTTGGATTTTGTGTTGATGGGTAGTTGACGTGGCGATCCGCGTGGTTTGGGATCTGGCCAATCCGATGAGGAGAGGGGAAAATAGAAGCGATTTTTGAAATTTCAAAGATGAGGAATATTGGGTTTTTTTTCTTTATGGTGTTACTATTCACCCTTTTTTGTGAAAAAAGCGTCCGAAATGAAAGTATTGCGGGGACGGTGTCCACGTGGCACGGACGCCGGAAAAAGTCGGATCTTGACTTTTTTTGTCGGATGACCAAGATCCGACCGTTTTTCTCGGATGATATATCCGACTAAAAAAGTCGGATCTTGGTCGATAGGCCATATATCCGAAATCTGAATAGGAGATTTCGGATATGACCAAGATCCGACATTTTTTGTCGAATTTACATATTGGTCCAAGATCCGACTTTTTTTGTCGGATCTTGGTCCGGTATAACAAGATCCAACAAAAAAAGTCGGATTTCGGTCCATATAAACACCAAAATCCGACTTTTTCCGTCGCTCAGACTCCCGTCCCCGATATCGCCGCTCCCCGCTCCCGCTCCCGCTCTCCCCGCCCCCGCCCCCGCTCCCGCTCTCCCCGCCCCGCGCCCCCGCCCCCCGCCCCCGCCCCCGCCCCCCGCTCCCCGCCCCCGCCCCCGCTCCCGCCCCGCTCCCGCTCTCCCCGCCCCCGCTCTCCCCGCCCCCGCTCCCCGCCCCCGCCCCCCGCCCCCGCCCCCGCCCCCGCCCCCCGCCTTTCCCCGCCCCCGCTCCCCGCCCCCGCCCCCGCCCCCGCTCCCGCCCCCCGCCCCCGCTCCCCGCTCCCCGCCCCCCGCTCCCCGCCCCCGCCCCCGCTCCCGCCCCCGCTCCCCGCTCCCCGCCCCCGCCCCCGCTCCCGCTCCCGCTCCCGCTCTCCCCGCCCCCGCCCCCGCTCCCCGCCCCCCGCCCCCCGCTCCCCGCTCCCCGCCCCCCGCCCCCGCTCCCCGCTCGCCGGCTCGCCCGCCTCTCGGCTCAAGACTGTATAGCCAGTCCCTAGCTTTGTCTTCAACAGAGAATGGAAAAGCCATCAGCTTGACTAATTCTGTAGAGACTCCTGCTTGTTTTATAGTAAAGCAAGCGATGTGAATTCCTTGTAGATGTCTGTTGGCATTCTCTCCAGCTCGTCTATAGAAGGTGGGTAGCTGATGAATCAAACTTGACTTGAGCTCAAACGGAGGAATATTATCAGGAAGAATAATGCACAACGGTTGTTGGTTGACATCATTGTCTGCCATGGCGTTCATGGTAAGCTGTTGGTCTGCCATGTTAGAAATAGCTTCAGGAGTGCTTTCAGTGTCAGATGAAGAAGTAGAGTCTCCCTCACTGGTAGAATCACCAGAAGCAATAGCTTGTCTTTTGGCCTTCCGGTTTTCCTTTGCAGTCTTCTCAATCTCCCGGTCAAGAGGTAAAGTACCTAAGCCTGAAGAACGAGTTAACATACATAGTCAGATCAATCAAATAAATCAAAACCTCCTCGGCAACGGCGCCAAATTTTGACGAGCGTGTCGAGGCCCCTCAAAATAAACTGATATTTTGTGGCTCGCAAACTTGTAGTAAGCAAAGGAAGATACCGAGTCAGATCCAAGGAGGAACGAATACTCAATTAATCTAACTAATAACACAAAAGTAAAAAGAGGGGGTTTTGTGGATTCAAAGTTGTACGAAATCAACGAACACAAAAGAAAGTAGAAGTAGTAAAATCAATAAGAGAAAAGTGGCAGATTCGAGATCGGAGTACCACGACAGGTTGGTTGATCACTGGATCACAAAAGTTAATCTAACACATGTAGCAAGTAGGTGTAAATCTCCCGCAACCGCAAAGAGACCACAAACATCCAACAATCAACTAGCCAAACGACCGCCTAACTAGTTGTTTATCACCTAATAGATAGAATATCGATCGATTTCTATTCTATAAGATAATAGCATTAAGAATAGATGTTCCTACTCCTAGCGATTATACTCAAAACTTTGGTATCTACAAACTAGCCTTACTTATTCCTAGTTAATTAGTTTGGTAACGACCGTTCCTCGCTGAATTAACCTTGCTCCTAGGTTCAATTCCTAACTGCAGCTGCTAATCAAGAATCAAAGGCAAATATGTTCAAGAATAAATTCACAAACGCAAACCCTTCAAGAACAATAATAAGCACAAGGAAATAAGTAAATACTACTGAGATAGATTAATAAAACCTGATCCTTACAACCAAATCCTTGGGTCTCCTCCCTCAAAACTACCTAGAGGTTTAGTTCCTCATAGTCGTGACAAAGACAAAGTAAAATAGGTTATGTTCTCTGGAATGAAAAAGTTCTCTTAAAATAAGTCTAAAGGGTTATATATAAGCCCTCCTAAGTGTAAAAACCTAATGGGTCGTTTCAAGAGTCCTCCGCGATGCAGAAACCGAATTTCTAATATTATACCGAATATTCGTCAATAAAATCTGCCAGAACAGCCTTCAGTATTTTAGTCGTAACTTCCTTTTCCGATCTCCGATTTAGGCGTTCTTTATATGCACAGAAAGAGGAAAGAAATATCTTCAATTGTCTGTCAAATACGCATCCTCTGATTTGGCTCCAAAGTTGACCGAAATTCCCTTCCAAGTCAGCTGTTCCTGCCAGACTTCTTCTGCAAGTATAATTCTTTCTAAATTTGCCTCCTTTTCCTACAATTTAGCACAAAGAACCCATTAGTCATCCAAATCTCAAATATTTACTAAAACGATACTAAACTAAAGACAAACATATGAAAATAACTCGAAATCCTATGTGTTTAATACGTGTCTTAGACACACATCAACAAGTATGCCCACTTCATCTCTCTTAGCCACCCCTATACAACAGCTACTCTGGCCAAGGCGTTTATGGATCAAATTTACAGGCTATATGGACTACCTAAATCTATCATATATGACAAAGATGCTATGTTTTTTAGTGGGTTTTGGCAAGAATTATTTAAGCAGCAAGGTGTGGATTTAAAGTTATCTACTGCTTACCACCTACAGACTGACGACCAGACCGAGGTGGTCAACAGATGCCTAGAAACATATCTGAGATGGATGATTCATGATAAGAAAACAAATTAGAGTGGGTGGTTACCTTTGGCCGAGTAGTAGTACAACTCTTCTTTCCATACAGCAGCCAAGATATCCCCTTTCGAAACCCTGTACGGTGAAGCTCCTACCTTACATCTCCCCTACTTCGCGGGCGACTCGCCTGTCGAAACCATGGATCGCAGCTTGTCCGCACGTTGAAGACAATCTTCATGTTCTCAAATTCCACCTATAACGGGCACAGAATCGCATAGCTCAGCAAGCTAATAAGCACGGGAAAGATCGAGATTTAACATCAGGGACTAGGTCTGGCTTAAGCTCCAGCCCTATCGACAGAACTCGGTCTAAGCTCGAGGGAATCTCAAGCTTAGCCCCCGCTACTATGGACCATACCAGGTCACCGATAGAAAAGGGAAGGTCGCATATACGCTTCAGCTTTTATCAGACTCCAGAATCCACCCGACCTTCCATGTTTCCCAGCTAAAGAAGGTAATTGGCCCCTTACCTGATCAAGTGATTGCAATTCCAGTCAGCTGGGCACCAGAGAGAGAGAGAGAGAGCGAGCTAGAGCGCATCATAAACTGTCGTACTGTCAATCGACATGGCCATGCAGCTACTCAGATTCTGGTTCAATGGTCTGATTCTGACCCACTCGATGCAACTTGGGAGTTCTCTGACAAAATTTGCTCCCATTTTCCATCTAGTTCCTTGTGGACAAGGAACTTAAGCGGTCGGGAGTGTTGCATGGACGATCGAGAGGGTGGAATTGGGAGTTCTGACTTAGGGATTGGAGGTAGAGAATTGGAAATTTGGAGAGAAATGGGAGAAACGTCTGGGAAGGAAGAAGAATCGACTAATGGCTGATGGGTCATTTGGTTTGGTCTTAGACCATGTTGATGGGACCTAGTCACGGCACCCAATCAACAAATTATCTTTCTGTTATGTTTTGGGCCTTATCCTGTTAATAACCTATTTTCGTCTTTTTTGTAAGCCTAAGGGCATCCCAGTAAATTACTTACTTAGCTGGGTACTCTCCCCTAAGTTTGTATATCTACTAGAGTTGGTTGTATCTGATCATTATGAATGAGAATACAGCCAAAGTTTGTTATCCAACATTTTCCACCAACTTTCTCTCTCCCGTAACCAACTTCGTCCACCATTCTTCGGAGCTCTTTCTTCGGAGCTCTTTCTTCACCATTTCCAGAGCTTCCTAGTTAGTGGACCAATAGAATTACACATAGCCATCTCATGTCCATACACTCCTGAACAAAACGTTTGTGCAAAATGCAAGCATCACCAGATAGTTGAAACCAGTCTTGTCATCATGCATCGAACTTAATAGTACCATTAGTTGACTAAATGCATCGAACCTAATAGTACCAAACTGTAATTTGACCTTCTAAAAAGGAAACGAGTACCTTTCATATTAATACGGATGGGCCAAACCCGGTTATAACAAGAAAGGAAACTCCTGGACCCGGTGGGAGCCCATAAC
Source organism: Hypericum androsaemum (assembly GCA_963995505.1). Taxonomy (NCBI): domain Eukaryota; kingdom Viridiplantae; phylum Streptophyta; class Magnoliopsida; order Malpighiales; family Hypericaceae; genus Hypericum; species Hypericum androsaemum. The sequence goes on from OZ023195.1 coordinate 13,361,477, forward strand.
AAGACAGCCCAACCAACACCTCACCAAACATTTAGAGGGAACAAAAATATCCGGCAGAGAGACCCGGCCCGGGTCGAAATAGTCCAGAACCCGCCAAAACGACTGACACGTGTACGCCCCTGATTCGCTCTCTCCTCCCAAAACCGCCAATCCAGCCGCTGATAAACCTCCCATTCCGCTCGCTTTGACCCGCTTCACCCCAATAATATATATACCCACCCCAGCCCATTTCTCTCTCACCTGTCAGTCTAATCCACAACTCTCTCTCTCTATACGCTTTCTCTCTCTACATTCTCCCGATCCCCAATCCATCTCCTTCGCCCCCGATGCGCCGTCCACTGAACCCCTGACTCCGTCACCGGCGATTCCGCTCACCGTTTCCGGCCGCGATCGAGTCCAAGATCGAAGAGACGAGAGGAACAAATTGATTAGGGTTTAGGATATAATGCCGTGGGCGCCGAATCTAGCGGTGTTGCGTCCTTGCGTATCGTTGTTCCACGGCGGAGGATTGTATTCTCATCGTTTGAAACATCTCGAGAAGAGTGATCGTCGCGGTAATCTTAGTTAACATTGGCTCGTACTCCTTTTTTGAGATTTCCTTCTAGAAGTTTCCACTCGCGCTCCCTTCCTCCCTCCCTCTCCTTCGGTCTTCTATCCATATCGTCCCCGGAGTTGCTAGGGATTTTTTGTAAGGTTGTGCTCGTCGGATCGGTGCTGCTGATCGGCGATCGAGCGCTGTTGTGAGGCTTCCGAGTGGAGAGAGGTAATTTGTTGCCATTTTTTTAGCTGCTTTTGACTTTTTTGTTGCTCGATTGTTGAAGTTGACTTGTGATGATTTGATCGATTTATTATCGGTTTAGGTAGTTGCAGTTGTCTCGGTTGTTGTTCTCGGTGGTGCTGTGTATGGGCTCGTGTGGTGGAGCGGTTGCGGTGGAAGAACTTGGAAGGGATCTCGGCAAGTTCGTTCAGGTTGAGGAAAGCGAGGAAGACGTCTGTGCGCCTGATGTGGAAAACAGCGATGCCGAGGTGCATGATGATGATCTTAAGTTGAATGGGCCTGATCGCGTCAAGGAGTTGTTGGGGACGTCTTCGGCATTGCCTTGTGCCAATGCCAGTCCACCTTACGCTCCTGGCAAAGTAGAAGATGGCGATGAACCGGAAATGGCATTGACCCATCTCTCCAATGTGGAACCTCAGCATTCCGTGCCATCGTTACAAGTAAGCTTGAGTGGCTGATATTTCCTAATTAGGAATGTAGATGTCTGTCGTGTGCACCTGTTGACTCTGATCCTGCTGTTCGATATCCTGTTTTATAGCTTGTGTCAGCCTTAAAAGGTGGCCGTGAGAAGCTCGGGATTGCGGCGAGGAAATTGTCAGTGACTTGGTCCCCTGAGGTGTACGATCCAATTCCCAATTCCTCATCTCACACTGTGAAAGGAAACAAGAAGAAGTCTAGGAAAGACAAGGACAAAGATAACAAGAAGAACAAGAAAGGGCAGAAGAGTGGGAAGGACAAGAAGCAGCTACGCAAACATGGTGGAAGGTCTGATAAGGGTCATAGAGCAGTGGAAACTGTCAGCAGATTCGTCCACGTTTCCGATGACCTAGGAGATTTTGATGTTGGCAGCCCGGACTACTGCGGGAGTAGCTTCCTCAGAGAATCACAGACCAAGTTCCATTTCTCCGTTGCAGAAGCTTTATGATAGCCCCGTCGACTGTGGTCACTGTCATCCTTCAAGGCGGTGTGTATAAATAAAGCGTATTTTGTCGAGTGGTTGGTTTAAGTTTTGTTGTATGACTGTGGATGGTTTTGAGCAAACTCTTTGAAGACTTCGTTTTGGAACAAAGGATTTAGCGGAGTGTCTAATCGCATCAGCTTTGTAAATATAAATCAAATGGTTTGGTCATTCGATGTGGAGAAACTTTCGATGCTATTCTCAATGAAACACAACGAAATGACCTCTCTTCTTGGCAGCGAAGCTTGGAGGTTCATTTGTCTCGGCAAATTCATTGCTGGACTTCCACCTGCCATGGTCGGCTAATTAGATTTTTGACAGTTAATCACGATTGACGATAGCTGGTGCTCCCGTGCTATGCCCTCGATAATACATTTTGCAGACACAAGTCTGTCTTTGTTGTGTACTCCGCATTTATTTTTACAGTCAAGGCTTGCCCACTTCCAGATCCATCGCCTGTTTAAATGAGCAATTAAACCATAACTTTGTTGTTAGAATATATAACGCAAAGCAAATTCGACCCCCAAAAGAAACTCGCATCCCTAAACCCAGAGAAGAAAGGGTAAATATAAGTGCAGCAAGTTAAAAAGTTGGCAATACTAATCACAACTTACCAACAGATAACGTAGAAAATTCAAGAACTTTGAGACTGAAGCAAACTTCCTCCCTCTCCATCCCAAGCTATAGATTTGGCAAGACCTTGCATTACCTAAGAAGGTGAGGTGTCAGGAGCCAATTAAGTCGCTTGATTAACGACCAACATTATTTGCCAGTAAACATTTTAAGCTACCAGACATAGTCTTTTTCTACAAACCAAAATATAGCATAGTTACAAAAAATGACACGAGTAATTTTCATAATCTGAAGAGACAAACTGCAATATAAGTACAAAGAATCGGCGAGGGTACTAAACTATAGGCTCTCTGCCATTTTCCAATGGAAGAAAGTCATGTCAGAAACATTAAGCAAGTTAACTGGTTCAAATGGATGAGGGAATTTCATCCTAACCAGAAGCTTATGAAAAAACTTAAATTGGAGCTAAACTTACAGCATCAAGGCATGCTTGAAGTTGTAATGCTTCATGACAGTTCAACGAAGATATCAAATTCGATCCGGATAAACCGCTGGCCAATGCAATAACTGTTATCATTGGTACTAATATCTCCATCTACCTGTTGGCAAATGCGCATATGAAGCATTAAGCAACACCTCCGCGAAACATAATTATATGTATTCAGAAGGAATGATGCATTACAGTAATTTGGTTGAAGCTGCGATTCACTGCATTTCGAACCATCTTTCTCCAAACATCGCATTCAACACTGGCGTCGGTTGTCAAAACCTGAAACAGGGGAGGTCGATTATGGTAATACAACAGAAAGACATAATGAGGCAAGAAGAAGAAGACATACGCCGAGCATGATGTCCATATTTAATGTGATCCATCAATATTATATGATTCATACCTCGGATTCGATTGCCAGACTTCTACTCACAAGATCTGCTGTTGTGATTGCTGAACCAGCCCTATAAAACCAATCAATATCAACAAATGCAGAAAGACAGGCAGAGGAAAGTGCCCATGAGAAATAACTCCCCACCCCTAATAAAGTGAAATCCTGGTGGAAAGTACAAGAAGAGACTGAACAGAACAAGCCACTTGATACAGCTGCATGATCAACAAGCAACATCGGTAGCGTACCGTTGCTGCGTTAGCTTGACCAGCATTTATAAGCACTGCACGCCCCTGAAGCAGAGATCAACTCGATTAACACACACACACACGTCTCGATTCATCACTAACAGCAAGACTCACATCGACATCTATAACCGCATTTTTTTTTTAACAATCTCAAACGGTTGTTCAAGGGCAACAACCTGCAGAGGTGGCATCCACATCACGAGTAACGAGAGCGGGGTCAGGTTTCTCTCCTTTGGCGCGCGATCCTCCGTATATACCCGCAGCTCGGAACCCCTTCGCGGCGGTTACACCACCAGGCACCTACATTTCCACTATTACCACACTATGTATCTTTCTTCAACTAAATAAAACGCGTAGCGAGGTACTGGCTTCGGAAAAAGGCTGACCTGCTTCCACGGACCTTCGGGTCTTAATTTGGCGGAACAGCGGGCAATTAGTCCTCTTTAAGCGGGGTGATCATAGGCTTTTATACGGTATAAGGTGCTAATCGTACACAGGAATAATCTAAACTGGAATATACACTATAACAATAATTCATGATTGCGGACATGTACAAGTACTTGCAAAAACAAACATGTCTGAAAGAGATCGGCCAAGGCCAACCATTGTTACCACACCGGATTTTATCAAAATTATGATCATTGGATTGGACCTATAACGTTATGATAATTTTTATATAAATTTACATAGATTCGAAAAACTTTATACATTACATATTAACATCAGGTCACGTAAAAGTGTATTTAGGAATTGCAAAGAAGGCCGAAAAAGTTTGTTCAATGTTTCTAATAATATATTTTATAGGAATAAAATGGTGTAACTAGAATCCAACAACGACATGGTTCAAATTAAGAGTTCATGGATGTACCATAAACCTTAACCTTGTAATAAACCTTACTTTAGACGGTTAAAATCACGATACTAGTACTATTTTGGCGATCCCTGGTCAACTAGCGAGCAGCAACCACATGAGAAAAGCCTTTTTATCACTATTCTTGAATACCTTGTGAAATGCATGCTTTTAAAAAAGCAGCACGCACAGTTTTGAAGATTGTCCCTAAACCCTAACTAACCACATCCCCTCCTTCTCTACTGTGTTTCTGTTATGTACAAAAAAAGAAAGAAAAGAAAACCATTTGCGATGGATGAGGCTCGACTTTTGCTGCCAGAAATCTAAAACCCTGCAGCAGGTATTATGAGAATAAGAAACAAAAGATTTAACTAAATTCTAAACTTCATCTGCCAAAGCTGGTTCCTGACATGTCCGTTGCACCTCTTTCTCCAGCATTGACGTCCCCTGGAAGATTGTTAGTTGGTACTTGCTGTACTCCAACATCTGCACAAGAGTACCAAGTTTAGATGTTAGTACCGTTAAACATATGAATTACGATGCTATTTTTTTTTCTGGTTTATAATCCCTGGTATCCGGCCCACTAGGCCGACTAATCCAGGTTCAAGCTGGGTAGAACCTTTGAAAGGCGGCAAAATTCTCCCAACAAGTATTTAAGCTAGCACAACACCCTCGCCAGTTGATCTAAGTATTGTAACTCGAGACCAACTAGAACATCACAAATTGCATAGTGGATAAGTTAAATTTCTGGGGTAGATTGTGTTCATCTAGCCATGGCTGCCAATGTAGTCTGCTGAAAAGTGCTTTTAAAGGAAGCATAGATGCTCAATCTAGAAAATAACGGTTACCTTCATCTGCCGAATCAACAAAGCAACCATTATGTACGACAATCTAAAGGAGTTGTTTCGTGTGGCAAAGAGACTTGACAACTCTTATACAATGTCTCGGGTAACGAATAAAATTCCAACTCTCGAAAACACCTTTGGCAAAGTCCCCCAAACGAGGTATAACAAAACATGCTTCCATATTGACCGCTGCCAATAGATATGGTGGATGCCAGAGGGTCATAGACCAAAAAGAGATTGGTATCAACAACTTGACAGTGGCAAACCAGTGACAGTTCATACCAATTTGAATTCAGAAGACTGACATAGATCTGCACCATGTAGGAAGAAATGATGCTCACCCGTTGTTCGTTGATCTTTCTGAACCCAAATCTCCTTGTCCAGATCGACTCAGCTTCCTCTGCAGCTGGTAGCACCAAGTTCTCCACAGTCAATGAGCACAATAAGTTCTCAATGCACGCAAATAGTGCTTGGAAGTAGCCCTGCAAGTCAACATTAATAGAAAAGTATAAGAACACACAGCTATCCAACATAAATGCAAACAGTTCGCAAATATACAAACAGGTAGCATATGATTAAAAGCCCTCCGAAATAGAATTTCTGATGAGGCAGGTCCAGCTCTCACCTTTCCTTGATGCTCTCTACTTGTAGCTACTAGAGGAAGCTCAGCAATGTCTCTGCCAAATATCCTAAGAAGTCCAGCTGACACCACAGCAGCACTGCAACGGGATTAAAGATCAACGAGCAAATATAATCGCATATAAATGGAATGGAACCAATCATGATCGAAACATACTTTACAGTCAAAAGTACGCAATACATTCCCCCAAACTCTTGACCAGATATATTTCTCCTGCCAAATTGTAAAAAACAAAAATGTCGAGCATTAGATATTTGGAAACTTTCAAATGGTCCCCAGAATAATTGGATTTAGAAGGAAAATTGCGGCACAAAACTCAACTCTCGCTTTTTCTAAAGTTCAGCTAAATGGACAGGTTAGCATGACAACTATTTTTCCTCAAAAAAAAAAGCATGACTACTATTTCTCTGATAATAGTCGAGGTGTCGAATTTCATCGATGACCAAAAAGGAGTTGGAGAATACAAGAGGATGGTGCCAATATTTCATCGATTACTCTTTCACTAAACTACGAGGACGAAACTGTACCTTACTCCAAAAGTCAAGCATTTATGTATTGTAATAAAAAAAACTCAAGCAACAACTTATTTTACAAAAAGTTAAATACGGTATCGAGTTATCATATATATAAAACCAACTTTCAAGGATAGTATGGACAATCAGCACTAGCTGATTGGAAAAGTAAATGGAGCCTTTTCCAATCAGCTATCAGGAGCTGATTGTTGTCATTTATCAAACACCGTAAAAGTGTTGATTGGGATCCAATCAACAATCAGCTACCTCCATTAGCTCAACCAGACACGGAAAAAGATAACCAGAGGAAAGAGGAAACCAAGGAGAAAACATGTAGCATAGAAAATAATGCAGATTTCTTTGACAAAGGAGCACAAAGCAAATGCACTAACCCATGGACCATCACAGGAATCAGATCACGGCCGGCTGCAGCCACAATGGGATCAAAACATTCCTGGAGAAGATATACACACACATGATCAGAGGTAAGAACATGGGGAACTTTATCACGATTGGGAGTTAAAATTTAGGGATGTGGAATAGGAAAACTTAATAGTCTAGTAGATTGTGAGTAGAAATAGTAAAATATATGTACACTAGCATCTGGTCCACCAATAAGAAGATTGGATAATGGATATTAAGCACTCAACAAAGACAAAAGTTTCGGATAGGAAAGGGTTTCAAGATGGGAGAGCAGACGACTGAACGTCCACAATACAGAAAATGTGTCAATGCTTAGCCTTGTGCACAGTTCTGATACTTCAAAAATATACATGTAAGCCGCAAACCTTATCATCACTGTATCAGCTAGAAGACATAAACATAACAAGGGAAATACAAACATATAGAAGTTGCGTTGTGGTGATACAGAAGAGATAAAAATCCAGCAAAAACTGAATGCCCAAACTTACCCTAAAGATTGCAGTAGTCGCTGAGAGCAACGGGAGATCTTCTGGGCGGTGACATGATCCCTTTAGAATATGTAACCGAAAGTTTGCACCTCCATCTATAAAACCTCCTTTGTCTGCATGCTTACTCGCAATGATATTAATCTGAGACCCCGGGATCATCCGCCCTCCACTAGTTACAACAGTCTCTAGAGCTGCATGGATCCTTTTGCACTCATCACAACAGAACCAATGGTTTGTGGGAATTTCCTGCATCGTATATCAAGCAGTTGAGCAACTGGATGGCAGCATCACACAGTTCAAAAAGACAGAACCATGCAAGTACCTTAAGATCACAGATACCACTGTTCCGCAAGCAACCAACATGGAACTCTTTCTCACACTACAAGATAGAAGTCTCAGATCAGAAGACAGCAAAGAATCTCAAATAAAATTCGGTCCCAATCTTGAGGAAAAATTCAAGCATACCTGATCACAAAGGATAACAGTGTGGTCGTCAAAAACTATGGGAGTGAAGTCATGAGACCTAATCAATATTTAAGACAAGAGGGTCAAGGTGAGAAATATAACTAAAACCAAGTAAAACACACAACTAAAGCAAACCTACAAACCTGCAGACAGCACAGCCACCAACTTCATATTGTGGAGCTTTGACGACACGAGTTGACCGGATAACAATGGATCGTGAATGATTTCCTTCATGGACATATTGACTACATTCAGGACAATGCCAGCCACCATTAGATATAGCTGGAGAATCCAAGCATGCTGCAAACAAAAGGACGGTAAGTGCTAATGAAAACGGAGAGTTTCTATCAACTATTGACAAATAATTCACACTGATCAACATGCAAATATCAAATCTGGGAGCCAAACTCCATGGACAAAGAATCATGGTAAGTTACATCGGTCCTACTGACCACATAGGCACCAGATGACCTTCTACCTTGCCATCTTGCAGATGAAGGGAGAAACACATATACCTTGTTAAAGCTAAAGCAACGAAAGAGTTGGGACACACTAATATAAGTCACCATGGTACCTTGATGAAAAGCCCGTGGACATGTCTTGCAAAAGACAAGATCTCCACCATTTCCACACTTAGTGCACATATCATCACTGAAACCAGTAGTGATGTTTTGCCCTCTAAGCAAAGACAAGGCTATGTCATGAAGAGTCAATCCATCAGATGTACAAATGTTCTGGTACCTGGAAAAGAAATATGTTTAGATAAAGTGATTTATTCTCGGCTAAACAAGGAGCTTTTTTTTTACTGGTACTCACGGTTGACGTCTTGTAGCCATTCCAGCATGTGCTTCAAACTGTGAAGGACTGACCTGTTCATCAGTACACACAATGCAATGAGAAACTGCAGCTATCCTCTGGTTAGCATTCCAATATAATGGCATGCAATCTAAATGGAATTACCTCCATGTCGCAGCAACTACAAAGGATACCATTCCCCTGCTTGTAGCCAGCAAGTAATTTCTGCAACACTCACCAAAAGTAAAATTCAAATATTCCCAACATGAACAAATCAGTTGCTATGAACGTAACATCAGATATTCCACCTGTCCTTTAGCATAGTAAGCCAATTCGGCACCATCGGGAAGACCATTTGGCATAAAAAGTAGCCGGTGAAGGTCATTATCTCTGCTAAACAGAAAAAGATAAACAAATATTCACCAGTTCAAATGAATGAAAAAAGGAAACCACAGGCGGAATCAGAAGACCAAGGACGATGCAAACACAAAAGAATGCAGCTTTTGATGATAAATATGTCCTCAATAAGAAGACCAAGAAAAATCACCTACGACTTCTCTTAGAGCAATGGTTGGATTTTTTCTTCTGTTTCACAACTGAGCTACAGTCATATGAGGTTGGCCTGCAAAACAAAATGGCCTTTAAATTTTTGGCACGAAGAATTGCCAAGTCTGAAAAAGAAACACAATATATGTGCAAGAGAGTATTAACACCAGTCAAATGACAAGAAAGATGGGGCACAAACCGCTTCAATGCGGAATGCTGTCTTTCACAGGAATCCATGTTATTTTCCCAAACTGGTCTGTGATACCCAAGGGGAGTAGAAGTAGGCCAAAAACTTTCTTCCAAGGAATTGCCGGACTGGCTGCAATTTTAGCATCATACGACTGTTAAACAAAAGTCACTAAAGGAATGTTATTTCATCATCATAACATACCTAACCTATCAAGAACAAAATTGTTACCTTACAAGTAAATGACTGCAACGCCTTTTATTTGTGTTGTAAGTTTCATTCGTTTGCTGAAGACTAGCTGCAAGAAAATACCCAGATGTCATAAAGACAATACAAACCATTTATCTTGCCTCTTGTTGTTCCACACCTATTGGTTGTCTTTTCTCCAGATCTAACTCTCAACTTGATTATCCATGTTGAAATATCCCCAATTTTTAAGAGTGATTCTAACCCTACTCACGTTTTCGTCCCATTTCCAATGGCTAAACAAATCAATAAGCAGCAAAAATTGACAGAATTTATTACCTTTCCAAACCTGGAAAAGCTCCTCATTTATAGCTGTACCAGCTATGTTTTTTATCACTTCATCCAACAAAATAAGCGGAGCAGTTTTTAATTCTCGAATGATGTTGTAAACCGGCTTCCCATTCTCAAGGAAAATGTGATTGTTTGGATGTTTTGTTTTAGCACCAGCATGTTGCTCGAACTCATAAGCACTCAAAACCTGGTACAGTGGAAAGAGTATAGCCAGTAAATGAAGCATGAAATGATAAATTCATATCTTCAATATCCATTAAGCTGCAAGCAACCAACATACTTTGGAGAAATTGCACAAAGAACAACCACACAAATATCCATCCATGTGAATGAAACCATCTAGCTCTCGCTGCAAAACATTCACAATAAGCATAAGATCAGAGAATAACAGAAAAGAGCACATTTGAGAGCAATCAAAGTATAGTGATCGACCAGTATAACAATGCATCTGTAATAAAGGATTCGGCTTAAAATCTAAGATGCTGCAAACAAATAAAATCACCCCACAAAGGATAGCATGGTCGTGCAAGGGTTAAATCTTGATCAAACTCGGAAGCTTTTACGCTACACAAAACTAATAATTGCACTGCAGGTCAAACTTTGCATGTAAATTACAATGATCTATGTTTGATAGAGAGCATGATAAGGGAAGTTATACGTCTCCGAAGTATATTTTTCTTTCATTCTAATCAGTAATACGAGCTTCTACACTAACACATCACACTAGATTCAGTGCGAAAAAGAAACAATAGCAAAAAAGAGTTGTTTCTTCCTAAACCATAGTGTCTCCATCCATTAGGGAATGTCCTTTCCATCATTAATAGAATATTTGAATGATAAGAACCCTGCTGAACAATAAATGAGTTCGTCCAGCTCACCATGAATTAAAAACTTTCTGATTCCTCGTAACTTAACAAATCACATCACTCAAGTCTGTTACCTTACCTTCTTTCGAAGAAAAGTTTTACCGTCTAGAATATCCCGAGAACAGGGCCACAAATATCAAGATATTTAAAGTTACCAAAGTATAGGAACAAGGAAATCAAGAGAATTGAATCTACAAATACTTGAATAACTTGCCCGTTTGGACAAAAAAGAAAAGGCCTACGGAACCAAAGCACAAAAAACTTACCTTCTGCGATCGAGAAACATACTTCACTCTGGCCCCGTCAAGGATTCCAGTTAGCAACAACTTCTTCACATTTGATGGATAATTGCTCGGAATATCATTTGTAGACATCATCGATTCAATATGTGAAGTCCGACGGTATCTATCACTACTTCTAAACCCTGTCATACCAGAATCATCCCATTCTGAGTAGCTCTGACCAGAGTCCTTATCATATACTGGAACCTGAGACACTGCCCGGTTGTCATAATCCTCTTTCCTTTTACTAAACTTAAACGTAATCTTCCTAATCCCAGTTGTACTAGCATGCCCAGCAATCTCCGGCCCGACATGCGACTGAGCAGGGTTAGAACCAGTCAATACATTCTCACAGCTTGTTTCCCCTTCATCGCTCACCGTCTCCGCCTGACTCAAATCCCCAGACCACCGAGACATCGCCTCACCAGACCTCAATCGAGTGAGCTGGCTAGTAATATCCTGGCAACTGGACGCATTCCCTTTAGGTGAAATTATCGGATTCAAAACCTCCGACTTAATGTCGTCATTCGAAGCCTCTTTCACTCGCTTCTGTCCCAGAAAAACTTCAGCAGAGTGACTCTCCTCCTTAACATCACGTCCGGAACTAATACTATCGACATTAGTCTCCTTGCTCCTGACTAACGCGGACACTACCTCGACACAAACCGCGCCTTCGCTCATCCTCCAAGCTTTAACCAGAGCATCCAGCAAAACTAACTCTCTAATACCGGCAATTCAACTGTATTGCTCTCGATTCGAACTCCATTATTGTACTCGAATTAGAAACTTCCTTTCAAGAGTAAATAGAAAACAGTAACTCTTACAGGCTAAGGAAACAAAATCCAATCCATGAAGAAGAAGCAATAACCGCTAGTAACTGCCAAACAGGCCACGCCTCTCCTGTACCGTGACGAACGCAAATTCACCGGCGTCTACCTCCACGGAAGCTTCCAGAAAGGACTCACCGGCGTCGTTTTAGAGTGAGACGAGCGAGTGAGCTGAGAAGGAATTATGGATAAAATGTCACGGGAGGGAGAAAACTAAAAAGGGAAAGGCTTAGAGAGTGAGCTATTCAGATCTGAGAGGGAGATCTGATGATGTGTGTATAAATAATATCTGGATTTGAAACGACTGAATCCGAATCTCGATTGGATTATAAAACAAAAAAAAAGTTAAAACGGAATTTTAAATTGAAGGCGAAGGGTTAGGGTTTTGGTTTGTCTTTGCGAAAGAAGCAGCGGGAACGTGGAGAGCGGCAAAATAGAATACCAGTGAAGAGGGAGAAGCTTCATTAGCTTGCTTCGGATATAATTTTGATTAGTCGATATAGTAAGCACTGGGTGTCCACGCTGACGAGTGACGATAGTTGTTGGAAGATGCAAGAAAAACGGAGAGTGGATAAAAGAGGGGCAGGTGGGGACCATTTCCTTTGAGACGCGTGGTTTAGCCACTTGTGCCAATCTGGGGTTGACACGTGATTATGCGGTTGGATCTTTCGGTCTCGTGCGTGGGGCGTGAGCTTGACGAGGAGAAATGTCGTGCGCTTGTGATAGGGTGATGTTGGTAGCGGCGTGTTTGGGAGGGAGAGGCCAAATTTCAGTTTGGTGCCTGGTGATTTGACTTATTTCAAATTCACTGCCTTTGATGGCTCACTTAAAGATGCTAACTATGGCTCTATGTTTACATATCTTTGATAGTTTATATCTCAATTCTTTTTATTTAGGCTAATTAGTACTTTATAATTTATGTAATGGAGGAAAGGGTGGGGGCTCTCTGAATAGGTCTTCTCGAGCAGGTGACCAAGGGGTGATCGGGCTTCTTTTTTGGTGTCTCCTTTGGGCTTCTTTAGGGAACTCTTTATGGACCTGTTGGGACACGGGGGTTATGTAATAGGGATGTAATCAGATTGGCAATACTCTTTTTCTTATGGTTGTTTTTTCTGTTAGATTTGACGACGGTAAATTTTTTATGAAAACTACGACTGCAATATTGCATATTAATAAAGTTATAGTCCTTGATAATTTATCAGTCTTGCATCTTTGTACTTCTAACCAATCAATTCTATCAATTTTATTTTACGTTTCTCTATTTCATACCTAATCAGAGTACAACTTGCACGTATATACTTTCCCTTTGAAAGAAGCATGTGAAAAAAATAGTCCGGTAAATATATTTTGGCTTGGAATTTGACTTCCGTTTTTTTTTTCAAAAACGTCGTAGAGGACTTAAATTGGTCTTTAGAAATATAAGATGTGATTTGGTTTATGTACGGAATCAACTGGAAGACTGTTGCAATACAGACCAGTTACTCAGGTATAGGAATTGAGGTGGTACAAAAAAGAATTAACTTTGAACTTTTATTATCATCATGTTGTATGACAAAAAAATGGATGAGGTTCGACTTTTTTGTCAAATGATATGTAGCTCGACGGTACAAAGTATTGTCATATTCAAAGAGATTCAGATTTCAAATATTGGCATAAGTGTACAAATTTACTTTTCAAAAAAATTCAATTGACTTTTTTTGCTTTTTTTGTGTGCGACTTTTTTTGTTATCCTTGATTACATGGTTATTGAACTTATGTGATTATGCGAGCATCGTGTATACACGTGACCACTGTCCTTTTTTATAATCAAAGTATTTTAAATTATATCTCCTATAAAATTACTTGGTGTAAAGATATTGTCTATATAAAGTGTCAAATCAAAAAAATTTGGTGGCAATATTTCATCTAATATGATTCCTATTATCACAAATTATTGTCGCCTAAATTAAATTAGGGCAAATTACTCTCACATCCTTGGACTTTGGTCATCCTCCTCATAGGGTCTCTGACTTTTGGAAAAAGATTATCCCGTCCCTAAGTTTTGATGATAATAGACTATCGGGTCCCTAGAGCCGGAATATTCCATATTCTCCGACGATACCCCACCTGAAAAGATAAAAATACTCCTCCCACTGAAAAAATAAAAAAAAACCCTCCTTCTTCATCCCCATCATCTTCTCACTCCCACCCATCCCCATCAAAATCAACCCAGAGACAAAAAAATAAATAACAAAAAGATAAAAAATAAATTCACATCTCACCATTATTAACAAGCACCCATCTGTTCGAATCCATAAATCAAGGCACCGCCGTGTTACTGGGTTTAAGGCTTCTCGAGTTTTTAGTTAAAAGTTGGAGAAAAAAGATGAAGTGGGGAAAGAATAGATTTTTTATTTTTAAGTGGGAAGGGTATTTTAGTCATTTCAAGTGAGGGTTCACCGGAGAAAAAAAATATTCCGACTCTAGGGACCCGAGATTCTATTATCATCAAAACTTAGGGACAGGAAAATCATTTTCCAAAATCCAGGGACCCTAGGTGGAGGGTGACCAAAGTACAGAGACGTGAAGGTAATTTGTCAATTAAATTAAGTATATTTTCGCCGCATCGGCATTTGTCAATAACCTATGTCGATTGCGGTCTCATTGATTGATTGAGAAAATCTGACACTTCATTCTCACAGAGAAAAAACAGTTATTCCACTAAACAGTTATCCCTTGTTTGTTTTGTGAAGATTCCCTTGTTAATAAGTACACATAATATTTTTTACTTAAATTTGAATCAATTAACATTCTATACTTACTAAATTAGAGTACTTAACACCTTGTACTCAATTTTAGTGATATCTCATCACTAACTTGGCATTCATGTCATTTCAAATACCAAGTAATTAATTATTTAATTTAACTTGAACTATTTACAAATAGAATAATTATGTCTAAATATAATATCTATAAAATATTTAAAAATAAAATAAAGAACTACTAAATTATGAAAAAAAACATAAAAATTAAAAAATCCCAGAAAGGCTAAATTTAAAATAACAACAAAATGAATCATAAATAATGAATTTGAAATAAAAAATAAAAGATACTACAAAAAAAGCTCACCATTCTTCCTTCATGACAATTTTTTTATTTTTTATTTTTATTATTTAATTGTAAATATTCAATTTTTATGTTATTTATAATTTTAAATTTTCTGGATTATTTTGTTATTGAATTTGTATATTTTGTGAAAGTTTTTTATGTCCTTAATTCGATTTTTCTATTCAATATTTTGTTTTTCTATCATTAAATAGAGTTTCTTCTGTTTTCATAATTTTTTTATTAACTTTAATATTTTTTTATCATAATCAAGAAATGCAAAAATTGAAATAACATAAATATAATTTATGTTCTAATTTTTAAATGGAACACAAATAGAAGTTAAATAAAAAAAATTCAATATTTTTATTATGGATATGTCAATCGTGATAATCCAAACCCTGTAAAATATTCCTAATTATTGACATATTATTATTTATGTTATTTCAATTTTCATGTTTCTGGATTTTGATAAAAAAATCAAGAAATATTAAAATTTGATAACAAAAAAAAATAAAAAAGTGCCACGAGAGAAGAGAGGTTAGATATTATGGGTTTTATTTTTATTTGTAATTAATTTGTTATAGATATTCTATTTAAAAATGCTCAACTCTAATTATAAATTGTTTAAATTAAGTCAAATAATAAATAATATGCTATTTGAGATGACATGGATGCCAAGTAAGCGATGACATCTCACTAAAATTGAGTACAAGGTGTTAAGTGCACCAATTTATTAAGTATATGATGTTAATTGACCCAAATTTTAGTATAAGTTATTGTGTGTACTTTATGAACAAGTACAAGGGGCTATTTGTCCTTTATTCCTAAGAATAATTACAATGTAAATCAAATAAGCAAAGTTGTGATGATGTTACATTAGCTATGGAAAAGTTAAAAATATTTTGCCTAATGACATAAGAATACAAATTTAGGAACATCTATGATTCAAGTAAAAATTTACCTTTTTGGGTAGGGACAAAATTGGCGTATTTAGAGCTAATAACTGGTGTGATTATGAGTTTTATGATATAATTAATTAGGAGAATCATTCGATAGGAAATAAATATTATCTTACTACAATATAAAGGAAACTTCCTTTTTATATGGTTTGGTGTCACACCGTACAAATGTCAAAATTACTCTTTCAGTTAAATCGTGATGTTGGTTTGGTCGAGGAGAAAAACGAGAACGGCGTCGTCGAGGGATGGGCAGATCCTGGTTGACATGAGCGGACGAAGGGGGAGGAATCGGGGAGGAAAATTCTGGCGCGGCAGAGGGAACAATTGGCGTGTGATCAGAGCCAGATATTGATGTAGTCCACGTGGAAGGGGTGGGAGCAGGCTGAGAGAGTTCTCACATAGTCGTTCTCTTCAAACTCCAGCAAGCACACATCGCAGTCTTGCAGAACGGCGTTGTTTGACGACAGATTATAGAGGGAGAGAGGGATCATCTTGATGAAGGAGTACACATGGAAGCTAGCAGCCCTGTCAGGGAAAGGAATAGTCAAACTAGAGGAGAGACGAGTCCATGTTGGAGAACATGGTAGAGTAGGAAGGCACCTGAAACTTGCGGCACTGACGCCGGTGCTTCCACCGACGGAACCAACAGATGAGGAGATGAGGCGACGGAAGAGGAGGCGGGAGTAGGTAACTAGTAGACAACCATGGCAATGAGCAGCATGTTGAAGTCCAAGCTTGAGACGCCGTTATTGCATGACGATGGAGCATACTGACCGACAGATGACGAGGATGTTATCGGCATGGTCATGGACGTGGGTCCTGCAGATGGAGATGGTGATGTTGGAGAAAAACACCCACTTTCCACGTGGACCCAAGCAACGTAACAAAAATACACATGAGCAAACCATAAGCACCACGAGAAGAACGAATACACAAACACAAACAAAGTACAAGGAGGGACACAATATTTGGTTACCCGGTTCGATCCTCAATGATCTACGTCCGGGGGCTACCAAGCCAGGAGAGATTCTACTATACTTCGCACTTGAGCTTCACTTACTCTTACAATAGATAATGATCGAACCCAATTTGGATCATCAACTTAATTTAATTGACAAATTACCTTAAAAGACAAAAAATTTCTCCCTCCCACCCCTCTCATCCTTCCTCATTCGTCCCCTCTTCTCCCTCCTCTCCTCTCCCCTCCTCTCCCCTCCAGCGAAGATCTAATTCTTTTATTTGGGACCGACCAAGGAGAAAAAGAGGAACAAATTAAATAATTTCCTATGTGCTTATACTGTTCAACTATAAAAAACCATAATTAAATAACAATTAAAAGAAGAAGAAGAGGAGCGGCCATTAAAGAGGCCAGAGATGCTCACAACGCCGCCCCTTCTCGTCTGGATGATGATGACACAGGTAGCACCATCGACAAACCGCCATCATCATTGCCTACGGGGCTAGAAGTGGGACCCACACAATCACAACAAGAGGGAGGCGAGCAAGGGGTACCTACAGGGCTAGAGGAGGGGAAGACGACGACGGAGATGTGGCCGTTGCAGTCGGAGGATGGTGCGGCCGCAGGATTTAGGACCAGTCAGAGGAATAGGACCAGTCCCCTTGGCTTCGTCGACTTTCCTGGGCCAAACGTTAATTGTCCGTGAGGGTTTTGTGGAAGAAGATAAGTGAAACCTTTTCTGGAATCTATCACAATCTCTTGGAGGACAGAAAGAAATTAGTGAGGGTCTTTGTTTACCAATTTGATTTCTAATTAGAATTTGAGTTTTTAAAATTAGGGTTCTTCAAATTTTGATTGTCTCTAATCAATTTTGATTCTTACTAAGAATATATAAGTTTGAATTTTAGTTTTGGTTATAATTAAGATGATTTGGGTTTGAGTTTTTTTGGTTGAAGATGGGAAGAACAAGAAGGAGGAGAGAGATTTTTTTTGTCTTTTATGTTAGGGGCATTTGTGTCATTTCACATGGTTTTTTTCTGGAGAAAAACTCCGATTCCGGCTTCAGGGACTCCAGGATATAATTTTACCAAATTATGAAAAAATTTTAATCGATTATCAAAATACAGGGAGACAAACACGAAATATACCAAACACCAGGAGACTGACAATAATTTCCCAAAACAAAGATCCCAGTGTTGCAACTTTCAAAGATGATCAATGCTAATGATCAGCTTTCTTCTAAAATCGTGTGAGCCAAGAAGATACATTAAACATCATTAATAATCACAATACTTTTTTTAAATTACAATTTTATATATGGAAATTTCATAAATACGAAAAAAGAGCAAATCATTCATCACGAATACATATCTAGTCAATAGTAAAAATATCATTAACTAACATACCATACAGCACTAAATTATAATCAAAACATAAAACTTTTATCTTCTCTCACCTAGAGCACGAGCTTCTAGAAACTTGTAAATTAAGATGGAATGTGTTTTCAAATTCGAGTCATTGAAAACACATGTGTGTTAAATAATTGTTAAGAAATTTTTATCATCTTTTAAAAATATTATATAGTTCGAATTGGATTAGTCATTCCGGTGAGCAAGATACAAGACGGTATAAACCAAAAAAAAAAAACACCAACCCGGCCTTTATAAACCTTACGACCTACGAAGCATCTCCCACTCTCTCACTCTCTACCATTCTTCCTCTCTGTATTCTCACCGGTTAGCAGTTCCTCTAGCGACCAAGATCAAGAGAAAATGTCAGGGAGACCCAGCCGCCACCAACGAAAGCCGTCCCAGAGCGTGATCATCAACTTACCCGATGACCTCTCCTCGCCTTTCCCCAACGCCGCGGGAGCCGAAAAGGCCGGGCCGTCCAGCAAGGTGCCCAAACCGGCACCGGTTTCCGCCCCGCCGCCCACCCCAAGAGCCGTTGTTGCAGCCGAGACTCCAGCGAACGTGGCCAATGATGACAAGAAAGCGGGGAATTAATGTGTTGTATCTTTTATGATTGGATGTTATCATGTACTGAGGAATTTATAATGAATCTAAAGAAATAAATATGATTCCGTTATATTAATCACTTTCCGGTGACGGAACCTTGGCCGTTGACGGATCTGACCGGCGTTAATTTGATTTCATCTCGGAAACCAGCAATTCTAGTGCATTAAATATATAACTACCCGAAAAAAAAAAGTACAGTAGTCCGAGTCCTGGAATAAGATACGAAATACTTCCTTAAAAAAACGAAATACTTGTGGAAATCGTACTTCAAGAATTTGAATTATTCTGGGAAGAAAGTTCATGATGAGTATATGTGTGGTCAAAAGGGAGAGAGAGTATCCGTTAAATTGGCGCGAGTTTTTAAAATTTGATTTGATAGAAAGTGAAATTAAGTGAACTTATTCGTTAATTTAGCGCAAATTTGAAAGATTCAATTGGATAAAAAGTGTCGGTTAACTTGGCGCGAATTTTAACACTTCGATTAATTTACATGAGAGTTACTTTGGTAGAAAAATATGGGTAAATTTTGTTCTTAAATTTTTAGAGATTTCATTAAGGAAAAATACAGAAAATATTCCCTTACTTATTCTTGCAATCTTGCTGGTGGTCCCTCCAAAATAAATACTCAAGTCAGAGAGAGTATTAATGTGTGGTATCCAATTAAGGTAAGCAAAACTAAATCAATCCACTTTCCTTTTATGCTCCCTCTCCTTGCCCCACCCTTCATAAAAACTTCACCGCAGCATTAACCGTCGAAATCCTACCAATTTAATTTGTACACATCTTACACGTCACTCGGCAACCCATACCCAGCCCAAAAAGGCCCATTAACCCACTCTCACTTTCGACTAATACTATTGGGCCTAAATTTGTGCGGGTTTTGTTCGTCATCGTGCCATGAAACAGTAATTATGAAAATAATAATGATTCACAAAATTAACCCACTCTAATAGAATGCATTAATTTTCTAGCTGTGAAATGATCCACAATGATCAAGGTTTCGGGTTCGAGTTCTTGGGAACGCAGCATCGTTAAATATTTGTTGGGAGAGTTTTGCCACTTTTCAAAGGTCCTATCCGACTCGAATTTGGATTAGCTGGTCCAGTAGACCGGATACCAAGTGATTATAAACCAAAAAAATGATCCACTATGTTACCATGAGATCCAAAATTGGTAGTGAATTTAATTCGTACATATCTCACACGTCAGAAAAGCAGCATATTACTCACAAATGAAAGTTAATCCAAGTGGCACCAATTAAATCCCCTTCCAATCTTGGATCTCATGGTAATATATTGGGTCATTTCACAATTAAAAAATTATCGTATTATATTAGAATGAGTTGATTTCGTGACTCGTTATTATTTTCACACACGTCACTAAGCAGCCCATTACTCACAATGAAAGTTAATCGAAGTGGCACCAATTAAATTCACTATCAATCTTGGATCTCACTTATGAAAAAAATACCAATCTTGGATCTCATGGTAACATAACGAGTCATTTCACTACCAGAAAATTTGATTTCGTGATTTGTTATTGTTTTCACACACGTCAAATGAAAGTTAATCTAAATACAGTAAAATCTCTCTAAAGTGATATCGTTGGCACCGGAGAAAATTATCACTTTAGAGAGGTTATCACATAAAAGAGATTTACATTTTTTTCTTCCAAAAATGTTAAAATTTTGTTTTTGAACAATAAATAAGTAAATACTAAAAAATTACTTTGTCTATACAAATTATCTAAAATCTTGATTTATAGCGTTATTCAAATGTTACACTCGATTGAGATATTTTGTTACAATAAGACAATGATCATAATGATCATTTGAAGACAATTGAGAAGATGAATGATGATGTAAAATTTACGAAACAAGTCTAGCACAAACTAGTGTCTTATAATATTTTTCGTATTTGTAAAGTATGTAAAAATACATGTATTTATTCAAAAATATCACTTTATGCAAAAATTGGGACCGAAATATAGTATTATTCAAATGTTACACTCGATGGAGATATTTTGTTACAATAACACGACGATCATAATGACCATTTGAAGGCAATTGAGAAGATGAATGATGATGTAAAATTTACGAAACAAGCAAGTCTAGCACAAACTAGTGTCTTATAATATTTTTTCATATTTTTAAAGTATGTAAAAATACATGTATTCTTTATGCGAAAATTGGGACCGAAATTTAGCGCTAAAATTTTCTGAAAAAGTATTAATTATTACGATAGAGGAGTTATTAAATTTTAACACTTATCCCGACTCGGGACCGAAACTTTTTATCAATTTAGAGAGGTTATCACTTTAGAGGATATCACTTTAGAAATGTTTTAGTGTAACAAAAAATTTAGATTAAAAAGTTCTTATATTCAAATGTTATGAGAGCCGCTCCCTAAAAAAGTCTCCGGCCTATTACGCGGCCCAACGAAGGCCCATTAACAGTCCCTCACGTTCAACGAAACGGAGAAACAACACATCACCAGGCACTCCTCGTCGCGTCGTTAAAGTTTACTTCCTTACTCCGGTAAGCCCCTCCGCTTCTTCTTCGTGTTTACCGAATCAATAACCACCCACTCACCTTGGGGTCGCCGTTGTACAGGGGCACTACCGTAATTACGGAATGGCATGGAGAGGGCAGCTCTCTAAGAGCATCAAGGAGCTAAGGATCCTTATGTGCCAACAATCCCCTTCAAGTACCACCGCCAGGTAATCCGATTTTTTATTTTTATTTTCTCTTTTGTGAATTGGTTAGGTTTTCGGTTGGTGTGGGTAATAATAGTTCGAGGGCGGTGATTGGGGGTGTCAGGTCATTCGTGGAGAAGAATTACAAGGAGTTGAAGACGCTCAACCCTAAACTCCCCATACTGATCCGCGAGAGCCGCGGGATTGAGCCCCAATTGTGGGCCCGATACGGTACGTACTCGATCTCTGCTCGGAACTGTGACGTGTCTCATTTGGTCGAGGCTATGGCCTAATGTCCTTCCTTGTGTAGATCAGTCAGATGTGATTTGGTGTTACCTTGAATGTCGGATGCCTGCGATTGGCTACGCTAAAACGATTTCCGGGAGAAGACAGCATGGAGCTGACTAACTGTGGGGGGGACTAGACAGATTAGGGCTGTGCCCTAGATTCAAATGGTTAAATTCTTTGAATTCAATTCAGGAAATGGATTCGGTTTACAAGTCTTTCACCACTAGCTTAGTTACACTGACATCTTTGAGAGTGAGTTCCTACGATGAAGATTTTGCCCCCTTGACCTTTCCCCGTCTAATGTCTATCAATATTTATGCAAAACTAGGTTGGCTTCCTTGAAAGCAAATGATATGTCTTTTATTGTTGTTATATTACTTTCTTCAAACCATCACATTTTGCTTTATGCGCTCGTTGGCTAACCCAAGTGAATGGTTGGTCGTGCATTGTTATGCCTTCAAGGAAGATACCGTCTCTCATCTTTGCCAATGCTGTAGGAAGTTTATCGTGCTCTCGTCCAGCAGCCCCCAATTCTTATGTTTAATAACTTCATCGAAGAAGGAAAACCTTGTTATGGAACTGCTGCGTGTAAATAAGGCTGCAGTGTTTATTTTCGATTCTTAAAAGTAGACAGATTTGTTAATGTATCCGTTTCATTATTTACATGGAAGCATATGCCAAAATATTGCTAAAGGTCAGATTATCCTTAAGCCACCAGTTAATGGACTACGAACATGGTCTCTCTAATTTACTCTATGATACCTTTATTTCTTTTAAGTACCTTGTGGTTGGCTTCTTTGTGCATTACAGCTTATATTTCTTTGATGTTCCCGCCATACGATTTATCCTTGTATAAACTCGATTTTTTGTTTATGCAGACATGGGTGTTGAAAGAGGTATTAAATTGGAAGGTCTATCAGAGGAACAGATCTCCAAGGCCCTCCAAGACTTGGTGAAAGTCGGAGCATCCCTTAAAGGTTGATGTTGTTTCTGTCATCTGCATGAACCGAAATAAATTGGTACTTCATATGCTTTTGTATGTTTCAGCTTGTGAGATGCTATTTTCTCAAACACGCTGTGTTTGATTGTGATCACGACAAGCCTCAGCTTGGTTCAGTTGCTGAGACCAGCTGACTCCCACCATTTTGGATAGCTGATATCTGTTTTTTCTACGACCGTGTCTCTGCTATACTACCCATACGACGTAACTACTCCGAATTCTGCTAGGCATTCCAAGATATAACACTGTACCTATGCTATTCTCAATGGGAACACGTGCTTGATTGTTTTGGTACTTGTTTGATGCTAGTGGCCATGCACAGATGCGAATAAACAGTTAGATGACATGTTCAGAATTCAGAAAGACACTCTGCAGCTTCTCCATCCTCTGATTTTGAAGAATGAAACGGTAAAGCTCGAGTCGTTTTTTCGGAATATTAGCCGGGTAGTGGCTAATGAACAACAATTTCTACTTTAGTCAGCAATCACGAGTTTGTAGCGTGAAAGTGAGGGGGAAAAGAATGACAACTTGCAATGCACATGGAAACCTTTTCTGTGATAGCTGTTCCTTCCTGGTTTTCCATCGATACAGTTCGTTCGCAATAATAATCTGCACGAGTTTTGATTTAGTAGCAATAATTAATCATCACGTGATTAACTCGCTTGTTCTCATATTATGTTGAGCAAATTTATCAAACTTGCAACAAATAGTCAAATAATGAGACAATATCAAATAGTAACAGGTGACAGATTCTTAAGTTTAACTAGAATCATGAAATCGAACTTGAGAATTGAGCTGCGTTTAAATTTGGTTAATTTTTTTTAATCAATTAACCGAATCAGTGGAAGTAGCAGTGGATAATTTGGACCAACTTTTTTCGCATAAAAGGTAGCGTTGGGTCGACGCAACGGCGAGGAACAGCGAGAATCCCTGTGGACCCATCCAAAAAGCAACCGACATTTCCACTTCCAGCAGAGGAATTATCTTCTGCGTAAATTTCACATTGCGGACGCCTAAGACAAGGACGAAATGTCAACGGACAAAAGTGTACACATATCTGCAAATTCCATACGTAACTTGTCTACATTAAGTCATACTTTTTTTTTGGGTGAATGATTAAGTCATACTTTACCCCGTCAGCCAATGCGTAGAACTTCATGTAAGAAAACATTTGGGTTCGTCTCTTTTTGGCGAACGGTAATAAAGCGTAATATTCGAAAAAAAGGTAGTAACTGCAAAATTATGGATAAATAATTGTAAATTTTAACATGATATCTATACAATTGGAATGGTACAATTTTTATACCGATTAGCCTCATCATAACCTTTTTTCAATGTTCCTGGTAAATCTTCGTTCTTCTCATTAGTTTTAAAAGATTTATGGTCGGATATATAAATTAACAGGTCAAATATTATTTAAGTTTAAAAAATGTTAAACTCGAGTTATGAATATGAAATTTATTAGTTGGTTCAATATGCCCTAGAGAAAATAGATGATTTTGATTCATTTTATTCATTGAAAAATCGTTGAAGTGCCAATGTATCATACACATTATCCACATTCTTTTATCTTTTATTTTTTTTGAATTCGAAGAGGAAATTATAGTCTTTTTTTTAGGGGAATTATAGTCTGTCGATATTCGGTACTCATTCAACAAAGATAAAATTAAATTATCCCAAAAAAAGGAGAGAATATCCGGGTTTTTGCCCAAAATGGTGCTACAGTACAACTTTATCCCCAAAATGGTGTTACTATTGAAAAAATTCCCGATATGGTGTTTCTCTCTCCTCATATCGAAATTTTTTTTCGACCTGGGACCAAAATCGAAAAAAAATTTCGACCTGGGCCCGAGTACTGTAGCAAATAGTGATTTTTTTGAAAATTTCGTACTGTAGCATTTTTTAAAAATTTTTGTTAGAAATCTAAAAAACTCGAAAATAGATCTTAGATTCTTCTATTTTTGCAAATTTTTGTACTGTAGTACCATTATTTTTGTTAAAATAATAAAAAATCTAAAAAAACTCATGGTTTTAAAAAACGACCCGGAGGCCGACCCGGGATTTCTCCCGTCCTCTGGGTCGGCCGGTCGGACCAAAATTTTTTATTTTTAAATATTTTAAATAATATATATATGTAGGTTAAAAAATACTTATTTTACATACAAAAGAAGTAGACTTAATTTTTTATCTCTCCACTCTATAAATCTATTTTTTGTATTTATTTATTACTTTATAAATTTGTCAAATCAATTTTTTTCCTCGAAAACTACAAAAAAAGTCAATTTCGCCCATTTTTGTACTAACCGGGTTCGACCGGTCAGGATGGACCTCAAAATCGGCCGGTCCGACCAGATTTTGTCCGGTTAGTACAGACCCCGGTCAAAAGCCTAAAAGCGACCCGGTCTAGTGCCCGTTTTGCGGTCCAACCGGTCGAACCACCGGTCGGACCGCGTTTTTTAAAACCATGAAAAAACTCGAAAAATTGGTCTTAGATTCTTCTTCTATTTTTCAAAATTTTCGTACTATAGCACCATTATTTTTGTTAAAATAATGAACAATCTTAAAAAACTTCGAAAATGGGTCTTACATTCTTCTTCTATTTTTGAAAAAATGTGTACTTTAGTACCATTAATTTTGTTAAAATAACGAAAAATCAAAAAATGGGTCTTAGATTTAAGACCAATTTTTGAGTTTTTTAGATTTTTTATTATCTTAACAAAAATAATGTTGCTACAGTGTACTTACATTATATTTGTAATTTTTTTCCATTTCCGTTGCTACAGTCGTTTTTTACTATTGCTACAGTACCGTTTACTATTGCTGCAGTACGCGTTTCTATTGCTACAGTAAAATAATGGTCCCAGGTCGAATATTTTTTTCGATTTTGGTCCCAGGTCGAAAACATTCTTTCGACTACGGAAGCCAAAAAAAATTTCGGTTTAGTCCCAGGTTGAAAAAAAATTTTGACCTACGCTCCCTAGGTCGAAAATTTTTTTCGACCTGAGAAAGGAACACCATTTTGGGAATTTTTTAAACAGTAATACCATATTGGTAAATAAACTTGTATAGTAACACCATATTGTGCAAAAACCCGAATATCCGTACACGACGACGTGGAGGGACATAAGTGGACCACAGGCACGAACAGAACCAGGGTAGAGCCGCCCCCCACTTAGACAGCCTCGCGAAGGGACACCTAATTAAATTCCGAAAGGAGTTGGAACCGGAAGCAAAAAAAAAACGAAAAAAAAATCTCAAACAAAGAAGAGGACACCACCACACATAAAAACCTTGCTCCCTTTCCCACTCCAATATCCCCTCCCTCTTCGACTTCCATCTCAATTTCTAGCTCGCGTCCAAGAAGAAATGGTGATCTCCTCTTAAATCCACTTTATTTTTTAATTTTTTTTGTTTAGTTTAGTGTTTCGGTTCGGTGTCGTTTTGGTTGCTTGTTATATGTGTTCGATCTGCGTTTGTTCAAGTCAAATCTGGTCCAAGTTTGTAGATCCGGTTTCGATTTGTTGTTGAATAGAAGGAGAAACGGTGGAATTAGCTTTGAGTTTTTTTGCTCGCTTTGGTGTTAGGGTTTAGCTGTCGTTTTAATTGGCTTTGGTTTGGGTTAGGACGCTGTCGTTTTGATTTCCCCTGTTGAGATCTCGAAACTTCCGGTTTCTTGTGTTTTGGTTTCGAGTTTGGCTGATTCTTGTTCCATAAAGCTCTTTTAGTGAGGAGGAGAGGCGGATGTGCGAGGTTTTTTTGCTCCAATTGATGATCCGTCTTTGAGGCATATTACTTGGGGATGATTGGGGGTACCGGATGGTTGTTTTGGTTCTGATTATGATCATGTTTGTGTGACTCGCAGGCCAACGCAGCGTCGGGTATGGCGGTCCACGATGACTGCAAGCTGAAGTTCTTGGAGCTCAAGGCCAAGAGAACTTACCGTTTCGTAGTCTTCAAGATTGAGGAGAAGCAGAAGCAAGTCATCGTGGAGAATCTTGGTGAACCGACCGAGAGCTATGAGGAGTTCGCTGCTAGCCTCCCTGCTGACGAGTGCCGATATGCTGTTTATGATTACGATTTTGTCACCGAGGAGAACTGCCAGAAGAGCAGGATTTTCTTCATTGCATGGTAATTGCGACCTTGTGTTATTACATCATCTAGTGTGCCACCATGTTTGAAAGGTTGTTGTATTTACTTCTTTTGTTATATTCTCGAAGGTCCCCTGATACAGCGAGGGTGAGAAGCAAGATGATCTATGCAAGCTCTAAGGACAGGTTCAAGAGAGAGCTTGATGGGATTCAGGTCGAGTTGCAGGCAACTGATCCAACTGAAATGGGACTTGATGTGTTTAAAAGCCGCACTACTTAACTTCAGAAGTAGGCCATCCAACTGGGACTTATTTCATTCCCTCTTACTTACTGGGGTGAACTGTTTATAGTTTGTGGGATGGTGAACCGGATGCTATCGAAGTTTTCCCATGGAGTCTTTTATTCAGAGTATCAATCAATCAATCTGTCGTTTCTGGTATATTTTGTGATTTGTTATTCATAGAACACATATCTCGAGTATCTTCTTGTAGTCTCGTGTCTGCAAGCTACTATGTATCTGTTTGTGATGGGTTTAGAGGATATGATTACATTGCAAGTGCCAATATTTGACTTCTTTGGTTCTACTTTTGAATGTAAACAGCTCGCTTTGGCGGGTTCCTTTCTTAGCTGTTATTCAAAGCTTCTCTGAATCCATTCTCATACAGTTTCTTGCATTCATCTTATTGTCCAAAGCATGATGCAGCTAGTGTAAGTTCCTCTGCGATGGGGAACCACACGTTGCTCAAGTGTTTCAAGGGTCATATTTACCGGTATTGTTGATCTTCTTCATTCATTTTCTTTCGATCGCTTTTCGACAACTCACATGGTTTGTCATCCATGTGCATCTCATGTCTTGTGTTTGAAAGACCTCAAGGGTGGTCCATTTGCCTTCAATGTGTTCTGAGTAGGCCACTGTATGATTTTCTTTCTTCGAAGTGCAAGAAATAGAATTTGGAATTTTGTAACCTCTAGAGTTTGGTCACGGGCCTCACAGCTATCTGGTGCTCCGGTACCACTTTCTTTCGAGATTGATGTTTTTGGTTGTATCCATCTTTATCGGCGCTTTTGATAGTGAGGAAAGAAAATGGAGGAAGAAAAAAAGTTGCATTAACATTTATGTACTTGCATGGGCCATTGCATTGGTCTATTCGGGTATTTTAAAAAATGTGGCCCGACTGATATGGTTATATAGTTTTCTGGCACCGTTATTTCTTTGTGTTACGGCTTTCAGTTGTTCTTTTCTTTGTAAATTTTAGTAGTGTTTTGGGTGGGAAGAAATCCATAGAACCTTTCCCTCCATCCAAAAACTTAAAACTGCCCCATCGATAGGATATATTTGAGGCCACGTGTAATCAGCAACCCCTCTCATCTTTGGTCGATTTATTTAAGAATGACGCATCCCCGACACAATACAAGTGACATCAACCAAACATTGGTTGAAACTACAAATACAACCTAAGCTCCTCGTGGATAGACAAATAGGTCCAACTAGTTTTGGGCCTTTCGAACCTGAGCCCATATCTTCTAAGCCCATGTTCATTCCACAAAATCATCACACGGCGTCGTTGGACCAGCAAGCAGGAAGTTGGGAAGATAAACCCAACTTGTCTGAAGGACGCTCGAAACAGAAATGCCCGTCTAGTGTTTGTTGATTTGCCGCAAAAGAGAGACAAAATGGCGTTTCCGGCGTGCCTCAAGTCGCACCCATGGCTGCCTTTCCACGCCAACAACCACCACCCGGTCCCTCTCAAGCCAATCTCCGCCGTCCATTTCACGCACACACAGCAACGGCCCGTTGCAACCCTCGCCACCGGGGCCCACCCGCCTCTCGTCCCTGGCTTCACCACGTCCCAGCTCCTGGACGCCCTACGCCACCAGCCCGACGATGCCTCCGCGCTTCGGGTCTTCGGATGGGCCTCCAAGCAGTCCAGCTACCGGCCCAGCTCTCTCGTCTACGAGGAGGTGCTTCGCAAGCTCGCGAAGCTAGGGAGGATCGATGAAGCTAAGGGAGTCCTCCGCGAAATGAAGCGCTCGAAATGCAAGGTTCTGCCAGATACTTTCTTGGTATTAGTTGAGGGTTTAGCTGAATCCGGGTTGTATGATAAAGTTGTTGGAGTGGTGGAGATGATGGAGTCGGAATTCGAGTTGAAACCTGATACCCGCGTTTACAACTTTGTGTTGAATCTTTTGGTTGAGGGTGATCGGCTTAAGTTGGTGGAAACCGCCCATTCGGATATGGTTAGTAGAGGGGTTAAGCCGAATGTTATAACATTTAATATTGTGATAAAGGCGTTGTGCAGGGCTCACCTGATTAGACCTGCCATGTTGATGATGGAGGACATGCCGAGGTACGGATTGTCGCCAAATGAATGGACGTTCAGTACCCTTATGCAAGGGTTTATCGAGGATGGGAACTTGGAGGGGGCTTTGAGAGTTAAGGAACAGATGGTGGAGAGTGGGGTTCCTGTGACCACGGTTTCTGTAAATGTGTTGGTTAATGGTTTCTGCAAGGATGGTATGATTGAGGAGGCATTGGGTTTCATTGAGGAGATGTCGCGTCAGGGCTTCTCGCTGGATAAGATCACCTTTAATTCGGTGATCAATGGGTTGTGCAATGTGGGGCATGTCAAGCATGGATTGGAGGTTGTGGATATGATGCTTCAGGAGGGGATTGATCCCGATATCTACACTTACAACACTTTGATTTCAGGGTTTTGTAAGTTAGGTGAAATTGAGAAGGCAGTGGAGATTCTCCATCAGATGATTTATAGGGATTGTTTGCCTGATGCTGTTACTTACAACACGTTGATTAATGCATTGTGCAAGGAGAACCGAGTTGAGGAGGCTACTGGGCTCGCTCATCTCCTTATCACTAAGGGGATTGTGCTTGATGTCGGCACTTCCAATACCCTCTTACAGGGTTTGTGCTCTACGCAGAGCCATGCTGCTGCCTTGGAATTGTTGGAGGAGATGAAGGGTAAGGGTTGCAGGCCTGACGAGTATACCTACAATACCTTAATCGGCAGCCTGTGTTCTAAAGGAAAATTGGAGGAAGCCTTGAAACTCCTCCAGGAGATGGATGCCAGTGGAATCCCTCGAGATGCGATTACTTATAATACTTTGATTAGCGGGTATTGCAAACGTAACCAGATAGAAAAAGCCGAGGAGATCTTTGACCAGATGGAGCTCCATGGTGTTTCTAGAAATTCTGTGACTTATAACACCCTAATTGATGCCCTTTTTTATGCTAAGAAGGCAGAAGAGGCTTCTGAGTTGATGGACCAGATGATAATGGAGGGATTGAAGCCTGACAAATTCACCTACAACTCCATGCTTCAATATTACTGCAGACAAGGTGATATGAAGAAGGCAACAGATCTTGTCGAAACTATGACTTCGAGCGGGTGTGAGCTGGACATTGTCACATATGGAACTCTTATTCAAGGATTGTGCAAAGCTGGTAGAGTTAATGTTGCAGCTAAACTCCTAAGAAGCATTCAAATGAAAGGCATGATTCTGACTCCACAAGCTTACAACCCTGTAATTCTAGCACTATTTAGAGCGAAAAGGACGAAGGAGGCCATGTCGCTTTTCAGAGAAATGGAGAAGGAAGGTTCTCCGGATTCTGTTTCGTATAGGATAGTTTTCAGAGGACTTTGCAAGGCCGGAGGAGCAATTGGAGAAGCTGTTGATTTCTTGATTGAGATGACCGAGAAAGGAGCTGTACCGGACTTCCCGTCATTCTATATGCTTGCTGAGGGTCTCCTTTCTTTACATATGGAGGACACTCTCGTTAAGCTTGTTGATTTGGTGATGGAGAAAGCTCGCTTCTCGGAAAGGGAAGTAAAAATGGTAAGGGATTTTCTCAAGATAAGGACCTTCCAAGATGCATTGGCCACCCTTGGAGACATCTTAGATGCCAGAAAACCCATGAGGGCTTTTAGATAGAGTGGAAGTATTTCTCTCTGTCTGCCATTTCAAAGTTGCTCGTGGATGATTGAACTTGTCATCGCCGGGTTCTGCGGGTACTGGTCCGGCCGTAGCTAGGCTCGTTCTGATGCTCATTTGTGAGCTGACCAATCCGGAAGAAGCATTGCTAAGTTCATTGTAACAACGCGCTCTAGGGTTTCGAAGAATTAGAATCAAGAAAAAAGGGGGAAAAGATATTAGAAAAGAGAGGAGAGATAGGAGAAGAAAGGAACGTCTTTGTCCTTAGAGAAGATGGAATATTTTTTCAAATGACTGGAATACCCTTACCCTCTTCTCTTCCTACTACTTAAGACACTGGCCTATTACAATATAGTCACTACAATTATCAATTACTGCCAGTTAAGTACAGGATGTGTTACAACTCCTCCCTTCGAAAGAACCTTGTCCTCAAGGTTCAAGGTACAGAAAAATCATGAACTCGAGCTCGCATGTCAGTCACACTATATCGCATCTTCTGAATCCAAGGGTGTCATTCCATTATTTGCTCTTGATTCAACAAAAGCTTCGTGAAAAAGAAGTGACTGGGCAGCTTCATTGCATTCATTCTTTGCTGCCATGAGCAAAATAATACTCTCCCCGCACATGTGCCTTGCATTTATTTCTTTCTGATCAAGCATGAACTTTAGAATCCCATTCCTGTTGTTGGCTGCAGAAGCACGAGGCAATGTCGGAAACAACTGTAGAATCTGAATGTATAGTATGCAGTACAAAACCAGCAGCCAATAATCAATATAGCTGCTAATGAAAGTCGCAGCACACATTGATTTTACCAACCTGATCATCCTTAGCAATTGTATAAACTTGATATGTGGTTTCGATGCTCCAACCAATCGCATGGCAGTAGTTCTATATGCAGTAACAGCTCAAAAATATCAAGATCCTTGGACTTATCCACCACTTCACTGTCCCCAAACAACCATTCAATTGATTCCTTTAACTTTCCATCAGTCAACATCAAAGCAACTACTGAATGCTCGCGAGAGAATCCCATTGATACAAATTGTTGAACCCGTGCTTCAAGCTCCCTCTCGGATCTCTCCAAAGCCATGATCAAGTTCATAAAGTGGCACTCCGAGCCTTCAACGTCCAAGCCGCAATGAGACCTCTTCAGTTTCTCGAACTTTCGAACATATTTCTTAACCACGCTCACTTGTTTCACAGATACATAACCCGCATCTTCAAAAATTGAATACGACTCATTCAACTCACCGCAATTCACATCCTTGTGGTCCACCATCAATGACAAACACCAAGCTTTAGTCCTATTTTCTAGCACATCCACACAAAAAACCTTCAAAGCTTTTGTCTTAGCCTTACAAACATGAATTTCTTCACAAAATTTCAGAAGTAATTTTTTGTTCTTTACTGGATTGTTTCCCAGATTCTTGACAGATAATTTGTGAACTCTTTGCGCCCTCATGCCTTTGATGCACTTCTTGAATCGCCTCGAACTTCATAGCAATATCAGAATCAGAATCTTTGTTGGATTCACCTTCAATTTCACAGGAATCCTCAACAACACAACTTTCCATAACACATTCATCTACTTTCTGATGATCTCCATCAGAAATGTCGAACCTTACTTCCTCTTCATCTCAAAGCGTAAATACAATGCATCGACGAATTCATCCCAATCCGCCTCACCGCTGCTCAAACTCCATGTTAAAAACCAATCTCTCGCCTTACTCGTCAACAAGTAGACCATTAAACTATATTTGTAGGCTTCCAAAGATGGGTTAATCTCAAAGAATTTTTGACAAATCTCAACCCAATCATACGGATTAACACCCGAAAAAAAAGGGAGACTATGAAAACCCAGTCGAGACAAGACGATGTTTACCTTATTCTCATGGATTTCTGAGGCCCACTCGTCCAACGACTCGTCCAAGTACTGACTTCGGCAAGGCTCTATTCCGTAGTTACGACCCAAGAATGCTATGTGCCTCTCCAGTGTGCAAGAATCGTGCTCCGATCGCGACCTCTCATCCATAGATAGGTTCTGGCAAGATGCCGTACCACCTTTCTGACCCACGAACTCTGGGTGCGTCTCGTTCCGGCGTTGCTCAGTTTCGTCCTCCTAGCCCAAGAACTCTTGACGTTTCTTCGACAGGTGAACCCGGTACTCCTCTGAATCTTTACGGCACTCTCCGAACTGGTTTATTTCTTGGCAATGTTCTGGAGAAAGATTGGGATTTTTTCGTGATAATGACACATCGTATGGCTGCCTCTGTTAATTGCTTATCACAAATCCCAACTGCGACCCATTTTTGTCGCCCTTCTTCGCCACACAAGAACGTTCTTCAGGTAAGAAAGACAATAGAGGTTCATCCTTCCCCGATACCCTGTCATTCGTTGTGCTCAAAGAAACAGACCTCAAAGCCTTAATCTCACAAAGGAGTATATCGATCCGTGATTCTGCCATAGACAATCACTACGACTAACTACCTAATTAATCTGAGGACTATTAGCTTTGATACCACTTGTAACAATCCACTAGGGTTTCGAAGAATTAGAATAAAAAAAGAGATTTTGAGAAGCGTTGCTCTTTGGAGAGCACAGTACGATGAAAGTTGTAAGCTGTGTTCGGGGGGGAGTTATTGTCTATCGTTGGCCTCTATGGTAGAATCAGTCGGGGCTCGATAGGCGGTGGTTTACCATGTGGCGGATGTCAGCAGTTCGAGTCCGCTTATCTCCAACTCGTGAACTTAGCCGGTACAAAGCTATACGATAGCCCCCCATTTTTTCGATTCGGCAGTTCTATCTATGATTTTGGATTCATGGACGTTGATAAGATCCTTCCATTTAGCAGCACCTTAGGATGGTATAGCCTTCAAGTTAAGGGCGAGGTTCAAACGACGAAAGGCTTAGGGTGGATACCTAGGCACCCAGAGACGAGGAAGGACGTAGGAAGCGACGAAATGCTTCGGGGAGTTGCAAATAAGCGTAAGGGAAAAGATATTAGAAAAGATAGAGGAGGGGAGAGAGGAGAAGAAAGGAACGTCTTTGTCCTTAGAGAAGATAGAATGTTTTTTCAAATGACTGGAATACCTTTACCCTCTTCTCTTCCTACTACTTAAGACACTGGCCTATTACAATATAGTCACTACAATTATCAATTACTACCAGTTAAGTACAGGATGTGTTACATTCACCAGCTTCAGTATTCTAGGAAGATGGCGGGGACCTATCCGGGAACCCAGATCTATAAACTCTTCTCAGTATCCACCAGAATAGAATGTGACGATAAAGATGCACCACTGAGATAGGAAATGTGATCATCTGTTATTTGATGCAATCGTCTACTCATCACCGAGCGAAGTTATGCACTTTCTTGAAAACAGAACTCGCATTGGTGTTATCTAACAATATAAAACGAAAAATCACCGTCCTGGATCGTTATTTATTGGAGTAATTTTTTGGAAGGGGGTCAAAATCTTTGAAAATTATGAGAATGAGATTTTCGGAAAAAATATTATATGTCTGGGGTGACCTAAAAGTGCTCAAAACTTGGCATTTTAAGATGCACAAACGCAAAAAAAGTGTTTTTAGCCAAAAAATGCACAATTTTGACCATTTTCTTGCGGCTCCCAATGCTCCACATTTTTTGGCAATAAGTTTGTTGAAAAAATATGTAATTATCTATAACATATTTTTTTAATTTTTAGTTTACGTTAAAAAGGAATAAATTATGCTCAGGTCCTAGTAGTTTAGTTTTCCTATCTCTCGGATCCCCGTATTTCTAAAATCTATGCTGACGTCCCCAGTGTTTGGTTTTATAAACTCTAGGGTTCTTCACTGACGTCATCGGTCTTTTTTTTAAAATTTTTTAGGAAATGACAGATATACCCTTAAACAAAAAAAATCATCATCTTCAACCTTTAAACAATCTTGAAGGTCAAGAACCAAGAACATAACATCGAAAATAACAAATCGAACCAAACACTAAGTTCTGGTCAGGTTTCAACGAAGAAACTCCCAAATCGACGAAGCTAAAAATAAAAAAATATCCAAAGATAACCATAAACCCCCAATTCTACCAGACGTCGCAATGGTGGACATGGACCGGGGGATGGCCGGTCTGAACCCGGCCCACGTGGCCAGCTTGCGCCGCCTCTCAGCTTGAGCGGTCTCCTCCGCGCCCCTCCCAGCCCGCAACGGCCTCCTCTCCTTGGCCTCGCTGGTTCTACATGGTCATAACCCACCTCCGGGACTTGGGGGTCCAGGTCTAGTCCGGCTTGTCCGACGCCGAGTTTGCCCGAGCCGAAGCGGAGTTCGGCTTCTGCTTCCAGATTCTTTGCCCTCTCCCAGAGGATGACGAAGTCGCCTTGTCGTCATTGTCTGGGTGACGTGGAGGCCTCATTAAGGGTGAAGGAATTGATTGAAAGCGCTTCGCACCTCAAGGAAAAAATAGGATTCGAATTTAGTAATTAACGAACCAAGTTGTTTAAATGACCTTTGACTTTACCCATCTTCTTGATTTCGAGAGTAATTGTCGTTCTTGATTTTGAGATTTCAATCGATTAATGGATTTTCTAGTGTTCTTAGTGTTGTTGTTGGATTTTAGTTAATTTGATCTTGTTCTTGATTGGTGTTCTTGAAACTCAAGAGGTTGAAGAGTGAAAGTTTTTTTAAGGGCATTTGGTCATTTCCATGATAAAAAAAAGACTCATGATGTCAACGAGGGACCCGAGAGTTTCTAAAACCAAACACGGGAGACGTCAGCATGGATTTTAAAAGTGCAGGGACCCGAGAAGGAAATAAATCAAATTACAGAGATCTGAGCGTAATTTTCTCTTAAAAAAATTCCCACCCTGTTGTCACAATAGACATGCTGCTTTCTCAACCTTTTAAATGTCTGGGTCTCAAGCTTTTCTATTATTCCAGAGAATCTGGTTTGGTTCGATCTGTGTGAGACTAAAAAAGCAATGAAGTTTTTCCTAGCTAATTTTAATCCGAAAACAATCACTTCTATGCTACCTCCAAAAAACTAAATACATCCCATCAGAAAGAAGAAAATAATACAATTTTTTACAAGGTTCCTTATAGCATCAAATGATTACAATTTTATGGATAAACCAATTTAGCTGTTATTTTTTCTCTCCTAAATTTTAGAGATAATTTACCCTAAGGTCCCTGGTATTTGAGCAAATCTTCCTTTTAGTCTTTACTATTTTCAAAAATCTTTCTTGGTCCTCCTAATTTGACATAATAGCACCTTTTAGTCCCTAGCGAACTCACCGCTGATGTCAGCAGTCAAATATAATTTCAAAATGGCAGTTTTACCCTTACAATATAAAAAAATCAAAACACTTCCTTCAACCTTTCTCCGACCACACCAAACTAAACTCCAGCCACCTCGACCACCACTTCCTCACATGGGTTACTTCTCCGGCCACCAAACTAAAGTTCGGCCACCTTGACCACCAAACCCCACGAACACAAACCCAAAGATTCCTCCGCCATCGTCTTCCCCAACAAGATCAAGAACACAAACCCAAAAATTCCTCTGCCTCCCCTCCTCCTCCTTCTGCCAAAGCGTCTCCTACAATCTCTCGCTTGTCTGGGTTATGCCACGATGTACATGAATTTGACAGAGTCATCACAAAGTCAGAATTAGCAAACCGAGAGAGAGCGGGAAATTTCCAATTATCTAACCTAGAGAAAATTAATCCTTCCCGTTCCTTTTCCCCTCTACAATAACAAATGGGAGGGATGCCGGGATCTTCGTTGGGCTCGAGAGAGAGCGGGAAATTCCCAATTGTCTTCGCCGGGCTCGAGACGCCCTAAACCCAGTAAAGCGACGGCGGCGAGGTCAGAGTCAGCGGAGTTTCTTGAGGTTCTAGCCGTTTGAAGGCGAACGGCGGGGCGACGGTGTCAATGGGGGTCTCATCCAAGTTTCAGGCAGCGACGAGTTCACCGTTGGGTTTCTTGAACTTGGTCCGCTCTTTTTTATTGATAACCAGACGAAACGAATGAAACGATTGAACTGGGTGGATTGATTTTGATTGAAACGAATGAAACGATTTTGATTGGAATTAATCTCTGGTTCAGTTCTTGTATGAAATCTGTGGATTGATTCTAATTTCTGAGTTAGTTTTGATTCCAATCTGTGGATTGATTCCAATTGCTCGGAGAAGACGAGAGAAATTATTTTTATATATTTTGTGATGATATCAGTGGTGGGCCCATCAGAAATTAAAAAGTGCTATTATGCCGGAAGACCGACAAAAGTTTTTGAAAATAATAAAGATTAAAAAGAAGATTTGCTCCAACACCAGAGACCTTAAGAAAATTATCTCTAAATTTTATTAGAAATTTAATGATCTAAATATAAGCGTAAAAGGGTTGTGATTATATATTTCTTATGATTAATTTACCCGATATACTCTGGCATCATCATCATGTGATTAATAAATTGGTGAGCTAGTGCGACCTTCGCCAAAAAAATAAGCGTAAAATAACTAATACCAACCTTGTCTGATCGGGAAGCGAGGATGAGTCATGTAGTCGTCGCCGTCTTGTCCTATTGTACTTGGATATACTCCCGCACTTTTCCTCTCCCCAAGAATCAAACAAAATACTCCTCCTCTTCCTAGGACCCGCTCCGCCACGTGTCCTTAGTTTGCTTCCCCTGCCGGCTCCTTCGTTGACCTCACTCCCCCTCCTTGTACAAATAGAAGAGGGGCCAGAAATTGGACCCGTCGAAATAGAAGAGGGGGAGGTCAAAATGGCTTCCGATGAGCTCAGGGACGAGGAGGCGCCGCTGGTGGCGGCGGACAGCCTGAAGGCGCAGGCCCCGAAGAACCACGCGCGTGACGTCCACATCCTCAGCTCCTCGTTTCTCCTCGTCTTCCTCGCCTATGGAGCCGCCCAGAACCTGGAAACCTCGGTCAATACCGTGAGTTTCGGGTTCTAGTTCCTTCCTCTTTCAAGTACTCAGAAAAAAAGTTAGTTTATTTGAAATGGGTTTGTTAAATTTCTGGTCAGGAAGAGGGACTGGGCACGATCTCGCTGGGGATATTGTACGTTTCGTTCACGTTTTTCTCCTTGTTTGCGTCTTTGGTGGTGCGTTTTCTGGGGCCCAAGAGAGCTGTCGTCTTGGGGACGACAGGTTACTGGCTGTTCATCGCCGCCAATTTGTACCCCAGCTGGTAATTTTAACTGATATCCTTTGTTACTGCCGTTATTTTTTGTTTACCTTTAACTGATATCGGTTTGCGTGTTAACTGGATGTTAGTTTTAGGTACCATTTAGCTAGCCGAGTGCGGTTTAGATAGTAGTAAGGTCTGGGTGCGATGTAATTTTGCAACTTTCTTTTCTTTCTCTTTGGTAATAAAAGTCGTAATTATGAGTATTGAATCAATTTGAATGTGTAATTCTCTAGGTACACGATGGTTCCGGCTTCCTTGTACCTTGGATTTTCTGCTTCCATTATTTGGGTCGGGCAGGTACCGAACTGTTTGTTAGATTCTGCTTACCGGAATCATTTCTTGTTGCTTATGATGTAAACAAAGGGGCATTGACTTGGCGAGGTCCTCTCGTGCTCCATTAGGGTACTTACCTTACCTCCACTGCGCGTAGCCATGCGAGAGACAACCGTTTGCATGAAGGAACTGTCATTGGCCATTTCAATGGTGAATTCTGGGGCATGTTTGCCAGCCACCAGGTCTTGTTTTGTTTTGTTAAGTACGTCTTTGGATTTTTGGAGGGGGTATTCACCAATTTTTGATGCGGGTTTCTAATCTGGTTTGCAGCTTGTCGGGAATCTGATCTCTCTTGCCCTTCTGAGCGATGGGACGGTACGTGTTACCATTTAGTTTTGCTCATTCTTCAATCTAGACACCATTCCCCTTGCAAAAGAAGAAGGCAATCAGTAATAGATTATATCGTGGTTTGCTCATCGCATCCCCTTTAGCCTGAATCGGAAAATGGTCTAATACAATAGCAAAAAAAAAAACCTCTAAGCTATTAGCCAGCTCATAAGTACAGATTGGATGTGGCGCTGTTGCTACCTATTTTGAATTTTTGTTTTTACCTTGTTGCAGGAAGGAACTACCAATGGCACGACGTTATTGTTTGTTGTATTTCTTTGTAGTATGAGCTTAGGCACTCTTCTTATGTGTTTCTTAAGCAAAAGGGATGAAAAGGCGGAGGAGGGTTCAATAGATGACCCGGTCAGTTTATATTCATCTCTCAAATCAGTTTCAAAGTCTGTTATCACCCCTCTGCTCGACGTAAGGATGCTGTTGATCATTCCCTTGATTGCATATTCAGGGCTGCAACAAGCATTCGTGTGGTAATTCCATCCCCGCCTGAGATATTTGATTGTAATGACAGCTCGGTTTCCGATCCCATCATTGGTTATCTTCTATATTTTTACTAACTAGGAGATTGTCTTTGTTTTAGGGCTGAATTTACCAAGGACATTGTAAAACCAGCACTAGGTGTTGCTGGTGTTGGAGGTGCAATGGCAGTTTATGGTGCTTTTGATGCTATCGTAAGTATCAACATGGACGAGTAATGGTTTTCCATCTTCGGTCAACAATTTAGTTCTTAGTTAACTCATAACCATTTGTTGGAACATATTAATCTCTTTGAAATATGAACCGTTGAAGGGTTCTCCGAAATTGTGCTTGCATCAGTAGATAACTCGTCTATGGTCTTCAATTTGTGTCCGTGATTGAGCAAAAATATTCTTCGAGCTGCAATAAGGCGTTTTCTATGAATTTTCATATGTTTAATACCATTGTCAGCAAACCATATTTTTGTCAAGGTGAAGTGCAAGTCCAATGGCATGCTTCCTAGGAATAAGCTGTTACTTCGTGTTTCAGTGTTCACTCGCTGCTGGCCGACTTACCTCTGGCCTTGCGTCAATCACCTGGATAATATCGGCCGGATGCCTTCTGCAAGGCATTGTATTCGTCTGGATTCTGCTTGATCACAGGTGCCCTTTCTTTTTCCAACTTCATGTTGCTTATTTCAGCTATTTTCTTAAACCAAACACATCATTACTCTAGACGTTCCACCAACACATGGATTATTTCTTTCTAACGAGATCCCTTTTCACTTTGCAGTGTGACCAGTGGACTTCTTGGGACTATATACCCTCTTGCAATGGCGGGCATACTGGGAATCGGCGACGGAGTCTTGAACACGCAGCTTAGCGCTTTGCTTGCATTGCTTTTCAAGCATGACACGGTAGCCAACGAACCTTGTTCCCTTGTCTGCCTCCCCTTTCCTAAATTTACTCTCTCCAAGAAGGATCCCTCCCGATTCGTCATAATCTATATCCTGTGCAATCGAGACACTGACTTCGACATTGCATTGCGCGTGTTAGCTTTTTCAATCACCCTAGACTTGGCAATTCTTGTTAGGTCTCTTATCTTTTCTTAACATCATGCATCTGCTATGACAGGAAGGAGCATTCGCCCAGCTCAAGGTTTGGCAGAGTGCGTCGATTGCAGTTGTGTTCTTCATCAACCCGTACATCTCACTGCAAGCGATGACCGTAACCATGCTCGCCGCGGCGGGCATCTCTGCCGCAGCCTTTCTGTTTTTAGCATTCCATGTCGAGAAAGCCTTCTCGTCCAAACCTGCTTCGTGATCGTCGGCTCAATCGTATCGTTCATCTCCTCCTCGGTGATCGCAATGCTTCGCCTGTAAAATGGTCTCTGTTCTTCTCTGGAGCCAAGCTCCTGTGTATTGTTCTGTTCAGACGGACCAAATATTGTTACAACGAGGATCAACTTAAAGTAATGTGCACATACCCAAAAAAGTCCAGCAAAATTTGTAGCGAGGTTTGCAACGTGTTGAAAATAGAGATTGTTATAAGCGTTGAAAATTTACTTACTCGTTATTTTAAAATTTTGGATTGGATATAAAAATTTTAACATAGTATTAGAGCGGGTTACTGTGGCCGTTGTTGCTCCACATAATCTTATTTTTCGCATTTTTTGATTTGATGGTTCTCATTTGAGAAAATTTTCAACGCTTATCAATATTCTCAACGTTGCAAACCTTTCTAACACAACACTATGCAATTTTGTCATAATCCAATTAATCCGCCAAATGAATGTTTAGTAGTTCCTGAAAAGAATCACGTGTAACAGCAGAATCCCGGGAAGGACGTGGTTCTCCGGTCAAACCGAACTCCGTCGTATCTCAACCGAATCTCACCGGTCAACTCCCAATCCCAACCCACCAACTCCTTCCTCAGGAATAGGTTCCCCTTCTTTTCCCTCTTATAAACCTCGTTCCCCTCCCTAACGGTTTCCCCCCTCCTAGAAATGTCGCTCTCCGCCCTCGCTTCCCTCACCCGGCGCTTATCAGCCTGGTGGCCCCTCCTCCTGTACGCCGCCGCGTGGAGCGTCATCCTCGCCGTCACCGTCGCAGTCGCCTCCTTCTCCCCGGAGGTCGCCTTCATGTGGGCCATATCGCCGGCGTCGTCGTTCTCCCAGAAGTGCGACGGCAGCGGAACCGTCCGAATTCCCTTAGACCTTCCCGGGGAGGTCACGTGCCTGCCGGCCCGTATGTTCGCCCGCTCCGGCATCGATTTGGTTGTCCCTCCCGTGTTCGCGGCCGTTATTGTGGCCGCGGCCGCTTGGGCCCTTCGGGCCGTGTGCCTGTGCGAGGAGGATGAGGCCTGGTAGTTTTGGCCTTTGGCCCTGGTTTGCTTTGTTCTTTTGGACCTGTGGGCCCCATCAAGCACGGGGTGATTTTTGGTTCGTCATAAATATTCATTCGCCCTGAGGTATATTTATTCCCTGTAATTTCGGGATGGGATGAATTTTCTAACGAAAATATGTGCATTATGTTTGTCGATTTTTCATTTATGACCATTAGCCACCACAATCAACTAAGTATGTGAAAAACACAACAGATATTGCATAGCGGAGGTTCTCCGAGGGGAGGCCCGCATGACAGATTATTAGCACAGTGATAAATCGCGCCCCTGTTAATTGTGTCGTCGTGTCGACTAATATAGCAGTTGAATTCTTATAAAATGATCCTTTTGGATAATGATAATCGACATATTTTCAAATGTAAACGTTCACGTTTGATCTCTAGTCATGATGTACAATTGTAACATTTATAATGTAATAAATCGCTTTTAATGGCGGTTGTACTCGAAAATTAATGGGTGTCCGCAGACCATAAAAGCCTCTTTCTTCATTGTGAAGAAAGTCCGAACGTCGTCAGGGTATAAAATTTTCAGGCCCATTTGTTGTTCATAACCGTCTACGTGTTATTGGGCTTTAGGCCTGAAAAAACCCATTAGTTTCTGAACGGGACAAGTGACTGGATTACGCCAATAAATGCTTGCAAGAGACTCGTTTAATATCGTTGACGATAAATACTCAAACATTTAATATTGTTAAGATAAAGATCACCCTTATTAACGTCAAAACGAGCATCAAAGAAATTCAAGCATTAATGGCCATAACTGACTTTTCATCTATTTTTTTAAAAATAAATTGGCAGATAATATTATTGTCTGAAATGATTCTTCAAAAAAAAATTTTGTTTTTTGTGAAGAGAAAAGAAACACACAAAGGGGATTTAGTCAACGATATTGGATATCATTTAATTAAAATTTCGCTTTCCAAAAGGATTCGCATTTGCTTAGTGATTTTTTGCCAAATCTGAGAGTCAAGTTG
This sequence comes from Hypericum androsaemum, assembly GCA_963995505.1. Lineage (NCBI taxonomy): Eukaryota > Viridiplantae > Streptophyta > Magnoliopsida > Malpighiales > Hypericaceae > Hypericum > Hypericum androsaemum. The sequence continues at coordinate 13,403,916 of OZ023195.1, forward strand.
GACATATTTACGGGATTGAACACGAAGTAAAAAAGGGTAGCAATACGACAGCGTATCGTCGTCGAATCGACAAAACAACCAAACTCGTAGCGGGATCGCACCCACCACCACCCACACAACAGCCAAAAGCTTTCACGCGGTGTCGGTGTAAAAGCCACCCCCCTCTCTCTCTCTCTCTCCCCCAATGGCCCCGTTACTCTCTTAGTCCCCAAAAATCCGAAATTCGCATCCAAACAAACCCTCCGCCGATCAGATCAAATCATCGCCACCGCGATCGAAGAAGCCCGATCCAGCGAGGAAGCCAAATCCGAATCCGAATCCCGGACCCGAAGCGAAGAAGCGGATCGGATCTGAGTGTAAAATGGCGACGGCGAGGAGGCTCCGGGAGCTGCAATCCCAAGCGGGGAACAAGATCTGCGTGGATTGCTCCCAGAAGAACCCTCAGTGGGCGTCGGTGTCGTACGGCGTGTTCATGTGCCTCGAGTGCTCCGGGAAGCACCGCGGCCTCGGCGTCCACATCTCCTTCGTCCGATCCGTCACAATGGACTCGTGGTCCGAGATCCAGATCCGGAAGATGGAGTCCGGTGGCAACGACACCCTCAACAACTTCCTCGCCGCCTACGGCATCCCTAAGACCACCGACATCGTCGCCAAGTACAACACCAACGCCGCCTCCGTCTTCCGCGACCGCATCCAAGCCCTCGCCGAGGGCCGCCCCTGGCGGGACCCGCCTGTCGTCAAGGAGACCGCCGGTTTCGCCGTCAGGAAACCGCCCCGGGGATCCTCGGTTGCGTCCGGCGGCGGGGAGTGGGATAGCTGGGACAACGACGATGCGTTCGGGAGCAGCAACGTGAGGAGGAACCAGTCTGTTGGCGATTTCCGCGGCGGGGGGAGCAGCAACGGCGGCGGCGGCCATCCGGTGAGGTCCAAGTCGACGGAGGATATCTACACGAGGTCGCAGCTGGAGGCGTCGGCGGCGAACAAGGAGGACTTCTTCGCGAGGAAGATGCAGGAGAACCAGCACCGTCCGGATGGCCTCCCGCCTTCCCAGGGAGGGAAGTACGTCGGGTTCGGATCCAGCCCTTCCCCGTCCCCACAGATGAATAATGCCTACAACTCTAACCCGGATGTTATTTCGGTCATGTCTCAGGTATCCTCGCGGTTTTTTGTTCTCTGTTTTGCCCCTTTTTGTATCGTGCTTGATAATGGCTATGATTCTGTATATTGCAGGGATTTGGTAGGTTATCTGTGGTGGCTGCATCTGCTGCGAATGCTGTCCAGGCTGGCACAAAGGAACTCACTTCTAAGGTACTCGGGATCGACGATCTGCATTTTCTTCTGTACATTACAATGTACGACCTTGTTTGAAGTTCTGTAATTTGATTGATGCCCCGAAGCATTTTATAAGCTGCGGCAAAGGACAGTATTTTACTTGCCTGCATTGCATATTAGATTTATAATATTTGTGCGTGTACACCCATACTAGAGGGTCGATTAAATTTTATGCCTTTATAGTTGGGAAATTCTTCGCATCGTGTTTTGATGGTGAGAGGAGCGGCCGGGGCAGTTGTGAATCGATTTGGCCTTCTGTGTGCGAAGCGAAACTGTATTAAAGGAATACTTTCACCTGCATTTTTGGAATAGATTACATGAAGCTTTTTGTGGAAATCTTTTGTTATTGCTGAGTTTGTTATATTTTCTGCACTTGATAGCATGCAAAGAGTTTTGGAATTCAACCTTGAGACGATTCATATGGAGAAGTAATCGAATACTTTTTCTTCTTGTTATAGGAATCAGATTTTCGTCAATATCATAACATCTACCAAGAGTGGATAACTAAGAACTCCATGATAAGACATTTGAAGTATCCACAAACACGAATTTTCTTTTAAAGGAGAAAAGAAGAAAAGCACAGAGGGCAATATAATTTTTTTTTAAAGTTCAACATATGTAATTACAACATTTATAATTGTCCTCTACGATTACTCACCATCAGATGGAGTTGGCTTTACGGATCATAGTACGCCATTGTGCTGTCATGTAATAGGTCCTCAGGAATATGTAACTACGGTCTTCAGTTCTTGCTCATATTTTGCCGCCAAGTTTTTCTAGATCATCTCTCCCTCCCCCTTCTGATAGCGCTGACGAAATTGTTCTTGATGTTTCTTTCATTGTGTTTAATACCATTTGTATGAACTAGTCATTCCATTTATACTTTCTTCTGATGGCGTAATTGGATTTGTGTTTATGGCTCTTGTTAATTGTCAATTTAGAGGAATGTCATCCATGAACCAAACTTTGGTCGCAGGTGAAGGAAGGTGGATATGATCACAAAGTAAATGAAACTGTTAGTGTTGTTACCGCAAAAACATCAGAAATTGGACAAAGAACATGGGGGATCATGAAGGGGGTCATGGCAATGGCTTCCCAGAAGGTTGAGGAGTATGCTAAAGAAGGAGGCTTTAAGGCTGACAACTGGCAACGGAATGAAAGTGAGGGTAACGGATATTATCAGGAGTTCAATAAGCCGGAAAACAAAGGCTGGAATGCTTCTCCTGGCGGCGGCCAGGCCTCGTCAACTTCTCAGTTTAGCACTTGGGATGATTGGGATCAGAAAGACAATAGGAAGGAAGATAGTGTGAAGAATACTACAACCCATGGCAATGATGGTTGGGCTGGCTGGGATGACGCCAAGGATGATGGTTTTGATGATGGCTTTTATCAGAGTGCTGCACCAGACAAGAAAGCTGTTGGTCACAACGGCAATTCAGACTCTAGTTGGACGGGAGGAGGCTTTATGTAAGGTCCGTATCTGCTTTCTAATATTCGGTTTTTTTGTTCGAATGTGGTGTTCTTTGCTCTTTTATCCTCAAAAACTTAAATAGTCCAATGCATTTATCATGTTTCTGTCTGTTATCTTCTGACCAGGTAGATCTGTTGAACCGGTCGAGAGATGCAAAATATCGAAGATCGGAAGATCAAGTTTAGATCATATGAGATTCTTGCCAATTCATACCAGAGCGCAGGGAACTGTCCAGCGATTGTACCTCTGGATGTGGAATGGTATCTTCCCCCTTTTTTTCATCTTCTTCTTTTCAGTCTTTCAACAGCTTTTATGTAACTTTCACAGGAGATTTTATTGTGTTTGAAAATATATGTAAAACTTAAGAGCAGGGAGAGCTAATTGCCCTCCGAAATTGGACTGCTCATTCAGTGTGATGGACATAATTTGTCATTGTCGGGTTCTTTTCCATTCATGAAGTTTGAATTCTTTCTATTTGGACAAACTATTTTTTCCTTCTGAATGAAGCAATTGAGAAATCTAGCTACTTTCTCCACGAGTTTTCCATTGGTTCAAGGATAACCAAGTCCAGAATGGAATCACACATCATTTGGGAACGGATTTTTTTTCTAAAGCCCGTAATTAAAAAACGTGGTCAAACTCTATTTCCTGTTCCAATTCGAAGTAAGAAGTCTATTTCCTGGAGAACTCTTAGTTTTATATTCCCTATCCCACTCAAAGAAGAAGTCCAATTCTTAAGATAGCTTGGAACCCAAGTATCATTCTGCCGCCTTCCCTTTCTTTATATAAAGACGTAACCTGGCCTCCAAAATCCACAAACCTTATAACAGATATTCGTCCCCGACCGGCCCCTGCAACCCTATTTCTCTCGCCTCTTCCACCAAACCGCGGCCACAAGGATGATGGCCGTCGTCCGGAGGAAGAGGCGTGAGATCACGGAGGAGGAAATCACAGAGTACATGGTCAAGAAAGCGGAAAGGAAGGCGGTGAAAGCTGCGAAGAAGCTGAGAGCACAAACTTGCTCGAACCATCCGAATTCCTTTGGCGATTCTAATCGCAATGAGAAGTTTGTTTGGCGGAAGAAGATCGAACTCGATGTCGCGAAGGGGGTTTCTCCGGAGGAGTATTCTGTCAAAGCGGAGAAGAAGAGGCAGAGAGAAAGGATGTCGGAATTGGAGAAGGTCAAAAGGAGAAGGGGGGAGAGAGAGCGTGAAAAAGAACAACGAGAGGAAGAAACGGCAATGCTGGCTCGAGAGCGCGCTAGGGCTGACTTTCAAGACTGGGAGAGAAAAGACGAGGAGCTTGAGTTTAATCAAAGCAAAGTTAGGTCGCTTATTCGACTGCGTGAAGGAAGGCCGAAGCCTATCGATATATTGTTCAAGAATGTCAACGTCTCCGATGAATTCGATATTGAGATTGACGAGCCTTGCCTCGTTTTCAAGGGTTTAACCATCAAAGAGATGGAAGAGCTTCATGATGACATCAAAATGCATCTGCACATGGATAGTTGTTCTCCGACTCGACTCAATTACTGGGAGGCACTTCTGGAGGTGTGCGATTGGGAACTGTCCGAAGCTCGGCGAAAAGACGCAATGGAAGAAAGGGGTATGCATTCTAGCATTGAAGCATGTGTCAGAAATTTCTTGGAAGGGAAGACTTCTGCTGAACTTGAAACCTTACGTCGTCAAATTGAGTTGAAGATGAGTTCAGGAACAGCTCATGTGGTTGAGTTCTGGGAGGTTGCTCTCAAAAGGCTTAAACTATACAGAGCAAAGGCCTGCTTGAAGGAAATTCATGCTAACACGTTGCGGAAACATGTGCGACGCCTTGAGCCGCCTTCGAGAATTGTTGAGGAATCGGAGAATGGTGATCATGATGATGTTCCTCAGGCAGAAGAGGCTGGATCGTTTTCTCCCGAGCTGTTGCACTGTGATGATAACGAAGAAGCTATTGATCCTGAAGAGGACAAGGCTGAATTGGAAAGAAAACGAAGTGTTGCGCGGGAAGAACAACGAAAGCGAGTTCCATCGGATGACGATATAGTTCAGAAGGCCGTAAAGTCAATGGGAGACATGGAAGAGGGGGATGCAGCATTTGGTTCTGGAGCTGAAGTGAATCTCGACTCGGGTGTATACTGGTGGCACGACAAGTATAGGCCTCGAAAGCCAAAGTATTTTAACCGTGTTCATACCGGGTACGAGTGGAACAAGTACAATCAGACTCATTATGACCATGACAATCCACCTCCAAAGATGGTGCAGGGATACAAATTCAACATCTTCTATCCAGACCTTGTCGATAAGGCGAAAGCTCCGGAATATACTATTGTTAAGGATGGAAACAGCAACGAGACCTGCATTATAAAGTTCCATGCCGGGCCACCTTATGAAGATATAGCGTTTCGAATAGTGAACAATCCCTGGGAGATGTCGCGCAAGAGAGGGTTCAAGAGCACGTTCGAGCGCGGGATATTGCAGCTACACTTCAACTTCTTACGCTACCGTTATCGCCGATGATCAAACGCGACTTGTTTAGCGACATCGGCCCGCTATCTCGCCGGTTTGCGGAACTTGGGCAATGCTTCATCAGAGGATGGTCTTTTGTTCATTTAGCGTTATATTGTTATGCTGTATACTTGGTCCACTGTATAAAAGGATATTGGACTTGCCAAATAAATGTATATGAACTGGTTTCTCCGGCTGCTTTTGATGAATTGTTGTTGATTTCAGACATTTGAAAGTTTGAGTTGGGTTCTTGGGGTTGGAAGGTTTACATAAACATGTTTTGCTATACCAGTCTTAATTTTCTTGTACTAGTTTTGCTTACTAATTCGGATATCCGTATCCGAATTTCTAACTATCACAATTGAACTTCAGGTGGATGTCATTGTCATAATTGTATGTGCGCCCTGGCGTTTTGATAAATTGATCACAATAGCTGGAACTATAGCTTCAGAAGACAGTACATAATGTTTGAAGACATATATAGCTAACTATTGAATCTGCTCGGAGAGTTTCTGGGAGGCGGACGAAATAAATTTAAAATAAATCTTTCACAAATACGACTTGAGCAAAATACCTGAATAGTACCCCTCTCCGTAACTCGCTAAAACCGGTGGGTCAATGGCCCATGGCGTGGATGAAAATAGAAGGCAGAGCTTCAAACTGGGCCGCAGCTACCCAAAATGAAGAAAAACACCACAAAAAGGATTACATAAAGAATTGGCTTCGCCCGGGTTCGAACCGGAGACCTTCAGTGTGTTAGACTGACGTGATAACCAACTACACCACGAAACCGGATGACACAAAATCACACTGAAATTTATAATATCAAATAAACACTAACCATGACTGAAGAATTTAGGCAGACGGTGGTATGTTTCTAAAGAACACCTTTTCCTGTCTGTTTCGAGCTTCGGTAAACTTCATTTAACTCGGGAATTCACGGAATTGTGAATTGCTTTTTCCATCTTGTAAGTGACCGACGACTTCTTGAGGGGAGAAACAAATTCCTTAGCCTATTTCCGGATATGCAAAGGCAATGCTGTCTGTAATGCTAGTCATGTATTGTTTATAGTCGCTCACATCCGGATGTCTATTAAGCCGACCGACATAAATCGAACTTACTTAAATTTTTGATAAGTAACATAATCCTTCCAAAATATATTTGACGCAATACGTTCCTAATAACTCCAAGAAACACTCATTAACAAGTTGATCTGCACACAATTTATTGCATATACTAATTTTCTAGGGCTTCATGGAATTGTTGTCTAATGGCTTCGATTTTATGAAACCATCTGAAAGGAAACCGATTCTATAGCTCGTATGGAAGACAGTACAAAGACTTTTCAGGTTTTTTTTAAAGTGGAGGGACAAATACCCCTATATATTAATGATCATGGTCAAATATAACCTACAAAATACAAGTCCCTTCAGCTTGTGAGGTTACACAAGCGCCGACCTCGTCAAAACTGTACTACGGTTCTCCTCACGGTAAGGAAACATTTGAATATGCAAAGACTGTTACCAGTTGAGACTGGTCAATTCAATTGACCGAAAAGCTGCAGATTGCTCCATCGAGTTCTCGGATTCAAAACTAAACTGTAAACGGGAAAGCTGTTCAATCTAGGAAATGCGACATTTTGGATCCCAGTCGGTTAATGAAATCCGAATCAAGAGCTCGGATCGGACAAAGAAATGGAAACGAAATAGTTTTTCATTAACCATAACAGAAACTGTCCAGAACAGAACATTCCAGATCCAACAGAGCTAAACCGCCAAAACATTAATAACCCGTCCTAATTCATAAACCCTAATCCCTAATTACACACGAACCTAGAAACTAACTACCGGACTAACCACCAAACCCGTAGAGGGTCCTGCCCTGCCTCTTGAGAGCGTAGACCACATCCATAGCCGTCACCGTCTTCCTCCTGGCGTGCTCGGTGTACGTCACCGCATCACGGATGACGTTCTCCAAGAAGATTTTGAGGACGCCGCGGGTCTCCTCGTAGATGAGGCCGCTGATACGCTTCACGCCGCCCCTACGAGCCAGACGCCGGATCGCGGGCTTGGTGATGCCCTGGATGTTGTCGCGGAGGACCTTCCTGTGCCTCTTGGCTCCTCCCTTTCCCAGCCCCTTTCCTCCCTTTCCTCGCCCAGACATCTTCTCTTCGGCTAACTCTCCTTTGTTTCGGTGTGATGTGAGAGTGGATTTTTGCTTTGGGCGATGAAATTGGGAAGCTTCGTTGGCGATTATATAGGGGGCGGGTTGTGTTTTTCCAATTGAGTGGGAGGAGGACGGGGGATCTTCCACCGTTGGATATTAAACTTATCGACGGTTCTGAGTTGCGATCCGCGTGCTTTTTTTACCTTCTTCTTGTTTGAAGAAAGAGAGCCGTTGGATCTACGGATGAAAATTGTCGATCCGGGCCCAGGTTTGTGATTCTGCGCGGATCGATGACGCGGCGGCGACTTGGTTTGGGTTCTGAGTGTTTTTGTATTGTTTGTGAAGGCGCGAGAAATTCCCTCCACCGTGGCCGGCGTAATTGAACGGGCCAGGCCCAACACCCCGAATATATTTGTTGCTTATGAATTTATGATATTTAGAGTGATAGAGTTAAATGTCGAATTTTATTTTTTTTTGAAAGTGCAACGATGATGAATTGGAAGCGGAAATTTTCAGTTAAAGTAGGCAACATAAAGAAATAATAATTCTAGAACAGAGAAAGCATACATTTCGACATTTTTCTTAGTCGATAAAACAAAATTATTTAAAAGTGCGATATTGTTTATATATTTTGAATTATATATCATCAATCAACAACCATTCCTATATTTGAATTAGGTGATTGGACGTTAATCCTGAATGGCATAATTTTTTGGTTGTTAAGGAAAGCAAATATAGAATGGTAAAATATTTTATTAAGTATTGGTGTTGCAATCCATAGTATTGAATACAATATTGCAGTCATAGTAAAAACTTCACCGCCAATATCAATAAATCTAAGTGCAGCCATACGCAAGCGTCAACAGTTTTGTGTTGTTATCGAAGTTATTCTAGAAGTAGAAACAACAAAATCTTGTAATAGTATCACCAAAAACATAGTAGATTAAAATAATAATTATGTCAAATATAATACAATCTCTCAAATAAATATCCATTTACAGAACTTCACATTTATGGAGATGACTATTCATTATATTATGAGTATGTACAATTAACCACAACTCCAACTCTCTCGCTTTCGAACAATCAATTTTGTGCATGCTTCTTGATGAAGTAGAGATATGGGGGCAATACCATACATGAACCCAACAAACGCATGCTCCTTAAATGAGTAAATATGCCTCATCGTGTCGTAGACAAGTGCACTCACCAAACTAGCATATCTATTTTGATGTGCGTTGTTAACCAACTTTACTTCAATAATACCGCCTAGCTTTTTGAGACGATGTTCTCTACTTTGCGACCTAACACAAAACATGGGGATACACTTGATATGGAGAACACCACAAATATGAGGTTCAACTAACTCGTAAAAGAAAAGAATACTATTAGACAAAAAAATTAGTCACCATTTAAAGCACATAGAAAATATTATACGGTTTAGCATTATGCAGTGTCATACGACATGAAAACATAAAACGAAACCACGCCATATCTATGTCATCACTTTTTAATTATTCGAAATTGATTTTGTCGGTAGAACGTAGAAAATCAAATGTGAATGAATATTATGAAAAGTGAGAAGCCAATGATCAATTAGTGGTAACACTAATACTGAGTTCCTTTGACCCTAAAATCTATGATGTGTTTACTCTTGCAAACACATGACAAGAGCTATGGGAAAATATTAAGAAAATGTATGACAATCAACAAAATCTTTTTAGAATCTATGAACTCAAGAAGAAGATTGTTGAAAATTAACAAGAAAATTCTACATTTGTGGAGTACCTTGGAAAGATGAAGCTTATGTGAGATGAGATAGTTATTTATATGCCTCGAACTACTGATCTCCCCACTATTCAGAAGAGAACTGAGCAAAATAAGATCTTTGATATTTTTCTCAATCTCAAGGCTAGATTTGAGAGTATGATTGATCAGGTTCTGATGGGGTCTGAGTTTCATCTTTAAGCAGCATTTGCTTAAGAATTTAGCAAGAAGAGACAGAGGCAACTTTAAAAGAATAGGAGAAAAATTCAACTCCAACTGGGCAAACCTACTTTGTGAACACTACAAAAAAATGGGCTTCCTCAAGATAATTGTTGGTTGCTTTACCCTCATTTGAGTAGCAACAACAAAATCTATTGAATATATTAACAAAATCTAGTACCAGTATTACCAAAAGCAAAGTAGACTAAAATAATAATTATGTGAAAGATAATGCAATTTCTCAAATAAATATCTATTTACAAAACTTCACAATTATGGAGATGACTATTCATTATATCATGGCAAGATCTGTGGTAAGAATTCTGCAGTTAGTTTTTCAATATTTAAAGAAAATTCTAGGTTCTGGATTGTAGATTGAGGAGCTACTCATAATATGATCGTTGATAAAGTTGATCTAACTTTTCTTTAAAAAAATTAAGCTAATCTAACACACATAAATTATAATACATTTTCTTGTAGTGTCAGTAACTAATGGGGATAATCTTTCCATAACTAGGTTAGGACAGAGAAGGTTTATGCATCAGAATCATATATCTAAAGTTTTTAATCAACAACCTAATACCTAGACTCATGTCTGTAAGTGAGATTATAAAAGAACTAGGATGTAGAGTATTTTTGACCCCATCATATTTTGCTTCAGGACATGAAAACAATAAGTTTGATTGGTAGAGGAAGAATGTGCAATTGGCTATATGTAATTGATGATGAGATAGCTAGGACTAAATTGGTTGCATCCACTCAAAGTAATCAAGTTGCATTGAGTGTATCCACTGAAGAGAATCCTAGAGTTTGGCATTAGCTCACCCATCTGACTTGATTTTAAGCTAGTTGTGGTCATCCAAATTAGCTTGAAGCTCATGCAATTTTTGGACCATTTGACGATCATATTGTTCCCAAAAGCGACGTTGCTTGTTGCCAACAGTGTTCCAAACTTCGTAAGCATGTTGAGGAAACAAAGCATAAATCAGCTTCTCTTTTATCTTAGGCCATCGAAATATTCTCTGCTTACCACATTGTTGTCGTCGAAGATTTAAATCAGACCACCAATGCATAAGATCACCTCGCAATCGTCGTTTGACAAATCTGACTCTATCCAGCTCCGCAAACTTGTGAACGTCAAAGTATGTCTCCACATTGACAAGCCACGTTGTGAAGTCCCTTCTCGAAATTTCCCAATCGAAATAAGGAAAGTCACGCAAAGTAGGAAGCATCTTCAATTCACCCAAAGAGATCAATCTGTAATTTGTCAAAATTTGATGGGACCAAATTGAAATTATGCCCAAGGGCAAATTTTGATCCAGTCACTAAACTCTGCAAAAATCTTCAATGAAGCCTAAAAGGACTAATCTGTGATAATCAAAAACCTTCTGTGACCAATCCGTAATTAAATCTTGCGGCAAATTATGAACCAGTCAACAAACTCTTCAAAAACTCCCAACCAATCCTCAAACTTTTTTCAAATTTCAAATCAGTCCACGAAATTCCCAATTCAAGCTGAAACCCTAATTAGAGAAAAGGGAAAAATCATAAACCAACAACCAGGGGCGGCGGGCACCGGACCGGACTGCAGGCTGGAGGCGAGGGCGGACAGCGAGCTCACGGCGACCGGTACTGGAGGCGGCGGTGAGAGCAACGGCGTCGTCAGGGATTGAAGCCCTCGGTCGGGTTCCTCTTCCGCGTGTGTCTCTTCTCAGCCGCAAGGAGGCAGTGCAGCCAAGGCGAGTGACGACGTCGGCTGCTGGAGAGGCGACGGCGACGTCGGGCGGCACAGTGTGGAGCGGTAGTGATGACGCTGCGGGATTTTCGTTGAAAACCGAAGCAATCCTCTTTTTTTTGATTTTTTTTATAGAACGAAATCTGATCGATTGGATCAAACACGATCGAACACCACGAGGATCGAACACCACGAGGAACGAACGCGGCTCTTGATACCAACTGATGTAGGAGAACACAGATAGGAGACCGCAAAGTCGTTGATTCTGAGAATACCCAAAAAATACGATAGAGTATCGATCCGTTGATTCTACGAATACCGGAAAACGACATTGATAATAGGGAAAACCCTTGTTTTTTAATATTAATATTCAACCATCTAAAACAATAACGAAAGTTTTTATTTATAGAAAACTAAAAGAAACCTAATACATATAATTCAATTATAATTAAAACTCCTAATACTAATAATCAAGAATGGAAGCGCTAACCAAGTCTTTTCTAAAGGTAGATGCGGAGGTCGGAAACAAATTGCCGCATACTGACTTAGGGCCCATTAGTTCAAAACATAAAATTGAAAATTTTACCGATTATCACTTGGTACTCCCGAGCTCCAGTTTTTAGGAGAACATCGTCATTTTATGGCCCCGAGCTCCAATCTGAATTTTTTTTAGGGGAACAGCATCATTTTTTGGCCGACGTGGACCCAACCAGTCAAACCAAATGGAAATTTTTAAGAATTTTAGATCACTTTCTAAGTCGATTTTAAAAATATTAGTTAATTCTTAAAAGTACGTAATTGCAATTAAACACACCGGAAGGGAGGAATTGTTTTCCATTAACCACGAAGGAAGTAATCTTAATTGAACATTCCAGATCAAGTGAAACCAACAGCACTACCAACTAACCCTAATCCAGAATCCCCAAATCTCTAATTACACAAACTAGAAACCCTAAAATCAATCAACCGCCAAAGCCGTAAAGGGTCCTGCCCTGCCTCTTGAGAGCATAGACTACATCCATGGCTGTCACTGTCTTCCTCCTGGCGTGCTCGGTGTACGTAACAGCATCGCGGATGACGTTCTCCAAGAATATCTTGAGGACGCCACGGGTCTCCTCGTAGATGAGGCCGCTGATCCGCTTCACGCCACCCCTGCGAGCCAGACGCCGGATCGCGGGCTTGGTGATGCCCTGGATGTTGTCGCGGAGGACTTTCCTGTGCCTCTTGGCTCCTCCCTTTCCCAACCCCTTTCCTCCCTTTCCTCGCCCAGACATCTTCTTCCCTTTTTCTGTTTTCTAGAGAGAGAGAGGGGCTTTCGGATGGTTTGAAGTTGGGTGAGGTTGATGGGTGTTTATATAGTGTGGCGAGGTTGTGCTTTCTGGTGCGGGAACGGAGCTTGAGGGGTCCGTGGCCGTTGGATCGTTTGACTAATAGACGGCTGTGAGTGGTGATCCGCGTGCTTCTTCTTTGTCCTTTTTTGAATTGGAGCCGTTGGTTCTGATAATATCTACGGTTGAAAATTGTCAGATCCGGGCACTTATTGGCTATTGGCTTAGCAGCCTCTCAGGAGCCAATATCCAATAAGAAGAAGCACGCGGATTTTTAATGTGAAGGACATAATAACAGACGAATTAGTCGATTAAATACTCTCCTTCACATTCCATTTGACCTAAATCATATGCAATTTACAAATCGAAGTTTATATGTTACGTAGGATTCGTACTACAAAATATATATTATATTGAGTTGTTAATTAAAAGGAATTATTTATGGCAGCCCATGTACCTATTCTATGATGAATTCTCTGCCAAAGTATATGGAAGTTGATATGTTTTTTTTCAGAAGGTAGTTGATACGTTGAGGGAGCTCTAATATTTAAATCATGATATAATCATAGTGTAAAATTTAACTTCCAAAAGATATAGGAAAAATTACGCTCATGTCTTTATAGTTTGGTGTCCCTCTCTTTCACGTTCCTGCATTACTAAAATCCATGCTAACGTTTCCCAAGTTTGGTTTTAGAAACTCTCGAATCCCTGACGCTAGAATATGTAAATTTCTCCGGCGAACACCCACATGAAAAGACTAAAATGTCCTCTCACTAAAAAATAAAAAAAATTCATCTTTCCTTTCACCTTCTTCTACCTCCCACTTTCAACCAAAAACTCTCAAATATAATTTTTCTTATTAATAATTAAATAAATTAGAGAATCAAAACTTAAAGAATCCTAATTCTAAAAACTTCAATTCTAATTAAAATATCCAAATCTTCTTCTTAAAGTTGTACTGTACCATCCTTCCAAATCCACTATGGAAACAAATGAACAGAAAATACCCAGTTCCCAAATTAACACGAAAACTACGACCAACAAGTCAAAACCCTAAATCAAATTCCTGCATTTTAAGCTAAACTTTGGGGAGAACATTAATATTGATGCTTTAGGTTTTATCTTTTTCCTATCACCATGTTCTTAAAGACTCGGTCTTTACTTGTGGGTTGTATTTCTTTCTTTATTCTCTGTTCTGGGTTTTCTTTCATTCGTTGGAATCTTTTGCTATTGTTGTTTTCGTTGGCCAAATGTATACCCGTGGATAAATGGACCCTAAATCGATTATAAAGGAATCGATTATAAATGGACCCAGAGAGTTCAAATTGGAGCATAAAGGAACATAAATGGACCCTAAATCGATTCTGAGTGGAGCGGGTTAATGGGTTTTCTTCTCTAGGGCGGGTTTGGGTGTTCTAATTGGAATTGAAATTTTTAGAATTAGGGTTTTTTAAGTTTTAATTCTTTAATTAGTTTTGATTATTAATAAAAAGATTTGGATTTGAAAGTTTTTGGTTGAAAGTGGGAGGAAGAAGATGACGTGAGAGGTAGAAGAAGGTGAAGGGAGAAAGGAAAGAGGAGTTTTTTTTGTTTTTTTAGTAGGAGGACATTTTAGTCTTTTCAGGTGAGTGTTCGCCGGAGAAATCGACATATTCTGGTGTAAATTTCGGAGACGTCAACATGAATTTTAGAAATGTAGGGACCTAAAAAAGAGAGACACCAAACTACAGAGATCTAAGCAGAATTTTCTCAAAAATATATTCTATGATTTAGAATCTTAGATCTTCGGAACGTCGGAGCAAAAAAATTTCACCATTTAGACCTTAACTGCTAGGCCCATTGGGCTTCCGTACCAAACGAGATCTTTTCTGAAACGGTGGCGCTTCCTCCAATGCAGTCCTTTACAAAAAGAAAAAAAAAACTCCACGAGCGGGAAACTGTAAACCCCGTCCTCCAATTTTCTCTCTCCTCAAAACCCCAGACCTCAGGGACCGACGACGCTTTTAACGCCGTTACTAGCCCTCCGGCTTCTTTCGCCGCCGATGGCGACTCCTCCGCCGGCGCCGAGTCCACCGGCTCCACCGAACGACGGAGAAACAGCGGACAGCTCAGTCTCCTGGTTCCACAAGACGGTTATTTTCTCCCCCTCCTTTAAGTGTTTCACAGAGAATATTTGGATTTGTTTTATTATTTAATCCTTCATTTCCCCTGTTTGAATTAAAAGGTGACGTTGCGAGACTGGTGGTTGACTAAACCCGACCGGGAAGCCCAGCGGAAGCGACTCGCCATCGCTGGATATAGCTTTAGCGAGTAAATTCCAACTCCCTTTAGCCTTCCTTTTTTTTCTAGGTTTTAGAAAATCTTTTTTAATTGAAATTATGAGCAGTTTTTTGTGTTGTTTTATGCTGTTGTTTTAGGAATAAAGCCAGGCGGTTTTTCAAGTCGGGGCCCATTGCGAAAAGGTTCGACGTGTTCACCCTGGAGACGGAAGATCGTATTGTTGTCATCCTCCAAGGGTTCATAAACGAAGTGCGCACGATTGAGAGTGGATTTTCTCCCGAGGTGTGAATATTGTTTTTGTTAATTTGTTCGGCTGAAGAATGATTTTGTTTTCCCGGATGTTTGATGGTGTGTGGGATTGGGGCTACTGCAATTGTGTTGTCTTTGAATAGATTATCGATAGATTCTTTTTCGGATTCCCTTTTTGCTGGGAAGAATACGCTGATGATTGCTCGGAAGAGGTGATCGGCCCAGGGGCCGATGCAAATCATGTGAGAGATGCATCTGGTTTGAACGATTCGGCCATTGATCCAGGTTTTGTAGTCAATAGTCAGCATCTTTTGAGTATTTAATTGGAGAATAAGATTTTATTGAATTCACTCAGTTCTTTTTTTCTTTTGTTGAACTTATGATTATAGATGATGCCTGTCCAACTTTTACTTCTACTGAAGGCAAGGACACCAATCGGGATGTCACGGTTGCCACAGTTGACGACTTAAATGACTCTGCACCTTATCCATCCGTTCGAGATGGAGGCATTTTGGACCATGGCAGCGGCATTGGAGGGCAGGAGTTATTGAAGAACGTTGACTTTCCACAGTTAACAAGTTGCCATTCTAATGCTATGAACTTGGCAAAGGAGAATGCATCATTGCCGACAGAACCATCAAGCAATATAGTCGGAGAATCTTCTCATAAAACAGTTCACCATATAACTAGAAGCAAAAGAAAGCGTAGCTCTGATCAGCAGTCCAACATCAAGCAATCAGCCGATGCACATGGTGTTACTTTTTGTGATAGTTTGTTTGATAGACATGTGTCTCTCCAGAGCTGTGCGATAGACAATCTCAACATACCTAACGCTGAAGACATGACTCCAACAGGAATTTCAAGAGGGACGGATGTAAGGAAGACAAGAGAGGTAAATGAGAAAAATGGAGATGGGATGAAGAGTTGCTCATCTTTACCCCGAGACTCGAAGAGAGTGATGAACCAAAAAGATGATCGGTTGGGGTCTCCTTCTACTGGGAATACATACATACTGGAACAAATGGGTCAGTCAAAGAAAGATGCCATGACTGTTGATGCTACTGAGTTAGGCATAGAAGTGGGCATGTCTTGTCTGTCTAATGTGGAGGGAGATAAATCGGTTACTACTGATCCCAACTCTGGAAAAAGAAAATGTGCCGAGGACTTGAAAGATGGTAAGATTCAGAAGCGTCACCTAAGATCACCACCTGCTGGCAAGTCGAATACCATCCAACAAAATGCTATTGATCTTGCAAGTGCAGATGCAAAAGTAACCCCTTCTAAGGTGGTGAAAGGTCGTGTTTCGAGAAACCTGAAAGATGGGAAAACACATTATTCTTCGTCCAAAGTTTATGTGAATCGAAAAGACAAGAAGTCATTGTCAGAGTCTAAGAAGCACCCCAGTCGTGGAAAACACAAGACGGATTCGAGTACCAGTCTGAGCTCTCCTACAGAATTGAATGTTGGGGAGGCAATGCTGAGAGCTGGAAGAACATTGCACTCGTCAACTCATACTAAAACCGAAGATAAAAATGGACAACCTGCTTCTAAGAAAGGGGGCTCCTCTAGGAAGAAAGCTGAAAGGAAAATTGAGTTCGATGTGGATGTAAGCTATAAGCTATTTTCAGTTCAATCTTCTTTGTCTCTTTCAGAATGGGAGTCCATGCAGCATAATGTTCAATATAGCTAAGTGCATATTTCTTACTGCATTGCAATATCCTGTTTGAATTTCAATTGGAATTTCTTTTCTCCATTATTTTCTGATTCATGCATTTGCATTTTGGGTTTTAAGTCGGCCATTGGCAGCTGACTGACCTTTGTCTGGCTTGTTGATGATTACTCAATTGTAATTACCTCCTCTCTTTGTTTCTGATCTTTTTCCTTGTAATATCGGTATAGGTGACTCCAAAGAGCCACGGTAAAGAAAAGAAAACCTGCATTCTTTCTGCAGATTCGTTGACCCTCAAAAGATCCAGAGCAGGTCAGTTGTCATTTGGTTTGAATTAGCCCCCGTTTTAGACGGTGAAACGGAGAAACTGTTGTATGCTCTACAAACAACTTCAAGTCCCGAGTCTCATAATATGTGTTTATGTTTAGTTCTTGCTCTGTTTATCTTACCATTTTTTTTCTTCAAGATATTGTTGCTAGGATATTGCTCATGTTTATGACTGATGGAAAGGCATTTGTGTCATAAGAACGACTAGTAATTGTGAGAAAGAGGCTCTGCCTATATCTAGCTAGAAATAGGTGTGAAACTGGCAACTTTTTCTAGTTGTGGATAACTTGCTTGCCTTGCAGGAAGACTCCTTTTGCCCACTCTTCACTTTTGGCGCAACCAAATCCCGGTGTATGATGCAGTAAGTGATAGCTTAGCGTACTCCCCAGTTTCCATCCTCATTTCTTGACAATATGTTTTTTGTCTTTCATAAGTAGTCAACATTTCTATGAATAACAATAGCTCCATGTATGCTTCATCAAGTTACGCAACTGACTCTTTGGGCAAACAAGCGTGCAACGATAACTGGGAAGCAGTGTAAAAGAACCAGTAATCATTGTTTATCCAAAAATCCATATGCAATTTATAGAAACTCCAAGCAGCGATGTCTTTTGTTTTTATACCCATGTTGTGAAACTTTTTGGGTTCTCAAAGTTGGAGTTTCGTAGGGCTAAGATTGTTGGTGCAGAAGATATCGTCTAAATTATGCTTTCTAAGATGATCATATTAAGACGTATCCTTCTTGTGGCAAATTTTGCTCATTGTAGTACTTTCTTGAAATTTCTAACCTGCTCTATGAATGCTATGTATATTTCTAATGACTTCCCTTTATGCCATAAGGGTGATAAGTTACAGCCTTTACTTTTATCACCATATGATGAGGGAAGTTACGGTATCTCTATGTTGAGAATGAGAGTTGTTAGGTTTAGAAAACTAGCTAATTCTTTTTATTCCGAGTATAATGACAAATTCTCAACTGATCTGCAGGAACGCAACATTACCGGTATCCGGGAGGAAGTGGATGCATAGACTCGGTTAAAGGCTGATTGTACATATAAGTAAGTGCATAAATTCCTTTTTAGATTGGATGAAGAATTTCGGTATCCGATCCTGCTTTAGGCAAGAGGTACAAAATTAATCATGGGCATATTGCATCGGCAATGTGTTTTTTAACTTGGTAAAAGAGAATTCCGGGGCTTTGTGCGTATGGACTCCGATCTTTCGGCATTCATGATATGCGTGAATAACATATTGGTTTCTTTTGTTTTCTGTGTTAAGAGAGCAGCATGAAATCTGGGATAAGCTTAAAAGGCCGAGGATGTTTGCAATCGGACGATCTTGAAAAGGTTTCGATTGTCTCTTGTTCGTGAGATGCTTCCGTGCCCTATAGGACTCTTCTGGTTGGAGGCGTGCAGGCATTCCAGCTTATAATATGGCTGGTACTGAGTTCATTGTTCGTAGGGGCCCCTGTGAAAATTAAATGTAATTGAAGGCTATGGTGCTACTGATTCGCTGTCTCCTTGTCTATTTATTGTACAACTTTGTAGAACAAACTCTGCAATCAGTCACCTTTTGTCAACAATTCTTCGTAACCACAGTGAAATGCCCCTGGAAGTTTGTTGGGGGATGGTAATTTTGTAGCGGCATGATAGATAGGTGGAGGATGGGCCACCGGGAAAGAACAGCAGAATGCCAAATTATAAGGGCATTGTTAATTTCCTTTTTATCTAGACTATTTGGTATTCGAATGTCATTATACTGACTAATCTAAATTTGAAGTGGGTAAGATTTTGAAATTTTTTTAACACGTTCCAAAGTGGCACTCACATGAACTAGTAAGTGATCATGTAGTTTAACTATAAAAAAATTTCGAGTTGATATTTGAGAGAGTTTTTGTTATAATTCATTGAACTATTATATTTCACTTAAACTTGGATTTCCAATCAAATAGATACCCAAATACTCGATATTTCAATAAAAGATTGTTTGCTTTTGTGCTTTGGACGAATTTCCTTTGGTTCATGCCATTACTTTTCACGAAGTTGCTTTTTGCTAAAAGATCAAATAGAGAAAAAGACATAAAAATAGGCTGTTAAATATTTGCAATTTAAACAACCATTAACTTGGAGATAGAAAATAGGTTGTACGTGACATTCATTTTTTTGAATATGTTAGGAGTTGGAATATAACGATACTAACGTCAAGTTAGGAATCTTTCATATTAAGATATTCTTTCTGTGACGTAATTTTTTCAAATGAATTTTATCGCGTTAGAGTTTTGACGAGGCTGGTAGTCGCAACCTTGCAACATGAAATTCTACACTAAATAATTTATAAATATTTTCATTAATAAAGAGGGAATTCACACTAGTAATGTAATTTTTTAATTTTCTAATTGTTTTTATCAAATTTGGTCAATTTTTAAAATAATCCATTTAATTTCGCACAATATTGTGCCCGGCCCATCTAGTTTTACCAGCTTGGAAAGAGTTGAATTTCATGATTTCGTTGAACGGAAAGGGGGAATTTCTCACGCCTGCGCAAACCCATGAAAAAATATTCAAACAAAAACAATTTTGCCATGTCACCGATCCGCGCAGAATCACCAACTCTTAGACTACCTAGATCAGCAACCCATCCAATCCAGGTCACGGAATAAATTATTAATTTCTCTCTCTTCCATACCCAATTCCTACCCAATCCAATCCACTTACATATTTTCTACCCACATCAGCAATCCAGTTCACAGAATAAATTATTAATTTCTCTCACATCCACATATTATCTACTCTGATTTGTTTAGATTACAATTATATATTACGAAAATAATTATATTTTTAATAACACGATTAAATATTGTGATTAAATCATAAAATTACAAAAGCAAAAAATTGGAATACTAAATTAGATAAAAATAATTTAAGGTTCAAATGATAAATTAAGAATATGAAGTTTTCATATTACAAATACAGGAATTTCAAATTACATAATTAATTATCGTTTCTAAACTTTTGCCAAATATGCTCAATTATATCACTTTTCAAAGCGTTATGCGCTTCTCTATTGTGAAGTTGTTCTCTAGCAGTCATGTAGGTGGATAGATTTCCGATGCGTTCAGTAGAGAACTGAAAAGTTTCTTCATTGTCATCTTCTTTGACACCCCAATTAATTAGTGCAGACTTTTTAGTTTTAACCTGGCTAGCTCCATCGAAAGATAAGTGTTGTGGAATATTTTGGGAGGGTTAGTGTTGGAACAATGGCATTTGGGAAGATTTGGCAAAAATTGAGAGGTATAAAATGGTGGAGAGTTCGAAGACCCTCCAGAATTTATATAAGATGAAGGATTATAAGATCCGAATGAGTGATAATTTGAAAAATTAGGATCATTTGGATCCATAATAGAAATAATATAATAGAGACAATTTGTAAGAAGAGATTATACAGTGAAAGAAAAGAGAATTTTAGATGGTATATGAAAATATGTTAACATTGGACTCTATTTATAGAGATACAAAATTTAATAAATTTTAAATTATTTTTTAAATTTATTACTAAAGATAAGCTAACCACAAAAATCTTATTCGAATAAATCTATTTTTACGAATAATATTATGCCAAGTGGAAATAACTAGATAGTTAGATTATTGAAAAAAAAGGCCAACCAATCCGCTCGGCCGAGCGGGATTGGCTTCTAATCAATTTTTTTTAAATAATAAAATATTTACCCGATCGCTCGGGTGAACGACTACTGTGGGTAGTCTTAGATTACCCACAGCAGTAACCTACCTAACCCAACCCAGGCCACGAAATAAATAAATAATTTCTCTCTCATCCATACCCAATCCAACCAAATTACATATTTTCCTACCCACAGCAGCAACACAGTTCACAGACTAAATAATTAATTTATCTTTCATCTACATATTATCTACTATTATTTTTTGGAATACTAAATTAGATAGAAATATTCGAGGTACAAATGGAAGTACAAAATGATAAATTATGAATACGAAAATTTCAAACTACAAATAAAAAAATTTCAAATTACATAATTAATTATTGTTTCCAAACTTTTGCCAAATATACTCAAGTAAATCAATTTTCAGAGCATTATGAGTTTCTCTATTGCGAAGTTGTTTCCTAGCAGTCATGTAGTTGGATGGGTTTCTGATGCGTTTAGTAGAGAACTGAAAAGGCTCTTCATTGTCCTTTTCATTACGAAATTTGGCCGGATCATGATAACAGAGATATGTGTCTCGTTCGTCTTCCACTATCATATTGTGCAATATGATGCAAGCCTTCATAATTCTTCCCATTAACTCCTTGTCCCAAAGAAGACATGAACGTCGAATAAATGCAAAATGAGCTTGTAGAATTCCCAATGCTCGCTCCACATCCTTTCTAGCAGCCTCTTGATGTTGAGCGAATAATTTGTATTTTAGGGTTGACGGAGATGTAATTGACTTGACAAATGCAGCCCATGTAGGGTATATCCCATCAGTGAGATAATATGCCATATTATTTTGTCGACCATTGACGACGTAACTCACTTTTGGTGCTCGGGCTTCCAAGACATCACTAAAAATAGGAGATCGGTGCAGTACATTAAGATCATTGAGAGTACCTGGTGTTCCAAAGAAAGTATGACATATCCATAAGTCATATGATGCAACTGCTTCCAGAATAATTTTAGGCTTTCCATTCTTTCATGCATATTGTCCAGCCCATGCATTAGGACAATTTTTCCATTCCCAGTGCATACAGTCAATACTACCTATCATGCCCGGAAATCCACATTGTTCCCTGACGTAGAGAAGTCTTGCCAAATCCTGTGCATTGGACCATCTCAGGTACTCGTTCTCGAAGCAGAAAATTACACCTTCTACGAACTTCATGAGAACTTTCTGTGTTGTAGATGCACCCATTGACTACGAACGCATCCTCGAGTAAGTGATCAATTTGTCAATTTTGTTCACTTCTTCATGCTTCCCATTCATCAAATTCTCTGGTGAATGAAGCACTAGAACTTGAATCCGAATCTGATGTATTTTTACCGAGAGATATTTGTGATGAGATTTTCACTGAGAGACTTTTTGGTATATTTAAGTTTATTATGGTCACCAATATATATAGAATTATGGGTATGTATTGGATGACAAATGTGAAGTGACAATACAATAAGTACGAGATAAATTACCATAATTATGGGTATGGGTTGGATGACAAAAGTGAAGTGACAATACAATAGGTACGAGACAAATTACATTAAATGAAGAACAAATTATATTAAATGAAGAAAAAATTATATTAAATGACAAATTATTAATTAGTTTCCAAATACTCGAGACATTAGATAGCACTTCATCTCTTCCTCTTCTGGGGATAAGTGCAGTTTCGAAATCAAAGCAGTCAACATAATTTTATCCAACTCTATATTCTTCACGGCCTCCCTTTTTTCATCTCGCTAGATTCTTTGTTGATCCAGCTCCATTCTCTTTTTCAAAATTTTATTTTCATTATCTCTGGTTAATCTCAGCACACGAATTTCTGCTGCAACATCATCAGAGGCCTTACCTTTTCTTTTCTTTTTTTTGGCAGCATCTCTACCGATAGGACGAGAAATTGATGAACATATGGTGATTGGATCTTCTGAGTTAGATGGGATTGAATAATCCCCTTCTTCGATAATCTTTGACCTTATCAAGCTCCCACCACTTTCTACATCCTCTTCCTCATTCTGGAGAGAAAAATATGTTGAACCGTAATTTCTTTCTTCAATTTGCCACTTGGAACATTTACACATAATTTTATTAAAAATAACAAGGTCAACAAATTTTTTGCCACCATTTCCTTCATAAAGTGCTTGAGCTTCGATCTCAACATCGGCCTCGCTCATGCCACTACGTTTTCGTTTCAGCGCTTCTCGGTATGCAGTAATCCACTTTGCTCAATTGGCACTAAGTCATTTATAACGACCTTTAATTGAAGGCATGTTTCTTTCATGGATCTCTCCCGAATTTTCTGCTTGATCATTATGATACAAAGCACTCATTCGGGACCATAGCGAGGCACCCATCTGATTTTTCCCAATAACGCTGTCTTGGCTACAGTACACGAAAGCTGACATTAGGGCAATGTCTTCTTTGACACCCCAACTACTTGGTGTAGACTTTTTAGTTTTTTTCTCCCTAGCTCCATCGAAGGACAAATGCCGTGGCATATTTTGTGGGGGTTAGTGTTGAAAAAATAAAATTTTGGAAAGATTTGGCGATAATTGAGAGGTATAAAAAATTGAGAGTTCGGATAATCTCCAGAATTTAGATAGCCTGAAAGATTATAAGATCCGAATGATTGATAATTTGGAAAATTAAGATCATTTGGATCCATAGTAGAAATAATATAATAGAGAAATTTTAAAACAAGAGATTATGTAGTGAAAGAAGAGAGAGTTTTAGATGGTGTATGAAAATATGTTAACATTTTGGATTCTATTTATAGAGATTTGAAAAATAATAATTTTTATTATTTTTTTAGTTTTGCTAATGATAAGGTCAGTTTAGATAACCACGAAAATATTATCCAAAAAATTTTATTTTTTATGAATAACATTATGCCAAGTGGAACTAAATAGATAGATAAGTAAAAAAAAGCTGAATGGGCAAATCGGCCGCGCGTGAACATCGAGCCTATCAGACTACCTACAGCAGCTCAGCAACCCACCTAACCCAGTTCACGAAATAAATAATTAATTTCTCTCTCATCCATACCCAATCCAACCCAATTACATATTTTTCTACCCACAGCAGTAACCCAGTTTACAGAATAAATAATTAATTTCTCTCTCATCCACATATTATCTACTATCATTTTTTGAAATTCTAAATTAGATAGAAATACTTGAGGTACAAATGGAAGTCAAAAATGATAAATTACGAATACAAAAAATTTCATATTACAAATACAGAAATTTCAAATTACATAATTAATTATTATTTTCAAACTTTTGCCAAATAACGCTGTCTTGGCAATAGTAGACAAAAATTGACATTAGGGCAATGTCTTCTCCAGAAGCTTGAGAGTTCAGATAATTTCCAGAATTTAGATTGCATGAAAGATTATAAGATCCGAATGATTGATAATTTGAGAAATTAGGATCATTTGGATCCATAGTAGAAATAATATAATAGAGGAAATTTAAAAGAAGAGATTATGTAGTAAAAGAAGAGAGAATTTTAGATGGTGTATGGAAATATGTTAATATTGGACTCTATTTATAGAGATTTGAAAAATAATAATTTTCAATTTTTTTTTAGTTTTGCTAAAGATAAGGTCACTTTAGATAACCATGAAAATATTATCCAAAAAAATCAATTTTTTAGGAATAATATTATGCCAAGTGGAACTAAATAGATAGACAAGTAAAAAAAAGAATCTGAGTTGGTCGATTGACCGCGCGCGGACAGGGAGCTTGTTAGGCTCCATCGCGTGGCCGAGCCACCATTTTCCACCTATTTTTTTTAATAATTAAATAACCACCCGCGCGAGCAAATGCTCGCTGCTGCGGCTGGTCTAAGGATTGGCGATTCTGCTCGGGTCGGTGACGTGGCGATTGTTACGCAGGCGCTATAAATTCCCCCTTTCCGTTCAACGAAATCTTGAAATTCGACTCCTCCCGAGCTGGTAAAATTAGATGGGCCGGGCCTAATACTGTTCGAAATTAAATGGATTATTTTAAAAATCGACAAAATTTGATAAAACAATTAAAAAATGATATTACTAGTATGGAATTCCCTCTTTACTAATAAAAATATTTAGGGAAAAGTCCACTTTCGTACCCTGTGGTATCGACCAAAATCACTTTAGTACCCTGTGGTAAAAAACTGATCAATCGAGTCATACTTATTCCAATTAACATCAAAAAGGGCCTCGGGCAGCTGCCCAGAGCTGCCCGAACCTACCCGAGCGCTGCCCGGGCCACGTGGCCAGCCACGTCACCAATTTTGATGACGTGGCGCCACGTCACCAAGAGGAGGAGGAGGAGGCGGGGAGGAGGAGGAGGAGGAGGAGGAGGGGGAGGGGGACGCGGGGAGGAGGAGGAGGAGGACGCGGGGAGGAGGAGGAGAGGAGGAGGGGGACGCGGGGAGGAGGAGGAGAGGAGGAGGGGGACGCGGGGGAGGAGGGGGACGCGGGGAGGAGGAGGACGCGGAGGAGGAGGGGGGCGTGGGGAGGAGGAGGACGCGGGGAGGAGGAGGACGCAGAGGAGGAGGAGGACGCGGAGGAGGAGGAGGACGCGGAGGAGGAGGGGGACGCGGGGAGGAGGGGGACGCGGGGAGGAGGAGGACGCGGAGGAGGAGGGGGATGCGGGGAGGAGGAGGAGAGGAGGAGGAGGAGGAGGAGGGGAGGAGGAGGAAGAGGAACGCAGAGGAGGAGGAGGCGGAGGAGGAGGAGGAGGAGGAGGAGGAAAATTGGAGGAGGAGGAATTGGTGACGTGGCGCCACGTCATCAAAATTGGTGACGTGGCTGGCCACGTGGCCCGGGCAGCGCTCGGGTAGGTTCGGGCAGCTCCGGGCAGCTGCCCGAGGCCCTTTTTGATGTTAATTGGAATAAGTATGACTCGATTGATCGGTTTTTTACCATAGGGTACTAAAGTGATTTTGGTCGATACCACAGGGTACTAAAGTGGACTTTTCCAAAATATTTATAATCCATTTAGGGTAGAATTTCCTCTTATAAAGTTGCGACTATCGATCTCGTCAAAATCCTAATGCGATGAAACTCAGTTGAAAAAATTACATTACAAAAAGAATACCTTAATATGGAAGATTTCTAACTTGACATTAATATCGTTATATTCCAACTCCTAACATATTCAAAAAAAAATGAATGTCACTACAACCTATTTTCTATCTCCAAGTTATTGGTTGTTAACTTGCAAATATTTAACAACCTATTTTTATGTCTTTTTCTCTATTTGATCTTTTAGCAAAGAGAAATGATATGAATCAGATCTGCAAGAAGCCATAATTATTTAATAATTCGTGATGTGAATCTCGTTACGGATCCACACGAAAGCCGGATCTATCTACGTTCAGATTGATGGAAATTTCGACCCGTTGTTTGCACCTTTGCAAGAACCTCGGTATGAACAACCTCGACCCGCTGCTGTAGGGAAACAAGAACCTTGATTTGATGAAGACGCCACAAACGGTGATGTAGATCCGCTTGATAAGTCGTTGGAGAACGCGAACGGAATCCCTCCGCTGTGTTCGAACAGTTCCGAAGAACCAAGAGAGCAAAGCCCACGTTTTTGTACTCAAATTATTCTCCTCATTCTCATTGATAAAGACTTTATATATAGGCAGATTGTTACAAAAAGAATCCTAGTTAAATAAAATTTCTAACTAGATAAATATGACTTAAAAAGAGAAACTAAAAAGGAAAATAACTCTAATCCTACTAGGAATACTAAAAACGTGATTATCTCATAATTGAGTTCCTAAACAGACTAGAACTCCTAATAAAACAAAATTATCTTTTTTGTAACCTCCTAAACAGAATAGAACTCCTGTAAAATGAAATTAACAAATAATTAACTTCCTAAATAGACTTTGAAACTCAAAAATGAATTATTAAATAATTATGGCTTCTTGCAGATCTGATTCATATCATTCCCCTCCTCTTGAAATGGATTTGTCCTCAAATCCTTGCATCCGTCATACTTTTTTCGATTCACTGTCATGCTTGAACAAGTCTTGGAACGTCTTGGTTGAACTTGATATCTTCCATCCCAACAGAATAGATACTTTGAACATAAGCAATCTGGAGTCCTCTCCAAATCAAAAACCAAAATCTTACTTATTTGCACAAGCCTTTCTTTGAACTTCAAACTATTCCAGAAGTTGATCAATGATGAACCTCCAACATAATTAAACTTGTCCACACCTAAGAAGTCAATATGTTCAACATGTAAATCAGGAGACATGTAAGATATGGGTTGGACATCTTCCTTGTCAACTAAAATAACAAGTTCTTCTTGTTCACCATCAATAGTAGTTAAGCACTTCTTCATATGAACAACATCCACAACTTTTGACTCGTTGAACAAATCCCTCAAGTAAAGAAGTGACATGGTATGTTCATCAAAACAATCTCCATCGAACAAGTCAATAGAATATTCACCAAATTCCTCCCATGACAAATCCTCTTCTTCAATAATCTCTTCAGATGTAACCTCCAAATTATCAGAACTACATACCTCGTCCCCAATAGTGTGAATGGTGTTCTCCATAATCTTCCTTGGCTGAATTCGTTTTCCCCTACACAGATGAGAACTTCATGTGGTTGCTCTTGTTTGCACAATATCCGATCCATCTTTTCGCTGAGCTTCTTGACCTCCGTTCTCATTATATGCCTCATCCCACTAAGAAGGGCGTCCATAAACGTGTGTGGATCACCAACCAATGGTGCAACACCTTCAAAGGATCTTCTTGAGTAGTTATAAGACATTCTTGCAGATTCTCTTTTTTTCTACTTTCAACTTTTCTTTTCTTTTTTTTTGATTTTTTTTAACAGCCTTCTTTCTTCTTCTTTTCTAGGCTGCCTTCTTCTCTATCTTTCTTTTTTTTTCGGAATTTTTTCCCTCTTTTTTATTTTTTTTTCTTTCTCCAACTCAGAATAAAATAAGAACAATAATTGAAAACTAATGAAAACAAAAACGAAATTTAAAGATAGATGATCTGAAGTAGAGCCTAAGCTCTGATACCAACTGATGTGAATCTCGTTACGGATCCACACAAAAGCCGGATCTATCTACGTTCAGATTGATGGAAATTTCGACCCGTTGTTTGCACCTTTGCAAGAACCTCGGTATGAACAACCTCGACCCGCTGCTGTAGGGAAACAAGAACCTTGATTTGATGAAGATGCCACAAACGGTGATGTAGGTCCGCTTGATAAGTCGTTGGAGAACGCGAACGGAATCCCTCCGCTGTGTTCGAACAGTTCCGAAGAACCAAGAGAGCAAAGCCCACGTTTTTGTACTCAAATTATTCTCCTCATTCTCATTGATAAAGCCTTTATATATAGGCAGATTGTTACAAAAAGAATCCTAGTTAAATAAAATTTCTAACTAGATAAATATGACTTAAAAAGGGAAACTAAAAAGGAAAATAACTCTAATCCTACTAGGAATACTAAAAAACGTGATTATCTCATAATTGAGTTCCTAAACAGACTAGAACTCCTAATAAAACGAAATTATCTTTTTTGTAACTTCCTAAACAGAATAGAACTCCTGTAAAATGAAATTAACAAATAATTAACTTCCTAAATAGACTTTGAAACTCAAAAATGAATTATTAAATAATTATGGCTTCTTGCAGATCTGATGTCTATTTAGGAAGTTAATTATTTGATAATTTCGTTTTATTAGGAGTTCTAGTATGTTTAGGAACTCAACTATGAGATAATCACGTTTTTTAGTATTCCTAGTAGGATTAGAGTTATTTTCCTTTTTAGTTTCCCTTTTTAAGTCATATTTATCTAGTTAGAAATTTTATTTAACTAGGATTCTTTTTGTAACAATCTGCCTATATATAAAGGCTTTATCAATGAGAATGAGGAGAATAATTTGAGTACAAAAAATGTGGGCTTTGCTCTCTTGGTTCTTCGGAACTGTTCGAACACAGCGGAGGGATTCCGTTCGTTCACCTACGACTTATCAAGCGGATCTACATCACCGTTTGTGGCGTCTTCATCAAATCAAGGTTCTTGTTTCCCTACAGCAGCGGGTCGAGGTTGTTCATACCGAGGTTCTTGCAAAGGTGCAAACAACGGGTCGAGATTTCCATCAATCTGAACGTAGATAGATCCGGCTTTCGCGTGGATCCGTAACGAGATTCACATCAAGAAACTTCGTGAAAAGTAATGGCATGAACCAAAGGAAATTCGTCCCAAGCACAAGAGCAAACAATTTTATATGGGAAAATTACTCTGTAGTCCCTGAGATTTGCTTAAATATACTCAAAAGTCCTCCCTGTTCACAAAATACATTTCAAAGTCTCTCTAGTTTAATTTTATTATACTTTCAGGTCCTTAGCGCATGTTAGTAGTTCTTTTTTTTCATTTTTGTCAATGAAATGACCAAAGTACCCTTCAAAACAATATAAAAAATTTGTTGACGTCATCTTGTCTCCTACCCAGAACCAAAAAAGTAATAGGAAAAAAAAGCAAAAGCTTCGAGAGAAAAAAAAAAGGTAATCTCCCAGGGTGGGGTCGGCGACGGGGAGCAAATCGGAACCCCTAAGAGATCTACATCTAAGAGATCGGAACCTCTCCTCCGGATCCCTCTCCTCCTTCGAGATCCTTCGAGCTGCACTTCCATCGACCTCGGCATCTCCCCCGGATCTCTCTCCTCCTCCACCTTCGAGATCTTCACCGTCTGCGGCAGTTTCTTGCTCCAGGAGAAGCGGCGAGAAATGGCGCCGGTAGAGGTGGCAATTGAGTTTGCCGTTGAAGGAGCAGAGCGCAAAGTTCTCAATCTGGAGGGACTCGACATCGGCGGTGCACTCGAGGATGTCTGTGAGGCAGAGTGCGTGCCTGTTTACCATGTCCTGGAACTGTTGGGGGACATTGCCGCCCACTGGAATCTTAAGGAGCAGATGGGAGAGGTCTCGGTGAGAATGTCGATGGGAGAGCTGACGGGGGCTGATTCGCCCTCGAGGACGAAGATGGCGGCGAGGATGCCATCGTAGAAGGTCTTGGCGTCCATGTCAGCTTCACAGAGACGGTGAAGAAGATGGTTTGGAGAAGAACGATTCAACTATTGTTGATGAGCTAAGCTTGACAGCGACGGCGACCTCGAAGGCTTGGAGAAGAACCATTCGACCATTGTTGGTGTTCGTCCACGAAGCGGCTGGACTTGGCAAGACGGCGAACGGTAATGTCCTGGGCATAGCGGGAGGAGGATGGGGAGGTGTCGCTTGTGAAGATGGAGGTGAGGAGAGGCGGCGGTTTAGGGGTTTTGCGAGGGTTTAGGGAGAGGCGGAGCTTCGACCAGAGCTTCGATTTAGCTTTGGAGATTGAGATTACTGCGGGAGCCGAAAGCCATTTTTCTGGGTTAATGGAATTCTCGAAGAAGAGATGACATCATCAACTTTTTTGTTTTTTTTTCTAAGGGTAATTTTGTTATTTCAATGAAAAAAAAGAAAAAAACTCATTTAGGGACCCGAAAGAATAATAAAAACAAACTAGAGGGACTTTGAAATATATTTTGTGAACAGGGAAGACTTTTGAATATATTTAAGCAAACCCTATGGACTTGAGAATAATTTTCTTTTTTTTATTGAAATATTCAGTATTTGGGTATCTCTCAGACTGAAATTCAAATTTAAATCAAATATAATAATTGAATGAGTTTTAACAAAAACTCTCTCAAAAATCAACTCGAAATATTTTTATAGTTAAACTAGATGATCTTACTAATTCATCTGCGTGATAATGGGTAAATACTAAAATATATTAGGAAAAATATATTTTAGTACCGCGTCGTACAGCCCAAAATCACTTTAATTATTTGTGGTAAAAAATTGATCAATCGAATCATACTTATTCCAATTAACATAAAAAAGATTAACGGGTAGCTGTCCGAACCCCTGCCCGTCTATCTGGACTTGCCGCATCAACAAAATTTGATAACGTGGCACCGTTCCCTCTCTCTCCTCCTTCCTCTCTCTTCTTCTTCTTCTACCCAAAAACAAAACCAAGAAACCCAGGAAAGAGTGGAGGGACCAGAGATGCAGGCGAGGGCGAAGGAGTCCTGGCGGGAGAGGATCCAAAGAAAGACGGACTTAAGGCAGAGGTTGAGGACGGCGATCCGATCGTGGCAGTCCCGACGGCGAGGAGGTGAGATGAGGACAGCTCGGTGCTGAGGAGGTCGCGGCGGAGATGGAGGATTCGGAGGGGAAGGCGAGGAGCTCCGAGGCGACAAGCACGAGCCCCGTCACCACCTTCCATTTCCCCGCTCCTCCGGTTCCTCCGCCGCCGCCACAGGCACGAGCCCTGCCATCCCCTGGGACGACGTTGCTCGGGCCTCCCCGCCACTCCTCCTCCGACCTCTCCTGATTCTTCGACAAGATCAACTCCCCGCTATCACCTGGCATACTTGGGTTACAACGCCACAAGATACTAAAATGAACTTTTTCCAAATATATTTCACTCAACGGTATCTCAGATCTAATCATCCTAACCCGATGAGAATGCCCTGAAAGTTGAACATATCTGCTTCCCAGCCCAGTCTTACCACTTTGGAACGTGTTAAATAATTGTTCAAACAACTTTTCTACTTTTCAAAATCTTACAATGCTCAAATTTAGATTAGTTGGTATAGTAATATCCAAATACTAAATAGTCTAGGAAAAAAAAAATCTAACAATGGCCTTATAATTTGGCATTCTGTTGCGCTTTCCAGATGGCCGATCCTCCACCTATCATGCCGCTACAAAATTACCATTCCCCAACAAACTTTCATAGGGGCATTTCACTATAGTTATGAAGAATTGTTGACAACGGGTGGCCGATTGCAGAGTTCAGTGTTTCGTTCTACAAAGTGTACAAAAAATAGACAAGGAGGCAGCGAGTCAGTAGCACCACAGCCTTCAATTACATTTAACTTTCACAGGGGCCCCTACGAACAATGAACTCAGTACCAGCCATATTATAAGCTGGAATGCCTGCATGCCTCCAACCAGAATAGTCATATAGGACAAGGAAGCATCTCACGAACAAAAGACAATTGAAACCTTTTTCAAGATTGTCCGATTGCAAACATCCTCGGCCTTTTAAGCTTCTCCCAGGTTTTATGCTGCTTTCTGACACAGAAGTGAAAAGAATAATATGTTATTCTGCATGAAAGAATGGAAAGCCTAAAATTATTCTGGAAGCAGTTGCATCATATGACTTATGGATATGGCATACTTTTTTTGGAACACCAGGTACTCTCAATGATCTTAATGTACTGCACCGATCTCCTATTTTTAATGATGTCTTGGAAGGCCGAGTACCAAAAGTGAGTTACGTCGTCAATGGTCGACAAAATGATATGGCATATTATCTCACTGATGGGATATACCCTACATGTGCAGCATTTGTCAAGTCAATTACATCTCCGTCAACCCTAAAACACAAGTTATTCGCTCAACATCAAGAGGCTGCTAGAAAAGATGTGGAGCGAGCATTGGGAATTCTACAAGCTCATTTTGCATTTATTCGACATCCATGTCTTCTTTGGGATAAGGAGTTAATGGGAAGAATTATGAAGGCTTGCATCATATTGCACAATATGATAGTGGAGGACGAACGAGACACATATCTCTGTTATCATGATCCGGCCAAATTTCGTAATGAAAAGGACAATGAAGAACCTTTTCAGTTCTCTACTAAACGCATCAGAAACCTATCCAACTACATGACTGCTAGGGAACAACTTCGCAATAGAGAAACTCATAACGCTCTGAAAATTGATTTAATTGAGCATATTTGGCAAAAGTTTGGAAACAATAATTAATTATGTAATTTGAAATTTTTTTATTTGTAGTTTGAAATTTTTGTATTCATAATTTATCATTTTGTACTTCCATTTGTACCTCGAATATTTCTATCTAATTTAGTATTCCAAAAAATGATAGTAGATAATATGTAGATGAGAGATAAATTAATTATTTATTCTGTGAAATGTGTTGCTGCTGTGGGTAGGAAAATTTGTAATTTGGTTGGATTGGGTATGGATGAGAGAAAATTTAATTATTTATTTCGTGACCTGGGTTGGGTTAGGTGGGTTGCTGCTATGGGTAATCTAAGAGTTGGTGATTCTGCGCAGATCGGTGATGTGGCGATATTGTTTGTGTTTGAATATTTTTTCATGGGTTTGCGCAGGCGTGAGAAATTCCCCCTTTCCGTTCAACGAAATCATGAAATTCGACTCTTTCCAAGCTGGTAAAACTAGATGGGCCGGGCACAATATTGTGCGAAATTAAATGGATTATTTTAAAAATTGACCAAATTTGATAAAAACAATTAGAAAATTAAAAAATTACATTACTAGTGTGAATTCCCTCTTTATTAATGAAAATATTTATAAATTATTTAGTGTAGAATTTCATGTTGCAAGGTTGCGACTACCAGCCTCGTCAAAACTCTAACGCGATAAAATTCATTTGAAAAAATTACGTCACAGAAAGAATATCTTAATATGAAAGATTCCTAACTTGACGTTAGTATCGTTATATTCCAACTCCTAACATATTCAAAAAAATGAATGTCACGTACAACCTATTTTCTATCTCCAAGTTAATGGTTGTTTAAATTGCAAATATTTAACAGCCTATTTTTATGTCTTTTTCTCTATTTGATCTTTTAGCAAAAAGCAACTTCGTGAAAAGTAATGGCATGAACCAAAGGAAATTCGTCCAAAGCACAAAAGCAAACAATCTTTTATTGAAATATCGAGTATTTGGGTATCTATTTGATTGGAAATCCAAGTTTAAGTGAAATATAATAGTTCAATGAATTATAACAAAAACTCTCTCAAATATCAACTCGAAATTTTTTTATAGTTAAACTACATGATCACTTACTAGTTCATGTGAGTGCCACTTTGGAACGTGTTAAAAAAATTTCAAAATCTTACCCACTTCAAATTTAGATTAGTCAGTATAATGACATTCGAATACCAAATAGTCTAGATAAAAAGGAAATTAACAATGCCCTTATAATTTGGCATTCTGCTGTTCTTTCCCGGTGGCCCATCCTCCACCTATCTATCATGCCGCTACAAAATTACCATCCCCCAACAAACTTCCAGGGGCATTTCACTGTGGTTACGAAGAATTGTTGACAAAAGGTGACTGATTGCAGAGTTTGTTCTACAAAGTTGTACAATAAATAGACAAGGAGACAGCGAATCAGTAGCACCATAGCCTTCAATTACATTTAATTTTCACAGGGGCCCCTACGAACAATGAACTCAGTACCAGCCATATTATAAGCTGGAATGCCTGCACGCCTCCAACCAGAAGAGTCCTATAGGGCACGGAAGCATCTCACGAACAAGAGACAATCGAAACCTTTTCAAGATCGTCCGATTGCAAACATCCTCGGCCTTTTAAGCTTATCCCAGATTTCATGCTGCTCTCTTAACACAGAAAACAAAAGAAACCAATATGTTATTCACGCATATCATGAATGCCGAAAGATCGGAGTCCATACGCACAAAGCCCCGGAATTCTCTTTTACCAAGTTAAAAAACACATTGCCGATGCAATATGCCCATGATTAATTTTGTACCTCTTGCCTAAAGCAGGATCGGATACCGAAATTCTTCATCCAATCTAAAAAGGAATTTATGCACTTACTTATATGTACAATCAGCCTTTAACCGAGTCTATGCATCCACTTCCTCCCGGATACCGGTAATGTTGCGTTCCTGCAGATCAGTTGAGAATTTGTCATTATACTCGGAATAAAAAGAATTAGCTAGTTTTCTAAACCTAACAACTCTCATTCTCAACATAGAGATACCGTAACTTCCCTCATCATATGGTGATAAAAGTAAAGGCTGTAACTTATCACCCTTATGGCATAAAGGGAAGTCATTAGAAATATACATAGCATTCATAGAGCAGGTTAGAAATTTCAAGAAAGTACTACAATGAGCAAAATTTGCCACAAGAAGGATACGTCTTAATATGATCATCTTAGAAAGCATAATTTAGACGATATCTTCTGCACCAACAATCTTAGCCCTACGAAACTCCAACTTTGAGAACCCAAAAAGTTTCACAACATGGGTATAAAAACAAAAGACATCGCTGCTTGGAGTTTCTATAAATTGCATATGGATTTTTGGATAAACAATGATTACTGGTTCTTTTACACTGCTTCCCAGTTATCGTTGCACGCTTGTTTGCCCAAAGAGTCAGTTGCGTAACTTGATGAAGCATACATGGAGCTATTGTTATTCATAGAAATGTTGACTACTTATGAAAGACAAAAAACATATTGTCAAGAAATGAGGATGGAAACTGGGGAGTACGCTAAGCTATCACTTACTGCATCATACACCGGGATTTGGTTGCGCCAAAAGTGAAGAGTGGGCAAAAGGAGTCTTCCTGCAAGGCAAGCAAGTTATCCACAACTAGAAAAAGTTGCCAGTTTCACACCTATTTCTAGCTAGATATAGGCAGAGCCTCTTTCTCACAATTACTAGTCGTTCTTATGACACAAATGCCTTTCCATCAGTAATAAACATGAGCAATATCCTAGCAACAATATCTTGAAGAAAAAAAATGGTAAGATAAACAGAGCAAGAACTAAACATAAACACATATTATGAGACTCGGGACTTGAAGTGGTTTGTAGAGCATACAACAGTTTCTCCGTTTCACCGTCTAAAACGGGGGCTAATTCAAACCAAATGACAACTGACCTGCTCTGGATCTTTTGAGGGTCAACGAATCTGCAGAAAGAATGCAGGTACTTGACACCGGAAGCACAGCAACCTTCATCAACGCCAATCTGGTGCGAAAGTTGAAGTTGGAGGAAATGGCGGCTAACGGGATGACTATTGCCTTGGCTAATGGCTCGAAAGTTTCTTGCTCAAGGGTTTGTCCAACCTTGGACTGGAAGATGTGTGGAAGCAACTTCCGTTGTGACTTCCGCATCCTAGAGCTTGGAACCTATGACATCGTACTGGGCACGGATTGGATGCAAGAATTTAACCCCATTACTTTTGATTTTGTTCGCGCGCAGGCTACCATCAAGAAGTCAGGGAAAGACCTTATCTTAAAGGGACATCGAAACGGTCCACCTGAGCTAAGTTGCCTCTTGGAGGACATTCCAATTAAACCCATTGAAGTCCAGGCGCTTACCGGGGCTGCGTGGGTATTTTGGACGCCGGAGAATCCAGCCCACCTTCACGACAAATCGGAGGACATTTATGCAATTGAAGTTGGTGCAGTCGGTAGACATGAATTTAACCCCGACTTCCACGCAAGATTATGGCAGTTGATCCATTCCTTTGATGACCTATTTGCTGAGCCTCGCACACTACCACCTGCGAGATCACATGACCACGGCATCTCCTTAGTACTCGGGTCTGAGCCCGTCGCGATACGACCTTATCGTTATCCTTATTTCCAGAAGACGGAGATAGAACGACAGGTGAAAGAACTCCTTGATTCAGGCTTTGTACAACCTAGTCGGAGTCCCTTCGCTTCTCCGGTTCTCTTGGTCAAGAATGTTGGGATGGCGAGAAATAGGAAAGACTTATTTCCTATTCCTATTCCTATTCTGACTAGGTTTTGGACTCCTAATTAGACCTAGATAAGTTACTTGTACAACAAGGGTTTGCCTCTATATAAAGGCATGTTACCCTAAGGTTTTGTATGGCTTTGTGGCTCGGAAACTCATCAATAAAAGTTCTCCTTCCTCCCCGTGGATGTAGGCATTAGGCCGAACCACGTAATTCTCTTGTTCCGTGTTCTTTGCGCGATCTTGTTCCCTAGTTGCTGAATTCCTAACAAGTGGTATCAAGAGCTAAGGTTGGAGGATGTCGAATCACAGCACGAAATTTGCTCTTGTGAAGTTCGATGGTTCATTGAATTTCGGGTTATGGCAAAGGCGTGTCAGGGATCTCCTCGTGCAACAAGGGATGGTTATCGCGCTCTCGGAGAAGAAGTCCGAGAAGATGGAGGAGCAAGAATGGGAAGAGTTGGAGGCCAAGGCGGTAGCGAAGATTCGCTTGTGCTTGGCGGATGATGAGGAGCCACCAGCTGGGTTGTGGAAGAGGATCCAGGTCGGAGTCAAAGAAGTTCAATGGAAGTGGCTTCAAGTGCGGAGAAGGGCACATGAAGGGGACTATCCAGGACGAACTGGGAATCAAGACAACGAGGAGGGATCGGCATCCACAGCCATGGCCACATATTCAGACGGGTCGGATGGTGACTGGCTTTCTGTCTTATCAAGTCCAATGCATCCTGGTAATCTCTTTTCATTAGGGACCTTGGATTATAACAGTGATAGTTATAAAGGTATGCTAATGAAGGTGGAGAAGGATGCGATGGTAGGGATGAAGGGTGAAAGAAAATACCTACAGGTTAGTGGAGAACATTATTGTAGGTGGAGTCACATCAATGGGTCTGATGAAGTGGGAAAAAGCTCAGGTCATATGAGGTTGGTTCGTATGAGGGAGCAAAGGCTTGACATGAATGGTTTGAGTAGAGTTGGGATTCGCGGAGACATGGATAGCGAGCTATGGTTGTTTCGTGGAGGCATGGTTGGCAAGGAGCCATTGTTGTCTCGGAGAAGCTTTGTTAGCTGGGCCCCGCTATGGTTGTCTAAAGGGACGTGCACGTCAAAGGTGTTGGGTAGGTTTGGCATTGGGCATGCGAAGCCGTTGATAGCACCACGGGCGAATCGGGTATCTCACTCGAGGCCGAACGGTGGAGTTCGTGGCATATCGAGGGTTCTACTTGGTAGAACAAAAGGTTGCCCTTTGTATGCTATGGCATGTAGCATTGGTATGAGGCAAGAAGGTCCAGCGGAGAAGCAGTTCGAGGTTGCGGAGCATGGGGTTGACCGAAAAATAGAGAGCGCATCTATTGGTCACAAGTTTGCTTCAGCAGGTGAACTTGCTAGTTGGAGTTCAATGGAGATTGGAGGGAATAGGCCAAGCAAGCTCAGAAGCTCGAGTTTGGGGGCTAGCTCCAAGTGATTGAACAAAAGGTGAAGAGAAAGTTGAGATGGTCTTATTGATGCAGTTATCTATGGTCCGAGATGGAATCGGTGGAGTCAAATTGATTTTGCAAGATCTCATGGTTCTTCATGGGGCGGTGTTTTGTCAAGGTGGAGTTTGTTGAAGTTCGGGTGAAACTTCATGGTTCTTCCACGAGATGATTTCTCGCCAAGGTGGAGATTGTTGGGATGGCGAGAAATAGGAAAGACTTATTTCCTATTCCTATTCCTATTCTGACTAGGTTTTGGACTCCTAATTAGACCTAGATAAGTTACTTGTACAACAAGGGTTTGCCTCTATATAAAGGCATGTTACCCTAAGGTTTTGTATGGCTTTGTGGCTCGGAAACTCATCAATAAAAGTTCTTCTTTCTCCCCGTGGATGTAGGCATTAGGCCGAACCACGTAATTCTCTGGTTCCGTGTTCTTTGTGCGATCTTGTTCTCTAGTTGCTGAATTCCTAACAAAGAAGAAGGATGGAAGCTGGCGGATGTGCGTCGATTATCGACAACTGAACAGCCGAACGATCAAGGATAAGTACCCAATTCCCATCATCGATGACTTGCTTGATGAGCTACATGGTGCAAAGGTTTTCTCGAAGCTGGATTTACGTGCAGGCTATCACCAAATCCGTATGAAGGAGCACGACGTGCCAAAGACCGCATTCCGAACTCACTACGGGCATTTTGAGTTTCGGGTGCTACCTTTTGGGCTCACGAACGCACCGGCCACATTCCAGTCATTAATGAACCAGGTCCTAGCTCCCTTCCTCCGACGGTTTGTCTTAGTATTTTTTGATGACTTCCTTATTTACAGCAAAGACGCTGAGCTCCACCTGGAACACCTCTCCCAAGTTTTGCAATTGTTACGCGACGAACGCTTCTACCTTAAGCTTTCCAAGTGTGAGTTTGGGGTCGCCAAGGCAGCCTATCTTGGTCACGTGATTTCTGCTGAAGGGGTGAGCACCGATCCTGAGAAGATTAAAGCAATGCAGCGGTGGCCGACACCAAAATCGCTTCGGGACTTACGCGGATTCCTCGGTCTCACCGGGTATTACCGTAAGTTCATAAGGCATTACGGCGTGGTGGCGCAACCTTTAACTAAGCTACTCAAAAAAGACGGCTTTATCTGGTCAGCTAAAGCAGAAGCGGCTTTCCTGGAGCTCAAGCATCTCCTAACTAACACACCTGTTTTAGCTTATCCAAATTTCAGGTGTCAATTCGTGCTTGAGACGGACGCATCGGATCGAGGAATGGGTGCGGTCCTTACACAAGAAGGGCGACCAATCGCTTACATGAGCGAGGCACTTGGTCCCCGAAATGCCGGGCTGGCGGTCTATGAAAAGGAGCTATTAGCGGTCCTATCCGCTGTGAACCGATGGCGACACTACCAAGAAGCTGCCCCGTTCGTGATTAAGACAGACCACCGGAGCCTAAGTTTCCTGTTAGATCAGAAGGTGCACACAAATTTACAACGTAAAGGTGTCTCCCGACTCATGGGCCTCGACTTCTCTATTGAATATAAACGGGGATTTGAGAACAAAGCAGCTGACGCACTCTCCCGACTCCCCACTAACCTGCCGGCGACTTCAGATGGGGTGGAATTACTAGCTGTATCCTCCGTGGTGCCCGGGTGGAAAGGGATAGTGGAGGGAAGCTACCGGGATGACGTGAAGGCCGAGCACTTGATCACCGAGCTACTTATTGCACCGGACAGCCATCTGAGTTTTAAGTTCAACCAAGGCTTGCTGCGATACAAAGGGAGGTTGTCTGTGGGAAGTTTTGGGAACCTACGGGCCGATATTATTAGTCAGTTGCATGATTCTCCCATGGGAGGACATTCCGGGCAGTTCGTGACCTACAAGAAGGTAAAACGACACTTCTATTGGCCTGGCTTACGTGCTCACGTCGTTGCTTTTGTCGCAGCCTGTGATACTTGCCAGCGTTGCAAGCCAGAACATGTGGCGAGTCCGGGTTTATTGCAGCCCCTGACTATCCCTGATGGCGTTTGGAAGGACATTTCATTGGATTTTATCGAAGGTCTACCGAAATCTGGCAGAAAAGACACGATTCTCGTGGTAGTCGACCGCTTCTCAAAGTATGGGCATTTCATTGCTTTGGCTCACCCGTACACCGCCATCCAAATCGCACATCACCTTCTCGACAATGTTTTCAAGCTTCATGGCCTGCCCAACTCAATGGTGTCGGATCGTGATAAGGTCTTCACCAGCAACGTGTGGAAGGAAATGTTCCGTGCGTTCGGGACTACTCTACACCTTAGTACGGCCTACCATCCTCAATCCGATGGCCAAACGGAGCGACTAAATCAGTGTCTCGAACACTACTTGAGGGCCATGTGTTTCCAAAAGCCCGGAAGCTGGTCAAAATGGTTATCCCTGGCCGAGCTTTGGTACAATAGTTCTTATCACACGGCCATTAAACGTACCCCGTTCGAGGCTGTATACGGGTATGCTCCTCCACCTATTCCCGGCCTTCGGGAGGAGCAGCCCTCCGTGGCAGTGGTGGCGGACTACGCAACCCAACATGCCCAAGTGGTTCGGTCGCTTACAAACGCTCTTACTCAGGCTCAAAATCGCATGAAGATTCAAGCAGACAAGAAGCGAAGCGAGCGGGAGTTTGTTGTTGGTGACCAGGTTTTCCTCAAGCTCCAACCTTATAAACAGTCCTCATTAGCTGTACGCTCCAATATCAAGCTCGCAGCTAAGTTTTTCGGTCCATTTCGAGTCCTAGAGCGGATGGGACCAGTTGCATATAAGCTGGATTTGCCTCCTACGTGTTCCATCCACCCTGTGTTTCATGTGTCTCTACTCAAGAAGCGGGTCGGCGACCACCAGGTGGCGATCAGTACACCACCATTTAGCACAGAGGATGGCCAGCTCAAGTCCGAACCCGAAACTATTTTAGACCGCCGTATCGTTAAAAGGGGAAACCAGGCGGTTGGACAAGTGCTTGTCAAATGGGCCAACTTACATGAGGATGACGCCAGTTGGGAGGACTATCATGCACTCAAAGGCCCAATTTCCAGTCGTGGCAACGCTGAATCGTTGAATTCTTGAGACAAGAATTCTCTAACGGTGGCCGCGTGTCACGTCCCTATTAGTGTCACGTTCTTATTGGATAGTGGAGTTAGTGGGTTATTATCGTTGTGTAATTATGTGTGAGTGGGTTGTTATTTAATTTCCTAAAGATGTGGGTGTAGTGGCCCATTATCCTAGCTAGTCGTTAGTGGGTCATCAGTATATAATGATGGCCCAATCATTGTAATGATTATGGATCATTATTAATCTATTATCTAATTTCCCACCTCTTTTCTTCTCTCTCTCCCCGACTTTCTTCCTTACCTAAACTTCTTCCTTTTCTAAACTCTTTTCTAACAACTGTGACACTATTCAACAAGATTTTCTAAAACCTCGAAAAAAAAGGAAGGCCCCTTGGAGTTGGAACTTTACTCGCTAAAGCTATATCCAGCGACGGCGAGTCGCTTCCCCTGGGCTACCCGGTAAGGGGGGAGATTCCATGGGGATGAGGGTAGTCCCCAAATTTGGGGACTAAAGAGAAGATTGTGGCAATTTAGGTATTAATAAAATAATTAAGGGTAAAATTGAAAAACTAATAGAAACAAAAGGGGAGATGGAAAATTAGCTGGCACACTTTTTATGAAAAGACTAAAAAGGTAAAAAAAATTTAAACTAATCTCACGTGAAAAGAGGAAGGGACTCTTTCTCTCTCTTTAAATTATTGTGAACTTCAAAAACCCTACCAGCTACTTTTTTTTTTAATAAACTCAAAGAACCAAAGAATGAAAATTCAATAGAAAACCAATATCACTGCGTTCGGAAACTAATATCACTACGTTCGGAAACCAATATCACTGTATTCGAAAACCAATATCAGTACTTTCGAAAACCAATATCAGTACTTTCGGAAACCAATATCACTGCGTTCGGAAACCAATATCACTACGTTTGGAAACAAATATCACTGTATTCGAAAACCAATATCAGTACTTTCGAAAACCAATATCAGTACTTTCGGAAACCAATATCACTGCGTTCGGAAACCAATATCACTACGTTCGGAAACCAATATCACTGTATTCGAAAACTAATATCAGTACTTTCGAAAATCAATATCAGTACTTTCGGAAACCGATATCACTACCTTCAGAAACCAATATCACTACCTTCGGAAAACCGATATCACTATGTTCGGAAACCAATATCACGATGTTCGAAAACCAATATCACCATATTCGAAAACTAATACATCACCACATTCAAAAATCAATATCACTACGTTCGAAAATCAATATCATTACAGACTAAAACCAATAACAATACATACTCAAACCAATGTCACTATATTCGAAAACCAATGTCACTACATTCGAAAACCAATATCACTACAACAAAAAACCAATACCATTAAGCTAAAAATCAATATCTATACAACTGAAAACCAATATCAACACAGCTAAAAACCAATATCACTACACCTTAAAACCAATATCTTTTACATCTCAAAACTAATTTCGCTACACCTTTAAACCAATATCCATACAACTTTTAACCAATATCCATACACATTAAAACCAATATCAACACAGACACAAACCAAAGCCCCTGGGCGAGCGTGAAGGAGCCAAAGCCCAGCGGCAGGCGTGGAGATTTGGACGAGAGCGGGAGGGCGCAACGAACTACTCAACTCGAAAACGAAGGCGGTGAAGGCAAATCTGAGTTGGAGGAGCCTTGGAGCAAATCTGAGGTTCTTCACGAAGCTTGTACAAGTCGAGGAGGAATCGAGTTGGAGGAGGCATAGACCTTACCGCCGTCGCCGTCGTCATCGCCATTGCCAACAAAACCCCCACCGTCGCCATGGCCAACAAACCTCCTGCCATCGTCATCGCCAACAAACCTCAAGAAGCCGATGCGGATCCTCCTTGTACGGGCCGCGACTCCAACGGCAAAATATATTTTGGATGATCTGGGTTTATAATTAAGTGGGTAGAGAAGAAAAATGGATTTTCTGATGATATGAATTGGTATTTGGAATACAGAGAGGGAGAGAGAGAAGAAGAAGAAGAAGAGGAAGAGACGTGGGAGATGGTGGGTTGTGTTTAATTGGTATTAATTGGTATCTTTTTTTCCTGGGAGTATTAATTTGGTATCTTTTTTGTGTAAAAAAGTCAAAAATGTCTCTGATTGGTTATTGATCATCAGATTTGAAATTTTTTTTTTACAAATAAATCTGATGGCCCAAAATCTAGTCCCCACCTATGGACAAGATTTCTTTAGTCTCCGCTCAATCCACTCTCGCCCGATAAACCCACCAGTCCCGCAATGTAACCTTTTAATTAAAACATGGGAAATGAAGGATTAAATAATAAAGGTCAAATTACCCTCAGGTCCCTGGTTTATAGTTTTATTACTCGCAGGTCCCTAGTTTTCGAAAATAGTGGATGAGGCCCTTGCTTTTTAAGAAAATATTGGTGTGAGGTCACTAGTCACCGGATCGATCTTCTTAAAAATCTCCGGAGAAAATCTTCGATCCAGTGACTAGGGATCTCGTGCACTATTTTCGAAAGTCAGAGACCTGCGAGTAATAAAACTATAAACAGGGACCTGAGAATAATTTACCCAATAATAAAACAAATCTAAATATTCTCTGTGAAACACTTAAAGGAGGGGGAGAAAATAACTGTTTTGTGGAACCAAGAAGCCGGAGGACTCGGCGCCGGCGGAGGAGTCGCCATCGGCGGCGAAAGAAGCCGGAGGGCGTTAAAAACGTCGTCGGTCCCTGAGGTCTGGGATTTTGAGGAGAGAGAAAATTGGAGGATGGGGTTTACAGTTTCCCGCCCGTGGAGATTTTTTTCCTTCTTGTAAAGGACTGACTGCATTGGAGGAAGCGCCACCGTTTCGGAAAGGTCTTGTTTAGTACGGAAGCCCAATGGGCCGAGTAGTTAAGGTCTAAATGGTGGAAATTTTTTCTCCGACGTTCCAAAGATCTAAATTCTAAATCATATTCCCCTCCAAAACAAAAAATTCTAAATCATAGAATATGTTTTTTTTAATTAAATTTTATCAAAATTTGAATATTAAATCTCCCTAAACATATCAACCCTACGTATACCTTGGCAGAGAATCATCACAGAATATCAACCCTTCTCTCTGAAAACCTCTCCGCAAACAATGTCAAGACGGCCGCCTCCTATATCTGTCAACAAATACGGACGACGGACCAAGGGGTCACTTCGAGGTCAGAGGTGGAAGAGGCAAGTAGCGGGTTTTTGCCAAAAATAGTGCTACAGTACAATTTTATCCCCAAAATGGTGTTACTATTGAAAAACTCCGGATATGGTGTTTATCTCTCCTCAGATCGAAAATTTTTTTCGACTTGGGACCAAAATCGAAAAAAATTTCG
Organism: Hypericum androsaemum; assembly: GCA_963995505.1. Taxonomy (NCBI): domain Eukaryota; kingdom Viridiplantae; phylum Streptophyta; class Magnoliopsida; order Malpighiales; family Hypericaceae; genus Hypericum; species Hypericum androsaemum. Next base: position 13,448,191 of record OZ023195.1, read on the forward strand.
ACTTTCATTATCGAAATTTTTTTTCGATCTGGGATCAAAATCGAAAAAAAATTTCGACCTGGGACCGAGTACTGTAGCAAATAGTGAAATCTGGGACCCAGGTCGAAATTTTTTTTCGATTTTGGTCCCAGGTCGAAAAATTCTTTCGACTACGGAAGTCAAAAAAAAATTCGATTTGGTCCCAGATCGAAAAAAAATTTCGACCTACGCTCCCTAGGTCGAAAAATTTTTTCGACCTGAGAAAGGAACACTATTTTGGAAATTTTTTAAATAGTAACACCATATTGGTAAATAAACTTGAATAGTAATACCATATTGGGCAAAAACCCCAAGTAGCCGGCCGCCTCCTATATCTGTCACGTCCTGAGTCCATCAACTTAGCACGTGATCTCGGCATCCAAGGTAAGAATAAATATCTTCCTCCACTCAAAATCTCAATCCCGCGTGAGGTGGAAGGTTCTGGAATTGGGCTGAAAAGGGGGGATAAATGGGCCAGGCAACTTGGAAAATATAAAGCCCAATTTGGTGCCGGGGATGTCTTTAGTCTTTGTTGGTTACAGGTGGCTGGAGTTTTAAGTTAGTGCAACAGCCATAGGTGGTTTTATTGGCGAAAGGGATATAATGGAGTTCTTATAACTTTTATTATATTCAGTTTTGGTGTATTGTGTTTAATAGCACTTTTAGTATAATTAATTTGGAGCAATATACATTTTACTTATAAAAAAAAATTCAATATAGTATATGTTTTGAAGTATGAATCCTACCTTAAGATGATAGGTCTTATATCGAAATTCTAATATAACATCGTAACATGTTAACTTTGATTTGTAATTTACGTTTAATGGAATGTGAAGTGGAGTATTTAATTGACTAATTTGTCTGTTATTATGCCCTTCAGATTAAAAGTACGCTCAATTAAATTAATTTCGACTAATATTTTTTACTAAATTTAATGATATGAAGACTCGAGTATTGTGTTACTTTCGTTTTTTCTCAAAGCCGTTTAAATGAAATCTGCGAGAACTCGCGTAGGTGATTAGTTTAAGAGAAATATCAAAATTGATACAAGCTAGGTGATGGGAAAATATTAAATGGGCACAACTATAAATTACTTCTTTGCCATATAGTTGATTCTACTGAATAATTTGTACATATCAACCCATATTGTAGGATTCTCCCATGTTATTATCTCTTTAACCACCTTTTCTATCTCCTCTGTTTCCTTCATTGTACTACTGATGCAGAAGCCTAAACCACTTAAGCAGAGAACCTCCTCATTAGTCTCCTTCGGCTTGGTGGCCGCTTCCTTGGAATGGTGGATTAGGGAACTAACCATCTCCATACCATCTTTCTGATCTTGTGATTTTCCCATCTCGAGTTCGCACGAAGATGAATCTATGAACTCGAATTCGCTTTCGAGTTCTGCAATGGAGCTGGACTGCAGAACTTTGACAAGGGACCGAAGCCTGTTTCCCAAGCTGTCCTGGATGAGTTCCAGGTCGTCATTTACGTTCTGTATCTCCTTCCATTCCGCCCCTAGGCGGTTCTGTTCCCGCGAAATGGATTCGATGTCGTGGGCAGCGAATAGTAGAAGATCTGCCACTTTCGAGAGTGATTCGAGGAGGGTTCTGTATCTAGCAGTCTGAAAAGGCACGAACCAGAAGTTGGGTTCCTGTTCGGCTTCTGACACGAAATGCTCCAGATCACTAATGTGAGATTTCAGCTTCTTTTGGTTTTCTCTTAATGTGAATGTGGTTGGAGATGAGATGGCCACATTTCCAATGCAATGTTGGAGCAGTTCGAGGGTCCTTGCGAGTTCGGTTCTTGCCAGGGTAGCTGCCCTGGCAGGCTGCAGTACAATCTCCACCGCGATAAAGCAGATCAACCCGATACAGGCCTCCGTAAGCCTCGCGATGGCGAATTCATGAGGAGGGCCATAGTGATTCCTGCCCAAGATCAGCAATGCTCCAATGACGGCCGATATCCCGCCTGCCTGGCCATACATCCTGCTGTGCCTCAGGAAGCTCGTGAAGATGATCCAAGGCAGGAGGGGCACGAATTTCAGGTCCCCGAGCTGTTCAAATACGAAGCAGCATAGGATCCCGTAGACAGATCCCATCGCGGTCCCCTGCGCACGTGCATTTGCAACCGTGAAATTCGCCTGTCTACCAGTCACGAAACTGATGGCAATTGTTAGTCCTGACCAGTATCCATTCTCTCTGTTGTACATCAACCCGAACAGAACAGCGAAACCAAGAGAAACCGAACTCTTGATCGCGAAGATCCACCGCTCCTCCATTAGTTTCATGATCAAGGCATTCCAAGTCCTTCGAATACCAGATCTTTGCTCATCCGTGTCAGGATTCTTGATGTTCTTCTGTTCAACATTGCACTGGTCAGAACTAACCTGACCGGTCGGGGACTTACTTAGGAGAAGTTTCATGCAGTATACGAAGAAGTACGCAGGGAGTTCGTCCTGGTTGGCTGCTGCAACATTCAAGCTCCCTAGAGAATTCTCTTCTGGAACTCCCCCTTTAGCATCGGGCGCGATCCTCGCGTCGAAAGGCGCGAAGCATTTCGCTTGCTCGAGCTTTACGCCTATCTTGGTTTCCATCCCCAGCAAGACTTCTCTCATGCCTTCACTAATGATGCCAATTGGGAATGAGTTGCAGGAGGTAACAGCCATTTCCATTCCTCTTATGGGTACTTCCATTTCTTCCAAATCCTGTCCTTTGTCAATGCAATTTCGCCTCAAGAATCTCAAATGTGGCTTCTCCCATGTAATGCCATCCTGTTGAATTGAAACATCAGATAAAAAAAAAGTCACATTTTTTGTATTGATAAAAAAAGCATTTATTAAAAATGAAAGAGATGCAATAGAAAACGTGGGTTACCTGAGATTGTTTTATAGTTTGAAGGTGTCTGAGTCCTGTTTTAAGAAAGAATTTGGACCGAGAAACTAAGGCATTAGCTGTTTGGTGGTCTTGGGCGGTAAAGGCTTGGACAAGTAGATTCAATCTCCCAGAGGCATTCTTGACGTATGAGCCGCGCGCCTGTCTTACCTGCAAGTGAATTATAATGATACAAATGTAAGGGAATTTTGCTTTTAAATTAGTACAGCTTTTTAGGCAAACCAATGATGCATGTACAATGAGGGTGTTAGAATTTTGTAATGACAATTTTGTTTAGAACATGTTATGGTCTTAAATTGAAAATATTAAGAGATCTGCATTTCTCAAAAAAAAAAATCCCCGATTCGAATCTTGCACAATCGATAGAGTTATCTTTAATCAAGATCTTCTAGGTTTCGTAGGAAAGAGAATTCGGACGGAAAAAAATTTCTGCCATAAGTTAAATGGGCTGTACGCACCAAAAGTAGTTCTAACCGGCCGTGGCTTGAGACTTTAGCCTCGTCGTTTCTATGGGATAAAGCCCATTATCACATAGCAGTAGTTCTTATGACTTATGGTATATTTTGTTTTTTTTATCTTCCGATATTTAAAGATTTTACCGGTAGTTTTCCTAATAATATCATTTCAATTCATAAGATTTGAATGCAAATTTTTTTTAAATAAATCAAAATCTCTTAACACTTGGGCCAATTATGACCGTATAACTGATATGTTATATTTTTTGTGTCCATAGACGTGATATCTTCCACTAGTATAATTTTCATTGAAAGATAAATTTTTTACACCATGACAATGCCAGGATTTAAATTTTGGAATTTCAGAATATTTACAACGCTTTGTGTCGTTGGGTTACAAACCCTTTTACTATAAAATATTTTTTTACCCTAAACTTTTTCATGTAGATTAATAACCCGTATGCTCCTATCAATTACATGGGTAATTAAGCTGTCGCATGTTTCCCAGTATAAAGATGACTTCCATTTGACTTCCTTTTCACTAATGAATCATATATAATTCATTAAAGGGTTAATCATTTGAAACTTTGTCAATTATATAAAATCCATCCGCCTTCAACCAAATAACATAGTTTTCAACCACCTCATATATTGTTTCTTCTATTTGGAAGAGGAGCAACACTAAAATATTTTGCCTAATCAGTTGATGACGACACTTGTAGTTCATTAATGGGTTGCCAACGCTTACTCCAGTTTTAATCTATAATTCTATATAGTCCAAAGATTTTGGAAATTATACGTTTGTCTAATAAATGTCGTTGTATGTTTTGTTTCTCGCGTGGTCTTTATCATTGTGCGTTGTATCTTCTTCTTGTTTCCAAAATCCAATTAGAAGAATATTTGTAAACCCAATCTTCAATGCAAACAAATGTATTGTCGGACCATAATTAGAGATATATTTCGTAATAATATTTATACATTTGTAATATACTTGTAACTCAAAATTTTGTAAAAAATTTAAATTTCTTAACACTTCCAACAATTAGTAATTTTTTACCATGTTTAAAGACCCAATAGCATGTTTAACAAGAGCTTTCACCATGCATGCTTAACAGTAACACATGGATACTGTGATTGTTTAACCAGAGCTTTCCACCTCGTGTGTCAAAAAGAACATACAGATACGGTGATTCTTTAAATGAGTTTTTTACCATTGGGTTAAATACGATAAGCAAAGATATACTCATTTCGAATTTTAATATCCAACAAAAAAAAATTAAAATAATGAATAGATGGTTTTTATATTTTTAAACGATCTCACACTCACAATTAATTATATGTTATGATTATCCAGATTATATTTTCAAAATTTTCTTTTTCTTAACGTGAATATTTTTTTACCTAATTAATCAGACTAAAACTGGTTGTAATGATCATTGATCAATAGTTTAGACACAAATTATGCCCTTTATGAATAAACATTTCGCCTCAACTAGATTAAAAGTTTCCGGATCTACACCTAATGATGACCCACATCCAAACATACAAAAAGGTTCAACTTTCAACACATAAAAAAGGAAGATACTACCTGGGGGATTGGGTGCATCAGTAAAAGGACTACTGAGCTATATATTTTATTAGCAATATAATATACTTAATGATCTTTTAGTGGGTAATTTTTTGTTTGTACGAGATACTGAACCCGTGAAACAGGATTTTATGTTAGGAGTTAGATCATCCGACCAACTAATAAATAATTTGTGAAAGAAGATTTAATTTAATTATACAAGACGTAATATAAATGGGTGGAGATCCAAAATTCAATCACTAGCGGGTGTAATTAATGATGTAAAAATTTATCTTTGTTAGCGAGTAATTATAACAAAAATTCATGCACTTTTTAGTGAAGTATCAAATCGATCCAAGTTGCAAAATCTCGAACTTCAACTATTGTCATGCATTGAGAGGAAAAATGAAGACATAGAATAAGAAAATTAGAAGAAGCAAATCAAATCAATTAGTTACCTCATTATGAGCTAGCTTTGGAAAAGGGACCAACATAGCCAAGACAGAAGCGAAAGCACCTAACAAGGTGCTCAAAGCCACATGAACAGGGTGCATGACGACTCCTGTTTGATCCCCACTCACAACCGTACCAACATACACTATGACCGCTTGTCCAAATGCAATCCTCTTGGCCAGTATCGGTGTCGATTCGGGCACCGCCACGAAAAAGGCGGTCAGGGCGACAGCCAGGGCCGCCAGGGCGGGGCCGAATCGCTCCGGCCCGACCCAGTGGAGGGCGAGCACGGACGGGATCATGACTTGCACGGTGGCGTACATGGCAAGGAAGCAGCCTCTAATCGAATCTCCCAGTGTAGCATCCGAGACTATTAGTATAGTTGTTACATAAGAGAAGGCCGGGTAAGTTAGGAAGTGGCTAAGGTGTTTAGGGCCAAAAAGGGTGGTGATTCCTACTATAGAGCAAGCCAAGGTGGTCCTTAGAGCTGATCCTAACCTTGCAAGCCATAATTCCTTAATGGGGTCATTTGTTCTTGTGGACATTCTCAAGGAATTGGCCACAAAAAATTACTAAAGTGAAGGTAGCTAGATGGTGGGTTTTTTGGAGTAGTGTTAAGTGGGTTTTTGTTTTATTGTGGAAGCTTGGAATTTGGTTTAATTTGTAAGAGGACTACTATATGGTGTATGGTGTATAAGTAGTGGTATATTTGTGACTTTTTTTGGTGGATCTAATTATGTAAAGTACGTACGTGTGATATATATTATTTTTTAGACCACGTGGTATCCAGAATGCGCCGACTAACTCAGTTTCATGTCGGTTGAGATTTTTGAAAGATGACAAAGTTCTTCCGACAAGTATTTACCATTATTGTATTCTCAAAGTTTCGAATTTGAGACCTCTTGATTAAACTAAAACAACGTCCCTATCAATTGATCTAAGTGTGTGTTGGTATATATAAGGGAATTTGGACAATCAATTACTGTACTAATCCAGATTCGAGTTAGATATTTTTTTAAATGATGATAAATTTATCCCAGCAAATGATTAACATTAATATGTTTTAATAATATATTTTAAGAACTCAAATTCAAAACTTCATAATTAAATTAGAACAAATATCTTACCTATAATATATATAATTTTTAAAAATGAATGGTCTTGGAAATATAGTTAAAGCCGATGTACATCAAAGGCTGACTACATTCGTCCATTCACTGATAGATTTATTTTTCCAAATGACAACATTGAGACGGAAAGAACGGTGGTGCCTTCCATTTGGCGGAGACACCAAAATTAACACTAGTGATGTATCTTGGAATAATTAATGAAGTTATTACCAGCTGGAACTGCCTTCTTTGGGAGAGATCATGTCCAGATTAATGATTTTTAATGGAACTCTTTTCAGCCATAAAAACTGAACTAAAAGCTCTTTCTTTTTCTTTGACATTCAATTAAATTGCTTCCTTTAAAATTGGAATAGTCAGTTTAATAAATGATCGACGGAGACGTACGATGAATTTTTTTAAGGAAAATTCAACACCAATAGATTGGTATTGGAGCATAAATTTCACATCATTTACGTTTCCGTGTAGAAACTCCGTTCATTATCTCTAGGAGATAAAAAGTCGATGCAATAGTGCGAGTTGGGATAATTATTTGGTAGGATATTCAAAATAATGCAAGTATATTTCCGCTTCCCATATGCTACATGTAAGAATTAATTCTCAACATTATTTATGCAATCTTTTCATGATTCCGTTCTCGGATATATTATCGATAGCTTTCGAATGTGATAATTGAGCGGATGAACTTGTACTATTTGCTAAATTTTGCCTTGTTTTAATGTTTTGAATGTTGGACACACACTCGTATATCCTATTCTTTTAATTGGAATGTAAAAGTTTAAGAATTTCATGCACATTAAAACTTGCAGCTTCATACTTGGTAGTAGAAGTGTTAAATAATTGTGGGAAAATTTTTTCTTTCACTAAAAAATTATAATTGACTTAAACTAGATTAGTCGGTCCAGTTCTATATGTAGTAGATATGCCCTTTCCAATTAAAAATTAAGCTATTGAAAGTGAGATTAAGTGTTGGCTAATCACCACGCACGGACCATTCGGTACATGCTCATCATGTGGTTCCAAAACCTGATTATTTTTTATCCATCCAATCTCTGCAGGAATTGGACATGCCCTTTTTATCTATATAAATTAAATCCCAGATCTCAGGACCGTTCACTTTTATTTCACCGACAATTAAAAAGGGATCTCGAACCATTAAAATGGACTTGTTAGTTTTGTTGAGCTTTTGTCTTATACCGAGGACTAAGTCAGCTTATCGCGAGCAATCTTCAGCAGGGGAAATGCGAGGGATTATTTATCTAATTACTAATCCCACCTCCTAGTGTTGAGGCAATTCTAATAGTGAAAGATTCAAATTATTTTAAACTAAGTCTTGGATCTAATAAGTAAACAGACATGGCTTAAAATGAATATTTTTAGCGATAAAAATACATAGCATCAAAAAATTCGATACGTCAACTATAATTCTTCTAATTCCTAATTCTACTTCCTAACGTTGAGTCCAATCCAAAAGTGAAAGATTTGGCAAATCTATTTGGTCTAATCGTAAAAATGAAGTGACGAAAATCTAGGATTTAATTACTTGCAAGTGTAGTTGGCGTAAAAATTCACCTATACAAAAAATAGTGAAAGGTTCAATTTTTTACACTAAATTTTGGATCTAATAAATAAATTAGACACCACTTAAAAATGAGTATTTTCTAGCGATGAGTTTATATGATATTCCAACATCCAATGCATCAACTAATCATTATTCGAAATATGTTGACCAAATAGTACAACAATTTTCTTTTAACACAATTGTATTGTTCGAAATATGTTGAACCAAATAGTACAACAATTTTCTTTTAACACAATTGTATTGTTCGAAATATGTTGAACCAAATAGTACAAAAATTTTCTTTTAATATAATTGTATTCTCAATATTCAAAATTGAAACTTATGCTTAAACTAAAATAGTCATTCATTAGTGAACCTACTTGCTGGATGTTATGAATTAAAATCAAGTTCATCAAGATAAATCAGAAATGTACTCGAATGATCCAGGCAAGCTGAGCTTTGTTCCGGATCAATGATCAAGGCCAATTGGGAGGCAAAGTATCTAAAGAGATACAATTACTGGGGCATGTGGTCTGGAATAAGTTCCAATCCAATCCACTACACTATCTATAATCAAACGGTACACTTGACACGAGCACAAAACAGAAACCGAGTAAGAAGCATGGAACCAGAAAAATAATTGGATCCTTTTAGTACTAATGCCTCTCTGGTAGGCAATTCAAAACGGATGGGCTAAGAATCTCTGCACGTCTCAAATCAGAGGAGGTGGTTGTTGTTGTGAGAGTTGCAGTTGCCCTTTTCTTTTGGTATACGGTATTACCCGAAGTTTTGTGCTCATGAGTATTTTTGTCAAGATGTTTAGAATGTAGTTTTAAAAAATATGGTCTGACTAGTCGCACCATGTATCAGGATGAAGTCGAATTTAACTCTAAACCATGCATCCGGTTCAACCAATAGTCAATAGTATCGGCTATTGATTTTTTTGTCAGACCGGCCATTTTCACAGGGTGAACGATCGGCCCAGAAAAATAATACAATTTTTAATATATTTTTAAATTTAAAAATAATTAAATTTTAATGTTAATACTTGTACATTATAATTTTGCAATAATAAAATTAGATAATAGTAATAACTATTTGACTTTTTAATACTAAATATATCAAATAATGTATAATTTTAATAATAATAATTTTTATGTCTGACTAGTTGAATCAGAGGACGGGAATAATATACAGTGATTCCGAATAATAAAATATTAGATAGAAAATCTGAAGCACAAGGTTACAATAAAAGATGGAGCACGAGCTAAAAAAATGGAAAACATAAAGTTCAAAACATCCGGACAAAAATATTCATCTTGATAGAATCATTTAGCAGACTTTCCAACCTGGTGGTGTATATAAGCAGGTTAAATTGAAAGTATATTACTCCAATGCTAAAAAAATTACATGGAAATATATATATAAGTAACTGTAACGAGCAAGTTTTTATCATGTGGATATGTAGGGAAATGCACATGGCCAACTCTATAATATTTCCTAAGAAAAATAACGTGACAAGACCAAAGTGGAAAGAAGTATATGCACTGTCTAGAATTTGAATCAAGTGGACATCGATAGACTTCATTGCAAATTGATCTCCATTTTTTTCTTCGCCTACAATATTCGATATGATTTTTTTATAATACCACATGTTAAATTTTTTTAAAGATGTGGTTTAGGAGCCTTGCATGAAACAGAGAAATCGGAGTACAATGTGAAGGGGGAAACAATACGAACAATGATAGATACTAAGACATTATTCATCACTACTATATCAAACTGTTCATAGAATTGGTTGATTGTCTTGGACCAAACATCAATTCCTAGAACTGAATTAATCTTCGTAAGATAGTGCTTAAAAAAAACCATTTTTGTGAGCTGACAATCCCCTCAACTTGATGCAACTCGGAGAGAGCCTCCAATGTGCGCAAGTGCCTAAAGACGATAGCCTTGTAAAGACAGATTTGTCCACGGAATAAACAACAGACGATAGAGCCAATGAAAGCGCTCTAGTAAACACAAAATCTACAACTAACAATCTTTAAACAGCTGACAATACCACATGTTAATTCCACATGCTACAATTATCGATATGATTCGAGATCAAAAGCGAGATAAAAGAATGATCAAAAGCGTTTCTTTAATAAGACCTATCGTCGTTGGTTAAACCCTCATCTTTCGTAGAACGCAACCGTCGAACTCCACCTGCGCTTTAAGAAACGGATGAAACAGTCATTTGATTACTCACAGTTGGCCTATCGGCCAATTTTGGGGGCAAAGCCAAAGATTATCTGCTAGTAAATATCTTCGATCAACGATGGATGAGACCTTTGAAAAGTGACAAAATTATACCAACAAGTATTTAACAATGTTATGTTCTCTTCAAACTAGAAAGTGTTAAATGAGACTGACTTGTTCGATAGATCTTGTTTACAATATTCGATATGTTTCAACTCATTTTATTTCGTGCGGCTCTCTACTTTCCATCCCAGGTGGGATTGCCAAATTGATTGATTAGGGAGTGATAAAAATCCCTTAGAATTTTTTGGGTCCCTCAATTTTGGTGGATAGGAATCCAACCATTGCACATTTAGAAAGTGTCTGAGGTGTACGAGGCTACCCTCTGCCCTGGGGTATAGGGAGCATTTATGTGTAGAATTCGCAATCATCGTTGCCTGCTTGTACACTATTAGTTTCCAGCCATCCACTGATGTTTCAATAACTATTTTGTCCCCAAGGAAGTCCTTAATTTGATCAATCACTTGTCAAATTTATTTCTTGTCCTCGGGAAACCGAGAGATCTCAAGTTGACCAAATACATGGATACGTAGTTATATGTTTTATACGTATATACAGTGACCAAATACATGCATGCGTAGAAACTCCGTATCAAGACAATATAAGTAGAATTCATTATAAATAGGACTTTTGGATGTGTCGTGCGATTGATATTCCAACACGTCAACTCAAAACGTAAGATTTTCGAAATATCGAACTAAAACTTGCACAAATAGGAATCCGTCAAGTGCAGCTCATGAAATTTATTCTAATACTATATTAAATAATTTTACACCTACGATAATGCCAAGATTTGAACTCTGAACCTCCTGAATATTTATAACACTGTATGTCGCTGGGCTATAAGCCCTTTGGCTTAAATACTCTATACTCAATGGCAAAATAAATTGATTTAAAAATCATTAATCATTTGAAAAGAACCCAAACAAAATCGTTGACACGACAACGGGTGATAAAAAAGAGCACCTATTTTTTATAGGTAAAATTTTATATTAACAACAATACAATGTTGTACCAAATGTGCAATTACGCACAGATTTCCTAGTACAATTAAGCACTAGTCTCCATTACCAAATATCGAAGATAAGCCAATATCAAAGCAACAATATGCTAAAAAGATGGTAGTTATCTTCGAAATTTTGTTAACATCCTAAAAAGACACTCTGCAAAGACGTCGGTCTCCAACAATGTTCATTACCCGATGTCAATACGACTTAAAAGAGCATTTATTTATAAGTGAATAACGATTCTGGTGGGACAATGGAAAAACTTTATTGTGGTTCTGGTAGATCATTATATGAATAATTGCATTTAAACCATAGAAATAGATAATCGTGGATAAGGGAAGTTGAATCACGCCCTGTTTATTTGATGTCAAGTTTAAGACAATTTAGAGACGAAGTCGGTGGTTGTCCTAATTCCAGACATAGCTTTCACTCGCCAACTATAATCCATGTGTGGCTAGAAAGAACTGCCACCGAGGAAAGACATGAGGACGTTCTTAATATGGAAGCATTCTCCGTGCCTTCAAAGAGTTTCAACTTGGGAAATGGCCGTTTTTCTTGTTCCATCTGTCTTTTCCCAGCGACATTGACATATACAATGATGCTACGTAACTGGACACGGACACGAGCATCAATAAGAATCGATCCAAGTGACAAAATTTTGAGTTTATATGGATAGAACAGAGAGTAAAGCCACCCACATTTATATGGATCCTACCGTGTTTAGACTCCAGAAAAAAAAAATTTAATAAGTAAATGTGTATTACTCTTCAAAAGATCACCAAAAGAAAACATCCACGCAAAGGGATTAGATACAAACCTATCAAGTAACTCCTATTTAATAAAACTATATCTAATCCCAAATCACGAAAAGCCCAACAAAACCAACAAGGGCACTAACCAAAGTGCACACGCAACAACGTGTAAGAACTTTAGGGTAATTGTATTGATCAAAGGTAATTACATCAGTTACATAAGCTTGCTTATATACACAGCCATTAGCTATACACATACGTACTTTCCTAATCAGATTACAACGTCTATATTAGCTGTATATCTAACGGCTACTAACAAATCAGTATCCTACCATATCTAGCATATACACTAACCATGTTTGGGGCTGCACCATTTACTGAGGCAATATATCGAACAGTTGGCGTGCAGCTAGTTGTGGGAATACATCGAACAGCTGGCGTGCTGTTCTCCTTCAACTTGATTTACCCACATTCTCAACACTCCCCCTCAAGTTGGGGACAAGTTGGGGGTGAAGAGGTTGATCATCCCCAACTTGTCAATGATGAACTTGAATCGTGCGGGTTGAAGTCCTTTCGTAAATAGGTCCGCAAGTTGAAGCTGACTGTAGACATACGGCGTGCAAATCTCCTTGTTTTGCACCTTTTCTCTTATGAAGTGGCAGTCAACTTCGATATGCTTCATCCTTTCGTGGAACACCGGGTTGGCAGCGATGTGCGTGGCTGCTTGATTATCGCAAAAGAGCTTCATACTTGCTGCAGTAGCGAAGCCAAGGTCAGTAACAATTCGTTTTATCCAGAGCAACTCGCATGTTGTTAACGCCATGGCCCTATACTCAGCTTCAGCACTAGATCGTGCAACCACGCTCTGCTTTTTGCTTCTCCATGTGACAGGGTTTCCACCTACAAAAGTAACAAAGCCACTAGTTGATCTCCAATCATCAATAGAATCGGCCCAGTCAGCATCTGTGTACCCTTGTATATCCATGTGATTATTTTTCTTGTACCAGATGCCTAAACCAGGACTGAGTTTCAAGTATTGTAAAATTCGAATAGCAAGATCAACATGGCTTGTTCTTGGTTTATGCATTGCTTGACTAATTAAACTAACTGCATATGAAATGTCAGGTCGCGTAATTGTCAAGTAAATCAATCTGCCACATAGTCTTTGAAACTTCTCAATGTTAGTTACCTTGTCCCCTGCAAGAAGTGAAAATTTGGCATTGTAATCAACAGTAGTAATAGGTTTACTCGCAAGTTTCTTCGTTTTCTTTAACAGATCTAGCACATACTTCTTTTGAGATAGAAATACACCCTTTTCAGAGCATGCAAATTGAATTCCTAGAAAGTATTTCAGCTTTCCTAAATCCTTGATGTCAAATCTCTTTTGTAAGGCATGTTTTAGGAGCTGAATTTCACCATGATTATCACCTGTGATTATGATGTCATCCACATAGATGCAAACTACAACTCTACCTTGATTAGTGAGCTTAATGAACAAAGTATAGTCTGCACTACTTTTCTTAAATCTCAAATCTCTTAATTCTTTGCTTAATTTGTGATACCAGGCCCTTGGAGACTGCTTTAAACCATAAATTGGCTTCTTTAGCTTACAAACCAGACCTGATTGCTCACACTTATACCCTTCTGGAACATTCATATAGATTTTCTCTTCTAAATTTCCCTGAAGGAACGCATTTTTTACGTCCATTTGGTACATAGGCCATGAATAATTAATGGCGGCACTAATAATGATCCGAATAGTATTCATTTTTGTAACTGGAGCAAAGGTCTCTGTGTAATCGATACCTGGTACTTGTGTAAAACCTTTAGCTACTAATCTAGCCTTATATCTCTCTATAGTTCCGTCACTCTTGTATTTTATCTTGTATACCCATTTACACCCTACTGCTTTCTTTTGGTCAGGCAGCCTTACTAACTCCCAAGTTCCATTTCTATCTAAGGTAGCTATTTCTTCTCTCATTGCTTTTCTCCAATGTTCAACCTTTCTAGCTTCTCCAAATGTAGTAGGTTCAACTTCCTTATCTATCTTGCTCAAGTAGTTGCAATATACTGAGGTTAAGGAGTTATACGACACATACCTTTCAATTGGATATAAGACTTGGGAAGAGTATACCTTGTAGTCCTGTAATCTTACAGGTTGTTTATGATTTCTGGTTGGTCTTCTGGCCTCAGTGTTATGTGCAACATTCCGTACCATCGAAGATTAAACAAAACAACCACCAACTCAACAATCAATTCAATTAAATAATGAAAGGTGGAGCTGCCACCTTCCATTGAGGGCGGCTAGACGGCGAAGGTGGAGCAATAATTCATGAATGGAGCTGCCACTTGTGGATAAATAATTGTATTAGTACTACTAATTTCCTATATAAGAGAACTAGCTTGATTGTAATGAAAACAGAGAAAAATAATCAAAGTCTTCTTCTTCTTCGTCATGTCTCACGGCCTCTCAAGCTTCTCTCTTGTATCTCAACTCTATTTCATCTATCCTTGCCCAAATTCTATCCTCCCTCGTACTCTTTTCTATCACGTGTCTTAACATTTGGTATCAGAGCCAACCAGGGTTATGTCGGTAACCACGAATAACCCCGGCGATGATTCTGGAGCGGGTGCCATGGGCCAATTGCTGCAGATGATGGCAGAGATGCGCCAGGAGATGTTCCAGCGCTTCAATGCCGTGGACGAGGTGCTGGGAGACGTGGCCCAGCTTCTCAAGGCACTGGAGAAGCGGCCTGCCGAAGGGTCCAGCACCGCCCCTCCAGCGAAGGCACCAGCCAAACAGCTGCCCCTCCTGTCGACGCCAACAATTGCGCCGGCAACGCAGCCAACCCAGACCTGGCCTCCCTTTCGTGATGAAGCTTTTTGGACCCGAAGTGAACCCGGTGAGCAACTCGCCGATAAGGTAGAAGCCATCCCCCTCGATGTTACCATCCCCACTCCTTGGAAAAGGTGGAGCGCAAGGACCACCAGCTGTCCAAGGCAACCCGAGTTGTCGCTACCTGTGACCCAAGGCCTTCGGTATGGAACCAACATGTATTACATGTTTCCTTACCCTGAACAGTTCGTACCGGCGTCCTACATGGAGCCAGACTCGGGGATCCTTTCATGGTGGCCACCGTGGTGCTGGAAGTATCACCGTTGGTGGAACTTTATCCTTCCTAACTGGATTCACAGCTCGAGGACGAGCTGTCTCGCGAAGGCAGGAGTAATGTTATGTGCAACATTCCGTACCATCGAAGATTAAACAAAACAACCACCAACTCAACAATCAATTCAATTAAATAATGAAAGGTGGAGCTGCCACCTTCCATTGAGGGCGGCTAGACGGCGAAGGTGGAGCAATAATTCATGAATGGAGCTGCCACTTGTGGATAAATAATTGTATTAGTACTACTAATTTCCTATATAAGAAAACTAGCTTGATTGTAATGAAAACGGAGAAAAATAATCAAAGTCTTCTTCTTCTTCGTCGTGTCTCACGGCCTCTCAAGCTTCTCTCTTGTATCTCAACTCTATTTCATCTATCCTTGCCCAAATTCTATCCTCCCTCGTACTCTTTTCTATCACGTGTCATAACACTCAGTCTCTTCATTTTGTCCTTGCCTATCAGCAGTCCTTTTATCCTCTTCTGTTGGTGCTACAATTTCTTGAGGTGAGGACCTACTATAGCTGCCCTGTTCTTCTGCAGGTTCCTGCACATCCAAGTTTCTTGCGTTAGTGTTGGTAAACTGTATTTTCTTTTTCTTACCTGGACTGTATTTTTTATTTGCAGATTACAGATTCTGCAGGTCTAGGCTCTCTAGGCTTGCTGCAGATTGCAACTCATGCACTTCTGGGATTGCTACAGGTTCTGGCACCTGTACTTCTGGGTTCTGCACTGCGGTTTGCAGTTTCTGTAATTCTGGGTTTGCTACAGACTGCAGCTTCTGCACTTCTGGACTTGCTGGTCTTGTATGATCTTTTGGGTTTGCATTCTCCCCCTGAAACTGATCATGTGGCTTGCCTTCAAGGCTGTTAGCATAGTATGGCATATTCTCAAGAAACTGTACATCCCTCGAAATGAATTTCTACTTAGTCTTAGGATTGAAACACTCGAACCCTTTTGACATAACAGAGTATCCCAGAAAAATACACCTCTCTGCCCTTGGATCATGTTTGTCTCTCTTTTGGGTTGGAATATGCACATAACACACACATCCAAACACCCTGAGGTGAGATATATCAACTTTCCTCTTTATTAGGCTTTCCAGGGGAGACTTGTATTTTAATGACTTATTCAGAATTCTATTTATCAAGTAACATGCTGAAAGCACTGCATCTGACCAGTATATCTTAGGAACATTCATGTGAAACCTAATAGCTCTAGCAACTTCTAGGAGATGCCTATTTTTTCTTTCTGCCACCCCTTTTTGTTGGGGGGGGGGGGGGGGGGGGGGGTGTAAATGCATGATGTTTGATAAAATATGCCTGATTCTTTAACACTGGTTAAGAACTCTTTTGAGTATTCACTGCCATTATCAGTCCTAAACACTTTAATTCTTTTATCAAACTGATTTTGCACCATGTTCTTAAATATGCAGAAAATCGTTGGCACTTCTGTTTTATTTTTCAACAAATAGATCCAAATGACCTTAGTGCATTGATCTATGAAGCTTATGAAGTATTTAAAACCATCGTATGAAGTTTTGGGTGAAGTCCACAGATCAGAGTGCACTAACTCAAAATGGTTCTTCATAATTAGAGACAGATAATTGAAAAAGATTTCTGCATTGTTTAGCCATCTTACAACTTTCACAATCTGATTCTTTTAGACAATAACTAGGGTCTATGAATCTTATTACATTATCAGAAGGATGGCGTAACCTAAAATGCCATATTTTATTCGTATTAGTACTCTCACTTCTACCAACATAAGCTATTGGTTTCTCTTCAAGAAAATAAAGCCCATTCCTCTGAGTTCCTCTACCAATCAGCCTCAAAGTTTTCATGTCCTAAAATACCACTTGGCCAGGTTCAAATATTACCCTACATTGCAGCTGCCTAGTTAATTTATTGACAGATAGTAACTTTGCTGCAAAGTTTGGAAGCCATAATACTTCTGCTGGTTTTTTTCCTTTAAGGAACTTCTTGCTTCCTATTCTCGATATGGTTACATTGGAACCATTGGCTACCATCACATTAGACTCATCCTTTACATTGTCTAGATCATCTAATTCAGTTTCATCATAAGTCATGTGATGGTTTGCTCCTGAATCTATTATCCAATGCATCTTATCATGATTAACATTAGTGAAAGCAGTTAGTTTGGTACCTGATAATGCAGAGGACGTGCCACCTTTACCTTTATTTATTGCAGGTGCTTGAGTGAGTCCCTTGCTTAAGTGCTGCAGCAGCTGCTGTGCGAGTTGCTCAATGGCAGAGGTCTTGCTTTCAGAACCATCACAGACTGCTGCATTATTGGCCAGAAGTTGGCTTCTATCTTCGTGACCTGCAAAACTCTTATCTTTGTTAACCCTTAGGTGTGGATGCAAGAGCCAACACCTGTCTTTTGTGTGCCCCACTTTCTTGCAATGGTCACATACAAGTTGGGATCTATTTCCAGTTCCTCTGCCTCCTCCTCTGCCTTTAGTTGCTCCCTTAAATCCAGGTTTCTCCTTGTGATCAGCCTTGACAAAGAATGCACTTGATTCAGCAGCATCTTCTCCTTTATTTTTGATTGACACCATAATTTTCTTCCTTGTTTCCTCCTGCTGAATCTTAGAGCAAACACTAGCTAGAGAGGGCAGGTCAGAGTTGACAAGAAGTTGGGACTGGACAGATTCAAACTCATGTTTGATCCCTGACAGCAATTCAAAAATTCGATCTTGTTCTACCCTCTTCTGTAGGGTGACCAGATCAGTAGTAGGGGCCTATATAGGGCCAACTCATCCCACATTGATTTCATCTTCCCCAGGTATTCAGTGAATGGGAGATCTCCCTGCTTGGTTTCAGAAATACTCTTCTTTAATTCAAAGATCCTATACAAGTTGTTTTGTTGACCATACATGCTTTTAATAGACTCCCATAATTCCTTAGAACTATTTGCAAAGGAGAAAATATCATAGATCTTTGAATCTAAAGAATTGAGTATCCAAGTTGTTACCAGGTGATCATTTGTCTGCCACTCGTCATAGTTTTTATCGAGTGGTGCAGGTTTTAGGATCTTCCCATTCACATAGACAATCATACCTTTGGTGTGAAGATTTCTGGAGGCCGCCCTCTCCCATGATAGGTAGTTGTGTCCTGTCAATAGCACTGGTGTCAGCCTCAAAGTAATATTGGAATCTCACTTGTGGAGATTCTCCTTGTGGCCATTGAGTTTTGTGTTGTTGCAGAATCCACAGCAGCCACCGAGTTGTTATTGTTTTCCTCCATTGGAAGAAGGCTCTGATACCATGTAAGAATTTTAGGTTAATTGTATTGATCAAAGGTAATTACATCAGTTACATAAGCTTGCTTATATACATAGCCATTAGCTATACACATAGGTACTTTCCTAATCAGATTACAACGTCTATATTAGCTGTATATCTAACGGCTACTAACAAATCAGCATCCTATCATATCTAGCATATACACTAACCATATTCGGAGCACACTAACCATGTTTGGGGCTGCGCCATTTACTGAGGCAATATATCGAATAGTTGGTGTGCAGCTGGTTGTGGGAATACATCGAACAGCTGGCGTGATGTTCTCCTTCAACTTGATTTACCCACATTCTCAACACAACGGGCAGCAACCAAAGTGCATCCGAACCAGAGTTCACCAAGCTAAAACAAGATGTAATCAAGGAGAGTCAAAAGGCCAAAACGGCTTGGAAAAATACGTCACATTTTTAATCACTTGGAGGATGAATGAGGCATCCTCCTCCCAAGAGAAGCCAGAGGCAATCGCAAGACGCCATGCCTCGGCCGAGATCACCTCTTGAAGAGCAACATCGGGTTCCTCCAAATCTGCAAGCAACGAGCAAAGACCAATAGCCTGCAAAGACTTCTCCGGGGGCATTAACTCTAGATTTACTAGTAAGCTTCCTAACTCAGCAGCTTGAGCGCATCGGGATCGGCTGAAGAGGACAAGGCGTCCTGACCTTCTTAACCGCCAAGGGCGCTGTGGGCGATGCAGCGGCAGAGGGCTACCCTTCAACCACAAAGCCAGAGGACTGACCCTCAATGATCTGATTAAGCCAAGTCTTCATGTCAAAAACAGCAGCCGACGTCGCATCCACAAGCGGATGGGCATCACCACAGGCGGAGGAAGCCACCAAACCACCTGCAGAATCCTTCGCAGAGAGTGGGGTCCGCCATACTCAACCCGACAAGGAACAGCTGAAGCCAAATCAGTCTCCTCCCTAACATAAAGGCCAGCCCCCACGCCAATTTCAAGATCAACAGGAAGATGTACTTCGGGTGATACATCAGGAGCCACAACCGAAAGGCAGAGCTCAGCCACTACGCCAAGCGAAGACGCAGCCGAGGTGGGGACCTCGGAGCTAGCAAGCGAATCCGCCTCCAACATAGAGTAACCCGACTCGTCGGCCACGATAAAAAGGTCCTGTAGAACAATGTCAGAACTAGCAGCAAGAGGCTGCGAATCCGACAACCGAACACCCAGACCATCAGCACCAAGGGGCTGCCCTACATCAACAGCAAAAGCAGGCGACAAACCATGAACCCCCGTAGCCCAAAAATGAGCGGGGCAGCCAGCAACAACATTCACAAAATTCAGCCACAAGGCCTTGAAAGACCGCAACAAATTGTATACCCACGTTCTCGTGTCCACGTCTGAGCACAAATGACCAACGTCGCAAAGAGACGCCACCGCGCAGCGGTAAAGCCACTCATCCATAAGCACATCGGACTCGGGAAACTCAGCAAACCTGCCCTCCACAGGACGAGCCACACTTGACAAGGTCGAGAGCTACTAGGAGGAACAAAGGGCAAATTCAAGGCAGGCCGCGGGGGAACCTTACCACCGCCGCGATCGAACTTTGCCCTAGAAAAGAAGAGCCGCCGCTTCTCCACCCTGGAGCCATTTAACTTGAGAATTAGAGCCGCCGCATCAACATCGAGTGGAACCCTAACGAACCCGAACCTAGAGTTTCGATTGGACGGCTTCGAGGCAATGAAAGAGTCAGCAACCGAGCAGTGAAGGCCAAAAAACTCCCGGAGGGACCCGTAATTCCAACAAGAGGGAATATTGTCAACAAAAAGGGTTGTTGACTTAGAGGTTGAAGCCATGCCAGAGGAGGAAGGAAACCACCGCCACCACCCGACCTTCCCGCCAATGGAAGGTGGAGGGCGGTGACGGTGCTGGGTAGGAGATGAAGGAGGGGAACTAAGTCGGCAGTAGCTTCAATTGAAATTGGGGGAGGGAATTTTTTTTGGAAGAAGAAACAGGGGGTTCCGAGAGAGAATTTTGAAACAGGAGACAGAAAGCCACTTTTCGACTCCAGAAACTTCAGCTCGCTGTGGCCGCCGTACGGGCCGTTTAGTCACTTGACATGCATAATCTACATGAAGCAATAAGCAGAAAAGATGCAAGCATTGGGGTATCACACTCTTCACATTAATTATGATGATATTATCGAGTTTCGAGTTCGAGTACTCGTTTCTAATGCTTAATGACGTTCAGTTACTCGTGAAGGTCTAAGCATGAACCCACCCGATATTAATTCATGACAGGCTGAACCAATATCTTTGATCCAGAATCAAGAGAGGCAATCAACTTTAGCTTCTTAATCATCCACCTAGTATGACCTATTCCCCCTATGGAGCCTAAGACTTACCCTAAGAGCGAGTTCTCCTTGAAGGAAACTGACCCAGTTGCTTGTCAGAAGATTTATCGTTCTTCCTCCCGATCTCGTTAACTGCAAGGCAACCACATAGAGACGTTGCAGTATTCTATTCCAAATTATTTACAAAAGCAACAGTGAAGGTAATGCAAATTCACAGAAAATGCTCCGAGAAGCAGAAACACATGATTCGGGTAGTTGAAAGCGATGAAGAACCTGTTTCTACTGTCAAATCATACATATACATACATAAGAAGAAAAACCAGTGATCAGTAGTCTCTACAAGAAGAACCTCTTTCGAATACCAGAATCTCTGAAAATTCAAATGAGTGGCTGTTGAACCTGTTTCTATCCAATCGGGCATAATCTTGTCGGTCGTGAATGGCTCGCACAGAATACAACTAAATTCATGTTTGTTACCTTGAGTGTCTCCACTGGTCAGAATAGCTGCAAACTTCTCCTGCTCCCCCTCTTCAAATGGAATGGCAATCTCATTTTGAACCTTGCGGATTTTCCGACTAGCACTACCATCTTCAGAAAAATCCACTCCTGCCTCGTGGTTTGACTTGATTACTACTTCCTCAACCATGACGTCTCTCTGTTCATAAGTTGTTGAGCGAGTTACTCTCTTCTCGTTGGTTAGTTTAGCCCTGGTGACTTTGAACTTCTCCCTCGAAACTGGTTCAACAAGTTGAGACTTGCAAGAAGAGCATCTCTCAGGTGAACTATGGGGTCTTAATGCCTCAATTGATTCTGAAGCATCACTGCGGGTTGTTATAGTAACAGTATTTTCTTTTAAAGTTGGAGTGGGAACTGTGCTGGCCTTCTGCTGGTGCCTTGTATTTGTCCCTCTTGAATGAAATGTTGAACTTGGAATTCCGAGTACCAAGCCCCCTTCCTCGGCGCATTCTGGAGTTCCAACTTTTACTCTGGACGATATAGCTTGGTTTCCAAGCAATGCAATATCAGCTAGCTCACTCTTGAAAGAGGCTTCCCTCTCCAGTGAAACATGAAATCTTACATTTTTATTTGGTTGCGGAGTAGCAGGAATGACAGCAACCGGAGAAGCAGCGATAGGGTCTGAACGCTTCTCGGTCTCACCTACCACTATGTGGCTATTGATAGAGATACCACCAAACATGCCAGCTCCATCTCTTACAACAGAGCCCGGGATTTGTACTCGTGATGCCAAGGCTGCACAAGCAGCAAGTGGACTATAACGAGAACGCTTTTCTGCAAATTCTTGGATGACTGCTGTTGCTGGTTCTGAAGGAATACCAACCTCCGCATCTAGTTTTACATTAATGGAGCTCCTCGTTGTTCTTCTCGAGTGGTTTTGCTCAGAAGACTTTTGGTGGAACTGATGGGATACTTTTGACGAGGCGACGTAATGGCCAGATCCCTCTCTCTTAACTGTTTCAGATCGACACTCATGGTCAACCCAAACAAATTGAGAAGAAAAATCAGAAGATTTCTGAACGAAAGCTTTGCTGAAGGTAGAAATGTTTTGCAACATAAACAAAACGTAAGTCAACAAAGGCAGTTGTATTCACCATTCGAAGGATTGGACACAATAATAGGACTTGACACAGAGCTAAATCGATCACATTTGCAGAAAATGGCAGGGAGTGTGTACCTTCATTCCCTGGTAGAGTTCCTTCTGAAACTTCTTTCCTGCTTGGATCAATTGAATAGCCAATCTTTTCCATTTGCTTTTCTAGCCGCTTAGTGAGGTCTGTTTCACCGGATGTTTCATTCGAAGGCAAACAGAGGAAAGATTCCCTTTTGTTTTCCGCTTGCAATATAGCGGCAACAGTTGGATTCTTACTGATGGATTCCTTGCTTAGTTTCTTAACTGAACAAGATGGCACATTGATGCCATCTTTATGATCCTGGTGAAGCCATTTGACGGTGAAGCTGCATCTACAGGGACCCCTGTAGTGTCGGACTCTTAAGACCTGCAAGGGTTGCATATGGGTGAGACTCAATGAGCAGCACGAGTTCAGCCTGTACCCTGATGACTTCAAGCTAAATGCGGCGATAATATTGTCTTAAATGTTAGTTCAAACTAGAATAAAAATGGATCATAATGTGATTTTCCTTTTTCTTTATCTTTTTATTGAGAGATTGTGATGTCCAAACTCCAAGCAACAAGAAATATATCCAGAACCATCAGCTGCGTGCCGAGTAAAGGAAGAAGACATTAGTCCCGAAAGCTCCATTCGACTTCAAATTGTTAACTATGAACTAATAAAACGATCGCCACCTGAACCAACTTCGAAAAATCTGAACTGTTGCTATACCTTTTCCACCTTAGCATCGAAAAAGCGTGCGCCATCTCCTGGCTGCGGGGTGGCAACGACAAGTTCGCCTGCTTCTACACGAGTGCAGTCGGCCCCTTGGAGCGGCAGGGACCGGACGCGCAAACGCCCAACCACTTGTTCCTTGCTCAACTTGAAACCTCCCAAATCTTGGCTCCTAAACTCTACAAACAAGCCATCTCCGGTGGAGCTGCAAAATCATCAACCATTACTCTCAAACGAACAGCTAATGAACTCCATCCAGCCCATACATCACCATACCGATCAAAAATACTAGCAACCCGACGAAAACAAGTCAAACTAACTCGAATCTAAATTATTCGGTATGTTCGGTTCGTATACGAGATAGTATAAATATTAAAAAAAAGGGGGAAAAGGAAGGAGAAGACTGACTTGAGGGAGCATTGCATGGGTGCCACGAGAAATCCTCTTCGCGCATGGCTTCCAGCTCCTCCGCCATCTTCTACTGCCTCTGGGACTGCCGTTGACTCGGCTTATTTAGGAAAGTATTTGACCAATAGCTTTCCTTTTACGCATCCAAGTCCAACCGTTAGGCCCAAAAGCTTCTCCGTGGGACCATCGTCTAAGATTTCTCACAAAATTTACCTTTAAAATTGTGGAAAACTCAAAAAGAAATTAATTCAATTTTTCTGAAATTGTATAACTTAAGCTACTAATTCACCATTGTGATTTTTAAGCTATGACTGTAATTATTAATCCACGATTTGGTTATAGGTTATAGTTTTTAATTAATCGTAACTGACAGTTGGTGGAACCATAATGTGATGCTCATTTTAATTGATTTTATCTTATTCTATTTTAAATGTCATATTTCTGATTATTCTGAAACTAACTGAAAAGGGGAAAAGGAAGGGTCTAACTGGATCACCAAATCAGGCCTAGTAAAAATATGGGCCTGGCAAGCAGACTAAACCAATTGTCCAGAAATCCATCACGCTCAATTTCTATTTAGAAACAATTCGAAAGACTTAAATCTAAATATTATGGTAAAAAGTTATTTTAACAGTCTGTAATCAGATTAATTTATGCATCACTATCATATAATTTAAAACTCTCTGATCGAGTAACAAATGTTTTCATTGTTGCTAGGCCTGAATGACTATTTTGGATAAAATATCACTAAATATAATTAGGAAAGAATGGGTTTTATCTTCTTTTTTTGAAAATAAATAAGAAATTTGAAAATACTCATCTCCCTCTCCAGATGTTTTCATATTTTTTCTATTTTTAACATGTTTCCCAATTATATTTAAGTTATTTGTGTCCATTTTTTTCAAATAATAAAATATTAACTAAAAAAATATGACTCAAATACTTTTTTCAAATCATAAAATTGTGCTGTGCAAATCGGTAGTAGAAGATAATAAAATGAACTTTTACCAAACTTTTAAGAGGTCTCCAAGTCAACCTTGCAACCGACGTGGAAGAGGGAAACTGGGTGTGGTGGCAGATGTTCAAAAGGGAGCGGGGAAAGAAAGAGCCACACTCGGCGTCAATATGCACCGTCGATTTCCCCGACGCGGGCCAGATCCAACGCCTCAAGAAAACTCCAGATACTCCCGTTTAGAAAAGGAACCGGAAGACTCTGGAGAAACCTGGAACCGAACACTCTGGAACTTCCGAGACACTCCAAAACCCTATAACTACCTCGCTCCACCTCTCTCTCTTCACAAGCAATTTGGAAAAGAAAAAAAAACCCTAGCTCTCGTGAACTAACAGCTCTAGAGAAAGAGAAGCTCTCTTAAGAATTTTTTGTTGAAAAAAATGGCGGGAAAAGGAGAAGGGCCGGCGATCGGGATCGATCTCGGGACGACGTACTCGTGCGTCGGGGTGTGGCAGCACGACCGGGTGGAGATCATAGCAAACGATCAGGGGAACAGGACGACGCCATCCTACGTGGCGTTCACCGACAACGAGAGGCTCATCGGCGACGCCGCCAAAAATCAGGTCGCCATGAACCCCGTCAACACCGTCTTCGGTGAGTCGCCGCTAGTTTCTTGTTAGATCAGGTTTTTTTTAATTTAATAAATAATTCCCTATTTTTGGTTTGCTTAAACGGTTTCTTTTTTTTTTTTTGCAGATGCTAAGAGGCTGATTGGGAGGAGATTCTCTGATCCCGCCGTACAGAACGACATGAAGTTGTGGCCCTTCAAGGTCATACCCGGGCCAGCGGAGAAGCCCATGATCGTGGTCACGTACAAGGGCGAGGAGAAGCAGTTCGCGGCCGAGGAGATCTCCTCGATGGTCTTGGTCAAGATGCGGGAGATCGCGGAGGCGTTCCTCGGCACCGCCATTAAGAACGCGGTGGTTACCGTTCCCGCTTACTTCAACGACTCGCAGCGACAGGCCACCAAGGACGCTGGCGCCATCGCCGGCCTCAACGTGTTGCGTATCATCAACGAGCCTACTGCAGCGGCAATCGCCTACGGGCTCGATAAGAAGGCGGCCAGTGTCGGGGAGAAGAACGTCTTGATCTTCGATCTTGGCGGGGGCACTTTCGATGTCTCTCTCCTAACGATCGAGGAGGGGATCTTCGAGGTCAAGGCCACGGCCGGTGACACGCACCTTGGTGGAGAGGATTTCGACAATAGGATGGTGAACCATTTCGTTCAGGAGTTCAGGAGGAAGAACAAGAAGGACATAAGTGGGAACCCGAGGGCGCTTAGGAGGTTGAGGACAGCCTGCGAGAGGGCCAAGAGGACGCTGTCGTCCACCGCTCAGACGACCATCGAGATCGATTCCCTGTACGAGGGGATCGATTTCTACACCACGATTACACGCGCCAGGTTCGAGGAGCTTAACATGGATCTCTTCAGGAAGTGTATGGAGCCGGTGGAGAAGTGTCTGAGGGATGCCAAGATCGACAAGAGCAGAGTCGATGATGTGGTGCTTGTGGGCGGCTCCACCCGGATTCCCAAGGTCCAGCAGCTCCTTCAGGACTTCTTCAACGGGAAGGAGCTTTGCAAGAGCATCAACCCGGACGAGGCCGTCGCGTACGGTGCCGCTGTCCAGGCCGCCATTCTCAGCGGGGAGGGCAACGAGAAGGTGCAGGACCTTCTTCTGTTGGATGTCTCCCCTCTGTCCCTCGGCTTGGAGACAGCCGGTGGGGTGATGACCGTGTTGATTCCGAGGAACACGACCATTCCGACAAAGAAGGAACAGGTGTTCTCGACCTACTCGGACAACCAGCCGGGCGTGCTGATCCAGGTCTATGAAGGGGAGAGGACGAGGACCAAGGACAACCACCTGCTCGGAAAATTCGAGCTCTCTGGCATCCCCCCTGCTCCCAGGGGAGTCCCACAGATCAATGTATGCTTCGACATCGACGCGAACGGAATCCTGAACGTGTCCGCGGAGGACAAGACCACGGGCCAGAAGAACAAGATCACCATCACCAACGACAAGGGCAGGCTCTCCAAGGAGGAGATTGAGAAGATGGTGCAAGAAGCGGAGAGGTACAAGGCCGAGGACGAGGAGCACAAGAAGAAGGTCGAAGCCAAGAACGCCCTCGAGAACTATGCCTACAACATGAGGAACACCATCAAGGACGAGAAGATCGGCGCCAAGCTACCTCCAGCCGACAAGAAGAAGATCGAGGACGCTGTCGAGTCGGTCATCCAATGGCTCGACGGCAACCAGCTCGCGGAGGTGGACGAGTTCGAGGACAAGCTGAAGGAGCTGGAGGGCATCTGCAACCCTATCATTGCCAAGATGTACCAGGGTGCCGGCGGCGCCGAGGGTGCTCCGATGGATGATGAGGTTCCTCCGGCCGGTGGTAGCGGTGCTGGTCCCAAGATTGAGGAAGTGGATTAAGAAGGGGGCCTCTTTGCTCTTGTAATGGATTTCCGGGTTTCAATCTTGCCTGTTATAGTTTTGTATCGAGTCGGGTGTTGAGTTGAACACCCGAGTCGGTCTGAATTGGTGGGCCATGGTTCGCTGATTTTTTACCGACTCGTTGATCATGTAGTACCCCTGTAGTGGTTGCTTCCTGCTTTATATGAATATATAGTTGGTTCCCAAGTTTTTCGACGGTCCAGTCCTTAAATAAGTTTTTCGATTGTTTTTTTTTTGTGGAAGTTTTTCGATTGTTTGGCCAGACGGAGAGGCCAATATTACCAAATCAAGTGCGTTGACTTGGGTGGCCCCACCACCACGACCAGAAACATTAATAACAGTAACGATGTCCCTACAACTCTTCGATCAACCAACGATGGTGCGGTTTAGTTGCATCGAAAGATTAAACTAATGCGGTTTAGTTGCATCAAAAGATTAAACTAATTCCGACGATAGATCGGTTATGAATCATCTACCATGTTCTGATAGACTTTTTTCTCCAAAAAAAAAAAGTTCCGATAGACTTTACTAAATGCCGTAAATCTCTCGGATCAATGTGAATTAATTGACATACTGATGCAAGTCTTTTCTTTCTGAATCAAATAAATAGCTCGGTGATCGATTAGAATTAAATAAGTTGGATATCGGATCATAAAATCTTGGTGATCCTTTCGATTTAATAAATGAGGGGTGCACTTTGAAATTGTCTCCTCCTCTTACCTAAATCCAGAGGCTGTTCCAAGCTCCAACTCCATCCACAGTACACCTCCACGGCCACGAGTGGACGCCACAAATACAACTAGAAAGTGCTCATCTTAATACAATTCCAGTAATTTAAGCTGAAACTAGAGTAATATTCAAAATCACGCCTATGGGGGATTGGAACAAAATTAAACTAGACAAACAAAAACGAGGGGCATATTTCGTTCCACACATATCCAACAATACAGTACATAAGCATTAGTTAATAAAAGATGCAGCACCTAGAATAGTTTCCCGCAAATGCCTGATCTCAGGTCAGCATGAGATCGTTGCCACTAAGGTGAGGACGGATGCACACACGAACTTCATGTTCCTCTGGCCCTTCTCGTTGTTTTGGCACCAAAATCTCGAGCACCGAACCCGGGCCATCATAATACGCTTCTATGTTGGCACCCTCCGGGATTCTTGTTGCAAGAGGAATCTCCCGGACGAATTCACCAGGCGGGCAGTGCTCGGAAGTAGGGTCTGCAAGCTTGAAGGTCCTGTCGTGTCTCTTGATGGAAGGCATCCGAGACGTGCTCGCACATGAAACTTTTATAACACCGTGTGTGAAAGTGTTTCTCCAAGAGACTCTCACCCTATTAAGATCAACAAAGGGTAAGCTAATAATGATCAGATACCCCTCTTCATCCTCGTAGATTGTTTTCGCTGCTGTAACTGGACCGTAAACATTTTTCATCACCCCACTAAAATCGTTCGACCATTGAGGCTCGCTAGAGTGAATTTCAATCTCTGGCATCCGATCGGAGGGAGGATTAACCGCCAAAATACAATCATCATCCTCTCGATGCGGGAAGAAGTCCTTCCTCCTTTTACTGCTGACAGGTGATACTGGTAAGTCCATTCCATCACCATTGCTATGACTAGATGCCTGAGTTGACAAATTGAGCCCAGAGCCATTGAGCAGCTTCTTTCCATTGGAATTAGTGGCACCGTTTGCTGGAGCGCGTAGCCTATCAAGCTCAAAATCAGTGTTGGGAAGGTTCCTCCAGGAACTGAAATCACAGGCTTCAGGTGGAATAGTGAAGTTTAGATCCCGGCCAGTGAGTTCCACCCATCTTTTCTTCTCATCCTCATCAAGACCCATTAGATTAGGGGACCAAACAACCTCAATACCATGCACACATTGGGGATTTGAAAGCCCCCGATAATGCTTCCTCTGCATCCTGTGAGATCGGACAAAACCCTTATCTGCACTGAAAGGGAAGGGGCGCTCTCCCTGACGAGAGTGCCCATTCATATAGCTTCGCAGCTGCATCTTACCCAATGCATTCTCAGGCCTCTCCTTGAAAACCCACATGTATAGATTCTCCATATCATGCTGGACAATAAAAACATCAAGGTTCAGATCCGACTTATCAAACCCGGACACTCCATTGCTGTCCCTGACAATCTTGGCTTTTGACTTGTCATGTAAGACCGGTTTAAAGCAGAAAGTAAAGAAAAACCAAGCACCCAAAATACTATCATTCCGTTTGGCGAATTTCTTCCCGACCTTGGGGATATTGATAAAACTCTCAGTCTCATAAACCTGAGGTGCCAGCCCAACATCCAACATGTCACAGCCATCCGAACTCCATGATTGTGGAGGCGGGCTGCGCTCAGCTGACAGGGGCAAATTGATATCCGGCGGACGGCAAAGTATGATTTGACGATTCATCTCCAAATCCAATTCTTCATGAGAAGAGGCACTGGAATCCATGGACAAAAGGGTCGAGGGATGGTGATTCTCCATTGGCAATGCTGTGAAGAGGAAAGCTACCATCCTTCAGCTCATTCCTGCGGCGGGTTTTCTACCCAGTTGGTGGCGGCTGAACACATCCATGATCATATATATCCTCTCAATCAGAAGCAAAACTCAACCAAAGGACAATCTCATGAACACCTTCCTCAACTTTCCAATTCCCACCATACTTCCCTTCTTCAACATAATCCCCACCTTATCTTCTTATCAAAGTTTACAAAGACACACTAAACAAGAACAAGAGTGGATCTTTGACCCAGTGTGTGGCTAATTATACTGTTGGATTGGAAAAAGGAAAACAAAGACAAACAAACATCGAAACACAATATAACTTGGGGTGAACGGAAAAAAAGAGAATCTTTAAAAAAGGATTAAATAAAAACTATACTTAACCCTAACCCAAGAATCTCCCGGAATCCCCCAAACACGGGAGGAAAGCACTGAACCAAAACCATCAAATTTCTGAACCGATCTTTTCCCCAATTGATCAATTCCTCCCTCACAGACCCATATAATACCTAAACAGAAAAGACCAAAAAGCAACCAACTTTGAAGACAAAAATGGATAAAAACAAGAACCCAGAAGAGAAAAGATGGTCTTGGCACTAGGCAGGGAAACACTGGAAGGGGATCTCCAAGATGGAGTACCTTTTGGAGAGGAATCCGAGGAAACAAGACGAAGAAGAAGAAGCTCCAACCGCCATGACCTTGATTGCTCTGACCTTGACCACCTCGTCAACAACCACCATCGTGTCGTCTCTCTATATTGCCTCTTCCTGGGTACCCTGTTTGGTCAGAGAAAGAGCAAAAGAGGAGAAGCGGTTTCTGTTTCTCTGAGTGGTTTCGATGTAAAGGGAAGCTAATCAGAAGGAGGAAAGAAGGGAGAGACGTAGTGCGACGACTCACTGTTTAATAAAGGGGGAAAGGGGAAAAGGGGAGGTTCTTCTGTCGGGGGATGGGGTAGAGCCTGCACCAGATAATTGCCAACTCCGTCTATTCTTGGAGAGGGGAGGTGGAGGTGGTCACCGTTTGTTGACGGGGATGACTCCTTTTTTATTATTTCAAGTGTGCCGCCTTTAAAATTAGATTTTAGAGAAAAATTATTTTTAATTGAATGTGGTATTATAATTTGAGCAAATTACTCGGATAACGTCATTGACTTTTTTTTTCAAAAGAAATATCAAAATATCCTTAAATAAAAATATAAAAAATTTACCTCCTTCCTTCTACCTTTTGATAAAAACACCAACAACTAAAAACCAAAATCGAACACAACCAAAATCAAAAATACAACCGTGTGGAACTCCAATCAAAACCAAAAGTAATCGACGGACACCAACAACAAAAACCTAGGGAAATCGACTCCGACCCCTCTCTCTCTCTCTGCACGACGGTCGAAACAAATGAAATTGCAGTTTCAACGGCGGGCAAGCAGAATCTGGACATCGACCCAGTGCCTCCGTTCGCCGCTTCAGCCCTAGGGGAAACCACACTTGTTCTACTGATGCTTCCCGTCGGCCGGAGGAAGAGGAAATGCTCTTCGTCACCATCAATCACACCTTTAACTTTTCTGGGTCAGGATTTGTGTAATCAACGAAGACCAAAAGTCAAACCTTTAACTTCGAGCTCCCCATGGCTTCCCCTTTTAATTGCGTTCTTCACCTACCCGATTAGAGTAGCTTGAGTCGCTTGAACCGCGTCGATTTCCCTAGGTTTTTTGTTGTTGGGGGGTAAATCTGGGTTTAGGTTTTAGAGAAGGGGATCTCTTTGCAGTAGGGAGGGCGAGAGAGACCATGATTCTCTTTCTCAAGTGGGTTACAATCGTTCTTGTTCTTCTTTTTTAGGGTAGTGCTTTTTATTTTAATTTCTCAAGTTGTTCTTCGTTTGATAATGGGGATGGGGAGAATGAGATGATGATCAATGGTTTTCATCGGGATTTAGGGGTTCATTGTTGTTGGGTTTTTATCGGGATTGTTTTTTTTTTATGTTCTTGGCTGTGTTCTTGATTTTGGTTGTGTTTGATCTTATTTTTTGGTTGGTTTTTGGTTGTTGGTGTTTTTGGTCAAAGGTAAAAGAAGGTAAAATTTTTTATTTTTCTTTAAAAATATTTTGGTCATGACCAAAAATGAAAAAAAAAAGCCGCTAACGTGCGCCAGAAATCCGAAGGGGAGGTTTAACCAAATAATCCGAATTTTACAAACTTTGTACAACCTCGACCCAAATCCTCAGTTGCGCTTCATCCCCTCCTCGTCATCGTCCTCCTTTTCCTCCGTGGCTGAGTCGCGGAGAAAAGATCAGTTAGGCGTGAGAGGTCGAACGTTTGCTCGAAGTCTTTCTGGTAATTGTCCTTCCACTCGGGATCACTATTCTATCCTCACTGGAGACGTCGTCGACGACCAATTGTCCTCCTTAACCCCGACGTAGGCGACACTCAGTCTTGTGTCACTGCTATGCCTCTTCCTGTCGCCATTCTTGGCGACCAATTATACTGATGTACTCAACTATAATTCTAAAGGATACTAGAGTGAAATTTTTTCTATATTTTTTTTTATTTCGATTGATCTTGTTCTAAAATATCAGACATAATCGTAGTCGACCAAAAGAGATGGAATGTCAGTCGGGTGGATTTTTTGTTTCTTAGTAGGAGTAAATTTTCAGAAGCATTTCGTTGACATCAAAATCACCTTACTAACCACCTTGCTGTTAAGTAAGTTATGTTTCTAGTGCATTGTAAAGAATACAATTGCACAAACAATAATTATTTGATGATGAAAATGATAAATAGTAACTTCATAAGGCATCATTAAGAGTAAGGAAAGATATATGACTTGAAGGCAAAATGAGAACGCAAGTCAAGAAAAAAAATTATGCAACAAAAAAATAATTCAGCAAATAATCATTTGGTCTTTAGCACTCAATAAGACGGGGGACATTTCGTATTTGTCTATCAAAACTCGTTTCTAGTGCTTGTACCAAATTACGTGATTGACAACATGAAAATGATATTCAAATGGTTTGATAAGTGTCTTTCACACGATGTTGAAATTTATTTCGTCAACATATTATATTATGTAAATAATTTCGATAACATGTTATAATAACATCATCTAAAAGGTCTTTCGAAATCGTCTTTTTTTGCGAATCATTTTTTCTTCAAGCACATAAGCCATTCAGAAGTTCTAATTGTAAAATATATTTTCTCAACTAAGAAGACAATTGATCTCGTTGGTTATAGTTAAATACATATTTGAATGAGTGGCATTCGGATGATGTTGAAATTTATTTTATACACAGATTATGTCATGTAATAATCTCTAAGAGAAGTTGTACTTGCTTACATGTTGTCTCCCCTATCTCTAAGAGATTCTATGTACAAAAATAAATCTTGATGACTAAGATCCGAAATCGAAACTCGATAAGTGATGGAATGGGTAAGAAGCTCCCGATTGCACCGCTCGCCTTGAAAAATCGTGTGGTTCCTTGCTAACCATAGTCCCCAAAGAATTAGAGTGCAAACCACACCTTCATAGTCATTTTTTGCACAATATATATTTGTTATTCTATATATTTCTATTAAATAACTTTTTTTGCGGGAATTTCTATTAGTTAACTTGTTATTTCTTGTAGTTGTCGCCAGGGGTGAGCAAATTATTCGGATCTGATATTCGAAAAAATTTAGATTCGGATAATTTTGTGTTCAGATTCAGATTATCCAAAAAAATTAATTCGGATTCGGATTATCCAAATATCCGAAATATAACTCTAGCTTAAAAGAGGCCATATGAGCTTGGGCTTTCTTTGCAAAAATATATCTAACTTTTTTTTAAGAGTTAAATTTATTGATCTCCAAAGAGTATATCTTACACCTCAATTACAAATATCACCGCCAACTAAACAAGACAGATTAGTTACAAGTCGTAACCAATACAGCCGATAGTATCCTAGAACAGATGCTGATACAAGGAAATCTCATAACGAAGCAGATACCAAGGGAAACGAAGAACCCAAACATTTGGGGAGGGAGCGATACCTGGTGGGGAAGTGACCAGCAGCAGGAGCCAAATGTTGACCGAACTTGTATACGTTGTCTCTTTCTTATGTTATTAATAAACTGAATTCACGAGTCACCAATTGGGTTTAATCATTCTTGGTGTTATTTTGAGTAGGAATTATGCGTTTGTTCTTTTCTTTGTCATGGACGTTTTGGCTTTTGTTTTTATCAACGTGAGGTGCTAATGGATGCTTGTGTTTTAATTCTTATTATGTTATTTTTCGTAACAATTTTACGTTTGTTCATTAGGGGTTTTGTTTATTTCTTTAAAATTTGGATAATTCAGATTACCGGATATCCAAAATAATTTCAGATTTCGAATAATTAGTTATTCGGATTCAGATCGAGAAATAACAATTTCAGATATTTCAGATAATGAAAAATTCGGATAATCCGAATATTCACCCCTAGTTTTCGCGTTATACAATGTCTGTATCTATGGAGTGTCAAGAACATAATACAATCAATATGAAAAAATAACAATTAAAAATAGATTTCAGTTGTTAACAACAAACTGAAAATATTTTAACATGTTCAATCACAATTTGTAGCGAGAATTTTTCATCAATCAGTATACATCCTTTTGGTGTCAAAATTTCCTCGTATAAGTACGGGGTTGGCCCTGCAGGCCTCATTAAATCCTGTTGTGGTAAAACCTAGTGAAAAATTCACGACAAGAAAATAGTACCAAATACGATTACACTGCTACACAATTTTTACAACCTTCGCCAAAATGAAACGAACAAAAACTTGTCCTACATTAGAAAAGCCGAGCTTATTCTAGTCTTAGGGAGGCTAAGTACAAATCCAAATCCTCTCCATCAAGTTTTGAGATCGACCGCAACCAAATCACCCATTCTTTGATCTGCAGAAGAATAGAATGTAAAAGAAATTTTCGGTCCCATTTACACCTTCAAAAAACAATTTGATTTTGTTTGAGCCATATGCCCCACATAATTCCATTATGGATCGCCAACCAGACCTTTTGTTGCATCCCTCCTCCGACCAAACCAATCAAAGTTTGGTAAGATGAAGCCACGTTCCCGCCAATACACCACTTGATGTCGATCTTACTGATGAAGTAAGTCCACACGAACCAGGAAAAAGAATAGTGCAGCAAGAGATGATCAACGAAGAGATCACACAGTGGACAAAGCACATCCCAAGCACTGATCCGCCTCATCCTTACCAAATTATTTCTTGTTGAAAGTTTTCTCTTGGAGGATAGGCCATAGGAAGAACTCAACCTTAAGAGGCACGTTTTCGTTGGTCTTTATTCCATGAGGTGGATGCTGGAATGCAATTGCAGGAAATGCCTTCCCATTTATTATATGTCTTGGATCAGCGTTGAGGGGCAACGATTTACCTGGAGGAGGGATGGAGCTGCATCGAGATTAGATCGTTTTTTGTTATCAACAATCTGCCTCCAACTATTCCCTTAAAAGTCTAGCATAATACTCTCTGACTTGGAAAATTAGACACAAGTATTTTTTTTTTTGATTAGTAGAATTTTATATAACTTCAATACGATTAAAAGGTAAGGATATTAGATTATATAAAATGCATGTTTCAAAATTACCTAATTAGCAATATTGAAGCCTAATTATGGTCCAATTGCCAAATTTTATTGATAGACTTTTTCATCCCATAGATAAAATAACTTCTCCATCGTGTTCCTTGTTTTTTTGTCTTTTCAATCTCTCGCTCCTAATAAAATTTTCCATGATCGCTTTCGTCTTGGGTATTAATTGTTTGGGCCGGACATTTCTCCGTTGGGTGTCTATTAAAAAGTATTAAACACAAGTACTACTTAGAAACCATGTAAAGTGATCAAGTCAATACAAGAATGACACTAAACACTACATTGTAATAGCCGACTGATTCTCATGTTACAAACGAATTTCAAATAATAAATTTGATCGTAGAACTTTGCACTCTCTGAGATCGAATTATTACCACAAGTAATTCACAACCCGCCAACTAGGGAGTAAACACGACGAGGGCTTGGTCAATTTAGAAATATTTTCAAAATACCAAAACTATTTTCACTAAATCCGCACTATTGAAAAAGATGGAAAAAAATTCTCTAAAAATTATAATCTAATGATCCAGATCTAAGTAAGAATGTTCTTTATGAAAAAGGTCATAAGTAATGAATCCAAAGTCGACAATTTAAGATTACCTCAGATGAAATGATTACGTTCACAATATTAAAAAAATCGTAATCTGAAAAGGACTATTGAAGTTGGACTGAAGCGGGTAAAGGATACGTTGAAAATATCATAATAAAAATTTAAAACTGTGATCAAATCTTTGAAAAATAAAAAATAAAAAACTTGCGGGGAGATGATTCGTGCCAATCGACTCGTCAAATAGTTTGAATGGCAAAATGGATGGATTAATTCACTAACCCACCATCTCCCTCACACGAACGCCTAAACTACTTTCGAAACAGCAAAGAACCCATTGCAAGATTCACATATATATATAACTACTGCCTCTTGAAATAAATAAATAAGATCGGTGGTACTCGACTCCGAAAAAGAAAGAAAAACAACGGGAAGCTGCATTGCTCGAACAGAAATGGATAAAGACCACCACCGGGGACTCGAGATCAGCCCAATCTTCATCGGCCTCGTCGGGATCATCGCCGGCGCCATCATCGTCTCCACCTACCATCTCCTCGTCCTGGGCTGCTGCCGCCTGAGGCGCGTCGGGGAACCTCCAAGGACAAGTCAAGAAATTACAAGTGCTCCACGCACTTTAGCGAGGGCGTCAAGGGTTCAACTTCCTCCTAGTGTCAGGTACCTGAAGGAGCGGAACGACGAGGAGACGTGTTCGGTCTGCTTGAGTGACTTCAACGATGGCGAAAGGATACGCGTGTTGCCTGAATGCTTGCACTTGTTTCACGTGGACTGTATCGACATGTGGCTCCATTCCCGCCATAACTGCCCGCTCTGTCGGGCCACCTTCTCGGCGCCGCCGCCGGTGACGCGGCTGGCCTTGCCGGTGGTTCCGGGGGAGGGTTTGGTTGGTGCCCGACCGCATGAGATCATTCACCATCATGTGATTTTGGTGGACGGATGACGGATGATTAATTTTGACGTGTGCCAAAATACTATTCGACAATACTCGATTCTGAATATCATAACTAAAAAATCTTGTATATAGTAGTACTTTTGTAATTATGAGCTCTGGTTCGATGTATGGTGTTCACAAAAGAAGTGAGGTAAAGCTGGTGTGTAAATATCTTCATTTCATATTTTGGTCCCATAAAGATTATTTACATTTTAGTACTTGCTACAAAGAATTAAAATTTTCCTTTCCGAGTTTGACATGTTATTTTCTTCTGATAAATTGTATGAATTAAAAGTTTTTGCAGTTGGCGTAAGAACTAAATATACCCATACAAAAACAATTTTGTAATTTAAATTTGGGTAAGGAAAACCCCAGAAAAGGACGGTACCCTCGAGTCCCGATAGGAAGCCCAGAGGGAGTTTAGGCCTGCGGATAAAGAAGAGCCCAACCTTTGAGCCCATATATTAGTGACACAGGCCCGGTACAGGCCCATTGTTTTTAAACGATCTTGTTCAAAAATAAATTAATAGTGAATATCCGGATACTAAAGAAAACATAGAGAGGAAAAACAGGGAAGTGGAGCAGTGGGGTACCGGAGCAAAAAAAAGTAATGCATCCGATCGGAGTCCACGTTTACATATACGTTATAAAACACTATAATTAACATCAGAATTCAGAACCATACTTTATTTTTTAATACTACGTACCCTATATAGTATACACACACAAACACTAGCTTTAGTACTCTTCTTTTCTTTTTCTGGGGCAACATTAAAGTTATACAACGAAACATTGGGACACAACGTTTTCCATGCAAGAGAAGTTTAATGATTATTTTGCCTGTCTTAAACAAAGCTTGACACATAATCTTAAACAAAGCTTATGAAGTTAAAAAACAAACAAACTAATATATTTTAAACAATCTCCATCTTCTGAACCCCAGGAAAAAAGAGAGCAAAATTATGTGCATTAAACAATACAAAAAGGGTCAATCTAGAATGAGCAAGCACCAAGCTCCCTTCTTATAAAAAAAATTTTGAAAAGTAAAAGTTATATAACTTCTCAGAAAAATACTAAAGTATTATACCAAACTGTACCGAAATATAACTCCATAAGTACTAGATAAACGGTTATTAAGACTAAACAATGATAGATACTATTTAGTACACACCAAAAATCTTACAATTTATACGCCAAAAATTTCCCCATAACTCCCTTCTTATAAATACTTGTGTATATATATAAAGCACCTTCCTTTATTTTAGCCACTCTCATTCCCACCACCACCCTATCTTTTCTTCTTTGTCTTTCCCATTGTCCCTCTCTCTCTCTGCAAAGAAACTCCTCTCCTCTTATTGATGTGATTCTCCACTAGTAATATACCCAATCGACCTTTACATAAAGAGAGAAAGCTAGCTCGAGGAGCCATGGTTTTCTCCTTCATCCCAGCTTATCTTGATCCAGCCAACTGGCAGCAAGTAAGTGCATCCGGAATTTTTTTTCAAAAGGGTATTTGACCTAATGGCACAAAGAGTAATAATATTTGACAGAAATACATGATTTAAACTGTGTAATTATTAGTATAAAAATATACTTTTAAAAAACTCACAAGGTTTTTTCCTCCTCCTTTGAGGATTTCTTTCTTTGCCTAAAAAGCAAAAAAAATGTTGTTAAAGATAAATACTCTCTCCTTGCTACTTTTTTTGTGCCTTACCATGTGTGTTTTTTGTTGTTGAATATACCATAATATTTCATTTCCTCACTTTTGCTCTCTCCACACTTCACAGCAACCAAATCCACCACTTCATGGATTGGTAGTCACCACTCAAGCAAGTGCACAAGTCCACCCGTCTCCTCCACCTCCACCGCGGCCGCCGCCTCCCACCCTTCCAGCTCCCGATGGAGCTGGAGGGGCGGGATCTTCCTGGCCTGGCTCAATGGCCGACCGAGCCAGGATGGCCAACATCCCCATGCCAGAACCAGCCCTAAAGTGCCCCAGGTGTGAGTCCACCAACACCAAGTTCTGCTACTTCAACAACTACAGCCTCTCCCAGCCACGCCACTTTTGCAAAACCTGTAGAAGGTACTGGACAAGAGGCGGAGCCCTAAGGAGCGTCCCGGTTGGTGGCGGGTGCAGGAGGAACAAGCAACGCAAAGGCGGCTCCTCCTCCAAGTCTCCGGCGAGCAGCGACCGCCAGGTGGTCTCCGGCGGCTCCTCTGGTACGGTCTCGTCCCACAGCGGGTCAGCCAGTGAAATATTAGGTCCTGGACCTCAATTTCCACCCCTAAGGTTCATGGCTTCTCCTGACCACCTAGGGTTAAACTACGGTTCCTTGCTCCCAACCCAACCCGGAGGGATCAATGATCACTTGAGCTTCCAGATAGGAAGCGCTTTGGCTGGTGCTGGACTAGGAAATGGAGGTGTTATCGGAGGAAATGGATCCGGTGGCGGCTCGCTATTGGATCAATGGAGGCAGCTTCAACAAGGGCAATATCAGCAGTTTCCTTTCTTTAATGGGTTGGAAACCTCCAACTCTTCTAACCCTTCTCCTGGTATATATCCTTTTGAAGGTGGAGTTCATGACCCATCTCCTTATGGAGGTGGAACCAGTGGTGGTGTTTTCGTAAGGCCGAAATTGTCGAGCTCGTGGGCTACCCAGGCGGCTCCGGTGAAGATGGAAGAGAGCCAGGAGCTGAACTTGTCGAGGCAGTTCGCCGGGATCAATCCGGCCGGAAACAACGATCAGTTCTGGACCGGTAGCGCCTGGACCGATCTCACTAGCTTCAGCTCTTCCTCTACTAGCAATCACTTATAAGATATTCCATTAATATTGGTCCATCTTATAATTTGGTGGGGTGTTTCTTTCGTTTCTCGTTAGTTTAGTTACTTAGGAATCATCAGGTTTAATTTTCTTGTTTCTACTATTTCAAGGATCATGGGGTGGGTGGATAGAGATCAAAGGGAGCTGAGGTTCTTCTTTAACGTTTAACTTTTCAAAACCCTAAAAATGGTAACTAGCCGTATGCATCTTTGGCTGAATTATCTTGTTTTCTGTTCACTTTTTAGATTTTGGCTGTGATGTATCCCTAGGTTTAATTACCATGGCGGAGATACGATCAATTCGTATATTTTCTGTTCACTTTCTACGTGATAAACGGTCTGGGATCGAAGCTCACAATAAATATTTAACAGTATTGTATTTTATTGTGAAGTTGTTTATGACTGAAGTGTCTCTAGGAATGTGTACTCCACTTGGGGCTTAAAATTTCTTATCTTT
Source organism: Hypericum androsaemum (assembly GCA_963995505.1). Classification (NCBI taxonomy): domain Eukaryota; kingdom Viridiplantae; phylum Streptophyta; class Magnoliopsida; order Malpighiales; family Hypericaceae; genus Hypericum; species Hypericum androsaemum. The sequence goes on from OZ023195.1 coordinate 13,488,269, forward strand.
TTCCCTACAAAGTTGAAAGAGCAGCCTCTTCGTTTAAAAATGAAGAGCATATGCGTTTTGAAACTATAGGCAAAATGGTTAAAGTTGCGACGCTTTAAGATGCATGGCATTTTCTCGGTTTTATTTTTGTTGGCATTTCAGCCATTAATTTCATGCAAACTATAATAAGCTGATAACAGATGAAGCATTAGTTTATTGGTATTGACCCATGATTCTTAGGTTCGGTGAGATTGGAAAAGAGAAGCCTTGATTGTACAAAACACAATAACGTTAGTTTTCTTCGGCCTAATGGCACGAGACATAAAAAAATTGTACTCCAATAAATTTTATACAATTGTACAAATCACTAAACCTGAGTGCAAGTGCGCTGTTTTTTTAAGTAAAAAAATTATATATCTCCAATAAATTACGTGGTGTAACCTATGAATTTACTTAAAGTCGTTGGATTAAAACGTTCTATACAAGTGCACTATTACCATTCATGCTGGTATATCCTTTTTCTACTTCTGTGAGTTTTAAACAGATCTACTATATTCTTAAAAAAAACAGATCTACTTTGTGCTTAGCGACTTCCAACTATCTACATTAACAAATAATATGAGAAATCAACGAGTTTATTCTTGCATGAGAAAATAATTATGGGGACCTCAACCATGTTTATTTATTGAGTAAGTATCACTTTTTCGTGAGATAAATATCGCCTAGAAAAAGCAATAGTACTCTTCAATGTCCGTTGCCCGAAACATGATTTTATATGATATAGTCATAATAGGCTCCGGTACTTCCCTATGTTCCAGTTTTCTGTGGTTGGTACCAAATCGTTTCTAGATATTCAATAATATGAGCCAGAGGTGATAAAATTCTTACAAAAAGTAAATTTTTATATCTAATTACACTTTGTTAGGGTTTGAATTTTGAACTTTTGTCAAATCATCATGTGTCTAGTGCCGTTAGGATAAATGTTCTTTAGCTTCATAATAAATATTTAATGCTACTTTTTTGCATGAGTACATTTTTACACCAAGTTACGCCTGTCAGGAATTGAACTTGGACTTTCGTCAATTCCTCCATACACCTTATGCGATTAGACCAATGTCCTTTGGCATATTTAACATTACTATGATCCCAATAACTTGAACTCAAGGCATATTTATTTTGTTAAAAAAAATATTGCACCGATTGATAAAGTGTTTGTTGTTATTATATGTTCTCGTTAAGACTAAAGGGTAGCAACTCCTAGGAGATCAAGGAGATCAAGTAGTCATCGAGACAAAGCTGGTAACGCAATTACATACACAAGGACAATATTCTCAAAAGACTCCAAGAAGACCACACTTAATCCCATGAAACCCAAGAATCATCATGAGTTGTCTTGCTAGATATATCTATAACTAAAGGAAAAATAATAAATTGGCTCATTGACCGTACCAAAATATTGGGTCAGCTAGCTCAAAAGGGAAGGACAACCCTATTCTCTTTTCAACTACGGACCTACATGTTCCTTACTTTTTCATCCGCTAGTTTGATTTAATGCACATAGCATCATCACTTATGTTGAATGAAAGATACTTAATATGATGGGTTAACATATCAGAAAAATTAACCGTTGGTAATGTATGTTAACTAGAAGTGTGAAGTTCAAGCCATGAAAATACATGTGTTAAAATCGGCAGAGTTTAGCTTTCTTTGTGATTGGATCCGTCTCAATCGGAATTAATCAATCTAATAATTATCTAATGATGGACTTTTTTTGGTAAATTTTCTAGTATTAAGAGTCAAGCAGCGTCATAACTTATTTAAGGTCATTTTTCAAATAATATCTATTATATTTATAAGGATTGAATCAAAAACTTTCTTATGTGAATCTAATTTTCTTACCTTTGATATCTTTGGTGTAACTAGTAATATAATTTTACTTTACAAAAAAAACTTATCAAAAATGATGATAGGTTAAGAGTCTCAGGTCAGTCATGAAAACATATGCATGGTTTCATTCAAATCAAATCTGGAATTTGGAATAATGAATGTTTGGATATATACAATTTTTTAATGATATAAAATAGTGATTGAATATGTGGAAGGCTGATCGAACAGGTTTGATTTGATTCCTTCTACGGGGTGGACAAAGCACAGTAAATGGAGCATTGTCCAAGTTTGACCCAAATCTTCTTTTGTTCCTTGGACCTGAAATTTTGGGGTTCGGATTCGGTGGGCACAAGAATTGTCCTCATTGAAATGGATCAAAGTAATTATATTTATAGACATAATTTTTAATAATTGTCAGATTTATAAACATAATTTTTAATAAAATTTAATGATCTAAATGAAATCTCTTTCGTGGAAACGACTTTATGTTATTTCTACTCAATCCAAAACCGAAATTTTGAGGAGGGTAGAGCGTTTCTTTCGTTTTACACGATTCACAAGGGGACAAAGCACTGATTTGTCAGTATCTGTGGACTTTTTTTTTGTTGAGGGATTTATCTGTGGACTTGGACAGTGGCCGATTGATGGCCTTCTTCTTGGTCCCAGTGATTCGATCTCACGACTTCTAATGCCCTCTCTGTTTGTGGATTTTTTTCTGCATCAAAGTTTGAACCTTAACGGTCTCTCTCTCTCTCTCTCTTCCATTTGCTTTCTAAGTTGGAGGTTTCGGTTGTACAAATTATAGTTAAATTACTAACTTTGATTGAAATCCTTCTCAATTACGGTAAATTTTATATGGGCAATACATTCTTTCCCGGTTTGCCGAAATTTTTTTTCAAAAAATCAATTATTTGAGATTCGAATATTTTCAAATTTTATTATTGATAACTTTTACAGAAAATTTTCTAAAGAAAATTCAAAATTCCAGAATTGAGGTTAATTAGTTCGACCCTTTTTTAAAAGAACATTCTGCTTTTAGATCTTGGTTGCCTTGCTTGGAAAGGAAATAAACTATAAGTCATTATCAACAAACATAGACGTAATCTTTTGGAATATATGCGGGAATGTCTTGATCGTCAATACTTTGGAGTTATTCTCACGTTATCTATACAAGACTTTTAGATTATTAGTCAATGTATGATGCGATTTATTTTGGTTATAACGTGAAACTAACAAAAGTAATTAAAGATCAAATAGATCTTTTTATTACTATTATGACCACAGGTTTTAGCTAGCCAGAAGAAAAATAAAACACGGTTTTTGCTTAGTTTGGAAGTGAATTAAAAAAAGGGAGACAAATTAAGGAGAACTCACCAGAAAATTGTGTTTTTAACTCAGATAAATTAATGACGGTATCACAAATTGCAAAAGAAAATTTTCAAACTTGGATTTATGAGAATTATTTTGTGAACATACCTCATTCACAATCGAATACTCTTACTTTATTTAAAGAATAGTTCTTTCAAGAACTACTTATAGGAAATACAAATTTCTTAACATTTAGACTAGTACTAGAACTCTGTTTGGTTTGAACCCCAAAGGTTACTACGTATAATTTTTTAAAATTTATATTAGAATGAAGTATTATCGGATCCTACATAGAGGATAGTTCTCTCAATTATGTCTTTTACATTTGTAAGACTTGAACCTGATATTTCTTTAAATGAATCTAATTTTTTTACTAGGAATAACTTTGATTAATATTACGTATACTTTGTTCATTATATAGTCACGAAATTTGCGACTTGGATTGGTCTTCTCGAAAGAAAGGAATCTCAGTGTTTGGATTTGCTTTTGCAAGAACCAAGGCTGCTTACCAAAAACGAATAAAGCTCCATTCAAAACCCTCACCCATAAAGCGCGCTCTCTCTCTAAGGTTATAAAATTATTACAACTCTCACAGGGAGACAGGGATAAAGATATAGAGAGAGTGTGTATCATTCTGGAATTTGTCGGCTGCAGGTGTTTACTAATCAGGTGGAGAAGTGATCCCAAATTAAACCGTCGCATTCTCTGGAAAATTAAGCCATTTTAATGATCTTAATTATAACGATTAGGAATTCAGCAACTTCGAGAACAAAATGCGCAAATAACACGGACACAAGAGATTACGTGGTTTGACCTAATGCCTACGTCCACTTGGAGAAATGAGAACTTTTATTTATGGATCTGAGTCACAAAGCCTTACAAAACTCTTGACTAACATATCTTTATTTAGAGACAAACATTTGTACATCAAGTAATCTATTTAGGTCGAATTAGGAGTCCGAAATAAAACAGAAAAATAATTCTACTTTTACTTATTCCTCGCCAAACACAACAATCTCTACCTTGGCGAAAAATTATCTTGTGGACAAACTATGAAGCTCCATCCGAACTTCAACAAAACTCTACCTTGACGAAATACCGCCCCATGAAGAGATGAGATCTTGCATGACCAATCCGACTCCACCGATTCTACCTTGGACCATAGATACACCGCCATCAATAAGACCATCTCAACTTTTTCACCACCTTTGTTCAATCACTTGGAGCTAGCCCCCAAGTTCGAGCTTCCGAGCTTGTTTGGGATCTTTCCTCCAACCTCCATTGAATCCCAACTAGCAAGTCCACCTGCCGAAGCAACCTTGCGACCAATAGACGCGTCCTCTATTTTTCGGTCAATCCCATGCTCCGCAACCTTGGACTGCTTTTCTGCTGGACTTTCTTGCCTCAAACCAATGCTACGCGACATAGCATACAAAGGGCAACCTTTTGTTCTTGTTCTACCAAGTAGAACCCTCGACATGCCACGAACTATGTCGTTCGGCCTTGAGTGAGACACCCGATTTTTTCGTGGTGCTACCAACGGCTTCGCATTCCCCATGCAAAACCTACCCAACACCTTTGATGTACACTAGCCTTTAGCAACCATAGCGGGAACTTACTAACTTTATCTCTGCGAATTTTAACTCCACTCAAGCCATTCATGTCAAGCATCCGCTCCATCACAGAAGAGCTTTTCTCCCCTCCATCAGAACTCAACGAGGTGACTCCACCTACAACCGTGTTCCCCACTAATATGTAGGTGTTCCTAGCATCCGTTTCACCCTTCATCACCAACACAGCATCATTCTCCACCTCAATTAGTCCACCTACAACCTTATAACAGTACCCACTATAATTCAAGGCACCTAATGAGATCAAATTTCTCTCCAACTTCAGAATATGTCTAACCCTGCACAACTTCCTCTCAACACCATCCCACATCTTGATTCAGATATCACATATGCCAGCAATTCTACAAGTAGAACTATCACCCATAGTCGACATACTTGAATCAATGAACTTGTAGGTGTCAAACCACTCTTTCTTGGGCGTCGTGTGAAAGGAACAAGCGCTATCCAAAATCCAGGAATCAGAATGCTTTGGATTTAACAAAACAGAAAGAAGATCACCATCCAACCCGTCCAAATATGAGGCCACATTCACGAAACCCGATCATTTTCCCTCGCGATCCCGAGTTTTTCTCGTACAATCCTTCTTCACGTGCCCTTTTTCTCCACACTCGAAGAAATTTCTTTTGAACCTCCTTGACCTCGACCTGGATCCTTTTTCATCATCACTACGACCACCATGGCTACCCCTCACAACCATCCCTTCCGCTTGTTCATCGCCAGTTTTTCTCCTTTGATGAAACCCTAGCAGATCACTTGTGATCTTTTCCAACACCAGGGACTCCTTCCCCCAAGTTAGAGTTGTAACCAAATTTTTGTAGGAGCCCGGTAAGGAATTCAAGAGCAACAATGCCTTATCTTCTTTCTCGAACTTTACATCAACCTTTCTCAAGTCGCTCACAAGTTGACTAAAAATATTAATGTGTTGGCTCAAATCTGAGCCCTCCTCCATCTTGAGCCCGTACAATCTTTGTTTAAGATAAAGTTTGTTCGATAAAGACTTAGACATATACCTTGCCTCCAATTTCTTCCATACCTCAGCTGGTGACTCCTCATCCATCACGTGATACATCACATCGTCCGCCAAGCACAAGAGAATTGTCGCCACCGCCTTGGCCTCCATCTCCTTTCACTCTTGCTCCTCTATCTTCTCGGGCTTTTTCTCCGAGAATGCGATGATCATCCCTTATTATACGAGGAGATCCTTGACATGCCTTTGCCATAACCTAAAATTCGATGAACCATCGAACTTCACAAGAGCAAACTTCGCGTCGTGATCCGACATCCTCCAACCTTAACTCTTGATACCACTTGTTAGAAATTCAGCAACTTCGAGAACAAAACGAGCAAAGAACACGGACAAAAGAGATTACGTGGTTCGGCCTAATGCCTACGTCCACGGGGAGAAAGAATAACTTTTATTGATGTATCCGAGTCACAAAACCTTACAAAACTCTTGGATAACATGCCTTTATATATAGACAAATATTTGTGCATCAAATAATCTATTTAGGTCGAATTAAGAGTTCGAAATAAAATAAAAAAATAATTCATCTTTTACTTATTCGTCGCCAAACTCAACAATAACATTATCCATGTGAGAGAAATCAAATCAGATCCCATTTGAAAAACCCAAGAACACATTTCTCGTACAATAAGAGGAGTCGTAGGATGGCTCGCAAAACCAAGCCAAATCTTAAACCAACCTGACGAATTTATTCTCTTTCCCAACTTTCTAGCTCTTACCATATAGGTTTTCCCGCAAGAAAGAATGATAGAGCATGATTTAATTGATGGATGCTGCTTTTTTTTATGCATCGATATATTTACGTAATAGTACTTACTCACTGCATGAATTTATAGCTGGTTCATTCCTAATTGCTTGAATTCAAGCCTTTTCAAACTCCAACCTTTTGTCAATACGAAAATTTATTCCAGTAGATAGCAAAAAATATTGATCGGAAGCTTTTTGAGTGTTCCATTTTTTTCCAAGCTAGAGAATGACTTATACGGTCTCGATCGTTGTCCGACTTTAACGGTCAAGATCTAGTTTTATATTTGGAGTCCTTTAATTAGATTTTTGGCCGGTTCAGTTTAATGAATTGTAATTAGTCAGTTAGCCGGGGACTTTATTGTACTGTATGTATTTGTACATAATTTTGGTGTATTAAATTATTTTCTTATAAAAAAGGTTAACATACCAAAAGAGTTGTAGCCCAACGACACATAACATTGTAAATATTTAGGAGATCCAATGTTCAAATTTTGACAGTATTATGGTATAATAATTTACATTAAAAAAAGTTAACATGATCAAACTCCACAAGTAAAGATTCTAAGGAGTTCAGATTTCTCACGTTCTCCTACATGTGCTCAATCATACAACTTATGTCCTATCAAACCGTAACCACCCCACCCCACCCCATATACGTTCGGCTTTAGATTTTTTAAGAGGTATTTAGAATCGAATATTTTATAAGAAATGATTCTTTTAATATTATTTTTATATTCGTTATATCTGAACACAATTTTTTTAAATAAATTTTTACCTCTTATCAATAATTTAGAATCCTATAGACCGCCATTTCTTCTTGCGAATTTGCTTTGAACACCGGTTGGGCCCAGTTACGGCTAAAAGGCTGATATGGGCCCAGAACCATCATTCTTGTATTTTCCAAAATTTTCATTGGAAAGCACGTCTGCTCTCTCAGCAATGAGCTAGCATATTCGTCCATCACTCTATTTTCATAATCACTTGGTATAATCCACCTTCGAGTCGAATCAGATAACGAAACGTTACCTCAAACTATTAGAATCAAAATTTAATACAATTATATTTACATGACTCAATCTAAAATCTTATGTTTGATTCTCAATTTCTTCTTCTAAAAAAAAGAATATTTCTCATTCAAACGATGCCGTACTATCGCCATTGCCGACGCAGAGATGGCCCTTGGCTACGTTTCTGCTTTGCTTGGGTTATAATGGACGTGCCTATTGCTGATTGCATCATTATGTCACCTTTAACTTTTCCAAAAGAGACAGCCATGAGAGTCTCACTTCATGTAACATTCGCGTAGTGTAGTAAGGATAATTTTCGATTCGGATTGGACGGACACAATCATAAGATGGTACTAATTTGGTATAAACTCGACAATTCAAATTTGTTGTGTTTGGTCGACCAGGAAACGAAAATATCGGCTTGGTTGTTTATGTTGATGTGACAGTTAAATATCATATACAATACAAAACGTCAAAATAATTCTATGAAAATTTGATTTTTGCAAACGTGGCAATTGTGACAAATTTCGGCATGGTCCAACCCCAAAGTTCACTATGTCCGTTATGTAACCTTGAGGAAGAATCATCAAGACATCTATTTCTTCACTGCAATTTCTCCTCAAAGGCCTTGTACTACTTCACCAATTTTGTGGGAGTCCGATGGTGTGCTGGAGCCTCTATACATGGTTTCCTTGATGATTGGTTGGGCCTGGTTGATGGTGATTTCTTCCGAAACGCGTGGTATGTTTTGCTGGCTTCTTACCTCTGGAACGTTTGGTGGACCCGGAACAAGCTCGTCTTCGAGAATCGTAGTCCCAACTTTGACAACCTTATTCTCATGACTTTGAGGAATTTCTCTGAGTGGTGTTTCTGGTCTGGGCTGGCTTCGAATGCTCATGTTGTTTGCTGGGGGTTGTCATGTTGTTTGCTTTGTTCCATTCTCTGCAACCTGGTATCGGGGTCTTGTATTAGTGTCTCTGGATGTAATTTCAAGTGTTTTTTTATGGAATAAAATCTACCTTTCAAAAAAAAAATTGTGACAAATTTCGAACTTGCAGACATTTATTAAGTAAGCGAAATGACAAAATGGACAGAGTTGAGGATAAACAAACATGTTGAGGATCAAATCTGACTTGAAGAGAATAACTAAAGGAGGTCAAAAATTATTGTAACTACGAGCCAATATTCCCCGGCTTATCCAATGCTTTTCCAGTCGCACAATCAGTTAGCCTTTGACGTGATTACACACTCTCGTGGATTACTGTGTGCAGTTGAAATGATTTTTTTTTTGTTTCCCCTTTTCCCTTACTTCTTATAGTATGTTATAGGAGTGAGCATTCGGTATATACCGATCCCAAATACCGAAAATATCAAATTAAAAAAAATTCATATCGATCCCGAACTAAAATTATTTCAGTATCTACCGAATACCGAATTAAAATTTCGGTATTATACCGAAAATACCAAATTTAAAAAAAATCCAACCGAAGATCAGCTCTCAACTCTCGAGAGGAGCAGAAGATCTACTTGTTGTTAGGAGCAAACCATATCAAGGATTAGTTCTAAAAATAGTTTATTTTAATAAACCTACCAAGAAATGCTAAGAAACACAAGGGTTCTTAATTTCATCGCAAGAAGCACAAGAAGAAACATCCAGGATCAACAATACACAAGAAGAAGAAGATAATCACAAGCAAGAGGCATCACAAGAAGAAGCAAGCATCAATGGAAGCAGTACACATGGAAGGCTAAGAGACAAAAATTCCCAAATTTAAAATCCTAAATTATTTTTCCAAATTTGAAACCCTAATCTATTTAGAATACATGGATAAATTGAGAGTTGGGAGAGAGGCGAGAGGTGGGGGCGCCCCGGTGGTGTTGGTGGCCGCTGCGACGGTGACGGTGACCAGTGGGAGAGAGGCCGAATCGCCGGTGATTTTTTGGGAGAAATTTTTTTTTAGGGGAGAAATGAAGAGAGAACAGAGAAACGAAGCCAGAGAATTGAGAACTGAGGTAGGTTATAATTGGTAAAATTACACTTTGTTATTTTCGGTATTTCGATATAATACCAATATTTTACCAAATTTTTATCGAATACCGAATTTACCAAAATTTCAAAAAAATACTGCCGAATTAAATCTCAATCCCGAACTCCTGAATACTGAAAAAAATACGGTAATACCGAATACCGTTTGCACACCCCTAATAAGTTGTTTCTCGGAACGACAGAATCCAATGATTTTGCTTTGTCACCGTCAAATCTTATGGGACTACTATTTGGTGCTCGTCGGTCGATTTGTCGTTCACCAAAACAAAGAGTTTAATAATCATGGCACAACATGAAACAATTGTATTTTAGATCTCTTACATGCTACAACGACATCGACCGGATCAAAGTGTAAGCAGCAAACATCAAAACTCGGACAGTCAATGCTCCTCTCGAGGTTGCATTAAAACAAAATGCAAAATTTTTTTTAGGAAGATGCTATAACTTAGTTGGTTACCTCCAACACCACGTTTATGCACCTTCAGAGGGAAGAGTTGTCTGTATGTTTGAAGGCATTAAGATGTTAAAACCGTCCCCCGCGGTGGATACGATCATTCCAGGAATCTGATTGTGCCAGTGGATTTCTTTAAGATCTTTCTGGCCCTGTTGAGAGAATTCACAGAACTTTGCGTAAGGACTCTTCAAAAACAAAGTGAGGTTGCCAATGAGTCCGGAACTTAGCTACTGGATTACCTGATGAACGAACAAAAGTTGAGGGGGCAAGTCCACTGGAGCATTTACTTCCTCCTTGGTTTTAGCTCTGAATTCAGCTTCCTCTTCCTCGTCCCTCTCCAATGACAAGTCCCACACACTAGAAACAAGGTGGTTTTAAGAATTGTGAATTGTCTATCACATGGACGTTATCCCTGATATCAATAGGTTGTGTTATGACACTTACGTTAGTTGATTGTCAGCAGAGGAAACAGCCAACGTTGAGGCTTCGTGCGGACTCCACTCGATGGATGTGATTGGGAATTTGTGATACTCAAAATGGGCTAGCAAGGACCTCCCTTCCTCCTGCCATAACAAACAGATAACAGATACGAGGAGGTCACAACTAGACTCTAAATATTACCAGCCATAATGACCCTTCTGTAAGCTCAGAGAGAGAGACAGTCAGAGTCACCCAAGTAGTACTGGAATCACAGATTTCTTCTCAAATCCACAGTCAAAGTCATGAAAAAGGGTACCTTTACAAGTCTCAGATCCCTGATGGAAAATGTTCCATCATCACTTCCGGATGCCAGCATGGGACTGGCCAGCCTACAAGAGCAAAGGAAGTGCCAAATTTGGGTCATTAAATATATGAGCAGAATTCCCTCAGAATAAAGAATATATGGGCAGTATTCTCGGAAATTCAAGCATCTATAGACTATACCACTGGCTAATTACCTGTTCCATGAGATGACATTAACATCAGCATCATGTGCCTTAAAGGAAATTACAGGTGACTTTCCCAAACGGGTATCCCATATAGCAATTTTCCCGTCGACAGAGCAAGAGGCAAAAACTGCATCTTCAGTAGGGCTCCACTGAATAAAAGATGGAAGTAAACAATAAGTGATTGAATAATTGTGACACAACCAATGTATTTCATCATTCGGGTAAATCAAGTACTTGTAGATCTTCGACGCTTGCAGAATGTCCAACAAATGGGGTACTGTCAACATTCCATGATGAGCCAGATGTGGGTTCCCAAAGATGAATACAATTCTTACAGTCACCTTCAGAAAAACAAAAGAAATCTTACATGTGAGCAAACTCTAAAATACAATTGAAAAAAGAAATTACAAGCAAATAATCGGGAAAAGCACCATAGTAGTATTATCAGAAAGTACCAGTCACCAGTCTTCCAGTTACTGTAGGACTCCAATCAATAGCATAGCCTTCATCTTTGTGTCCTCCAAATTTTAGCAATGGAGTCTGATTAAAAACTGTAGAGGCTCCCTGGGGAGTTTCTGATTCTGACTCAGCTAAAGCATTCAAATGAGAGCTGACATCCCATATCTGCATGTAGATAGTTAGACTAATCAAGAAAACAGCACATAAATGATCTGATAACATAAATCGCTGGACTATATGATCTGCTGATTGTTTTCAAAGCTGTCACTGTAGAAGGACACAAGCATAGGATGAAACGAGGATCAACTTTTGAAGAAGCTTCCAAGATGTCCTAACAGTTTTACCTGTACGTGGCCAGAATCTGACCAGGACGCACAAATGTGGGGATTTTGTGACATTGCACGTATACGATTGATACATCCTTCATGGGCCACCTTGCGCAACTGTATATGCAGATACAAGTTCAGAATATGCATAACACAACACATTTGTAGCTGTAGAAACCACAACAAATATAATAAGGACCCTGCCTGCAAAACTGGCTTTCCAGATTGTTCCTCTTCGTCGCTATCTTCATCACTGTCACTGCTATCTGATTCCATCTCAGAATCGCCATTCATCTTGGGCACCAATCCTCGCCTTTTACCAGAAATGTTGGACACTTTAAAAACCCCAATGGAGTTCCAAGAAGCTTTCTCTGCCTGAATGCCTCGTTACAAAGATACACATAAGCTTAAAAACGCAACGGTTTTACAAACAAGCAGCTTTGCCAGCAAGAAGTTTAAAATGTATAAAAGGCAATAGGTTGTCAAATTAGCAACAGCCACTTTTTAACATAAAATAAGTGATCCCTACTACCCAAAATTTTCACCATATTTCCAACACTCCTTAAGTACACCGATCGTGTAAGATAAGTAGCTGCCCCAAATCTACGGGATCATTGTTATTCATTGGCCAGGAAAAAATCTCCATTCTCATTCAATGTAACGTTCTCATGGCGGGCAGTTGGAGTCTCACCTGAGTCCCCGCCACGAAATACACTGTGTGAGGGAATTCAGTCCGGATCAAACCCAAGGAATCTCGAACTATATCGAAACTGCCAAACAACAAACACGACAAAACGAAAATCACATCAAGTCTCAATTTATTCAAAATAATCAAACACAAATAGAGAGAAAAAGAAATGCAATCTGGCGGGAGAACCTAAGGCAAGGCCAGCCAATGTGAAAGCCATGGAGGGAATTGTAAGCGGAAGGGTCGCACTCCAGCTCCTCCCCTTCCTCCAGCTTGTCGACTCCCGGCTGCCATACCTTCGCCGGAACCGAAGGGCCCGACGCCGAAGACGACGAGCCTTCTCCACTCTTCGAACCCTAAATCCCAAATGTCTACGTTCAACGAATCGTTTGGAGAGTAACAAAAAATTGTCAAGACGAGGCGATGGCGGTTACCTTGCCCTTTCGCTTGGCCTTCTTGCGGGTCTTGATGGTTCGAGTCATTGTCGAATTTTAGGGTTTTGAAGTTTCCCTGGCGATTTGGGGGGATGAACTTGGGTCGGTGAGTTTAATCTCCGCGGGGAAGTGGAGCGAGGGTTTTCTGTAGGGTTTTGGGGATTTTATATGATAATCAACCAGAGCCCCAAATATATAATTATTCTGTATATTTTTAAGGAAAAAATACACTTTACCTACCTGTAGTTTTACCAATTTCACTTTCAGGACGTATAATTTTAATTTGATAATTTAATCCATGTGCTTTAAAATTTTTGACAGTATACGATCCACTCTGGATGACGGAGATAAAATGTCCATGTAACTTGCCACGTAGGCCAAAGCGATGTAGTTTTGTTGTCCACGTGACATAGTGACTGAATACTTAAGGCTTAACTTAATCAACTCCAGGTTTTATAGGGTACTATAGGTTCAAGAATTTTAAGAGAATTTAAGTCCCGGCTTAATTTTTATTGGTGTCGGGTTGGTCAGATATAAAATTATTATTGTTTCCACTGCAAAAAGGATATAAAATTATTTTAGGGGTTCTGTTTACAGAAAATAATAATGTGAAAAAATTATTGAATAAAAAAAACCTGTAGTAACAATCTATGGAAAATTATAATCGTTAAAATAAGGAACCTATAGTTCCTTGGTGACCAGATTTGGTCGTATATGATGTATTTGATAGACTATTTTTTTATAACTGAGTAGACTATTTTATCATAATTGAACAGATCATTTTATCATATTTTTTATCTGGGACGGTCCAAGTGAAACTATTTTATCATAATTGGATAGATAATTTTATCATAACTGAGTAGACTATTTTATCATAACTGGGTAGACCATTTTATGATCGAGAATATTTTCCACGTTAAGGAGTAAATCCAACCTATTCGTGAGACACTTAAGTTTTTTGAAATACAAAAAACCGTGCTTTTTGTTCGATCAAATAAGTGAATTTGGGGAAAAAGTAGTAGATTTTGCCGTAAAGAATCAGCTAAAATAATGGACGGTGGACGTGGGAAGACTGCGCGCAGCGCGCTCTCTCCAATTTCGCTCTCGTTTGAGATAAATGAATTAAGTTGTTAAATTCACGGAAATACGTAGTCCAAATTCTGCTAATGTAGTTACGCTGTTATGATGTAAATTTTATATTTCAAAACAATTTTTTAAAGTTATTTTTTATTCCACTCGATATACAGACATCATCCTGCACATTATTTTATATTCAAGCCAACTAGAACCTTTGAAATAAAATGTGACAAAATTCTTTTAACTAATATTTTAAAAAATTAACCAGAAGGCTAGCTAAAAATTTTCATTTTTTGGTTCATCCGGTCCATCTAGCCAAACTATCGATTAGACTCATTTTTTTATACCGATAATTATTAAATAAGGAGAAATAAGTTCAATTTAGCATAAAAATAATAAAATGTCAAATAAGTTTAAATATTTACCAACTTTTGTGTAGAATTTATCCAAATAAAATCTTCAAACGTTAATTTAACAAGTCCATAAGCACATTTTCTTATTTTTTTGATGTTTCACGTTTTCTTATTTTTGGTGGTCCATTTTCTTCTCGTGGACGAACCAGATCACCCGAAGGTATTTCTACCGAGTGGTCCGACTGAATTTGGAACGGTCGCACCACTCTCCGAGTGTTAGTAAAAAAATCTACAATGGATTGGCCCCGAGTAACGGACCGACCGATCTGGCAAAATATTGCTTCTAACAAATATTTAAAATGCATTCTCAAGAATTCAAATTCGAAACAACAGTTTCACAAGTTGATCTGAGTGTTTACATGTGATAAATGCTTTATGTTAAGAACAAATGCAATAGTAATCTTAGGTTATTTTAGTTACTTGATGTAATGTTGCGTGACACCTGTAAAATCTAAATTTAAGCTTATAAAAAAATAGCAAATATGTTCAGAAAAAAATAATGAAAAATAAAGTATTATTTGACAACCATAGAAAATAAAATTCATCATTTTATTCTCTGAAAACATTAGTTTCTATAACATCATTCATTTTCCCGTAACCACAGAAGACGTGTACAGTAATTTTAATAAAGTTTACACAAATTATATATAATTAAAATTACCATGTAAAAATACATCACAAGTATAACTGTATAAAATACCGTAATCCGCCAGGAACCAAACAATTCGCGTAAAGTTGAGTAACAATTTCTCGGCCTTATTCATTCATTTTTTTTTTCAATTGAATCAAATATTGGTTCTTAAAGTAACCATTTTTCTATCCAGGGTTTGTGATTGCACAAAGTGCATGGTCTGAATTCTGAAATATTGGCAGCTCTCCAATGAGTGCACCAGTTTTCAAACACGACTATTTTTCTAAATACCCATGTATAATATCAGAAGTTATTTAAGAGTATTTATCCTCGGTTAAATTTCATGCTAATACAATATATTTTTAGTTTTTTATTACGCCCTTACTAAATACGATGCCGGTAAAAATAATCTTACTACCTTATTTAACGTTCTTTAAAAATTCTACCTAATTTTTATATTAGATTATTCGATGATAATATCGACAAAAAATAGTATATTCAAAACTTAGTAAAGTAATGTCCCAATCGAAAGACGTGATCGCACGTAAGTAACCCCAAAATGACCAGCGTTGACAATTTCCTCTTCCATCCACAAAAACGGAAAATAGAAAAGAATAATATACAAAGCACAAAAAAGGGCAAACGAACCTCACTCCCGCTTCTTCTCCGGTTCTCCCTCCCTAGTTTTCCTCTCCCCTTTCAATGGGAAAACAAAATCTGATTAACACAAAACCAGAGAGGGGAGAAGGAGAGAGAAATTAAGTCTAAACAAAAAGTATTTCCTTTTTTTTTCCATTTCGCGACAAATTGAAGAATTATACCGAGAAAATAACGTAGAAATGGAGAGGAAGAAGACGCTGACTATGAACTGGGACGCGCTGGGGGACGACGATCTGGACGACGACCGGTTCTTCGAGACGTACGACCGTATGTCGTCCGTTACGCCTCTTGACCTGGACTCGTCGTCCGATGACGACGACGATGTCGACGACCCCCGCGCCTCCTTTGCCTCCGCGATCTCCTCCGTCTCCACCGCGGAGTACCGGAAGTACGCCGCGATCACTTCGGCCGCCGCGTCGACGGCGGACTACGACATTTGGATGGCAGCCCCGGGGTCGATCACGGAGCGCCGGAAGCGGTTACTCCAGGGGATGGGGCTGTCCTCGCACAAGGACATGCTCAAGATCGCCAGCGCCAACAACCTCCTCGCCCGCGCCATGTCCTCCGCCAAGCCCAACCGCAATGTGGATGAGAACGGAGAAGCCGCCGGCGGGACGGAGGAAGGCAATTCGGCTCCCTCGCAGTCTCCGTTTCCGTTGGTCCTGGTCCGGTCGAGATCGGAGGGCGACATCGAATCCCTCTCGGTAGACAAGAAGAGGAAGGAGCAAATCCTAGGGCGCGTGTCGAAGCAGCGGCTCACGAGAACCTCCTCGATGATCATCGTCTCCCACGCGCGCGTGATCTTTCCTTACCAGGAATCCGTCAGGAGCGCGTCTCCAAAGGATAACCGCCACAGGAGGAAACGCAACGGAACGACGCCGTCACGTGAGGGGGGAGGAGGGGCGTTGACCCCGATGGTGTCCAACTCCAGGTTCGGGGCGTTCGTGTTGATAAAGAATTTGGATACCGGGAAGGAATTTATAGTCAACGAGTACGACCAGGACGGCGTGTGGAACCGCGTGAGCGATCTCCAGACGGGGAAGCAGTTGACGCTGGAGGAATTCGAGAGATGCGTGGGCCACTCCTCCGTCGTGAAGGAGCTCATGAGGCGGCAGAACGTCGGAAGGGGTGACCAGGACTGTAACGACCGGAAGGTCAACGCCAACAACTACTTCTCGAAGAGCCTCAGGATGAGCAAGCGCACCGGGGCGGCCCTGATCAAGAACATTATGGGCGTGGCTCATTCCATGTCGACCAAAGGGGGGGGCGGAGGAGAGAACGCCTTTAACGGCAGTTGTAGTGTGAGGGAGGGTGGTGGTCCTAGCGGTTGTAACGGTAAGGAGAAGGAGGCGGCCGGGTCGGGTGCCGGGGGAGATCAGGGGAAGCAAGGGGGGTGGGTGAAGGTGAGGCAGACCGGGAAGTCTTACAAGGAGTTGAGTGCCTTGCACTTGTGTCAGGAAATTCAGGCTCATGATGGATCCATATGGGCCATCAGGTTTAGCTTGGATGGCAAGTACCTGGCGAGCGGGGGCGAGGACAAGGTTATTCATGTGTGGGAGGTTCAGGAATGCGAGGTCATGTCGTTTCACGAAGGGAATCTGTCTTCCCATCCGCTCGGGGCCTCCCCGTCCGGGGTGCTGACCCCTGGGATCGGGGAGGTCACACCCTTGCCTTCTGAGAAGAAAAAGAAGAAGAAAGGGTCCGCGAGTAAGAGGGGGAACCCGATTCCTGAGTACGTCCATGTTCCCGAGACGGTGTTTTCGCTGTCCGACAAGCCCATTTGCACGTTTACTGGGCACCTTGACGAGGTGTTGGACCTTTCATGGTCTAGATCTCAGGTTTGTGTTCATGACTTGTGTCTGGACATTGGTTTTTTCATTTTGCCCTGAATGAACCAAAATGGCTTCACAAGAAGAGATTTCAGATTTCCGGGATTTAGTTGATGCTTGGATTCCTGATACTTTGGCAGAATGAGTTGCTTTTAACACTTGGGAATCCCAACTTACTTTGCTCGTTCTATATGCAGCTACTACTTTCATCTTCAATGGACAAAACTGTGAGGTTGTGGGACCTGGAAACCAAGAGCTGTCTTAAGTTATTCGCCCACAATGACTACGGTTAGTTGATCAACCATCTTGCCTGTATTGAGCTCGTCTCATTCACTTTCGGCTCACACCACTTCTTGGACCATGTTCGTTCCTCTGGCTTTTCAGTGACTTGCATACAGTTCAATCCCATGGACGACAACCATTTTATGAGTGGCTCGCTCGATGCAAAAGTCCGGATCTGGAGTATACCTGATCGGCAACTAGTGGACTGGACTGATCTTCACGAAATGGTCACTGCTGTTTGCTTTACACCTGATGGCCAGGTTAGCTGAATTCCCTCCTGCAGTCAAACATGAAACTCTAGTTGGTTAACCTCTTTCCAGGCTGTCCATTACATCAGATTCGACTAAAGGGAACAACGATCTGTGTGGTCTCTAGTATTGCATTAACTATATTTACATTCAGCGAGTCTGTATGCGGCGTTTAAAGCTGTTTAGACTTGTTTTACAGAGTAATATCTCCAATTCTGATCTTGTTCTTTTACCTCAAGGGTGCACTCATTGGCTCCCATAAAGGAGGCTGCAGGATGTACCAAGTTGAAGGTACGAACCCTTCTGTTTGATGCTTTGGTTGAATGCATATACCGTCGTATCGAATGCTTGAGTTGCACTTGACATGAACACAGTAGGACTGTGGTGTGATAATGGATTTTGCATTAGGCTTAATACCGAAAGTAAAGCACAACAAGATGCAATAAAATTGTGTTCCCTGTTCCTAGGAGTGAAGCTTAATCTTAATAAATTTGTTGAACCAGACAGCAAGCTGAGTCAAATGGACCGCGTTGATCTCCGATTAAAAAAGAAATCTCAAGGAAAAAAGATCACTGGCTTCCAGGTAGGCATCTACAGCTATTTCAATTAATGTCTCATTGGTAAATTATCCTTCATTGGGAAACTTATTCAACTTTACAATTGCATCTAGCTTCAAAAAATATTCAAAATGACCAACTTTTCATGTCTGCAACAGTTTTCTCCTGCCAACCCTTCTGAAGTTGTTGTTACTACTGCTGATTCGCGAATACGGATCCTGGACGGTTCAGAAGTTGTCCATAAGTTCAAAGGCATGCCTCCATTCCTGATCCCTGCTAAGCTTTCGCGGAATGATTCCCCGAGATTTATTTCTAATCTATTTTTCTTTTTTTTTCTGTTGATAGGTTTTAGAAATGTCAACAGCCAAATATCAGCATCATTCAGCTTGGACGGAAAATACGTCATCTCCTCCAGCGAAGACTCCAATGTATATGTTTGGAAACGTGACGAGCCGAAGCCAGGTGCCCCAAAATACAAGACCGTGAAATCACATGAAAGCTTCCAATGCAAAGACGTATCAGTAGCCGTTCTATGGCCTGGCGCAGTGAAGGGTGATCCCCCACCATCTGTTCCAGGAAACTCTAAACGGAACTCTAGACGAGTACCCGTCTCACAGCCGTCATCAGTTGCGCCTTCCACCTGCAGCTCACCAACGAAAGAAGATGCTGCTGCACGAAGCAGGAGACAACAATCTATGCAGTCACCAAGCGCATCTCCTTCAAGGGAAGAGACCTCGTCAACAGTAAATAGCAAGAGGC
This sequence comes from Hypericum androsaemum, assembly GCA_963995505.1. Lineage (NCBI taxonomy): Eukaryota > Viridiplantae > Streptophyta > Magnoliopsida > Malpighiales > Hypericaceae > Hypericum > Hypericum androsaemum. The sequence continues at coordinate 13,507,705 of OZ023195.1, forward strand.
AATTGCCTCCGCTTCCAAAGAAGAAAGACAAAGATACCAGCTCGGACAAACCTCCAGAAGAAGACCCGTCACATATTGCTTATTCGGAACCAGGAGTAGGGGACGAGTCATTCGCATCCAGTTCCTCCTCGACGAGATACAACGACCCTGCTTCCATATCCGCATCTCCAACTCCGTCTTCATCGTGGTCTAACTCATGGTCATGGTTCGATGGCGGTAACCATAACCACACGGTTCAAGCGACAGCGTGGGGTTTGGTGATTGTAACAGCCACATTGAACGGGGAGATCAGGGCTTATCAAAATTTCGGGCTACCTCGTAGGATCGGCCGACTCTGAGTGTTGATATACGGTTACACATTAACTTGCATACACATACACACACGTTTTTGATAGAGATCTGTAGAAACCAAACCACAGCATGAGGTTCTTGAGCATGATTTTGTTCTTACACAAGAGCTGTGAATAGCAGAAAGTAGAAGCCATAGACAGAAAAGTTGAGATCATATGGAATTATACAACTCATGATCAATACAAGGATGTCCTTTTTCAGTTCATGTTAGCAGCCAAATCCTTGATTTTCTTTCTTTCTTCTTGCGAGTTTTCTATCTCGAACATGTATTAATTGGTTCGTAAAAATTCAGATTAATAGGCTAAAAACTGAATGGCACCACATTGTTTGGGGGGATGAGTTTGAGACTTCAGATCCACACAAGGGCGGATGGAGGGTTAATTGTGTATGATTCATAGGGTAAAGGGGCACTGTCTCTGTATCTCGTCCATTTCGAGCATGAAAGTTTCCTGATGATCCGTCGTGTCAGTTTAATGGCGTAAAGCGTGTTGTTCGAAGTCCCAAGATTGTCCGGAAGAGTGAGCTTTGGTAAGAAATTGCTGAAGCCTCGGTTCATCTTTATGCATATAATGTGCCAGAATCTAGATATTCAATGTGTGCTTGACCCTGCAAAGGGTGCATATGTTCTGCAGGTTGGAGAAAGATATCATTTTACTTTTAACACCTCATATGAATCAAGGACAAGGCATTGAATTCGATGATAACCGGAATGTTCAGCGTGCTGAATTTGTCGTCCGTGCCCACGTGCAGTATGTTCGAAATTCCTTTTGTTTTCATGGTTCTAAGTTTCTGTGTTGTCTCTGCAATCAGGGGTGTACATTCTCCGATGGATGGGAATCCTGCGAGCGGCGAGAGACGAGATTTATGGAACCGAACCACGATATCTCTAGTGTTGCAGAAACAAGATCAAGGTTTTGTTCATTGTCTTTGGATGATGGTCTGTGTGATGGAGAGCGTAGGCCGTCCCGATATTCTTTTCCACGGTCACTCCTTATTCTGTCTATCGACCTTATCCATCTCTATCAGTAACATCACATCAAGATCAAGGTGGTCCAATGAGTCTTCACATGATAGTTGCGAAGCCTGAAGTAATATTCCTTGGATTTGAGGTAATCCAAGTCAACCGCAAAGCAAAAGCAAATCTGCAATGCGTTAATTATTCGTGTACCTCTGTTTGATAATTAAATACAAAGTGTTAGAATCTTAGGCAACGTGTTTGCAGATTTTCTAACACTTTTAAACAAATTCACTTACACTTGCAACTAACAATGCAGTAATATTAGCACATCACCTCAAACGAAAACGCATGACACGGAAGTCGTGCGCGCAACAACAGGCCACGGGATCAATGCCAATTATAAACAAGTTCATCCACGGCAACATGGGTTTCCTGCCACTCTACTGTGTTGTCTGTGAATCAGGACCAGAACACTTGGATGCTGATCTTTCTAGTTTGTTTTCTCTGCTGAATTGTTATACTCTTCAAGTTGCCTTGTTTGCACGTCTGATTCTTGGCGCTTCCTAAAGTCAACGATACATCTTTTTTGAGAAGTCAACTTCACTGGCAAAGTCAACAAGTTGATGTCATTGCTTGTGGTACCATGTATTTCCCTATCCTTTCCGCTGAAGCTGAGTACTTTCTCCCTCCCCTACAGAAACGCAGTACTTGCTTGGGGTAGGAGAATATAAGACCTGGCTCGACAAAGTTGTGGTGGTTGTTGCTGCAGAAGTCTCAGCATAAGAGAGTTCAATTAGATTTAGTCAATTTAACTCAAAAGTTTTAATATTTTTTGAAAGGTATATATTATATTACTCCAATAAAAAAGATTATAGTATGAGAACCAGAAGTACATGTCACTGCAAAGACAAGAACTAAGAGAGTTCGCCTAAAAAAATACCTAGGAGAGTTCGCCTAGTATAAACTTACAACGAAACTTTTTAAGTTTGTTTCGTCTATTTACATCCTTCCGTCACCTCCTCAAAATTTTTAGGGAAAAGTCCACTTTAGTACCCTGTGGTATCGCGAAAAATCCAGTCAGTACCCTGTGGTTTAAAACGTATCAATTGAGTCATACTTATTCCAATTAACATCAATTAGAGGCCCGGGCAGCTGCCCGGACCTGCCCGAACCTACCCGACCCCTGCCCGAACTACGTGGCCAGCCGCGTCACCAAATTTTGATGACGTGGCGCCACGTGGAGAGGAGGAGGAGGAGGACGCGGGGGGAGGAGGAGGAGGAGGAAGCGGGGGGAGGAGGAGGAGGAGGACGCGGGGGGAGGAGGAGGAGGAGGACGCGGGGGGAGGAGGAGGAGGAGGAAGCGGGGGGAGGAGGAGGAGGAGGACGGGGGAGGAGGAGGAGGAGGAGGAAGTGGGGGGAGGAGGAGGAGGAGGACGCGGGGGTAGGAGGAGGAGGAGGACGCGGGGGGAGGAGGAGGAGGAGGAAGCGGGGGGAGGAGGAGGAGGAGGACGGGGGAGGAGGAGGAGGAGGAGGAAGCGGGGGGAGGAGGAGGAGGAGGAAGCGGGGGGAGGAGGAGGAGGAGGACGCGGGGGTAGGAGGAGGAGGAGGACGCGGGGGGAGGAGGAGGAGGATGCGGGGGGAGGAGGAGGAGGAGGACGCGGGGGGAGGAGGAGGAGGAGGACGCGGGGAGGAGGAGGAGGAGGACGCGGGGGGAGGAGGAGGCGGAGGAGGAGGAGGAGGATGATGTCCACGTGGCGCCACGTCATCAAAATTTGGTGACATGGCTGGCCACGTAGTTCGGGCAGGGGTCTGGTAGGTTCGGGCAGGTCCGGGCAGCTGCCCGGGCCTCTAATTGATGTTAATTGGAATAAGTATGACTCAATTGATACGTTTTAAACCACAGGGTACTGACTGGATTTTTCGCGATACCACAGGGTACTAAAGTAAACTTTTCCCAAATTTTTAATTAAACTATACTAATTCATTGACCGGTTGATTCTAGCTCAGGCAATATAGGGGGACTAGTGTTCATTAATTCATGGAATCAAGCGTCTTGGATGTCGGTGATTGGACTGACCTAGTTTATTGACTTGACAGAGATTGGGGACCACGAAAAAGGAAAGATGCCCCTCGGAAGAACTACCGGGTATGTTAAGTCTCTCTCCCCTTTAGAATCACTTGTTAGCCCATGTCGAAATAAATGGGCATCAGATTTATCACGTTGTTGACGGCAGATTCATAAGTTCGAGCTCCGAAAAACTAAATCCAAGGGCCAAAGCATGTCACGTTGTTTCTGTTGAGGAATTAAGACGGGCCAAGTCAATGTTATTAAGACAACTATAGTCTCTTCTTTTTGTTGGATGATGGATACTTTTGTTGGTTTGTTAGGAGTCATATCAAATAGGCTTTCTATCACTGTGATAACGTTTTAAAAATTGTAGTCTGATTGGACAATTGAGGTAGGATAGTTTTTTATACCGAAATTTTGAAGACGGTTGAATTGTTGGTCAACTGTCCAATCGACTAGAGAGGTTGGTTTATCCAATTGAATTGATCGATCTATATTAAATTAATTTTTTTTGAAAATAATTAATTTTATGCTTTTATTAGCTTAAAAGCCATTAAAATAGAATTTTGGTAATTGTATATGACACATCTTACAACGAATATTTAAATTATTTGAATGTTAAATGTAATTAATAAAAAATTATTATAAAAAGACCTCACGTCTAATTGGTGGAACCCGAAAATGGAGGAAATCAAGTTTGCCCCATTTTTAAAAACATTGTGTTAAAGTGTCTTTGGTGTTGTCGTGGTGGACCTATCTCTTCGCTCATCAGGAGGAGGTAAGATTTGACACGGAATAAAATTATGTTCTGTACGGGAGGGTTTAAAAAGTCCTTAAAAATGACACGCATGCGTGCCCTATGAAACTGATATATTAATTAATTAATTATTTATTTTTATTATAAATATTAATTAATATTAAATATTTTAATATAACAGGTTATGTCATTTTATCATAACTGGGCGTTCTATTTTACGTAACTAGACATGTCATTTAATCGTAATCAGACCTGATATTTGATTAATTATTTAATTAATTATAAATTTTATTAAATATTAACCTGACATGCTTTGTGACATAACCTAGGCATGCCATTTGACATAACCTGGGCTGCCATTTAATATAACTTGGGCATGCCATTTGACATAACCTGAGAATGCATTTTGACATAATCTCGACATGCCTTTTGATATAACCTGTGCATACCATTTTAGATACCTGGGTATGTCGTTTGATATAACCTCGGCATGCCATTTGACATAACCTCGGCATGCCATTTGATATACCTTGGGCTTGTAACTCAATCGACTATTAACTTCAAACGTATTTTTGACACCCTTACACTCCGAATTTGGAGAAGTCATGAACTGTAAAGTTGTAGATATACTTCTCAGCTTCGCACAACAACTTGAATCAACTCAATCGAACTTTGGAGTAAAAATTTGTGGCTCCCAATCAAAATCTGTCGAGTATAACTCGATCTATTTTTGACTTCAAATAAAATTTTGACATCCTTACACTCCAAATTTGGAAATATCATAAACTATAAAGTTGTAAATATATATTTTAGCTTCACTCAGCAACTTGAATCACCTCAATCAGACTCCATAATAAGAAGTTGTGGCTCTCAACCTAAATTAGTCAATCGTAATTCGACCGACTTTTGACTTCAAACGTATTTTCAACATCCTTTCACTCTGAATTTAGAGAAGTTATAAACTACAAAGTTATAGATATAGGTCTCAGTTCTTCGCAGCAACTTGAAATACCTCAATCGAACTCTGGAGTAAAAAGTTATGATTTTTCAACCGAAAAATCAAAACGAATGAAAAAATAAGGAAGAGAAAAAAAAATACCTACCGCCTTGAACACGCGCGCGATTTCAGCCATTTGATCTGGGCCATGACACGTGGACAACCTAAATCTTTTATCGCATCGCACGGAATGAACGTGCACAATCCAAATACCATTAGGAGAGGTCTGTACAAATTTAGCTTGGACCTATTTGGCTAAGACAACAAGTGTCAGAAATATGAACTAAATAGTAAATTCTATAATAAAATGAATAAACAATAGTGCCCGGTTGAAATTTTAAAATAGAGAACTACCAACTCCTCAATGCAGATTATATTTAGGTGAAGTAACACTAGTTGAGCCCACCAACTATTTTATATATAAGTGAATTACTATATCCCACCAAAATAGTTCGTCAAGAAATGATACATCAAGGATATCAGATAACATTTATAAATACGCACCACCACAGTGATAGACGTTATTTAAGTACAACATCAAAGTATTTCCAAAAAAATCAAAGCCAAAAAATTCTAAGATCATAAAAAAAAACCTAAATATACACGATAAGCAACCCACCAACTCTCTACAATGAATTCTCTTTATAAATAGAGTATTATAAAACCCTGCTTAAATTAATTCTTCCCGATAACTCAAAAAAAAAAATTTAAATGAATCAAACTTTTTTACTATTTAGAACAACTTTCATTGATTCTCACTAACACGCGAACCTTTTATTTTCTCCCCTTAAATCACCCAACCCGAAATATTCCGAACACCCTTCCTTTTCTCCCCCTGTCTAAAACTGTCCACTGCCTACTCGCAGCCCAACAGTAACAAGTAACTTTCACTTTCAGCCTGCCCGCCTCCTGATTTAGGCTGCTTAAAAGCGGCGTCGTATTGGACCCAAGCCCCTCATCTTGTTCCCCGTCTAAAAACTTTAACAACCTCTTTTGTTTAGTCCTTTCCTACGTTATATTAGCTCACTAACTTGGGAGCTGGGGAGTTGGTTTTCTTCTATTTCCATATCACGTCAAGTCAGCGTCTTCTCCAATGGATCCCCAGGTGAGTTTTAACCGCTTTTTTTTTAACCCCGGATAATTTCGGGCTCTATTTTAGGAATAGACCTGCCAATATTATTATTTTTACGTAAACTTGAACTTAAAAATTCTTTAAGTGAATTGAAGTCACCTGCTATTTGCACCAAGATTGCACGGTGTTTCCATTTTCTCCGTAGGTTGACTTTTTTGGGGGTAATGGCAGGAAGAAGGGTGGCCTTTGGGGCTGAGGCTGATCAACGGAAGAGTTGGGATGGTAGGGAGAAGCAGAGATTTTAATGGGTCTATTTCCTTTAGTACTTTGGTCACCGGCTCCCCCACTTCCTCCACCGCTTCTTCCTCCGATCTCGACACCGAGGTAAATTAGTTGAACCCGCTTCATGAGGAATTTTGCCTCTTTTTTTTTTGTTTCTGTCAATGGATGGAGGGTTTTTCTTTGTTAATTACTTCAATGAAAGTTGGCCTAAATAATAAGCTACTCGTATTTTCATCATGAGATTTTGGATTAAAATTTTACAAACGAAAATAATATTTTTTTAAAAAAATTACTCTATAAATAAAATATGATAATACTCGAATTAAATACTGGATGTTAGAAAAACATACTCCGGCTCTTTCCACATGGTCCGCTGAGATGGGCTTTTTTGACCATGGAGTTGTTGTCTTCCCACTTACTATCCTGTAAAGCGAGCATCTCTTACTTTTAGGATACTTATTATAATTGGCTTCTGCTTTTCCTTTTTATATGGCATTATTGGTTTATTCTATTAAAAAAAGAGATAATTACTCTCAGGACTTTAGGGTACAGTCAAATAGACTCTGAGAACTATGTAGTTTTTCTACTAATTGCTGAGCCCATGTAGTTTGGTTATTATTATACTCTCGGGTCCCTGGCTAATGTCAGCAGTTATTTTTGCCTTTTTTTGTCATGGAAATGACCTTTATGTCCTTACACAAAAAGACAAAACCCTCCTGAGCAAACAAAAAGACACTGATTAATGCAAGTTACAAGCCAGGTGTTCAACAAAATGCCCCACCGAGAACACCCTCCTGAGCCGCCGGTCTTCAAGCATTCTGGCAAGGACGATGAGAAGGGGACCTCGGCTTCCAATTAATTAACCCCAAAAACACCAAATTTAATACCCAAAATATATTAATTAACACCAATCCTCGTAACGCCTTCCAGCTATGACTTCGCCGGCGACCTCGGTTTCTTCATCATCGAGACCGTCTTACTGAAAGGACCTCCTGACCTCAGCGCAGGTCCTCCAGCAGTCTTTGCCGTCGTTGGCGGACCGCGGGTTTTAGATCTGAGGCTTTTTTGTCCGCTCTTTGCCGTTGCCGTCGGAGTTAAGGTCCTCCAGCAGCCGTTGGCTTTGTCGGCGGATCAAGGGTTTCAGATCTGAGGCTTTTTTGTCTGTTCTCCACCGTAGTTATGGGGGTTAAGGTCCGTCGGCGTCGCTCCTTGTTGGCTTCGGCACGTGGATATGCTCTTGCCCGACAACTACGATGTGTCGCTCGACTACGACCGACTCTGCCGCCTCGCGGTCGACCTCTCCCAGGGCGGCCTCGTCTGCATCGCCATCAACGAATTCGCCCAAGACGACCTCCTCCTCTACATCTCCGAGCGGTTTACCGTCTTTCCTTTTCGTTTACCTTTTTTTTTATTTTTTTTGTGTAAGGGCATAAAGGTCATTTCTATGACAAAAAAGGCAAAAATAACTGCTAACATCAGCCAGGGACCCGAGAGTATAATAATAACCAAACTACAGGGGCTCAGCAATTAGTATAAAAACTATAGGGTCCTCAGAGTCTATTTAACTATACCCTGGGGTCCTGAGAGTAATTATCTCAAAAAAAACAAAAGTATAATTAGTTTATGCATGAGGGTGCCTGCGGCGAGTCAGTTTTGGTCCACTGGAATGACAGCATCATGAAGATGCCATTTCGTCTCGTGTGTGCATTTTGTTTTTCTGTTTCTTTCTTGGGAAAAGTCCACTTTAGTACCCTGTGGTATCGCGAAAAATCCAGTCAGTACCCTGTGGTTTAAAACGTATCAATTGAGTCATACTTATTCCAATTAACATCAATTAGAGGCCTGGGCAGCTGCCCAGACCTGCCCGAACCTACCCGACCCCTGCCCGAACTACGTGGCCAGCCACGTCACCAAATTTTGATGACGTGGCACCACGTGGAGAGGAGGAGGAGGAGGACGCGGGGAGGAGGAGGAGGAGGAGGAGGACGCGGGGAGGAGGAGGACGCAGGAGGAGGAGGAGGACGCGGGGGGAGGAGGAGGAGGAGGACGCGGGGGGAGGAGGAGGAGGAGGACGTGGGGAGGAGGAGGAGGAGGACGCGGGGGGAGGAGGAGGAGGATGCGGGGGGAGGAGGAGGAGGAGGACGCGGGGGGAGGAGGAGGAGGAGGAGGACGCGGGGGGAGGAGGAGGAGGAGGAGGAGGGGAGGAGGAGGACGCGGGGGGAGGAGGAGGAGGAGGAGGAGGGGAGGAGGAGGAGGCGGAGGAGGAGGGGAAGAGGAGGAGGAGGATGTCCACGTGGCGCCACGTCATCAAAATTTGGTGACGTGGCTGGCCACGTAGTTCGGGCAGGGGTCGGGTAGGTTCGGGCAGGTCCGGACAGCTGCCCGGGCCTCTAATTGATGTTAATTGGAATAAGTATAACTCAATTGATACGTTTTAAACCACAGGGTACTGACTGGATTTTTCGCGATACCACATGGTACTAAAGTAGATTTTTCCCTTCTTTCTTTGTTTTACTTTTAGCTGGCTATCTAACTTTTTTCTTTTGATTATATTTTAATGATTAGTGATTATTTATGTTCTTAATTATAATATAATCTATTAATTAATATTACGTCAAGCTAATAGACATACCTTTGAGTAAGAACACGTGTCTTGGATACTTGTCCAAAAAAATGTCTTGGATGAAAAACAAAAATTGCATTATTGACTGGAATCTACCCAGGAAGACTAATTTGAGATAGAAACTCAAATTACCACCAAAAACCTCCATTATATATATATATATATATATATATATATATTAACCTCGAGTATTAATCAAAAGAGACCATATAGTTGTATTTTATTTGGACTAAGTTGTATTACTCAAGTGTGTATTTATAACAGATCACTTCACACGGTTCTAATTCAAACCATTAAATTCCCAACATGTCATTTTAATGAGTGATAGATAATTGACCTCTTAATTTACCACTCTTACGAAAATTGTCTCATATGTGGACACAATAGGTGGAGATCTATTTATGACGTAGTTATGTAATACTAACATACACTTAGATCAATTGGTGAAAGAGTTATTTTAGTTTAACCAGATCTCGAGTTCGAATTCTTAGATACGTGTTAAATATTTATTAGAAGAGCTTTGGCACCTTTTAAACGTTATAATAAAATTCTCTTTGAAATAATTTTTTTTTTAAATTTCAGTCGACGGGGTCTTTCTTCAACGACAACAGCATCACCCTAGGAAGCCTCATGGGAGCCTCCAGCATCCTACACCTCTCAAGGAGATCCTCCACAGGAAGAAGAGCAACCGAATCCCTAAGAAACCACAAGACTTCTTCTTCTTCTTCTTACAAGCCAATAATAAGACCCAGCTGGCTCTTCTCCCTGTGCCCTAGACTAACAACCGACGCCGTCTCCACCACCGCCAACGCCGCCGCCGCCCCTTCGCTCGGCCATTTCCTCCAAGCCGAGAGGAGAGCAGCAGCTGCAACTATCCACCGGAGGAACATGAGCCCAACTACGACGTCCCTCTTCGGATCCAACGACGACTTCTCCGACCCAACTCTCGATTCCTTGCTTCTCAACGGCCGGGTCCCTCCCCCGTCGAGACCTCAGTTGGGTCAAAATGGTGTTTATGGGAGCTCGCCGATGTTCTCTCGTTTATGTGGGCAGCCGATTGGATCCTGATCTCTCTGTGTTCCCATCTTTTAGTTTCGACATTAATCAACAAAGAAACATGTTTTTTTCTCTCTCTCTCTTCAATCTATTGTAATTGAAAAAAGATCCATTAACCTGACGGTGTTCTCAGAATTTGTTAGAAAAAGTAATTATGTTTAATTCAGCTGCGACTGCAAATTGTAATAAGCTGAAAAATGTTTTGATGAGATTGACGGTCGCAACCTCACAAAATCACAAAAGGCCGAGAGTGAATTTTGGACTATGATATATTTGACCAATAGATTCAGGGGACTTTGGGAATGGGCTTGGTTACACTTGGCTCGCTCCAGATAGGGCGTGAAGCCTAGGATTGGACTTAGATCCTGGATCGGGCTTGAGCTCAGACGCTGGGTCGGGCTGTGTCTTGGGACCAGTTGCTGGACTGGGCTTGGCCATGGAGAATGGGTCGGGCATGGGCCTGGGCTAAGATTCTGAATCGAGCATGTGCTTGGGCTCTCACATACTGGATCGGGCTTGGGCTTGGGCGGTGGCCCAGGACTTGGGCTGGGCTGGATATTCAAAATTTTGCGCTTGTTACCTCTCGCACCCGAAGCGGGGATAAAACCAGCAGACCCTTACTGCATTTACGTCACCTTTGAGGAAATGATAAAACTTTGTTTGAGAGAGAACAAAACCCAATGCCATTTAGAGTTCTTAAGTTTATGTCAACCCGTCTAAATTTTTCCCGACCAAAAAAAAATCTAGTGAATGTTTGAAGGAAAAAAAAAACCTTATTCCTCACTCCTTGACTCAGATGTTACGAAATACAAACCTCAATTATGAAAAGGCTAGTGATAGTATAGGCGTTGAATTATGAGAGCCAATGCCATAAATGTTTGGATTAAAAAGTTTCGTATGGTTTGGAATCCGAGGCCACACTCATCATGGGGATGTTTTATCCCATCAGAAAGTTAAAGCTATTACGGGCCAGTGGATGAATTATTAAAAAAATAGGTAGATAGGGATCCGAACGCAACCAATTCTTAATTTTTTAGGGGGCGCAGTTTGTTAAATTTTCCGTATTACGTAGATATGGGCTTATCGGGACTTGTTGCAAAGGAATCCGTCGTTATAAAGGGTGCACGTTGGGTGTGAAGAAGTCTTTTAAAGATAAATGGAGGTTTTAATACACTCTAAAAGACGGGGATTAATAATCCCAACACAATGTTAGGCCACGAAAGGTATAGGTTTAGATTAAGTACTAGTAAATAGTTGCTCCAATTTAATCAAAAATTTTGATTTCGAGCCGTTGTTTGTCGTCTTGTGTGGTCTAACGCAACTCAAATTTAGTCGATACAATAAACATAAAGATACCAATTGGTTTAAAAAAAGGTTTATATTTCCTATTCATAGAACGTACGAATAGAGAATTCTGCAGCTAAGTGATCTAATCACCAACGTACGAACCGCACTCCAAATCCATGTCTGCTCTTCCTACATCAAGTTTGATGTCATAATAACCAAAAGATACTTGCACAATGTCAAAACAAATTACAAGTAATATATTAAATAAATTAATATAGAAGCAGCCATATAACCTTTTGTCTTTCCAACATATAGATGTAGAACTACAAGTTGAGGCAAAAAAAAAGGCAGAAGCTAGCTTCCCCTTTCTGATTGGAAGTTTTCTTGGAATAAATTCCCTTCTTTAGAAGAGCATAACACCTTGAGTACAAAAGATCCCAGATGAAGTAAAGCTACAAGTCTACATCAACAATCTCTAACTTGGTCTCTACTTCATCTCTGATCTTTTTGCAACTTTAACTTTACGGACAAAACTACAATCATTGTCACCTGTCTCTCTGCAAGACCAACCAATCCACATCCACATCATGAAGATACCTCCCTCCTCACCTCATCTAAAATTAGATACCATCCCACAAAATTAAAAGCATACATAAACAACTAAATTACACGAAAATTTGTAAATTTTGCACCGAGACGTTGAAGTCTGACTCAAGTGATAGATCGAATAGTGGAGATTTGAGATCGCACATGATAAGGACCAATGTTCTAACTCCGGAAACATCAAAAAGAAAAATTTAAGTGACACCCACAAAAAAAGATTATCTACCATCCCAAAAAGCAACTAAATTTTACCCAAAAAAACCGTAAATTAAGTTGCATCGGGACTTTGATAGTCTAACTCGAGTGACAAAGCGTATTGCGGAGATTTGAGATTGTACACGATAACGACCAGTGTTTAAACTCTTCAAACATAGAAAAGAAAAAAATTTAAGTGACACCCACAAAAAGAATTAGCTACCATCCCACAAACAACAACTAAATTTTACGGAAAAAAATGTAAATGAAGTCTCATCGAGACTTTTAAGGTTTGATTCAAATAACAAAGCGTATATCGGAGTTTGTACGTTATGAGGACCAATGTTCAAACTCCAGAAACATCAAAAGAACAAATTTAAGTGATGCACACAAAAATATTTGTATTATTCATGGATATAACACTTCCACATAAATTGTACACTACATTAATCTAATATAACCAGCTCTTCTTACCGGAAAGGGAGAGACATAATAACATTGTTAGCTAGCCATTAATTGTCACCACCACCACCTTGGCCGCCGCCACTTCGAGCTCTTTTCCTCTCCCGGTGGGTATCAGCTAGAACCGGCCTAGGGAACAAGGATTCCACCTCTTGGGATAGGTCAAGACGGAGACTTCTACGTACACCCGAAGACGAAGATGAAGATGAAGTCGAAGAAGAAGAAGAAGAAGTAGAAGCTTTTCGTTTCCTCGACGAGAAGCGAAACTTTGGTTTTCTTGGTGCACCTGGACAAAGGGTGATCCCCGGTATTTTGTGATCCGGAGAAGTTGGAGTCTTGAACCCACTTTCGTCCTCGTCCTCGTCGTCATTACTAGCTAATAACCCTCCCAAAGATGGACTAACCTTAGAGTTTGAGCCATTTTCGAGTCCCTGACGATGACCATCCTCCTCCTCCTCTAGTGTAGTACTCGAAGAACCCGAGACAATATGGGAATTGGTCCTACTCTTTGAGACGTGGAACAACATCTGGGTCGACGTCTCTATCTTCTCTTTCCCCTTGACGAGGAAGGCCTCGTCAGGATCCGCCATTGTTAATAATGTTGTGGTGGTGGTGGTTGCGGTGGTGGTGATCTCATCGAAATCCGAGCACATGAAGAAGCTCGGGAATTTTTCTTGCAGAGAGTCAGTGATGACAACGACAAGAAGTTGCGATGCGGTTTTTTTGGTTAGTTAGGGGAGAGAATGGAGTGGAAGTGGTATAATAGGAGGAGGAAGGAGAGGGAAAAAGGGAAGGATGGTTAATGTTGTTATAGAAAGAGAGATTTTTTTTATACTATTCGGTATATGTACGTCATTGGAGTGACTGATCCAGTTTTGAGTCGGTTAGAATCTTCAAAATGTGGCGAAAAAATTGTAAAAAATATTAAACGATAACTTTTTGTTAAGCTAGATGAGTACTTTTTGGTAGAAAGAGAGAGATCCTTCACATGGAATAAAATAGCCCAATTAATTCGGTTGCTCCTTTTTTTCTCTACCAACTGTTAAATGAATGATTCCCTCTTCTTACTCAGCTTTTTTTCCGTGAGTAGATTGGCTTTTTTTTCTACGAGTTTGGTGGAGAGAGAGAGAGAGAGAGAGAGAGAGAGAGAGAGAGAGAAAGGGTCAGTGGCAGTGAGATTGCAGAGAGAGAGAGAGAATTTATTTGCATCGGATCCTTCGCCCAAGGAAGGAAGGCTTTGAAAGCCTCCAAGGCTCCACATTCATTAAACTGACATTTGCACTTCTTTTGTCTTGTGGATGATCAGGAGGCATATATGACTGCTTGATAAATTCTGTGGAATGATACATTTTACTACTATCAAATAGTTGATGTATTAGAGTAATCGACTAATCTAAATTCGAATATATCTCCTCGAGTTTTAATAAAGATTTCGTTAAAGAGTTTTAATGTTAAAACATTCTCATAATTCGATATTTTTAATTAAACTAGAATGATTATCTACTAGTTTATATACATATACAACAAATGTTAAAATTTAGATTTATTTTATTAAATGTGAAAAAATATTAACGCTTTATTTTTGTGGTCCACACATCTATTGTTTTAAGGTTTTGAGTTGGATATTAAAATCCTAACATTATTTTATGATGATAGTATGGTTCATATCCTAATTTTAAGTTTCAAATTTCAAAAGTTATAAAAAAAAACTGTGTGGACATCGACGTGGAATAATGTATTTCTAGCAAAAAGGATACTAATATACTTCGAAGATGTAAATTACAGAGTACCAAATTGCAATTTCCATTAAACCTAATATAAATATAACTTTTTCGGCTGCCTTTTTTATTTTTTCCCGTGGTTTTCAACAGTTTTTGTCTGTACAAACTTTGATGCAAATGTATGCACGTGGTTTGCTTCATGGGGACCATTAGATGGTTTGATCCCCCGATATCCTTCATCTCATTAATTATATTATTTTTTATTGTATCGTCTCGTGACATGATGATGATGCTTTGAATTTCATGTTGTTGGATACCATTTTTTGTCTTTCAAGCAACGAGGTTAGTGCCAAACATGACTTTCCATAAATTTTCTTGTTGAAATATTATCAAAGATCGAGTAGTGTAATTTTAAATCGAATATGATCGTTAAACATTGACAAAATTATTTTAACACTTGGTTAAACTTTAATAACTAAGTGATTGACTGTAATACAATTCATTTAGATGGTTTTCATATTGATGAGGTCGTGCGTGCGTGAGCTCCTTTTAGAAAAAAAGTTACCGATATAATTATTGGGATCATATAAATTTAACGTCAACACTAAAAATATACTCCTTGGGGTTTGGAAATTTTAATAAAAAAATCAGTGCAAGTCCAACTTTAGGATATGGGGCAATTCGGTCAGTATATATCATCTTACCCTTAATTTTTTCAGTGAAAACATAATTTCTTTGCCAAATCTACCCCAACAAAATCTGCTTATGTGATTTATTTAATCGTCTTTTAAACGGTATGCTTCTGGAAATCTATATACGTCCTGAATTTCAACATTATTGCAGAATCAACCCAAAAATTGCCAAAAATGATTTTACCTAATGTCATAATACCTTGAGACATTGTCCGAGTTACAGAGCTCAGAATACCTTGAAAAATTGTCCGAGTTACAGAGTTCAGTGTACTTGTTGATGCAAAATAATTACATATAGAAAACCCAAAAAATTATTGCAAAGAATCTACTTAGGAGTGATAAACTTGAACTAAAACATATTTAAAAAAATTCAAGCATTTTATCACTTGGATAAACTATCGAGTTTAAATAATTTGAGGATATCAACTAAAAAAATAGAATATCATCAACGTGATCCCCAGTAGGACCATTTTTATATCAAGGCTGGAAGTCTATATCACCGTATTCAAGGCTAAGTTATACATTGGCTCCACATCTTTATGAGGAAATTTATTGCCCGCCAGCTTCATAGAGGGTACGTGAAAGCAACTAAGGACCTAAAATAAGTAGCAGAAATTGAAGAAAATAATTTAAAAAGGTACTAGGCTTCACTACCAGACAGATTAGTTAGCTCGTTTGCTGTAAAAATAATTAACTAATTTTCCTGTCATAATATGGAGGCATATTTGATTTTGTTATGGAAGCAATTTTACAAAAACTGAAAACTTCTGGACTGATTTTGGAAAAGACCATTGGGATAGTACAATTGCTTTTGTTATGATAAGAATTAGGGTACAATTGCTGCACTGGCTTTCAAGTGAATCTGTCTGGTCCAACTCTTGCCTTTTTTGGGTACGTAATGGTTACCATTAGATCAACTCAACGAATATTGTTTTAGCTTTCGATTTCAAATTTTATTATGGTAAACAATTTCTAATTAAATTAGTGCTTCTTTTGAAATAGATTTTTTTTATTTTGTACTTGATTACAATGTATCTTATAAATATGAAGATGCCCAAAATTTGAAAATGCGCAGCTTTTGGTGGCTCTTACATAGGAGAGTTTCATAATATTTTGGAGTTTAGGGGCTTTTGTGTTAGGCGTAATTAGAGGAAATGTCTTTTAGGGAGATCACCGTGGTAATTTAGTTGTACTTAGATAGTGTTTGTCATAGTGCTATTATGATATATTTTATCTAATATTTCGGTATAGTAGTTGATGTATATAACAACTTTGGTAGTCTTTTGATGAGAAATACAATTTTACTTATAAATATAAAGTCAGTGTTAAAAAATTTATGACTTTTGACAATAGACAATAGTATAGTATAGGCATCAAATTATGTTGGAGGTATATCTTTGTTTATGTATATGTATAGTGATGATCATTTTTTTCGCATATTGATTTTTTTTTTGACCGAAACATGTATATTGTATATTATTCGATGTTCTTTATCCCTAACTACTATTTTCTATGAGTATATAAACATTCATTTATTGGCTCTAATATTTATTTATATATTATATTAAAATTTGACAAAAATACATAACTATTTATTTTTTTCAATCGAACATAAATGGGTCTTATATATAAATGAAGCACTTGCAACCAAAAGACGCTCAAGTTTTTGGTAATCATTTGAGTTGACTATCGATACGGTGGCCTCTCGTGGCATCTTCTATGGGACATTATATTCGATATTAAACTATATGTTATATGCCAAAGTCCAAAACCATATATTTTAAACTATATCTCGATGCTTCAGTTCCATGTTATAACTTTGGATTCCTCGCCGCAAACGTGAAGAGGTTGAGATTCGGTGGACTTCTGGAAATATAACCCACCTAACACGCTCGCCACCGAATCCCGCGTCTATCTCGCGGTATTTTATCATCTGTGATACGACATGCTAAATTCTTTTTCCCAGAATGACATGCTAAATTCTGATCTCATCAACTAATTCAAGTTTAAGATATTTGATAACTGTCATCCATCTGGTCTCATCAACTAATTCAAGTTAGTAAGTCTTAACCCAAATTTTTTTTCAAAAAAATTAAATTTTCTTACTAGTTGGTAAAGTGTCATCCATCTAATTTTTTTATACCACCTAATATTTAATTTATTGGGTCAACTAATTTAGATTCAAGTAGGATAAGACTTTTATAGGTGGGAGAGCTCTCCTTTAAAATTGATGCATTTCCAAGAACTCAAAATCGATATATAATTAAATTAGATTAATTCTCTTACCAATTTATCTAAATGTTTATAAGTATCCATCTAATTTTTTGGTAGTATGCTTTTATTTTTTACTTTTTTATCGAACACTTTTTTTTGGTAGTGCGTTGTTTTCATCAATTAGGATTTAGTACACTTGCAACGAATTGATCTCCGCTTCGCGTCGTGAGCGCGTTCAGTGAACGAACCAGTTAGATACTGCCAGGTAGATGTACATAGCTTCTTCTACTACAATGATTGGTTAACGTCCACTCAGGCAAGTACGCTTCTTGCTTTTTCTATAATTAAATTGTCCATGGTTTGATGAATAATCATTACCTTTTAATCTGAGATGAAATGTCAATTATTTGCTTTTTGACGGATTATTTATCAACTTTTTTGAGAGGTTTGGGCAAGTTTGTGGCATTAATATGAGGCCATAAATTGATCACGGTAAAAAATATTGTTAATTAATGTTGCATGAACCATCATGTGTGCAGGTTTGTTTCGAATTTAATTAGAGGTATATGGAAAATTTTGTTGTCGGACCAGCTTCAAATATTAACTTAAGATTTAACGGGTCTCCGAATATCAGTTAGTTTTCAGAAAGAAAAAAAGTTTCATTTTGAGAATTAGGAACTTCGAAATATTAAATGTCCAAAATTTTGGTTTAGTGCATCCCGGTGCAAAATATCTTTTTTGTCAGAGTAATTGGTTTATCGTTGTTTGTTTGGTCATGAATAAAATGCACTCCTTTTTTACCGTTCAATTCTCGTAATTTAGATGATCCAAATTGAATATTGCAACAAGTATCACAATATCATAACTTAAATAAATCCTTGGCTCTGTACCAGAATTGAAAGGAAATGTCAAATGTCATTTAGCTGTTAATCTCAGAGGATGTTATACCCTCTCAGAGTTTTTATTCGTGCTCTCATTTTTTTTTAAATCTCCGGTATTTAAAATCGAATATAGTCAAATCTTATATAGGAAACGGTTTTTTAAGGTAAATTTTTACACGATGATTACAATTGTTAGAGTTTGAAGGAAAACGGTTCTTCAAATATAATTTTAAAGTAAATCCAAATTTCTTACGAATTTGATCAACACCTATTAGTGGTCCCATACTGTACAACATAAATCTGATGGTATTTCCTTTACCAGTGGAAAAAGCAAGAGAAGAAAAAGAAAAAGGGTATATCAGGTTCACTCACTCTCATGGCACAGCTACAATTATTGCATATAATGCACATGGTTCATGATTTTGCCTTCCATTGGAACCCATCATTTCCCATGTCGTCTCACAATCATCTTCCCCACAACCATCCCTGGATCTCCCAAATTACATTTTCCACCTGCACTCTGCTTATCTCGACTAATTAATACCTAGTTATTTTCGACAAATCGGATGTTTTAACTTCGAATCTTCGCTAAAATTTTGTTTACATCATTTAAGCGCTCTTTATGATATATTGTAGGTCGAGTCTTAATTAGTCGAATTCAATACAAATCGAAAATGTTACTTGAATGACCTCATTATGATCATTCAGATCAGCAGCGTGGCTAGTACTTTCATTTCATTCAGAAATGGCATTATCCAATTACTTGGGCCTGAGGGACCAAGTAGGCACGAACCTAGTTATATCATCGTACCATTTGATCTTCCCTGATTGCTTCTATTCCAATAATGTTTGCAGTAGACATTAATATCGTTGGCTTTTGTTACGCCTATAATTGTGAAAAAGTTATAGTGGAGAAGAATTTTTTCAATTTTTAAAACTGGTGCAACTCCTCCTCAAAAGGCGGCACGCAGTCTAAATAGACATGCACATTATTTCAGTAAATTGCACTCATCCATGACGTTCAGAAAAAATTATTATGTGACCGAAATAGATTTTATAGATTAAAATTTCTATAGTCAACATAAAATATTAACATCATTAGTCCCTCAAACGAAATTCATCAGACTGAAGTTTGTACGATCATTGACTTCGTCAACGCGCAATGAAATGAGGGTTGTATAAAGACAACAACGAACTATGATACCAACCTGCCCTAAAATCATATTATTATTTTTATATCCAATCAAAAATTTTAAGACAATATTTTAACAATATTTTCACATTTATAAACAAGTTCACTATTAAATTTTAGACTGTGTAGTACATTGGCCGACAATTAAAAATCGTGATTATAATGTGTTGGCCTGTACATGTAAGTCTATATATTGTAGGTGATTGCCCATCATCGCATTCGCCATCCATACCCGGCAAAGGGATAAAAGGCACTTTTGCCCTTTTTATCGTCAAGGGCCGAATCATGAGAAAAATCCTCATTTCTTTCCCCCACACAATACTTGTCCCACTTTTCAGTAATTAAGGACATTTGCTCCATTACTTTTAAAAGCTCGTTTACTTTTTGCTCAATCACATAACTAGTTTTCCAAAATAATGTCCTAATTACATAAATTATATCACGTATGCCAAGTAACATTTTCTTGTTATCATAACGTATATTTATTTTTGTAAGTGTCGTTTTTAATAATAACTCCCGTAAATACAAAAGAGTTGCACCGATTTTTTTTGGTGAGTGAATTTTATTGCAATACAAATATGTACAGTTTACAAAAATCCCGAGTGTCAAGTTCTCTCGTAAGCCCTACCGTGATAAACCCAGTGGAAAATTTACGACAAAAAAAACATGATATATTCAAGAGACAAAAAAATTGAAAAAACTCCACGACAGGGAAAGAGTTGCACCAAGTTACTCTTACTCGCTCTTAGATTGGACTAGGTTAGTAAGAGACGGTATGATTGTAGAGGTCGGGCATGCTCTATTCGATTCTATTACATGTGGACTTTGGATCTATAGGAACGTGTTATCTTTGACAGTGTCGTGAGCAACCAGGAACTTTTCCTGCATTTTATTATTATTATTTTTGAAGGGTAAATTTTATACTATGTATATACTTACGAGGATTTGAACCTTAGACTTCATTGAATTTGACAACGCCTTGTGCCGTTGGGGTAAAATTCCTTTGACGCATTCTATTATTTTTCATGAACATGAGTGACTAATTTGGTCTAGTTCTTTATCGAATATTAGTGGCGAGGACTTAATTTTATATCTTGATTCACTACGATGACTGGGCGCAATCTAGCTAGTGAGTTGTTTATATCTATGTAAATATTTTACCGAAGTTCAATACACATTTACTTATAAAACAACCCTTTGATCACCTGTGGCAATGTATCAAAACGTATATACCTTGACATTATTAAAAAAAAACGTATTTATCTTGCTAAACGAGTCTTTGAAAATTGACTAAGTGCTACATAGAGTGAAAGTAAATTGGGTATGGGGCCGAAATTTACATGAGATATGATTTTTGTTAACGAGTGCAATAAGGAGTCACGAGTCTAATTCACTTTAATACAATGTTAGAATTTTTATATCCAATAAAAAATCGTAAAAAAGTACGTAAGTTGATTTTTCACGTTTATAAACAAATTCATCTCATTTCTATCTAACAATACGGTAATCTCAGTGATACATCTACTTATCAAAGATGATTTTTTTTAAATAAAAAAGACCTCGTAAACCCTAATAGATGCAGATCGTACGATATAATTAGCTTTAATCACAACCTATATATACGTATCTAATTTGGAATCCCAAGTCCAATTAACTATGGTCTATAATTTTTAGAAGGTGCCTTTAGCTGGATGTAAGTAGAAAATGTATCTTCCTTTGGAGTACAGTGACACGTTGTTGTCCACTACATTGTGTCTGGTTACCCTTCAGAGACATATACAGCGTGCCAGATAAATAGCAACCCCACCCCACCACATATTTTGTTGGCCCAATTTTTTTTTGTCCATGTTGTTGATTTATTATACAATAAAGTATAATGATTGTTTCTGTATGCTTCTTTTTTTTGAGGAAAATTTCTGTATGCTTCTTTATCACACTGAAAGTGGTGCGACTTTCTTCAATATCTCATGTCTCGGAATCAGTCGATCAAGTCAATGGGTAATATGTAAGCGTAGCTAAAATGAGAAGCTTCGAATTTTCTCAAAAGTTATTGAAGAAATTGAAATCGATTTCGATTTATAAGATTGCTGATTATGCTTTTACAAAGGTCGAGGACAATGTGATGAGATGGTCTACAATTCGAGACCACACTTGGTGCAAGGACCTATGATTTACTTAACTTAGTGCATATTTATGTTTTTAGTTACCTATTTACATAGGTTGTTCTAGGTGATATGTTCTTACAAGTACTAAGAGTGTAATATATAACATATGTAATTACTTGCTATTTTTACAGATATTTTCTTAATACATACAATTTATATAAAAATTAAATTTTTTTTGAAAAGTATATGGTATTATTGATCACCAAAGTAATTAGCACAAGTCACAGAGACTGGAGATTGCACAGGGAGCAATCGGCCCACTCAAAACTGTCCCAGTTACATATTACACCTTCCGCCAAATATCGAAGAAGATAGACAACTAGTTACAGGTTGCACCATTGTTTTAAGGGCAAATTATTTTCTGATCTCTCGTGGTCACTCTCCCCATAGAGTCCTTGATTTTTAAAAAATAATTGTCCCGTCTCTAAGTTTTGATGATAATAGACTCTTGGATCTTTGGAATCGAAATATTTTTTTTCTCTGGAGAATTCCACTCGAAAAAACTAAAATGCCCCTCCCACTTAAAAATAAAAATTTCCTCTTTCTTTCCCCCTTCTTCTGCTTCCTCATACTTCATCTTCTTTCTCCAATCTTCAACCTTCAACTCAAACTCAAATCTCTCTAAACAACTTATCTCTTAGCTACATTTCAAAAAAAAAAAAAAATTCCTTCCTTCCCCCAACTTTCCTTTCCCACATCACTTCACTTCACTTCACTTGTTCTCCTTTCATCTCCAAGCATAACCTAGATTCCACTTCACTTCCAGGAGGAAAAAGCTCGTCCATTTTTCTATTTTACCCCTACCCATAACCCCAAATGCCTCTCCGCAAGTACAGGGAATTCGCCGTCCTAGGGTTGCTCAGGAGGAGTTTGTTTTGGGTTTCTTTATTTTTGGGTTCCTTTTAATTCTTCTGGAGTGAAGTTCTGATTATTATTGTTATTTATTTTAAATGCTGGTCCCTGGGAGCCTTGTCCTAGGGCTTCAAACCCTGGTGCCCCCCATTTTGGTGGTTGTCTTGTTGGCTTGGATGCGGAGCAAGTGGAAACAGTGCCGCGGGAGACCGAGCTCGCCGAGTACCACTCTCTGATCTGGGTGGGGGTTTTTTTTTTGTGCTCCTTCTCCATTTTTTTTCAATTGATTCCAGATCTTGTAACCCAAAAATTAGTTTTGTTGTTCATTGGGTTTTAGTTTTAATCAAAAGTTTGGGGAAGAAGATGAAGTGGGGAAGAAGATGAAATGGGGAAGGAGGAAAATTTTCATTTTTAAGTGGCAGGGGCATTTTAGTATTTTTAAGTGGGGGTTCGCTGGAGAAAAAGGAATATTCCGGTTCTAGGGATCCGAGAGTCTATTATCATCAAAACTTAGGGACAGGACAATCATTTTCCAAAAGCCAGGGACCCTAAGGGGAGAGTGACCAAAGGTTAGGAACTTGAGAGTAATTTGCCCTTATTTTAATCGCCAAAAATACATCTTGCAAGTGGAATTGAGTAGTTACACCCGACCAAAATGTTCACTCTGCAACTCTTCTCATGATATCCAATCGCAGCTTGTTGGCTCGGAAAGACTCCTTATTAAAGGCCACTCTATTTCTTGCAACCCAAACACACCAACAAACCGTAGCAAAGACAGTATACCAAATCTATTTAAGATCCTTTCTGTTGGGAAACACAGGTGCTCCAAGCAATACACAACACGGAGCAACCACAAATACACAAGAACGAGAAGAACGATAAACACACGAAGACAAGAATACAAGATTTGGTTACTCGGCTCGATACGAATGTCTACGTCCGGGGGCGTACCAAGCCAGGAGAGATTTTATTTTTTTCACTTTTTGAGTTTCACTTACTCTTACAAGCAAAAGCCACATTTTGGCCTCTCCACTCTCTTTGGAAGCTCTTTCACTTAAGCCACTCTTTCACTAGAGTTCCACACACATACAAATGAAGTTTACATGGGTATTTATAGAGGCACACGCCCTACTAGGATTATTAGGTCGGGAGGGGCATAATTTTTCAAGAGAATATAACTTTCTCGGGCTGCTTGGTGGACTCCACCCTCTAAGCCATCGCTAACCCGCGGCCTTAAAAAATCTCGGTAACTCCCTTGGCGGGCATAAAGAAGGTGAAGCTTGCCAAATCTCCTGTCTTCAGCATGGGGTTAGAGCCCTCCAACCCCTTGGAGCCCTCCAGGTCTGCTCCAACTTCTTTGTGTCGCTTTATGTCGCTCTGCCACTTGATCTGATCGATTTTCGGAGCGTCCTCGAGCTTCGAACCTAATCTGATCAACTCCTGAACCGTCCTCAAAGGCTCTTCACTTGAATCAATCGAATGCTCAAGCTCCATACCCAACAATCTTCCACCTGGAGACTGACTTCCACTCATCCACCTTCATATCGTTGGGCTTCACCCCACCAAACGGTAGGTGCAAATCCTTACCATACAAATAGTCATTTATTTGTATCTTCCAAAAGCCGTAGTCGACACCATCGAACTTCTCCACGGGCGACTTCCCTTCACCCATCATGGTTGCTCCCACCACGCCCTAACCTGAGTTCTGATACCAATTGTTGGGAAATACGAAGGACCTCAAGCAATACACAACACAGGGCAACCACAAATACACAAGAACGAGAAGAACGATAAACACACGAAGATAAAATCACAAGATTTGGTTACCTGGTTCGACACGAAGATCTTTGTTTGGAGGCGTACCAAGCCAGGAGAGATTTTACTATTTTCACTCTTTGAGTTTCACTCACTCTTACAAGCAAAAGCCACACCTTGGCCTCTCCACTCTCTTTGTAAGCTCTATCACTTGAGCCACTCTTTCACTAGAGTTCCACACACATACAAATGATGTTTACATGGGTATTTATAGAGGATGTTAGGATTATTCAGTTGGGAGGGGCATAATTGTCCAAGAGAATATGACTTTTTTGGGTTATTTGGCGGACTCCACCCTATTGGCGGGCGCCAACCCACTGCCCCAAAAATCTTGGTGGAGCTCACCAAGGCTCCTCTCTTCAGCATGGGGTTGGAGCTCTCCAGTTCTACTCCAACTTCTTCGTTTCGCTTTATCTCGCTCTGCCACTTGACCCGATAGATTTCTCGAGCGTCCTCGGACTCCGAACCCAATCCGACCAACTCCCGAACCATCCTCAAAAGCTCTTCACTCGAACCAATCGAATCCTCAAGCTCCATACTCAAACCAACCCACATCTCTGCGAAGTGCAAAGTAGAGTTACTCACACACCAGCTAATTTCCATCGTCCTTGCCAACTAATTCCAAATCTCCCAAACATGCGAACAGAGAAGAAAGAGGTAGTTAGATGACTCTTCTTCCAAGCCAAAGATGGGAAATAAAGAAACCGCCATGCCAAGCAAGCCAATTCGATGCAAATTATCTCTATTCTTGATGCGACCCTCTAAAGCTATCCAAAGAAAGTAACTGACTTTGAAAGACACAAATTTTGGCCAACCATTTCGAAGGACAGCCGGGGCATTAAAGAAAAACCCATCAAACATGAGCCTATAAAGACTCTTCACTGAGTAACATGCATTATAATGAGGCTTCCATATATAACGATCAACCTGTTCCCGCGAGGACAGACTTACATGTAATATGGACAAAAGGCATTGCATTGATTCATCCTCCCACGCACGAAGAGACCTCTGTCAGCGCAGAGACCAGTTCCAATGTATCTCCTTTAATGGATGATATGAGATACAGCCTCGAAAATAAATTAGAGAGCGGAGTCTCTGACACCAACTATCTTCCCAGGATCTTGCCAAGTCATCTTTACCAAGCAATATGCCAATGTTGCATCTCAAAATTGCAGCGGAGCCAAAATCAGAAGACGCAACACTCCAAACGCTGAGCCAAAGTCCTGGAAACCGAGAACAATGGGGGATCCTCGACAAGGCATAAGCATCGGTATGATCAGAGGTACCATGAATCGCCCGGATGACAGAAGCCCACAAAACATTCGAGTTGGAGAGGTACCTCCAAATCGAGTTGAGGAGTAAAGCTTCATTTTGTTATAAAAATTAAAACTAAAACAACTATTTTTTCAAAACAATAGGATATATGAATATTCGTTAGATCAACTAACATAGATTCAAGTCATGTATAATTTTTCAATCACGAAAAAATTCTATCTAACACATTTTTAATAGTTGACATGAATACTTTGTTCGTCGTATTTGGATTTAGCATTAACATCTATATAAAGACAAAAAAATAGGAATAATTTTATATCAATTTCGTTTGGATTTCAGCAACGTTGGATTCTATATCAACTGCTTTATGTAGTTAGAATGATGGATATAATTTGTCATTGGCAAGAAAACAAGTCGTAACAACAAAAAGAATTGATGGGAGTTGGGAGAAGCACACATAAATTTTCAACAAGGGAAATCATACATTAGACCATTTGTTGGCCATCTAGTCTTACAAGCTAATCATTAAGACATCTTTTATTTTTTTTCCCCGGAAAAAAAACATCATTAACTCATTGAAACCAAATAGGCAGAAACGATATAATTAGACAATTGCAACAAAATTCAACGCAATTATCAAACAAAGAGGTTGTTGTCCCCTTAACCTCACGCATTTCATCAGAATTTTTTATGATCTGCTTGTCCATGCTCGGTCGTGGAAAGTCTATTGTAACTATGTCTACTATACTAGTTTAGATCAACTCTTATTGTAACTTAATTAAAAAATTATTTATAAATATTTGAGAATATAACAACGTTCAATATTTGTTAGAATGTGAGAACTTTCTCACCTTTCGAAAATTCCACCGGCTCGAAAATGGAATAGTTGTGTAACGCGCCGTGATCCGATCGACTGTCTCCACAAACCAACACGAACTTTTTCCACCGTATTTTGTTCTCACTCACGCGTATCCTAGCAAACTTCTCAGGAGGTCACCCATCCTGAAATATATACACCTTGTTGATATGGATGGTCCAAATCAAATCATTTACGTCTTTTCAGAGATATCATTAATGAGGTATCACATTCACCCTCCTTAAATACGCGACGTTCTCATCGCGCCAGATTCATACAAATTTAGACAATCCAAGAATCCTTCATTTTCAGGTGTGGGATCGCTCCTCGAACCATACCGTAGTGGCCGAGGTCTTGCTATAACCGCTTGTAACGCTCCGTGATTCGACCTTCTGTCTCCTCAGACTAACATGAGTATTATTTAGCGTGTTTTGTCCTTACTTACAAGCATTCCGGTAAATTTCTAGGAGGTCACCCATCCTGAAATTGCTCGAGACCAAGCACGCTTAACCTTAGAGTTCTCTCAGCATGTGTGCGAGAAAAGTAAGTGTACCTTTTTTATATGGATATTCCAAATTAAATTAGTTATGCCTTTTCAGATATATCATTAATGAGATATCACGAGTTGCCACAATAGTGTCCGAATATTAAGTACTCCGGAAAAAAAAAACTATGCCTACTAAATGCAAGTTCAAACTTTGAGTTATGATAGCACTATTGTATAGTATACTTTACTAACAACTCCTTGTATACTAGACTTAATCGGTGGATCCGGACTATACACACAGCATACCACGTGACGAATTTTCGTAAAGTTCATTTTCTATCTCATACATTTTATTAAAATCTGATCGGCCTCAAATATACCAACGAAATGGCCCGTTGAAGATTTGAGATCCCAACAATTTTCAATCCCGATATCGGTTGGGCCTGATGAAGCCCAAAATACTGCCCCCAACGTTTCCTAGTCTGATTCTAAATGGGCCTGATGAATTAATTGGTTTATTAGTATCGGAATAGACAATTAAAAAAGTCATTAAATGATAATCCACCGAAAGAATTGGTAAATCTCACTATCCACTAGTAGCGGCTAGGTGAGCTAGAGCTAACTACCTCCCGGTCCCTGGGGTAACCGTTCTTCTTCCTCAAAAAAAAAATAAATAATAAATAATAAAGAAATGGTAAACCCGAGGCTCCGTATAATCCAACGGTGGAGGAAGTGGACCAAGCAGGAATGGACAATCGCAGCCGTCGGATCCTTCGCCCTCGTCTTCGCCCTCTCCCTCATCTTCGACGCTCGCCCGCTCCGCCCCACAGCCGCCGTCGCCTCCAACGGCGCTCTCGTCGACCTGATCCTCCTCCGCTCCGCCAAAGATAGAGGCGCCCGTACCAAATCCAAACCCTAATATATCTAATTTTCATCACTTTTTTTTAAGATTTTTTTTAACCAATTTTTTTTTCAACTGTTAATTTGGTAGTTTGTTTGGATGGGAGCTTTCCTGGATACCACTTCCAGAAAGGATCCGGATCCGGATCCCGGAACTGGCTTGTTTACGTAGAGGTTCGTGATCCTCGCGTATTTTTGTACCTGAAGTTATTTTCCCGCTATTTAAGTAGTTTGGTAATTATTAATTAACTGGTATTTATTGGTTTGGATTAGGGTGGGGGATGGTGCAACACGGTGGCTTCGTGCACGAAGCGAAAATCGACATCATTGGGGTCGTCTAAGTACATGGAACCGCGGGTCTCGTTCCAGGGGATGTTAAGTAGTGAACCCTCTGAGAACCCTGGTAATGTAAAATGTTGTCCTTAGCGGAAAGAAAGAGTCTAATTGTTTCCGAGTCTTTAGGCGTTGTTGTGTTCGTTCAGATTTTTACAATTGGAACAAGGTTAAAGTTCGTTACTGCGATGGTGGGTCGTTTGCTGGACGTCCAGAGAGCGAGCTCAAGGTACCGATGGATTATTAACTGCATTCTCGCTTTTGTGATTTTGTTAGAAAGGTGATCTAGGAAGTACTACCGATTGTATCTGTCTGGTGTAGAATGGCACGGAGCTTTTCTTTCGAGGGCAACTCATTTGGGAGGCAGCCATGGATGAGCTGTTAGCTATGGGGATGTCCAATGCCAAACAGGTGATGTTATTTGTTGTGGTACATCATTTCTTGTGAACTAGTGGATTTCAAGATTAATGGAATATTGGCCATTTGTATGCTGCCCTTTGTTATGGACATTTTGGTAGCATCGTTGTTCGGTGTTACAAGTCAATGCTGCGTGATCTGCACTTGTAGTGATGTGGTTGTAACTGTCCAGGCTTTTCTAACAGGATGTTCCGCGGGTGGTTTGGCAACCATAATCCATTGCGACAGCTTTAGGGAACTTCTACCAAAGGATGCAACTGTCAAGTGTCTTGCTGATGCAGGTTTTTTCCTTGATGAGTATGTCTCTGCAATGCATGTAGTGTTGTATTAAGCTATTTGTTACCAAAATATCTTCAAGTTTTGTTTGATATTTGCCTGCACATTTTATTCTCATTTGTGCTCTTACCTCTTCTCTTGTGTTGTGAGATATCTGCAGCGGCAGCTCATATTGATGTCGTATCGACAAACTTATTTTCCAATGAGTAGATGCATATATGTACTTGGTTTTGTTCTCACTATTCATCTCCTCTTCGTTCGCCTCTTTTAGGATATATCTATCCTGGAAAAAAAGTATTCATGGGACTTGGGAGGGAGCTAACTTTTGAGTCCTCTGGTTTTAAAGTGCAAGCATTCAATGATCTTTTTCGATCATGTGCATTTTACCATATTTGTCTCCATTATCTTCATTACAGGAAAGATGTTCTTGGGAATTACTCCATGAGATCGTTCTACAGGGATGTAGTTTCCCTTCAGGTATTTGGTAACATAAGTCTTTATGATTTCTACTACATTATCTCTCTTTTCTGCTTTAGCAATACGTTGATTAAGCCCTTTGTAAGCTGTTAGTATAGCCCAAGTCAAACTAAATTTAGCTGCCAATTTGGGCCTAGCTGACAAAGAACCCAATGTGTGAAGCAGTGACTAGACAAAACCTCTTCCCTAACAATACAAGCGTTCTAGTTAGTAGTTACATGGCTCTATACCCTCTATAGTCCATCCAATTTTCGTCGATGTAACTTTTAGAAGTAACAAGTGCCTTTCTGTCATGTTCTCAGGGTTTGGCGAAAAGTTTGCCCAAGGATTGTGTTTCAAAAATGGAGCCATATAAGGTAAGTGTTGCATGCCATTTGTGTAACTTTGCTTCAAACAATTAAAAATGGTATATATTCCTTGAATTCAACACCGGATACAAGTTGCTGAAGATTTTTATGAATTACTTGGCAGTGCATATTTCCTCGAGAGATCATCAAAAGCAGCCAGACCCCACTTTTCCTCGTCCAACCGGCTTATGACTTCTGGCAGGTAAGATCTCCATGTGTATGACTTTCAACTTTCTCGTTATTCAGCTGTTGACATTTAGCAGCATCACCTGTAATCTGATGCAATCAGGATGATTTTTAGATACAACATATCTTGGTACCGGATGAAGCAGATCCTCGAGGACATTGGCGGAAGTGCAGATTGAGTCTCAAGTATTGTAACCCTAGCCAAAGTGAAATTTTGAATGGTACTCGAGCTTGGCTCTTATCTTGGTCAAAATACTAACAGGAACATGTTTTCGGAACTTGACTTTTTTCCTGCTTGTGAATTTAGGATACCGCGACTCGCTGCTGAAAGAATTGAGTGGTTTCCAGCAAAAAACAGATGGAGGAATGTTCATCAACTCCTGCTTCATCCATTGTCAAAGTTACATGGCATCGACTTGGCATTCACCAAGCTCTCCCAGAGTCAACAATATGGTAAGGATCTGAGTAAATAACAACATCCTAGCCAAGTTAATATCAAATATTTCTTGCTCTGTTAGAATCCAGACAATGCTGGTGCTGATGACTATTAACATGATTTTTTCCCCTAGTTTTCGACAATTTGACCTTCGCTGCGACTGACTAGTTTTGTAACAGACCATTGCAGAGTCAGTGGGCGTCTGGTATTTCAATCGTGGAGTTGCTAGACACATCGATTGCGCGGACTATACATGCAATCCTACTTGCTATAACATGGACTTCACACGCTACTAAATGCTCCTCTGTTGTAACTTGTTTGATCTTCTTCAACATCTTTCCATTCCGAATCGTCACCGGTGATTTGTACACATTACCCTCCATGTGGTCAGATCTTGATGCAGACAACTGGTATATATTTTCCTTAGCCGTGTCCATCATCTGTGTCTAGCTGTATTAGGGGTGATTATGAATAGAATTAATTCGATTCGTCGAAAATTTGACTCGGAATCGGATCCAGATTCACCACCTAGAAGCCGGTTGACACTTTCGAAAACAGATTTATCAAGCCAAAGGACATTTCTAATGAAATACTTGTGCACTTTTGGCTACTAAATTGAAAAGATATAAATCCTAACAATTTTTTTTTTGAAAAGATGTCAATTCAACGGCCCGAATCTACTTCAGCACATATCGAAACAATATACTCAAGAACCCGAACCCGAAACTCTATTCACTTTCATTTTTGGTGAAAGGACTCTATCCACTCACTCCTCATGCAAGAACATATTAGACCAATGTCCCTTTCATCAGCTTAACGAGGATGGAATATGGAACCGGAGAGCAGTTGCATTCCCACGATTTGGGGGTCAACCAGTTGGGAATTTCAAACCTTGCCCTTTAGTCAACTGGAGCCGGTTCCTTTATAACGTGTACAATTTCCTCCTCTACGGGACCAGAATCTCTTGCACATTTCCCAAATAAAAAAGATCATCGTTTTTGACTTTTCGAGTGGGATTTTTTTAAAATTATACTTAATATATAATTTTTCCAATAATATTTTTAAATTCGTATTTGAATCCAATTTTTTGAGAAAAAATATATATTTTAAATATATTTTGTTCATTTGAACCAATTATTATTTTTTCGAGTCAACCAACATTATTTAATGGGTACTCGTGACAAGGTCGAGTCGACACCTAAACCACAAGCAACTGCTACGAATTGATTGAAAACTTTAGTTGGGTGCATCTCTTTTGGATGTACATTGCACCCAACATAAAAATTGCCTGAGATTTTCTCTATTACGTATCTCGTGAATAGTTGTTAATTAGAGAGTTGTTGATTACCTTACTCATCGGAACATGGCCAGCTTCAAACATTACATTAACAATCTCTTTT
The DNA here is from genome assembly GCA_963995505.1 of Hypericum androsaemum. Lineage (NCBI taxonomy): Eukaryota > Viridiplantae > Streptophyta > Magnoliopsida > Malpighiales > Hypericaceae > Hypericum > Hypericum androsaemum. The sequence continues at coordinate 13,539,338 of OZ023195.1, forward strand.
CATGGAAACTAATCTATATTCGAAATTTGGTAAAACTTGAATTAAAGTAGACGAAACATACAGAATAATAAAACTCTCAATACTGAATTTTAATCTTGCCGTGTTTCCAAAATCTCCAACAAAATTACTCATTTTCAGAAGAACATTTACCTATCAAAATATCACGCAGAAAAATCTAAAGATGCCTCCAAGGAAGTGGAAGGAGGATTATCCACTATCAAGAGCCTAAAGATGCGGAAATTTGGAAAAATAAAACTTTTATACATGGGACAAAGACAATATAATCGAAAATAAAATGGTGTAACAAAAATATGTCATATATACCCATCTCGATACAACAAAAATTATTGCATATAGCTATCATTTATTCCAAGAAACAATCCTACCTTGCTTTTGGAAACACAATCTGTTGCTAGACACAGTAAACCCACAAGTAAGTGTAGTTAGATCATACCAGCTAACAAATTTTGAACCATCGAAATTTAATAGAACTTGAAAATGAATTTTTTAAGATTTACAAAAAATTAAAAGATATTAGATAAATATACTAAATTATATTTATGCCAGACGATAATAAATTTTTCGGCATATCCACAGCTAGATAGGCCAAAACGCGTAATAAACAATATACAAACGATGGAATACTTTTGACTATCACTATCATCACAGTAGCACTAACTCAATTTTAAAATGGTTTTTATTTTGGTTGGCTGATGTCAGTCTTAAAAAAGCATTTAATTTACAAGTTGTTTTCATTCTCATCCAACAAAAAAACAAGATAAAATAAAGAATCCCACACCTCCCGTCATCCAACCATCTGAAAATACCTAACACCTTTAAACCCATTAATTAATTATGAGCTTCTAGTAGCATAAGCTTGTTGTATAATCTTAACAAATATTTAAATCAAATAGTGATCAGAAAATTATTTCAGCAAAATCAAAAGATATCAAATTTAAATTATAATATTAAATACTTGGTATATTAATTTTACTATATCTCAATTTTTTAACCTGAAATGTGTCTGAATGTCATATATTTATCAACCAAAAATTTAGTCTCCACTAGAGAGCCGACAACAAGCGGCTCGTCTTTAATATTTTAAGAAAACCCGAAAGTTTCTCTCTTTTCTGTATTTTCACGGGGTTGACTTTATGAATATTTTTCAGCCCACAAATTCATGAACATGGTGGCTCTCGTGATTGCGATGCACCTCCTATTGTCTAGGGGGTTTCTATTTCATTTAATTCCCACCAACTTTGTATACTATCATTTCAATTAGGAAAGGAAATTAATGACGGGTTAAGAAAACGATGAAAAACATGTAGCTAATAAATATCGTAGACTCTTACTAGTCAACTCGATCCTCGATTAATCGTATAAAGTTTTCGGAGAAGATGGTGTCAATTGAGATATGCCAGAGGATAGGAGAAAGAGCTGGAGTGAGCTCCTCGAAACATTCATTATATACGAAATTAAAGAACTCTTTGGGAATTTTTACAGCATCCGGAAGCTTGACATTTGAGCCAATGTATTCTTAACTCTTACAATCTATCTAAGTATATTACAAGCATCATTCCAAAAAATGGGTTGCCGGGAAACTAATTTATAAAAGCCATAAACGGTGACCTTGTGTGACTTGTTTGGTTTTTTTTTTTGGTAATTGGTATTGTTATTTATACCGAGGATCGCCATATCCGTCCTTCCAAAGAGATGATGATGACGGAAACATCGTCGTGGTACCGCCGGCGATCGCCCGTCGGAACGTCGAGCAGTTCATGGAAATCCAAACCTGAAACCAATGTTAGAAATTGCTTCATTAGAACAAAGAAAGAAGTCCCGGGTTCAATCCGCATTGTACTTGATTTGGTGTAATGGAGTTTACCTGCTTTCTTGGCAGCTCGGAACAGAACCTCTTCGATGAGGTGCTGCGCGGGGTCTCCCTCGGGGTACTCGGAAAGGAACGATTCGACTTCCTCGACGACCTCCTCGTTCGTGAAGTATTGGTATAGGCCGTCGGAAGACAATATCAAGAACCTGTCTTTTGAGGTTAGTCTGTGGTGATAGAGGGATGGATTGCAGGTGATGTAAGGGGACGTGCCAACGTAGTCGATTTGGAACATTTCGAGCAGTTTATCGTTCCACTTCGGCTGCAAAAGCGAAACAAGCACCGTTCGATAAGAATGTCCGAAAATGGCAGTAGACTACTTCTATACTTGGTACTCTTTAGTACACAAACAATCTGAGATGAGCATCAGATCCTCAACTTAACACAAAGTCTAGATCCAAAGTAAAACCGAAAGTTACCTGCTTAAGAAAGCCAACTCCGAAAGCTCTTGTGACCTTCAAGTAGCCCTTCACCCTATCATTCATCACCGCGGAGGCATCATCGGGATGTTCCCTCTTGATCCTCTCTACTTCCTGAAATCCGAAAACCCTCATGTCAGCTATACTTGATCAGCAAGAATCAAAGGAAAAAAAGAAGTATTTGCTTTTGATCACTAAGCTCACCTTATCCACATAAGTACTGTGATCCATCGTAAGCTGGACAGACTTCGAGCTTCTGGACGAACAAACCTCGTCGCAATTATCATCAAGCGCATCCACATCCCGCGGCCTCTCCTCGTGGATCATCCCAAGATTCTGATAGGATCCGGAAAGATCGGTCCCATTACCGCCTCTCTGAGCCAGAACAGCTCTGCTATCCCCAACATTCATCAAGTACACATCCTCCCCCTTCATCAGCATCACCAAAACACAAGACCCCATCAAGGCGAGCTCGGGGTTCTCGTCCCCCATCACGTCTGCCGCCTCGAAGAACCCCTCCTCCGTCCTCCTCAGCGCCTCCCAGAGCGCCCTCAACACCTGTGAATGGTTCACCGAAGACTTGCCACTTCTCCTCATGTACCTTCTAAACCCCTTCCTCCCTGTTTCCTCCCCTGTTTTCTCAACTCCATCGCCCCACAGCAAACCCTCCAGCTCCTGATGAACATTATTATACAAATTGGACAGCAAATAATCAGGCGCATCTGGGCCGTTAAATCCATCATAAATCCCGACAAAGACCCAACCTTTCTCCTCGGAGACAACTATATGCATCCTGTCCTCCCCTGCTTTCCCCTGCGCCCATTGCAAATCCTGACTCCCCCCAACAGAAAATCCAATCCCTTCCTCCTCCTCCTCACAACCCACTTCGTTAGTACTCGAGCTCGTCGGGTTCCCGCTCGAATCTCGATTAGTCGACGCCGTTTCCCTGCCCCCCACCAGCTTCAAAGACCTAGAAAGAACCCTCTTTATAGCCTTAACCAAACTTCTCTTCTCGGGGTTGGAAGAAAGGCTGATGCTTTTAGTAAAGGTGGCGTCTTTATCATCAGCCGCCGCCGGACCGGAGGGCGAGTAGGACCCACGGTCGATGGGTCCGGAGAGGAACCCTCTCTCGATGGGACCGGAGAGGAACCCCCTCTCGATGGGCCCCGACTGGGCCCCACGCGAAGGACCACGCGGGACCGGCTGGAGCGGGATGGAAGCGAACGAGTCGGAGCTCTCGAAGGTGGAGGAAACCCGGTCCAGGCCGGAGCTCCAGTCCAGCGCCGTGGACGGCGGCGTAGAGGTGTTCGCGCTCACCGACGCCCCGGAGATCGTACGGAAGAACGAGGCCGTTTCGTCGTTGTCGGAGTGGACCTTACTAGAGAGGCGGCGGGCCACGGGGGGCTGGTGGTCGGGCCGGATGTAGCAGAAGGAGTGGCCCAGGTCCTGACCCAGTGGGTCCGTTATGTAGACGGCGATGTCGTGACGCCGTGAGACGTCCCCCTCGCTTATCGCGAAGCAGTGGCTCACCTTCGTAACGCCGTTTCCCATCTAACAATTTTTTTGCAACTTAACTTCAACTTTTAGGACAGTGTGTATCTTGTAAGAAGAAGAGAAGAGAGAAAGAAGGAGAGAGAAAGAAGGAGAGACAGTGGGGGAGAGATAAGTGGGGAGAGAATAAGGAGGGGGGAGTTGACTTTTGGAAGATTTTGTTGGATTGGTTTGAGCTTTTTAGTGGTTTTTTTTTAAACGGGGGATAAGGAAATAAATATGGAAGTGGGGTGGGGGGAAGGAGAAGTTGACTTGTGGGAATCGCTTTGAGGGAATAGTATTTAGGAAATGTGCGTGGGTTTATTTATTGGCTGGCAATCCCAAAGTCAAACCTTGTAGATGCTCCCAATTTACTATTCTCTATTATTTTATGCTGATTAATTATTCGGGCTAATGATTCTCAAATCGAAATTAGGTATTTTTAATTCAATTTTGGGTTATGTAAAATTTTTGAATTACACCAAAGCTCAACCTTCTTCTTTGTTGCCGTTTATTATTGAGTCTTTATTTCATTTGATGCTTGCTTTTTATAGTTTAATAGAATATAGAAAAGGCATTTTTTAACTTCTAAAAATGTTTAGATTTTGGCTGAAAGGATTGCGTTTGGGACGAATAAATTCTGTTTCCCTTAAATTATTAGCAGGGTTTCTTTATTTTAATTTCATACTTTTCTTTCTCAAAACATATTCTTGGCCTTTATCAAAAAAAAAAGTGCCTCGTCATATTTTGTGATTTTATCCTAAAATAATGTATCTTCTGATGATTTTACGAATCAAATTCTTCCGTGTCTGACTTGATGCACTTCTATATACTTTGTCCTGTAAAATTTTAATGTTGTCAAATCGGCTAACCACATTAGAACTAATTTAAAGGGAAAACAATATCGATCTATGAGGGTTTCTTGCTCGATTAGAAAAAAAACTATTTAATTTCTGTATAATTTTAAATTTTGTATTCGTAAAATATTATTATCTATCAAAAATTACGTTAATAGTGCACGAGTTCACTACATTATTAGTACCATTAAGCATTAATAATTCTAAAATTGATACAGTTCGTTCTAAAATAGTATTGCATCAAATTATCAGTCAATTGTAATCATTAGTTGCAAAACTTCATTGTCAAAGGGCACATAGACTAACGGCAGAAAATATTGTCAATTTTAAAAATTTATAGTTTAAACTTTCACAAATATAGTAGTGTAAAAAATTTACCAAAAAAATTGTGAAACTTCATTTGAAGTCAAATACGGTGGGTGGGACTAAAAAAATGGCATCCCTCAAAATTTTGACTCGGAGATGTTAACCACTGTTATTTTTTGAAGAATAACCAATGATAATTATTTGATAAAAAATGAACTATTTGTACCAACTCCGAGGTCTGCGATACTACTATTTTTTATTTTTTTTAATTCAGATTCAAATACTTCTGAACTTATATAAGTGACTCTACTAATAATAATTTTTAATTTTTGAAGACTTAATCTTAAAATTTATTTAGTTGAATTTAAGTCATGTACCACTTTCATAACTCTAGTTCGTAATACTATAAGTTGATTGATACTTGTTTCCTCAAAAGCAATAGGACCTGTACGATGTCGTGTAGGTCCTCCGAGTTCACACAGCAAAGTTTTCCTAGAGAAATACACTAGTGTCGGAATTATTAAATAGCCTTGATTTTAAGTTTAATTCAACCAATCGCGTTTAAGTATAACTGCAAGTAGTGTTTGGCGTTCTGGAAAGACCGGAATTAAGCTTTCCCTTTCATGAGACGCAGTATTAATACTCCAATTTCTTGGCTTATTTGCTTCCTAACGCATTGTTGTGCTAATTGGCATTTGACTTTCGATTATATTAAACTTGGGATAATATCTTCATGCGTAATCTACGTGTCACATTTTTGTGTGAACTTTGGTCGGTCGGATTCGAAGCCAAGATTTTTCCATGAAATCTAAATTCCTTAACATTTAAACCAAATGAAACAACTTTGTTATTGCGTATATCCTACAAAGTTGAGTTACGATTTTAAGATTTGGTGTGCACTTGTAGAAGGTCGGCAGTTCAAATTATCTAGAGACAAAAGTAACTCTGTTTTTGGTACAGAGACCATCGAAATGAAAATGGTGGATTGGTTTGAATTATATATAGTACCAACATTTCTTACCAGGCAACTTCTCTATTTCGCCACATACATATGGACTATAGTACGTTAAAACTCACTTGTCCGGTTAATCCAGACTTGTATTGGAAAGAATTATTAAATAGTAACAAAAATTCTCTAAACAATATTTAACACTATTATATTCTTAAATATTTGAATTCGAGAGTCAAACGGTATTTAGCTCAATAATACAAGGAGTTGTATTAAAGAGGTCTAGAGTTTAAACTCTGAGAAGTATATACATAGTGTAAAATTTTAATTTAAAAAAAATTGAATTTAAGAATTTATTATTAAAATAGAACAATTTACATGTTGGGAATAATGTACTTAAATTTGGGGAAGTTGGCAGCATTTTTTTCTGGCCCGAAGCCCATTAAAGCGTTGGACGTCAATAATATTTATGCCGAGAATATAATACAAAGCAAAAGTACAGGTGAACGAGGCCCTTCCTATTGTCAAATTTCTGTCCCAGTTGCACTTGCATTTAGTGGAATATGGCACCGACTACTTGTTTGTTACAGGTTTTTCTCTTTTTTAAGAATATGGAGCTCTTAATTAAATCAAAATAATGCGTGGCAAGTAACATCTACAGTATTCCCATATAATAGCTGAAATACTGGAAAAAACTTCTGTGATTAGTAAATTTTTTGTTTTAAAAATCGTGAAGAATTATTTTCTGACAAAAAATATATTTTCGTCAACGGAGTTGAAGGGAAAAAAAAGAGAAAAAGTAGAGACCACTTGTTAAAAGCTTTTGGAAGCAATTGAGTTGGTGGCAAACAATTGAGTATGAAAAAAGACAAGTAACTGAAAATGTGTTATGTTTTACTAACAATTGAGTTGGTGGCAAACATACCTAAACCGTCCAATTGACAACAAAATTTGGGATATATTTTTGTTGTTAACTTGTGCCATTTGCAACCAATCAACTTCCAATTTGTTCCACAAAATTATGAACGATGTGAACACATTTGACCCGAAAAGATTCTCGCCACCCAAGTGGGAGTGGCGACAGCTTTTGATTCTATCCTTTTAGGGAATGGAAGCCGAGAACTTGCTATTAATGACAACAAGAAGGAAAGGAAATATTTCTACCAAAAAAGAAATATTTCTATCATAACTGGACAAACCATTCTATCATAACATGGCGAATCAGTTTATCTCCCAGAATAGTCCTGGAGTATTTTACGAGAGTGGATTCAGTGCATAGGTATAATTTTACTATACACCATGCATAAGAGAATCATGACCATCTATTTTGATAAGTAATTACCCAATTTAATCTAATGGCTCAGGATTCTTGAAAGGTATAATTGGTTTTCTCTCAACATGCAAAACTGGAAACAAATAGGAGAGAATATAATATATTAAACAGGTATAATTACCCCAAGTCCATTCTGTTTCCTCCGCCAATTATCAACAGAAATTCTAAACAAATCCCTACAATTTCTCCCGTATCTCATCTCTTCCACCACTTGAATGTTGGAATAAATACATAATTAATGCATTTGGGCTAAGCTGGAAGGCCCAAGCTGAGGATGGGAGAACCATTACCACATCGAAAATCGCAAGAAACTTTTCCATGTTTATAAAGAGAAGCTCCAAGCTGGTGTAACATTAAATATTCTACCTGAAGAGCTGACCGAGGCTGCTTGCGAGGATGGTGTGTAGCACCATCTGAGCACGAGCACGCGCTCGCGCACGTCCATGTGCGTATGCGTGTGCACATGGCGCATTGGACGCATGTCGCAATGGGCGCTTTGTGGCGCACTTCGCATATGCGCATCGTCGCGAGGAGCTGAGTAGCCTTTAATTTTGGTAAATTCTGGATGGATCCAAAACGTCCCAGAAACTTCCAGACGGCCGAAGGAGTGCGAGTGAAGGCATGTCCATCCGAACGGTCACGAAGAAGTGCAGAAAGGTGCCCATGCTCAGATGCCCACTGAAGGGACACGAGAGGAGGGCTGCCTGCCGAAGGGTTCCAGAATGCCTCTGAAGAGCTACGAGCGCAGCCAGTCTGCCTGCTGGCCGAACGGACGCGCCCCTTCAGAGTGCCAGCCTCCCTCCCATCCAGCAGCCTATAAATATGCCTCTCCCCCTCATTTGCATCTCACCTCACAACTCATTGCATAAGCATTCGTTAGCAATAGTTGTTCTTCTCTCCCTCTCTCAAGAAAGTTCCGAATATCGGGCGGTTCGCCTGAAGCTTCGAGGGTCGTTGTACTACGAACTCGAAGTCCGAAAGTCGTCATATCCTGGGGACGATTGCCGCAGCTCGTAAGTACTGAATACGAGGCAATCTCGTCTTACGGAGAAAGAGTTCAACTCTTGCCTCGACTATAAGATCCTAATCAAGTACACCACCTCCAACTAACAACATTCAACAAATACTTGTTTTAAAAAAAAAATTAATTAATAAGTAATTATAAGGACATATCCAGTTATATCAAATGGCATGCCCAGTTATATCACAATGGCATGCTCGGTCATGTCAAATGGCATGGCTAGTTATAATAATATTTGTGTTAAAAATAAATAAATAATTAACTAATTAATTAAAATGGCACATCGGTTATGTCAAATGGCATGTCCGGTTATGTCAAATGACATACTCGGTTATAATAATATTTGTATTAAAAAACAAATAATTAATATCAAATGGCATGACTGGTTATGTCAAATGGCATGCCCGGTTATGTCAAATGGTATGTCTTGTTATGTCAAATGGCATGTTCGGTTATAATAATATTTGTATTAAATAATAAATAATTAATTAACTAAGTAATTAAAATGGCATGTCCGATTATGTCAAATAACATACCCAATTATAATAATATTTATGTTAAAAAATAAATAAGTAATGTCACCGTAGAGAATCATATATCATGCCTTTTTCTACAATAAACTATGCCTTCACTAAAATATATATCATGCCACTTTTTACAAGAAACTATGCCTTTATTGATTTCTACATCATGCCATTTACTATTATAAAACATGCCTTCACTTCATCCTAAAGCATGTCATAATTAATCTGGAAATGTAATTTTCTCTTTTTAATTATTTTTTAATAAGAAATTACTGTAATTAGAGATATTGTTTGAATTCTTAACTGCCTCTAATTACTGTTACTAGAGATTTTGTTACCATAACTGTCTCTGTTCTTAATTAATAGGGTTGATTGATTGAATTCTATTTTACTAAGATTACCCCTACCTATCTTTCTTTTTACAAGTATACCACTGACATGCCCTTTGGTTTGGACGGTACATAATCTATTATTATGCACCGAATCCATGCCGAGTATTTTACACATCTAGAACCGAATCCACTCCCACCTTTAAAAATTTGTGAACTTCTCTAACATTTATGTGCAATTTATTAAAATTTATGTAAAGTTAAAAACTTTTAAGGAATTTAATGATAACTCATAAAGAACTTTATGATAACTTTTAATGACGATACCAAAAGTTAAAAGACTTTTAAAAATTTAATGAAACTTTCCATTTTTGTCAGTTGTAAAAAATGATACTTTATTTCTTTTTTTTCCTTCAAATTTTAGTAAATTTTACCTTCAATTTTTGTGATTTTTCATGTATGGTTACATAAAGTAATCTAAAACTCCTCCGAAAAAACTATGCTAAAAAGTTAATAATAAGAGTTTTTGCCAATAATTCTACTCGGCCTGAATATGAATTAATACGTAAAATGAGTCTTCAAACATCAACTAATTTGATAAAAAAAATTCAACAAATCAACGCTTTTGCTCCATCGGAGCCTCAAAGTTCAATAAATTGCCGAAAAGAACGACGTTGAAAATTCCCCTCTTCTCCAACTATTTACCAAAAATAAAGGGGTTTCCTTATCCTCACAATCAGAAATTTAATCTTAGAGTTTAGGGATATAAATCCCATAAATTTAAGAACACCGACATTCCACCGAAAATTACCAACCTTCGCTCTCAGGAAAAAAAAAACAAAAAAGAAAAGAATCGGTGCCTGTTGAATTTTCCTTAACGTTTTGTCTCGCCAGGCGACAAAGTACGAGGATGGTTTTAAAATTACGATGATCCACCAGACGCTACAAATTAACGAATGGAGAGACGGATCTTGACGGTATATATCTTTTTTTTTTACCTCATCCGTGCTTATTACGCTTCAAATCATGTAATTGGACGGGAAAAAATTCTGGCTTATGATGCAATGTGAAGAAGGAATTGATTTGGGTCATTGACAAAACAATGTCAGCTCCAAGTTTCAAATTCGAGGCATCGCAACTTTGAACGGTTATACTTACCTGTTTAAATTCAGATATGTGCAGTTTCTAAATCATGGAAGGCAATTGGATGATTAACTAAAGGTTAGAGACAAATCCCGAATCAGACTGAATAGACGGAAGTGCAGAGTTCAACCCGAGGCTGAGAAAATGGGGAAGAACTTGCAACACACGCAATCAGGATATGGGCCAGGATGCGTTTGGGGTGTGCTTCATGTGCTCAAGTATCATCATTGGCGTTACAGGCTTCCTCACAGGAAGGCTGGTTCTAAACATCCTACCAGTAAGCAAATCTCCAGCTTAAAATTCCCAATATCATTCATTTCTTTGAATCATCCCAATTTGTGTTGCGGGAAAAAAAGTGTAAGAACGTCGAAAATTGCTGCACTTTTGCGCATTGCAGAGGCTGGAAATCATGCAGCATTCGGAAAATCGCTGCGAAATGGTAATGCTGCTCAGGACAGAGCTATGGTGAGTTTGTTGGACTTGTCTGCTCAATGACAATGCGCGCGGATCGTATCGTACTTACCGATGTGTTTGATGTTGATTATCCTCATTAGGCTGATGGCAAGGCACAAGAATCCTCATCAGGAACGAAAGGTTCTGTGAAATCAAGATTGAAAGCTCTGATTTCTGATGAGTTGTCGAAGAGGAAGGGGAGACATCGTCGAAGCAGTAGCTGCCCGCAGCAAACCCCGAAGCCGCGCAACGATCCAGTTCAACATCCGGACGCCTCGCCCCAGGGTCTTGTTAATGATGATGATGGTTCATCCGCTGCCTCCTCGGATGGTCCGTTGGAAGTACCATCTAATCAGGAACAGATGTTTGAAGACTTTGTCAATCGCGGGGTTAACGAGAACGGGAAGCAAATTGCCGAGACAAAAGAGGTAATGGATGATGCTATGGAGATTATCAACATGAACAAAGAGTTGTTCTTAAGAATGATGCATGATCCTGGTTCTCCTTTGGCTTATGACTTCCATAATCAACAAGCTCGCGGAAAAAGAAGAATGTGGTCGAAATCCATCTCTCTCCCTTTATCCGTTAAAAGAAGATATGGAAGCAACAAACATAAGCAGAAGGAAGGTAGTCAATTAGTCCAGCCTAAGACTAAAAGATATGATCACTCGCTGTCAATGCCATCTGTAGCAGCTAAGCTCAGGAAAAATCGGACACCGAAACACGGGCGCTCGGTGTCTGAAGCCGGAGAGATTTCTTTCGTCGGTTCATCCCAAAACCTGAAGGACCGTGGCCTTGATCAAGTAGGAACCAATCGTCTAAACGATCTCAAGCAACGGATTAAGCGCGTGATTAAGGAGAACAAGAAGGAGAAGCAGAGGATCACCAGGGATGGAATCCTGCACAAGGTCCCTTACAGCAAGATGTTCTCCAAGGACCTGAAGAAAGAGCTGGCCCGCCGAAGTAAGGACATTCATGTTAGTAACTGTGAGGCTAACAATTCACTTGCTTGTGACGGTAAAAATGGGCGGCCGTCGATGAGCAAGACGCTGTCTCTGCGCGAATCATTGGCCAGATATAACAAGTTGTACGAGTCGATCATCAATAAAGAGGCTAAACCTCATGACTCCAAGAAACAGGATGACTTGTCATCTCCGTTGAGGGTCAATAAAACAATGGGAAGGGTGTTCTCCTTGCCTGACATAAGATTTTCTTCTGACCAATTGGACCACGATTCGGATAGGCCCTTTTCGGGCTTGCAGGCTGATCTTATCGAACCAAAGAGCGCAGAGCAGGAGAATTCTGCTGATCTTATCGACACGCTGCAATCGAGAGGTTTAGAGACCGAAGGAGATGGTCAGTTCGGGTCAGGGTTGGTGATAGATGAAACTGGAAAACATGATCAGCTGGATGTTCAGGTTCATGAACCACTAGTCTCCATAGTTGAACCTTGCGAACCGTCGACCGATCTTTCACCCGAACCACTGCTTCTGGAGGGTTCCCCTAGCTCTGCGAGCCCGTCCGTCTCGAAAGCCGAAGGTACGCTGTTCGTTGCTTTTTGCTTTGATCTTGTTACCATCTTGAAAGGTTCAGAGCACAATGTGAAAATATCAGTATTAATGGCTAAAACTATGACTTAAAATTTTGATTTGAAGTACTCTTAAGATGCAATTTGATGTGGATTAGAATAGCGTCGATTAAGAAATGCTAAAAAAAATTTAACAGGGTCAGAACAAAATCCATTGAGCATCCCCCATACTTGTGAAGCATAGGTGCAAAAAGGCCTTAACAATAGTCAGAGAAGCAAAAATGTCACATCGAATATGTGTGGTTCGGTTATAATCCTACATCCACAAGCCGAGACAATCTATTCCGAGTGTATGAAAAATTCAGACAAATATTATCAACCTTGAAACTGCATTTCTCATGACGTTGTTCTTTTTTTCTTTTTTGCATGGGACCAGGTATAGAAGTCATCAACTTCCTACCTCAAAACACAACCGGCTCCTTCTCCGACCACTCATCGGAATCCTACCCGGACTCGCCCCTCGACTCCGAGTCAGCTCGCGACCGCAATGGAGACCCCGACGAGGACGACTTCGTCCTCCAAATCGAGCCCAAAGACAAGGCCGAGTTCAACTACGTGAGGCGCATCCTGGACCTGTCCGGTTTCATCTCGACCGACCAGCTCCTCGGAGCCTGGTACTCGGACGACCAGCCGCTCGACCCGTCCTTGGTGTACGAGGATATCACGGAAGGGTCATCCTGCTCGTGCATGGTGCTCGACCCTGAATGCAAGGCCAACGATCCGAGTTTCGGGAGCTGCCACCATTTGATCATGTTCGACCTCATCAACGAGGTGCTCATGGGGGTGTACTCCAAGTCCTACAGCTACTACCCGAACCAGCTCTCCTCGCTCGCCAGTATCCGGCCGATGCCGGTCGGATACCAAGTGCTGGAGGAGGTCTGGAGCGAGATAAGTTGGTTCCGGAGCTCGTGTCCGGAAGGCGTGCATTTCTTGGATTACGCTGTCGAGAAGGACTTGGCGAGGGGTGATGGGTGGATGAACCTCCAGTTTGATAGCGAGTGTGTCGGGCTTGAGATCGAGGAATTGGTGTTTGAGGATATTTTGGAGGAGTTTGTTGATGAGTGCTACGAGGAGTATTTTGAGCATTTTTTGTAGGAAATGTACGAGAAAAAGTTAGTGTTTTTTACAAGAATTGTTCCTAAATAGCGCATGACTATCCGTGTTATGAACAAAATTCACAAAATAAGTAGAAGTGTTTTTAGTGTTGATGGGAGAGATCGGATTGAGTGGGAACTAAATAAAATTTGTTCTCAGGTGGAGACTAAATTTTGGGTCGTCAGATTTTATTGTTTTTAAATCTGATGGTCAATAACCTATCAGGTGATTTTGGTTTGCATGTGAAGTGATATTAGTTTGCATGTAAAATGATATTAGTTTGCATGAGACTGGTTTACATATGAAGTGATATTAGTTTGCATGTAAAGTGATATTAGTTTGCATGTAAAATGATATTGGTTTAGATTAATCTCCATAGATGAAGACTAATCCAATCTCCACCAAATCTGTCTCTCGTAGATAGAGGACTCTGGTTTCTTCTTTTGGAGAGAGAAGGAGAGGGCATTGCCAATGAACAGTTTTAAATAGAGTCCAACTATATTCAATTTCAGATAATTGAGCATATAGACCAAATAGAAAAGGTTAATTGCGTCATTTTTTCAGATTGCTTTCTGGATTTCCATTAACTTGGTGCTTTTTGTTTTATATTTTATACAAATATATTGAATTGTGTTCAGTTGATATAAAAGCCCGTCTAGCTCAGTTGGTAGAGCGCAAGGCTCTTAACCTTGTGGTCGTGGGTTCGAGCCCCACGGTGGGCGTCTTTTTTAATTATTTGTTTACATTTTTCTCAACTCTTCTTCTACATTGTTTTATTAAAAAACGATCCGAATTTTGGTTCCACTTTTGGGTCGACCAGTCAAGTCTCCAGTTAGATCAGAATTTTATAAAATTTAAATTTATATATAGAAAAATAATATGTTTAAATAACTAAATATATACATTTTTCTCAACTCTTCTTCTACATTGTTTTATTAAAAAATGATCCGAATTTTGGTTCCACTTTTGGGTCGACCAGTCAAGTCTCTGGTCAGATCAGAATTTTATAAAATTTAAATTTATATATAGAAAAATAATATGTTTACATAACTAAATATATGTTGAAAATTACATCTTTCACCTTATATACCAGAATCCAACTATTACACATAACTAAATATATGTTGAAAATTACATCTTTCACCTTAGATACTAGAATCCAACTATTAGAAATATCCAAAATTCAAAAAAATTGGGGAATTTGTAAGGTTTTTGTCATTTTCGGGTGAACCGTCGGTTTGACCAAGAAAATCCAGGCAAACCATCCGATCCGCCCAAATTTTGAGCATTCTGCAAGGTCACCAGGTTAATCCTCAAACCCAATATGGTAACCAGCCTAATTCACGATCCGATCTGTCAGACTACATTTTTTTAAATTATGTTATTTCGAAAAACTTTAAAAAATACTAGACATACAAAATTTCAAAATAAACTGTAATTCAAAACTTTTGAACTTAATCACAAAATTAAAATCTTAAAAAATCTAAAAAATGCCTACCTGAATAAGCAAACTTTAAAGAAACACTATAAGCATAATTTAAAGAAGAGAAAAGTTTACTAAAGTACCCTGTAGTTTCACGCTTTGTTACTATAGTACCTTGTAGTTTGTCTTTTTTTTTAGGTGACGGAGGTTTTCAATAGTGACATTATTGGTGACAAACTTTAACCAGAGTTAATTTTCTCCAACCAAACCATACACATCACTGCCACATCATCTCCATATCATTTTTTCGATCCTAAATGGCGATGACGTGGCAAAATTTCAAAAACTAACCCTAATTTCTTAACTCTAATTAAAAAACCCAAATGCCCAAAAGCAAACAAATTTCTTAACCCTAATTTGTTTAATTTCCTAACACTAACTAAACAATCCATTGAATCCTAATTAAAAACTCATTGAACCCAAAAAATATTTCAGTTGCTATCCTCCTCCTCTCTTTCTCTTCACCCTTTTCTCCATCTACCTTCCCTCGCTCTCCTTAGCCCTGGTCCTCGCCACCGCCCTCTCCCTCCCCCGGCCCTCGGCTCCCTCGCACTTAGACCTGACCACGGTTCGAATTTGGACGAATTCGAATCGAATTTATTCGAATTCGAATTCATCAAAACATTAAACCGTATTCAATTCTTCACAAGACGAATCGAATACGAATTATGAATTTTTGAATTAGAATCGAATTATAATCGAATTATAATCGAATTCGAATTCGAATTAATTCTAACGATGTTAAACATCTTGTGGAAAACGTTTTGGTTTCATGTTGTTTAATTTACAAAATTTTTTCCAATCTTTTAGCAATTTTGGGCGAGCCCATAATAAATTAAGTGCTTATTTAATTGGTCATAATGTAGAGTCTAAAGCTTTAATTCCATCTTGGGTACAAAGATTAAATATATGACATGCACATCTAATATGAAAAAATTTTCTTCCTAATCGTGTACAAAAAATTTCTAAATTTTTAACCATAACATTATTAGAACTTACATTATCTAGAGAAATTGAAAATATTTTTTGAACTAGATTATATTCTTGTAAAATAATATGCAATATTTTATAACAATTATTCCCACTATGACTATCATCAAAAACTCTATATGCAATTATTCTTTTTTGTATATTCCATTCATTATCAATCCAATGACATGTAACACCAAAATATGAATGTGTTTGCCAATGATCACTCCATATATCACAATAAGAGAAGTAACTCAAATTAGTAAACTTGAGGGAGAATTTATATAGCTCAAATTTTCAATAAGAGAAGTAGAGAATTGAGATTGGAATGTGTAAAATTTGAAGAATAAGAGGTGGTATTTATAGAGTTGGGAAGAAATTCTGAATTTATAAAAAAAAATTTAAAAAGTACCAACAGTAAAAAAAATGGTAACCTATGGATTAAAACGGTAACAAAAAAAATGGTAAAAAAAACAGTAATTTGCCCTTGAAATTTAAATTTCCCCTCCCCCCCTTCCCTTTTAATTCCCGCCCCCCACCCCCACCCCTTTTTTAATTCCCTCCCCCCCCTTTTTTTTTTAATTCCCGCCCCCCCCCCTTTTGAATTCGAATTCGAATTCGAATTTGATACGAATCGAATTTGAATTACGAATTCGAATTGAATTCGCCGGTTTGACGAATTACAAAAAACTTGAACCGTATTCAATTCTTATCATGACGAATTCGAATCGAATTTTTTGACGAATCGAATTATTATCGAATCGAATCGAATTTTTTACGAATCGAATCGAATCGAATCACGAATCGGATTCAATTCATGGCCAGGTCTACTCGCACTCCCCTGGTCCTCGACTCCATCTCTCCCCCTCGCACTCCCTTGGCCCTCGGCTCCCTCTATCTCCCTCGATGTCCCCCGGTCCTCGACTTCCTCTCTCTCCATCGCACTCCCCTGGCACTCGGCCCCCTCTCTCTCCCTCAAAGTCCTCGGCTTCCTGAGATGCTTAACCCTTCTTTGATTGACTCTGTTTCTATCAATTTTTGGCTCTGTTCTTGTGGATTTCATCTGCTCTTCCTTCACCTCCTTCTTTTTCTTAGATGCATGTCTGATTTTCTCCTTCCAGTTATTTTCCCCTTATTTGTGTTTGTGCATGAGTTTTCTTCCCCAAGAAATTAGGTTTGACTATGTGTGAAATTTGGGATCTTTTGCTTTTTTGGCCTGGATGTTTGCTTTTTTCATCCTTTTAATTTTTTGGTTGACCCGCTCGAATTCGGGTGAATCGAGCCTTTCGTGAGGTTCTTGTAGCTGATCTTTAGCTTCTCTAAGTAGAGGTGGTGGTGGTGGAATAAAGATGGGTGTGGGGTGTTAGTGTTGGGGAAGAAGAAGAGAGGGGATGGTGGGAGAGAAATTTGTAATTATTTTGGAAGGGGTTAAAGTTATGAAATTTGAGTTTTTTAATTAGGGATTAGAAAATATGGAATTTTTTTAATTTTGCCACATCAGTGCTATTTAGGATAGAAAAGTGGGTCACAGATATGACATGGCGCTGACTAGTACGGTTTGGTTGAAAAAATTAACTCTGATTAAGAATTTATCACCAATGGTGTCATTTTTTTAAACCCCGGTCACAAAAAAAAACCTAAACCACATGGTACTATAATAACAAAGCGTGAAATTACACTTTTTCCTTTACAGCATGTTTGGAAACTATTAAAAATGGGAAATGGAATTCATTTCCGGAGTTTTAAAAATTTTCACTCTGTTTGGAACCAAATATTTTCGGAAAGAAATTCCTATTTTATTTAAAAGTCCGGATTTAGAATTCCTATAGAAATAGGTCGGATTTGTGGGGACTAAAACTAGAATTGGTAAAAAATGTCTATTATACCCTTCCTTATATACTAATATAATAAAAACAACTTAACCCAATCTTACAATTACAGGGGCGTGGAGAAATGGAGCCTTGAGCTCCTCCTCTCGTCCTCGAGCTCCTCCTTTCCCGTCCTCGTCTTCCTTCTCTGCGAGTCAGACAACTTCGCACTGACAGCGGTGGCTAGGAGAGGCTTGTTAAGGAAGGCTGCTAATCTCTCTATCTCTCTAGTATGATATGAATTTTTATTCTCGGGCCATTTGTTTCTATGTATATATAATCTTTTGGAGTTAATTTTTTTTATAAGTATCTTTTTTTAAAATTTTTTTGATAAGTATCTTTTTCTTAAATTTTTTTGATAAGTATCTTTTTGAGTTAATACAATATATACTCATCAAAAAAAAGTTCAAAGCAGTAATATTTTTTAACTGAGCTCGTGTAAACATAATATTGACTGCATGTGAGAAAATTTTCAGTATTCAAGCATTATACTGATTTAAAACTCGTATTAGACAGTCTAGTACATATATTAGATGATATCGGATTCAACCAAAAAAATGCATCTTATATTATTTTTTGCTTAATCAATAAATTATAAACCATTAGTAAAAGAAAAAGCAAGTAATTATCGGCTCCATTGCACCGACCTAAATCGGACGGTAAGGAACAGATGACTCAAAGAAAATTCTAGAAAAACATCGGAACTGCCACCGAATAATTAGATATATCGGATCTATAACTTCATAAACCAACTGTCAATCCACGAGTGTTGTTCTTTTGTAGCAACAAATACATAAATCAACAGAAGATGATAATTTTTTTTTGCGGGGAACAGAAGATGATAATTGTTTTAGAGAAATTGTGAGTTCGGACCATGTTACAATGTTAATATTTGTTAAATTTTTTTTCTATAATAATAATCTACTCGTATCTGTTACAACTTCTAGCGAATAGCTGGTAGAAGAGTGAGTCAAACGACTGGTCGTTCGCTGCTTTTTAATGAGCTGGAGTTAGTTACGGGTCAAATTACATATATACACCTGTAATTCAATGTAATAGGCATTCCAGTACATTTTACCAAATTCTGAATAAACTCTCCCCTTTCTTCTCTCTCTCCTCTCTATCTTCTTCTTTCTCTCCCTCTTTTCTACCATTCTTGATCTTGAGTGTAACATCTGCTATCAGAGCCTCAAGCTCCGCTAATGCCACGAAGAAAGAACATGGAGGAGCCACGTTTCAGGTTCTTGATCTTGAAGATTTCTGCCGTGAGACGTTGGAGAAATTCACTTCCATGGAAGCTCAGCAAGCTAATTTCCAGGATAGGATGGAGACCACACAGCAGTTACTCATGGGGTCAATGAAATCCTTGAACAAGGCTATGGTTAAGATGCAAGAAGGCAGAAGAAGGACGTCCTCGTTTCCCACACCCTTGGAGACGATGGGCCGAGCTGATCTTCCATCGGAGAAGGGGATCCTTGGGTCTCCTCCAGTGGTCATGGTATCACTATCTCCTTCCGTTGAAGCTCCGAAGGAAGTTCCCACTTCTTTGTTCACAAGAAAGGATGGTACACCAACTTTGAGGTTAGATTTTCCTATCTTTTCTCCGTTGAACCCTCGTGGATGGGTGCGTAAATGCGAAAAAAATTTCTCCGTGTACAAGATAGAGAATGATAGGAAGGTAGAAATAGCTAGTCTCCACCTAGATGATGAGGGTGAGACGTGGTTTGACTCGTGGTTGTTACAAATGAAGAGCATCGATCGGGAAATGTTCGTCGAGGGCTTGTGTTAGAGATTTGGAACCCGATGCTTAGGAGGAAACGTAGAGGAATTTAATCTCCTTTGTCAATTGGGTAGTGTTGGGGATTATGTACGGAAGTTTGAAGAGCTAAGGGGGTTTATGTTGAGGGAGAACCACACGCTTTCAGAGCAATACTTTACCCACTCGTTCATTAGAGGTCTGTCGGATTCTATCAAACCCTTGGTTAGAACCCATGCAACCGCTACTTTGGGTAGTGCTATAGAAAAGGCCCAGCTTCATGAATTAGCCTTGATGGGTAGTGGCCAATCATCGAATAGCTGGAGTGCAGGTTCCGCTAGTAAGCCTGCTGCTAACCAAATGTCGAACAGTTAGGGAGCAAGGAAGAAGGACCATGTTTGTTATACTTGTGGTTCACCTTGGGTTCCTGGGCACAGACAGGTCTGTAAGGGAAGGAAGGTAGGAATCCATGTTATTGATCAAGTCGATTGTGTAGAGGAAGAGCAATTAGCTTGTGAAGTACCTGTAGAAGAAGGAGGTGGCTTGCTGGAGTTGTCTATACATGCCATTAACGGAAGAATTGGGAGTGGTATAAAGAAATTGAAGGGCAAGATTAAGAATCGATCTATTCTAATCCTGTTAGATACTGGAAGTACTGCCACTTTCATTAATACAAAATTGGTAGATGAGCTGAAGCTGAAAGTACTGGAGACTGTTGGAATGATGATTTCTCTGGCCAATGGTTCAAGTTCTGCTTGTCATTATATGTGTTCAAACGTGTCGTGGGAAATGGGCTGCAGTATCTTTCGATTTGATTTTAAGGTTCTTGAGTTGGGAACTTATGACATTGTGCTACGAACTGATTGGATGCAAGGGTGCAATCCAATTCTTTTTTATTTTGTTAAGGCAGAGGTCAGGATCAAAAACAAAGGAAATGAAATTGTTCTTAAAAGTTAAAAAAATTATGGGCTGGAAGAGGTGGCTGAATTAAGTTGTATGAGTGCCACAACTTTGGATGTGGACATAAGGAAGAGTCAAGTACAGGACTTGATGCTCTTAACATAGAATGGCTTGGTTTTTGAGGAGTATGGTGAGTTCTATGCAGTTGATGCAGCAGCTCTTAGTTTAAAGGATGATTTAGGAGCAGTTTTTAGTAAAGACTTTCAGGGTCAGCTTCGGGCCCTATTAGAGCAGTACAAGGATTTATTTTAGGAACCAACTACTATGTCTCCTCAGCGTGATTGTGATCATGGAATTTCCCTTGTTCTGGGTACAACTGCTATCTCAATATGTCCTTATCGATACCCACATTTTCAAAAGGAAGAGATTGAGAAGGAGGTTGCAGCTCTCTTGAAGTCTGGGTTTATTCAGGAAAGTGAAAGTCCATTTGCTTCTCCAGTGCTATTAGTGAAGAAGAAGGATGGATCATGGAGAATGTGCGTAGATTATTGTCAGTTAAATGATAAGACCATCAAGAACAAGTACCCAATCCCAATAATTGATTACCTTCTAGACGAATTGAATGGAGCTTGTGTTTTCTCAAAGTTGGATCTGCGTGCTGGTTATCACCAGAACAAGATGAAGACTGCGGATGTGTTCAAGACTGCATTTTGTACTCACCATGGACATTACGAGTTTAAGGTAATGCCATTTGGGTTAACCAATGCACCTACTACATTTCAATCAGTAATGAATAAGACATTAGCTTCTTACCTGCACAAATTTGTCCTTGTGTTCTTTGATGACATATTGGTATATAGTACTGATGAAGTAGCTCATTTGGATCACTTGGAGAAGGTTTTGAGTTTGTTGAAGCAGGATAATTTCTTTATTAAATTGTCCAAGTGTGACTTTGGGGTAAATTCTGTGGATTATTTGGGCCACGTGATTTCTGGACAAGGTGTGAGTATAGATCCACAGAAGATTGATGCCATGAGAGCGTGGCCTTTACCTAGAACTATCAAGGAATTGAGAGGATTCTTAGGTTTGACTGGATATTATCGCAAGTTTATTAAAGGATATGGAGCAGTAGCACGACCATTATACAATCTTTTGAAGAAGGACGGGTTTAAGTGGGATGCTGATGCTACCTTGGCCTTTGAAGAGTTGAAGAAACTAATGACCTCTGCACCAGTATTAGCCTACCCAGATTTCACTCAACCATTTATTTTGGAGACTGATGCCTCTGATGTTGGTTTGGGAGCAGTTTTATCACAGCAGGGAAGGCCAATTGCATTTTTAAGTCAAGCTCTTGGACCACGTAATGCAGGTTTACCAATTTATGAGAAGGAGTTATTGGCCATCCTTCTGGCAGTATCGAGATAAAGATACTACTTAGAAGGTCATTCCTTTGTTATCCAGACAGACCACCAGAGCCTAAAGTACTTGCTTGAGCAAAAGGTGCATACCAATTTACAGAAAAAATGGTTTCCAGATTGATGGGGTTGGATTTCGTTATTGAGTACAAAAGGGGAATGGAGAATAAAGCTGTTGATGCTTTATCAAGAGTCATTTTAGCTACTTCTGAGCCACAAGGGTTGGAACAAGAGTGTTTGGCCATCACAATTACAGTGCCTGGATGGCTGCAGCAGGTGGAGGCAAGTTATGCATGTGATGCAGATGTGTAGAAGTTCGTACAACTTTTAGCAGTCTCCCTGTAAGTCTGCAACACTATACACTATAGAAAGGAGTTTTGCAGTACAAGTCTAGGATCTACATTGGCAATTCAGGTACCCTGCGAAACGATATCATTTTTCAATTACATAAATCTGCTATTGGAGGGCATTCTGGTGCTTTAGTAACCTGTAAACGCATTAAAAAGTATTTTTACTGGAAGAATATGAAGAAGAATGTGAAAGTTTGGGAGAGGAATTACGATATTTTTCAGCGTTGTAAGACAGATAATGTGCCTTATCCGGGTCTGCTGCAACCGTTGGCAATTCCTGAAGGGGCATGGCACGATATCGCTATGGATTTTGTTGAGGGTTTGCCCAGGTCTGGTGGTAAGGATACGATCTTGGTCGTAGTGGATCATTTCACTAAATATGGTCATTTCGTTCCTTTGTCCCATCCCTTTACAGCTTTACAAGTTGGAAGCTTTTTGTTTGATCATGTCTGCAAGTTACATGGGTTACCTGAGAGTATTATTTCTGATGGAGTTAAGATCTTCACGAGCAATGTCTGGAAGGCACTTTTCAAGTAGTGGGGAGTAACTCTGCAATTGAGTTCAGCATATCATCCACAGTCGGATGGTCAAACAGAACGCTTGAATCGTTAGAGAACTATCTTAGAAGCGTGTGTTTCTGTAAACCATCCAGCTGGGCGTAGCGGCTATCGCTAGCTGAATTTTGGTACAATAGTTGCTATCATTCGGCCTTGAAGTGCTCGCCTTTTGAGGCAGTGTATGGATATGCTCCACCAATTATACCTGGCCTGCATGATGAACAACCTTCTGTGGCTATGGTGGCAGACTTGGTCACTAAACAAGCCCAGATGGTTTGTGTTCTGCAAGAAAATTTGCAGCAGGTACAAGAGAGGATGAAGGTGAATGCTGATAAGAATAGAACTGAAAGGGAGTTTGTAGTGGGAGATATGGTGTACTTGAAGCTACAACCATATAGGCAAGTAACTTTGGCTATGAGGAACCATCTTAAATTGGCGGCCAAGTATGTTGGTCCATATCCAATTGTGGAGAGGATCGGTTCAGTAGCTTATAAGTTGCAGCTACTATCTTCTTGTTTGATTCATTCAGTATTCCATGTGTCACTATTGAAGAGAAAAGTGGGACCTAGTTGTGTAGCTATTAGTGAACCACCTCTTGTCGCAGGTAAGGGACAACTGAAGCTCGAGCCAGTGGCTGTGTTAGATCGAAGAGTAGTCAAGCATAATAACCAAGCTATGGTACAAGTTCTAATCCAATTGGCTAATCTGGATGTAGAAGACGCAACTTGGGAGGATTACTCAGCTATAATTGGTTTTATTTTCTGAATAAACCGAGACACCGACTCACCGAACAAAATGAGTTCATTTTGTGTAAATATAAATACTTCGGTTATCTAGTTCTCTCTAACCTTCTGGACTCTTCCTTCTCTTTCTTCTAAAAAAACTCTTCCTTCTCCCAGTCGACCTCTCAGCCCCTTCCTTCTCAGTTCTCCCATCGCCGCTTGTCCTTCACCTCCCTTCGGCACAGGTCCTCCTCCCTTCTTCCTTCGCTCCTTCCTCCTCCCTTCTAGCGTTATATATTGTTCTGGTCTCCCTCTACCAAATAAATTACAAACTCTAAAAATCCAAATTGATTGTCGTGTTCCTCGACCCTCATTCTCTTCTTGACCTCGAGTCATCGACAGCTTCTGTGGATAATACACTATTAACCAAGATCTTGTTCGTTCTCCTTCTTCGCATCTTTACATTTTGCTTTCTTGACTTCTTTCTGATTGTCTTTTGGCAAAATTAAAAGGGGGATGCATAACTAATTAAATACATGTTACCGTCTAGATTTATCAATTCTTATTTAGATTATGATTTATGGGTATTTTATTTAATGGGCCATTTTGAATTACTATCTAAATCTGCGATTAAGATTGATTTAGGTTAGTTTATGAGCATTTTCAACTAATGGACCCATTTTGGGCTGAAGTCAAAGTTTGAAAAAATGTTGACTTTGTGAATTGACAAAACTGCCAACCCGAAGAGAAATTTTCTGCACCGCTAGATCGATGCACCGTCAGTGTATACCCACGCCACGACACCGTCGGCCACCAAAACATAATTTTTTTTCCTTCGGTGTCGGGGTCAATAATGTGTCGAAACCCATGACACCGACACATCCTCAGCCCTAGGTGCAAGTGCGGGAGTAGCTGCACCTGCGACCCTTGGACCTGTAAATGAGGAGGAAGTGGAAAAAAAGGTGCAAGGGTAAAAGTGGAAAGGAAGGTGCAAGGCTAAAAGCGGTGGCGTTGATCTTCTAGTCCTAGTACGGTTTACAGGATCCCCTCCAAAGTGATAACTCTTCTAAAGTGATAAAAAGTCTTGGTCCCGAGTCGAGACCAGTGTTAAAATTTAATAACCCCTCTATCGTAATAACTAATATTTTTTAAAAAAATTTTAGTGTTAAATCTCAGTCACAATTTCTGCATAAAGTGATATTTTTGAATAAATACATATATATTTTTCATACTTCACGGATTCGAAAAATATTGTAAGATATTAGTTTGCGCTAAACTTACTTATTTGTTAAATTTTATATCATCGTTAATCTTCTCAATTATCTTCTAATGGTCCTTATGATCGTCGTCTTGTTGCAAGAAAATATCTCAATCAAGTATATCATTTGAATAATTCTATAAGTCAAAATTTTAGGTAATTTGTATATATATAAAGTAATTTTTTGGTATTTACTCATTAATTGTTCAAAAACTCACTTTTAATATTTTTGGAGAAGAAAAATATAAACCTCTCTTATCTAATAACCTCTTTAAAGTGATATTTTTCTCCGACTCCAACAATATCACTTTAGAGAGGTTTTACCTGTATAAATAAAGTTGGAATCAACTTATTAATTTCCATCACTGAAATATTTACTTGTTGTAAATGAATTTTTTGGATGACCACGAGAGAAGGCACACTTGTGCGAACTCCATAAGCTGGTAGGATTTGTAATGATATGCGCACTTTTTATAGATTTACAACGAAATTAGTAAATCACTTTTGAGTGGTGAGTAAATGAGTTCTAAAACTTTTAATCAACTAATCATAGAGATGTCAACTTGTGAGTAATTTTCACCCATTAACAAACAAAGTAATTAATGGAAATTATAGTTCAATGATAAGAAATCAATTTTTTTCTTATTAAAATTCCGAATAAGAGAGTTTGAAAAAAATCAAGGAAAGTCTACGACAGAGTTGCTACCTGCTTCGATGAGAGACCAATCTGCTCGAGATCATTAATCCGCAGAAAACCCAGAAGCGTTTGGTTTTGTTAGAACAAGGAACTGGAGCCACCAAGCTGAAAAGATGAGGCTTCTTAAGTGGCGAAATCTCAGGGAAGACTTACCAACTTGATGGGGCTGTTTTCTCTAAGTTCAACTTTGTACTCTGCTAGTTTCGGGCCAATTCCCTGGATGCAGCAGCAAGAATTCAACGGGGTTCAATCCGCGGCCGGATGATATAGATAGAATTCACGTAAGCTGCAATAGCAAAGATAGATCGTACCTATATTTTTTTCCTGCAGTTCATCCCTGAAGGTGAAACAAACGGCGAGGGCCGTTTCTGGTTCTGTGGGGTTCTCAATTGAGCAGTTCAAGGGAGTGGTAGGACAAACTTTTGGTATACGGAACACTTCATCTTGAGGTTTGTTGGTGTGATACTCCGAAAATAATATGTCGTGTCTGAAAGTTTTAAGTGATTTGATTGGTACTTCTTTTCTAGTACACATCTTGAGAGAACTCCAAGATTAAACGCGTTTGGCTGGAAATAAGATCAGGATAGAGAAGTTTATAGGATGCGTGAGAGTGAGAACAAAACACGCTAGAAAAAACCCGTGTTGGTCTGTAGAGACAATCGGTTCTTATGCCGGTGCCATTGCTGCTACTCTTTCTTATTGCTATTTCGGCTGCTTCTCCTTAATTTACCGAACGAACTAACAATATAGTCTACAGAGGTCAATCAAACTCGGGAAGACAAACAAACTTACTCTTCCAAAATTTTTGTCCCCAAGGTTAGTGCTATTAACAGTTTCCTTTAGCATTTGACATTGGAGAAAGCAAAAATTTCTCTCTGGAGTTCAAACATACGTCAGGCCTTACCTAAAGGGTCGAACTTGGTTCACAAAAAAAGGCTGCCTACGCTGCCAGCTCTTACGAGTCCTGTATCGTTTTTTTCGGATAAAAAATGAACTTATATCTATCAACCAAGCGTCCTGAAGTTTCGGGTCGAATGTAGAGATTCTGACACTAATTAAACTGAACCTAGTATGATGACACAAGTTTTTAATCAAGCTGATACGAAACAACTCGAGCAATTCTTATCTGCAGTTATAGAAAAAAGAAATGAATTTATAGAGCAACTGAGATCAGAGGAACCCGTAGGCAAAAACGGTGGCGTTGAACCCGCGGAACACCCCCGGGATCAGAGGCCTAACTTCCCTCACAAAAATCTTCTGTACATTATCATCCTCTCAACCGAAGAACGAATCCAACTGGTAATACTCTTGTCGACTAAAAACATACAGAACAACTACTTAGAAACCTAAAAATTAGACGAGAAGCCGTTTTATTTAGCAGATATTGGACCGATAAATAGCGGTTTCGGACTCCATTAAATCGGAGAGGTAGGGTTTAGATTTGTGTTACAGTTGATGGAGAGGAGGAGGAAGAAAAGAGATGGGCAGTTTTAGATGCACTCGACCGTTGCATGGTCCGTTCTTTTTAAGAGGCGGATGATTCAAATACTCGAATTTTACTAAAGCGTGCTTTTCATATTGGGCCTTTTAGCCCATTTCCAAAAATTTGGGCCCACTTACGAGGCGTTGGTCCAGTAAGCGTTAAGATATTTGGATTCATTTTAATTATGAAAAAATATTATTAAGAAATCTAATCGTCATAGCTAGCAATATTTGACGGAGATCTGAATTCAATATTTTATTTAGTTAATTCAAGTCAGTTAGTACTTGAATAACCGTCGGAGTACCGGGAGGAGAATATTTGAGGACGAGAAAAAAAAATTTCCCAAAAATCCAATAATATGAAACAATTTTAACAAAAATCATGGTTAAATCAATGTTCTACGTAGCTTTATATTGTAGAAAAAGTCGTGAAACCCCTAGAATAAATGATTGTGAATTAAAATGATTGAACTACCATTATTTAATTCTTCTCCCTTTTTTATTTTCTCGTCCAGAAACAGATTTCGGTATGTATTTCCTAAAAAAGGAATATTCGCGTTAAACACGCGGTAACCCAACGGTAAAAATAAAACCCGCGAACCCAAATCCTTCACGATCCGAACCCAGGGATCTTTTTTAGTAAGAAAGTGTGCCGTTTGAGGTTTCAAACTTGGGCCCGCACAAATTGTGCTCCTTTAACCCCAAACGTTAATCCTCCGTTACTCCACGGGAGGGTTACCAAATTTACGGCAGTCAGTATAAGTGACAAAAAATTTTAGATTCAACTAAAAAAATTTAATTCCAATTTTCTAAATATAAAAAAGATCATTAAATAGAACCACATAGTACCCTATCAAAATATCATGTCAAAACAAAACATAGGAGTTGATCTAAGTATTAAGAAATTTAAATTTACTTAAAAATATTATGTTCAAATCTTACCGATGTATAAAATATTATTGAGAACTCGGAGATGTAATAGTACTTGACTATAGATATCATAACTTTCTGAAAAAATCAGATCTAAAAAATCAAAACCTAACGGCCAAGTAACGGAGACAGTCGGTGGCGGAACATATTCGTTATAAATATTACCGTCTCCCCCTCCGTCATTAAATTAAATTAATTCCCTATTTCCTCCTCTCTCTCTCTCTCTCTCTCTCTCTCTGTTTCAACGGGAAAGGGATTTTTTCGAAACAGAAAACCTCCCATCTTCTTCTCTCTAGGATTTATTTTCCTTCTCTTGCAAGCCTCCTTAATTTCCCCCATTATTACTCTCTCTCTCCTCTCTCTCTCTCTCTTCCCACCGGTTCCATTCCCGCCAATTCTATAAAAGCTAAAAGGTCGCGTCTTTTTTTTCCCTCGACCGTTTGGGATGGTTCTAGAAGCTCCGATTCGGTGGCGGTTATCGAATTTTGCTCGATCATGAACCCTAGAATCCGAGGTTTGCTTCTGTTTATTTGACTTAGTGGTTGTTAAGATGTTGGCGGTTAGAAAGATTAGGGCTTTAGTGTAACTGTAGCTTGTGGATTAAGCTGAGGGTTATTCTAGTGAAGTGGGTTTTTTAAATTGGGTTTTGTTTAGGGAATCTAAAGTTTTTAGGGGGGGGGGGGGGGATGGGTGATGATGCCAAGGTAGAGGTGTGTTGCCTTGTGAATAAGCAGTCCACGGTGGTATCCGAGGGTAGTGGTGGTTCTGCCGTTGCCAAGTCTCCGGGGTCTTGTAGCCCGGCCACGGTGTCTCCTGCTAATAGGTTTGCTATCTGTCCCGCCAATCTGTTACGGATTGGGAGACCGGTGTTTCAGTTTTGTGTGTTTTGCGCAGGAGGACGACCGGGCCTATTAGGCGAGCCAAAGGTGGATGGACTCCCGAGGAGGTTCGTGTTCTCTTGTTCTTGTTTCGTTTGCGTTGAGCCATGATCAGATTTGTTTAGAACTTATTGACATCATCCGGTTACTTAGAAGGTTATAGCAGCTTGGTGCTGCCAAATTGATAGTGATCTAATGCCATGGGTTTAAGAGTGATTGCATTTTTGTTGAGAAACTTGTGTATGTAATGTTCTCGTGTAGATGTTGATCAGATCTGCAAGTGTTCCAGTTTATCAGCTGCCCCTCTTATTGTCAGTTACTGATTAACTTTCAATGATCTGCAGGATGAAACCTTGAGAAATGCCGTTAAAGTTTTCAAGGGGAAGAGCTGGAAGAAAATAGGTTTCATCTCTTTCTCTGAATGTTTCTTTCTCTTTAGAATCCCAAAAGGTACTCTTCGTATATGTAATCAGTTTAGTTATGGTTTGTGTATAAGTTATACCGAGTCAGAAACTGATAAAGGGTCGATTAACAAAATAGAGTTGAATGAAAAATTGTGATTAACGTTGGTAGTGCAGAACTAAGTTGATGCAAACTCAGATTTTTTTAGGTTTACGTACAACTAGAGATTCTCATCATGGTGGAGGAAGAAATTTCGTATGAAACTATTGCAATCTTCATTGCATCTTAAGTGCCAGTTTATGATTTGTACTCAAGTTTGGTTTTATTTGGTCACAGCTGAGTTTTTCCCCGATAGATCAGAGGTTCAATGTCTGCATCGATGGCAGAAGGTTCTTAATCCTGATCTTGTTAAAGGACCTTGGACCCAAGAGGTTAGCATGCTCCCATCTGCACCTTTCATTCAATTTGTCTTTTCACTTACCTTAACACAAAAACTAAAATTTGTCAGCTTTTGCGGTTCTGTAGGAGGATGATAAAATTGCAAAACTAGTTGAAAAATATGGGCCCACAAAATGGTCCGTGATTGCAAAATCTTTACATGGCCGTATTGGGAAACAATGTCGAGAGAGGTAAGTCAGATTTAATGATGCATTGTTATGTTGCTAGAACTATATAGAGTATGTTGTGCTTTTCATATTGTTTTCCATGTGTCTCTGCACAGCTTTCAGAGCATGGTCCCATGAAGTTTATTATTGGGATCTCCTGTCCGCATCTCATGAAATTGATGCAGGCTGTAGTGTTAGTTTCTGTTTATTTATGAGTGACCTATATGAGCTTGGAATTTGCAATGGGAATTGATTAAGGAAATCTGGTACTGGAACTCTGTATGAACTGTGCTTCTCTTGTTGCTTAGCATTCATCTCATAGACTTGCAAAAAGTTATGACCAGATTTTCCTGCTCATGTATCTATGATACACACTAGCTTTTAGTGTTCTGTTTCTTTTGTCATGTTAAGTAGTCTATATGAACACTGCAGTAGTTAGTTCTTTATACTCTTGATTTTTTTTGTTTTTCAGGTGGCACAATCATTTAAATCCTGACATAAAGAAGGACGCTTGGACAAAAGAAGAGGAACAGTTACTCATAGAAGCTCATAGTATATACGGGAACAAATGGGCTGAAATAGCCAAGTATTATTTGCCTGGAAGGTGCGGATTATATTAATTTTGCTCCGACTTCTCGTAATTTAGTTGTTTATGATAATACTAAGGCAAGCCCTCAATCCCGATAAGTGGGATTAGCCGATGCTTCAACTATTTATGCTAGTTTTCCGCTGACAAATTCTTGCATCTGGACATTGTGCACCAAATTGTGTTGGGATGTTTGTTTTTCCATCTCAAAACTCAAAAGATTCAGTAAAGTTAACTGGTCATGAGTGTTCAAATAGTAACAAACTTCAGATTGGAGCATTCTTCATTCTTCCAATTTTGCATTATTGCTGCTGCTTGATATTATAATTCTTGAATAGAGTGAGAAAATGATTGCATTTGATAGAGGTATGGCACTTTTTTGCACTTGCGGGGTATCAGGTTAAGTGTCAAGTCATTAGAAAGTAAAACATCATTCTTATGCTAAACCCCTCAGTGTATGCTTTGATTTTTCTTCACAGGACTGATAATTCAATCAAGAACCACTGGAATAGCTCCGTGAAGAAAAAGTTAGATCTCTCTAAAGCTACTGGGACCTCGTTAGTCAAGAATGGTGTCCATCCTGGGAGGAAAGTTATGGACGAACCAGATGTGAAAAAAGTTTCAGATTCAGCTGCTCAAACATCTTCCACTTCCAATGACGGAATACAAACTAGAATTGAATATATAAGCAAACCCGTAGAGAAAATTGTGAATAAAGAACCCAACTTGACCGCTCTTACTTCTTCAGTAGCAGCTCTTGGAGACAAGCTCGAAGAAGATTTTAGATCTTGGTTAGAATTATCAGCCAGGAAGCAACCCATGCCTTCATCAAGTGCCCTTCAAAACGGATCTGCAGATTCAAAAGGTGTTGCATGTAAAGCTCAGTCATCCCACAAGGCTCTTGGCAACTGTGACTCAGAGTCATTGAAGCAAAGCGAGAACGGTAAAGCTCAGTCATCCCACAAGGCTCTTGGCAACTGTGACTCAGAGTCATTAAAGCAAAGCGAGAATGGTGGAATGTGTAGAGATGGAGAAGAGGAAGTCCCTGCTTCTCCTCGACAGACTGAAAATCCGAGTGCTTCTTCGCTACATTCTGAACCTCCTCAATCAGAAACATCAGCATCACCTAATACCGATGCATCGAATGTGTTGCACGTGGATCAGACAGACAATTCCTTCACGGATTCACCTACTGTTAGCTTCTCCACCCCACCTTGTGCAAAGAGTAGTAGTTTACATCCACAGAGCCCAGAATCTATCTTGAGACTTGCAGCTAAGAGTTATCCTAATACTCCTTCAATATTTCGAAAGAGGAAAACTGAAGCTCAGATGTGTTCACTTCCCAGTAAAAGTATGAAACCTCAAGTGGAATCTGTCAAAGACAGATCAGAGGATTTGGATGAACGGGTAGGAAGTGGAAATACTTCAGAAAGCACTCTGTTCCAAAATGGAAGCTTTTGTGACAATCCTGTTGATCCGTGTAATTCAGCTACGGGGCCCAGTGTTAAGGCTTTCAATCCATCTCCCCCATACCGCTTAAAATCCAAAAGAACTGCTGTTTTTAAGCCTGTGGAGAGGCAACTTGAATTCACTTTTGAGAGGGCGAGACACAAAGGGTCCAGACCTCGGGGTTTGTCAGCGGACTACAGATACGCTGATGCAGAAGATTGCTCTAGAGGAAGTTAGGCCGGGATGACAGAGACATAAACAGTAAGTTATAAGAGTGCCACAATGCTAACTTAAAAGTCCTGTTCTTGATGATTGTTCAAATTCATCTTTTTATCGCAGTTTCACTTCCAATTTTGTTGCTGCATTTTGGAAGTGATATGACCTGCCACGATGGAGGGTTTTAGAAGTTCAATATGCCGAACCTTCTTTTGCCTTAGTAGTCGGTTGTGAACAGCTATGTTCACATGTTATCTGTGCTAAAAGAACTCTTTTGGTAACGAATGATTCGAACACATAACTGATGACAAGTAAATTGAGTGGCCGACTTCTCCGGCTTGTGTTTTTAGTAGCAAGGCTCGGAGTCTGTAAATGTCTTTGTTCTTGTATCTGAGCCCAAATGCTTGACAGCAGTACATGATGTTGCTTCTTTGTTGGTTGCAACAGATCTCCTGATTCATTTTTCTAACAGATCTCCTGATTCATTTTTCTAACTTGCTAACAGGGTGGTATCTCCGCGCAGGGGTGGCAACTCGAAGCGATTGCCGATTTCTCCCTGGTCTTGCATCTTCAATCATCTCATTATGCCCTTTCCTTTGCAGATAGCTGACCACTTTTTGTCCATTGTAATCCGCGACAATGTGTGATTGTCGGGTCTTTGTACGATAAGAGATGGCGGGCTCGCTAAGTTACGAGCGGTTAAAAACTGTAATGCTGCTGTACAGATCCCTCTTTGATAGGGAAGCTCGCTCGTCTGTAGGTTCAATCTCAAGCTCGAATAGAATTTACAAGAAGTTACCAGGAATTGGGTCTTAGATTGTTCCTTTTCTATTGATTTCGCGGATGAGGAAGAACAGCCTACAATGAAAGAAACTGATGGAAAGGACGGAGCATCTAGACTTTTTGTCCTTTTTTGTTCTCATGTGGCTCCATTTTTCTGTGCATGTATAGGGATCGTAGTTTTTTTTTGTAAAAAACAACTTGATATTATTTACTGAATGACTAATCTTGATTTAGGTTAGATACAAATAGCGAAAAAATTTCTGCCCAATTTTAACGTACACGATCGTAGGGATCAAGTTAAGAAGCATCTAGTTACAGGATAGCTTCTTTTCAATTGGCCTTCACATAAGAGTCATAGACAATCTGTTCGGACTTTGAACCACCATCTACGCATTTTGAATCCGAGTGGTCGAGTCATAGACAAGCCGTTCGGACTTCGAACGACTGTCTACGAGTTCCTGAATCCGAGTGATCGAGTAATTTTTAGTCAACGTGAGGATGATTGCTCGTATTACAGTGGAATACGATCAGACGGAGCGACTGTATTACAGGTAATACGAGAGCCGGTAGTCGTCTCGCGCCAACCCCGGCTAGCTCAGTTACCTGTTGCTTGCGTAAAGCGAATAGCAGTCGAGTTTCGCAACTCGCCTTTTGGCCCCACAGCTGTGTCCCGTCCCTAGCGTTTCCCAACTGTTAAATTGATCTAAACGACTAATTAAGATAAAAAGGCACTTCATTTGCTGGGAAGAAGGCGAATGATATATACAACATTTACAAAGAATTCATTGCATTGTTCTAAATCATCCACTCCTCTAAGCGAGCCCTGTATTGCAGCCAACCGAATTACCTCGACAGACGAAAGGAAATTCATCCAACAACCAACAGATGGCGCATGAGTTTTAGGTTGTAATCACGACTTGAAGAAGGTAGCCCGGATCGACAAGTTGCGAAAAATGTTCCCAGATATTGTCACTGCCATGACATTAGACAAAATGATCAGTCAATCTACTAGCCAAGAGGCAGAGAGCATCCTCTCAAAGGAATTAAACATTCCCATCATAAAGAAGCCGTAAGTTATCTCGCGGAGCCTTACAGTACGTTAGACTCCGAGGTTTTCGGTATTAATCTTCAGTTGTACGGATGAAGAGAGAAAATTCATTTCATGCCACTATCAGCTATACTTCTATATGATCAGCATAAAAAACATAAATTTTTTTCACCATGTTATGTTATAACACTGCTCGGTACCCACAGATCTCCAAGTTTCGAATATTTGCATCCTCCAATTATTTCTGGGTTAGTTGGTCTTAAGAAAAGAATCCAGTAAACAAAATCAAGAACCAGTTGAGGATCGAAAAGATTAAACAGTACGGGACGACATCAGATACTTTGAAGAACTCATCAGACGTGGATCCAAATGACTCACCTTAATCCGCCGCTTCTCCAATTCCGAAATGCCAGAGATTGCACTAGTAATAAAATGAATGAACTTGAGAAAATCCAGGCATTCTATAAGATTACAGCTCTACCTTCAAGGTAAATCTGGTTGGATAGTTTTCGAAGAGATATCCAGACAGCATATAACCGAGTGTGGCACCAGAGGCTCAGAGATTAGTTCCAGACTCAAGATCAACATCCAAATTAGATCAAGAACCCAATAGTAGTTTGGCCAAGAACCTTGGAACTCCTATCCAAGGAATGAGAAGCAACCTACAGAAATCATTTATCAATATGTAAGATATAATAATGACTGGAAAACATGACAATACAATAATTTAGACCCTTCAATCAACCAGGCGGATGAACAAGCTGATGCCGGCTAGAAAAAAACGGAGACCGGTGAAAGTAAGTTGAGCTTTCTCCTACCATGTAAGTTAGAGCTGCATAACGTTCCGCATTCAAGTATAATGGCTTTCCTCTATGCATCTCAATATCCTGCCAAAGATGTGAAGAATGTTCAGGTCCATAATCAAAAAAGCCCACAGGAAAAAATACCAGTCCGGATGATTGGGCAAAAAGAAAATATACTGATCCAAATGCCCAATATGCATAACGGTCATGAAGATCCCAGATTGGAATATCTTATGTATTGATCATTCAAACAGAAGCATTGATCATCATTTCCCAGAAGAGATGGTTTGAAGTCAGCACTAAAACGCTAGAGACATCTAGAAGTTGAGTGCAATAAAGCACAAATACGGTATACCTCTTAAAAATGGAGAGGGCCACAAAAGGAAATAAACATTAACAAAAATCCTCTAAGAATCACTGAACATAAAAATCAGAGCATCACAGAAACAAAATGCAGCTGCTGCTTGAGGACACTAAATATTCACAATCAAGTCCCCTGAAAAGGCCAGCTTAAATCTTATCGAGGAAAAATCAATTTGAAAGGGGTAAATCGACTAGATTAATAAGCTGAAAATAACTCTATTATGAACTGCAGACACAAGTAGGAAAAAGTTCAAACTACCTCTTCACCATATGCGTCTAAGTAAAGCGATGGCCAAGGAGACTGACGTGCACATCTTTGCAACAGAATTGTAGTTCTCTGGAACAATTAAAGGGGAACAAATATTAAGAGCAGTATTGCAGACAGAAATTGACAAAACCACAAAACTGAAAATGCCCTACCAGGATAAAGCTTTGAGAGATAGTAAACATACCTTGATCAGCAAAAAAACACCAGTACCAGCTCCGCAGGCCATTGCATGGGATTGACATCCGTTCTCCCTAAACAAATAAGCAATGAAGCATGATAATCTTTAATTCAAGGTAAAAGTGAAGAAGGTCATTAAAGTTTCCTCTGGATCAGATCAATTTCACAACCCCAGTCAAACAGATGAGATCTAGGTATGCACCTGCAACAGGACTTCCAGTTTGGAGAACATAATTTACCGCACAGCAAGCACAACGCAGGCTCATCAACAACATTATTGCAGTCACCGCAACGTTGCTTTATAAACCTGAGGGAAGCGCAAAACTGAAAGTTACAATTTCCTTCAAAAGAAACTTACTGACAAGATCCAAGTGCCAATATTATTGACAAACCTCTGCAGTAGATCTTGGTAAAGACTAGGCAGGCATATCAACTTGAATGGAACCGCAGGCGTGATGGGTAAAAAACAGTTGGATAAGCGGACTTTATTATCTGCTTGGAAATGGTGCAGCCAACGCATAGCTAGTGATTGTAGCTGTGGATCCCTGATAAAAGAGTTTAATTGCGGAATCTTGAATAACCTTTCCAGCTCATCAATTTCATGGAGATCATTCACGTTATCAATAGATGATGGAGGATCTCTATTAGAGAAAGGTGCTGAAATTGAAGTAGTGAGCACTTTCCATAGCAGTGCGCACCTCCTCAAGAAAGGAAAAGTTAATCTACGAATTGCATCTCTGACATCACATGACTGATCAATATAGCCTGACATAGAATATAGTTGTAACCATCCAAAATCCCCTGAAGCTTTGGAGACATCAACAATAAGGCTGTCTTCAAAATCATGATCGTCCTTTAGTGAATCCTGTTCCCTGGAACATGCAAGTATAGCCTGCATTCCAACATTATGTTGTCAAAAAACCTCCATCGAAAACAGTTAAAAAGGGCAAATTTGTCTCCGCAAAAAAAATTAATTAATAACAGGATAGTGATCCCACCTGTACAACAGTGACAGCGTAGAAAACATGCACAATGGGCAAGAAAGATTCCTGGCATGACAAGAATGGGAGCGGAAGGCAAAATAGAACCCACATCAATGATGAAAAGCCATCATGAGCAAGGATAGGATCAGCTGCTCTATTACAAAACTGACTGTCGAGGTATGATGCTCCTTTGTCAACGCTTTTGAGGGAGAATAGCAAATCTGTAAAACCAAACACACAGAACTTTAAGGGGCATATTCCGTAATATTGAACACAAACCAACTTATTTGAAACCAAGTAATCACTATTCCAACTTTTCAGCGTCCAAAATGTTACTTGTGATCTAACCTCAATATTAAGGAAAGATTGTATACATGTGCAGAAAACCTGCAGTCGATTTCCCATATGCTAAAAGAAGTACTGTGTAGACGACTAGACTAGATCAAAGAGAAGGCTCACCTCCGTGGATTTGGAATCCGGAACAAATAGAGTTGGCGAAAAGCTGAATGCCCTGAAATCTTTGAAGCACGTGAGCAGCATTATGGCTCCTCAAGTGTTCAGCACACTTTAGCAGCAATGACAATGCAAATCCAGTAGCAGATTTGAGTTCCTGATACAGGGTGTCATTGCTGCAGGTTGGTTCCAGGTGAGCCCTTCCACCACGAGCAGCAATCTCAATGGACGCAAGCGAATATTTGAGAACATCCCACATTACCATGGAAAAGTTTACCGTTGATAATCCAGACAAGTTATCTTGACTGTTTAGAAAATATATCTTCGAGAGCACGCGACAGATGGAATCAAGATCTGGCTTCATACTTTTGTTCTGCAGGTGGTAAGTTTTCAAGAAATTGCCCTTGTCAATTGTGTTTGAAGCAGATTGCAAGAGGGCTAGGCCAGTTCTGAAGAAAATAGAACTGTCTTCTATATCTGATGTGGCAGGAACTGTAGATACTCCCTTTTCACTTTGCGATGAAGGAACTGTTGAAATGATAGGTTGCTTCCATCCCTTCAAAGCACCAGGCAGAACAGAATTTGCCAGACGACGGCATACGGGACAAAGGAATTCCCCCTACATATGAAGGGATTCATACATCAACCAATCTGAGAGACCAAAACCTCGAAGGTGCAGGAAGAAGAAGAAGAAATACCTGATCTGGGTTGACAATATGCCCTCCTTCAAAAGCAATTCTTCTAACAAATCTGCACAAATAATGGGAACTCTTCATGTGCTATTCGGCACCACAATTCAACATGCAAGAAAAAGATGACAATGCTTTAATTTTGAGTGTCTATTATAACAAGTCAAAGTGGAGCATCAACAAATGCATTCAACAGTAGATGCATTTTTACTCCTCCCAAGCCAACAAACTTTAATTTTGAGAATCTATTATGACAAGTGAAAGTTGAGTATCAACTAATACATCCAACATTAGATGGATTTTTCTTCCTCCCATGCCAATCAGCTTTTGTTGGAGGGTCATGAAGAAACTTAGGGTTGCAAATGCTCGGTTCTTATATAAGCAGGCCAGGCAGTTCCTCTTGGCAGTCAAAAAGAGGGAAAAGAAAAGAAAAACAAAGTTCATGTCTTCATACTCATGTCCCAAAATGACATTAAGAAAAAAAAGCAAGTGCTCCAATTTGGATTTCTTTAAAGGGTTAATAAGCAAGATTCGGTTAATTTGTAAGGAAAGTAGTCAAAATATAGCAAGTATGGCATTTTTTCCTTCAAGATAGTCCACAACCGTCTCAAATTACAAAGCCACAGCTCAATAGCTCAGAATTCTGAACCAAGTTAATCCAGTAACAGATAATAGAAGCATCAGACAAGATATTCAAGTCAGAACACTTGCCTTTCTTTCAAGGATGATAAATAACGGTCGAGGCATTGCTGATGCACTGCATGTCCACAGGAAGATAAATAAACCCCATCACAATCTGCAGGGCTAAATCCATCATGAGCTGTAGCATTTTGTGAATGACCATCTGTCTGCATCTCATTATTAACGGCTGAAGAGGCTGAAGGATTTTCTGGTACTTCTCTTTCCACAGCTGCTACAAACTTTTCAAGCAACAAATATTCAGAACTCTTGGATCTTTCCTCACCAGCTAATGCAGTTGACATTTCATCTATCCGAACAACAGAACTGGGAACCTGAAAATTCTCATTCACTTCCTTCCATATCGAGAGGTATACATCTTGCTCCACCATTTCATTGGAGATCACCCTATCCCTGGATTCGTCATTGTGAGAAAGCGCGCTAGTTGAATTTTGGTCAGATTGTGTAATGAAACTAGATGATGCCTCTCCTGGGGCACCCAAAGTGATTACGGGTCCCGGCTTATCAGTGCTTTTCTTTGTCGCTGCACGTTGCTCTTTCTCAGACCAAGGAAGTCGATCCCATGAAGGGGGAACTTTCTCCGTGAAACTCAAAAGCCTTGATTTCTTGGTTCAATAACAGGAAAAATATCATTTACAAGTTTGTTCCTAGCAATACAGATATGCAACTTTGAAGCAACAAGCAACAAGCAACATACCAGTGATGAGAAAATACAATATATTACCTGGAGAAGAACCAAGAAAGATATTGGGCTTCTGGAATTCTGGTCATGGCAAAGAGAACAAACATCGTCAAGAGAATCTTCTGAAAGCTGCTCCTCATCTGAATTACTTTCTTCAACATTTAAGTTGATGTGATCGGAGGAGGAATTCATGCTTGACAAAAACTTTGTCTGCTCAGCCTTCATTTTTGCCTGAATTCAAAGTCATGACAAGTTTTCATACTGCCTTGGATTTGAGGCTCTTAACCAGAAGTTAGATTAACAATATACAAGCACATGCAATGTTTCACCCACAGGAACACGAACACTTTAGGGGGGAATGTCTTTTCAGTCATGATCAGATATGATGTACAACATGGAATGAAGTTCAATACAAATGAATCAAGAAAGTTCAAGACCATCAATGATAGTGGTATCTCACCAGAATTGCAGCCTGTTTCTCTCGAGCTTTTGCCTTCCTTTTTTCACTATCTGAACCTGAGACCTCCATACTTTCGCTATCACCAAGAATAGGTTCTGAAATATGAACAACCACTCCAGGTGCAAGTTGCTGCAGTTTTCTGGTGCATCCCGAATCCAATTCTGCAAATTTCTTTAGCACGTTTTCAATCAAAGCATTGAAGTCCCAACTGCCTACTTCCACAAACTCCCTTCCTCTTGTTTGCATCTTCATCAATGAGACAAGAAGTGAAAGGAGACTCTCATCACCCTTAAAATGATGTCGAGTCTCACGAATTTCTTCAGTAGCAAAAGCAAGGATGGTCTTGATGTCACCAATCCCAGATTCTCTCTGTTGAAAACAAATGTCCAAGGCTAAAGATAGAAAATGTAACGCAGATAGGAGAACGCCATCAGGAGTATGTGCTTTGGTCTTTGAGTAGACAGCATAAAACAATGCAGAACGGACAATTTGAAGAGCTGCTTCACAAGTAGCTATGTTAGCTATGCCCCTAAGAGGCATAAAGACCTTTGTCCATCTAGGCAGCTGGGTGGTCAAAGCAGAGCTGCTAAAAAAACGCATAAACCTCTCTTCTGCAACTTGCAAATCCCTAGAGTTCCAACGGGGGAAGTACAAATCCAGTTCTTTCCAACATGTCCAGCGAAGAGAATATGTTCCCTGGGGTGCAGTTTAAATAAATCAGAAAATCTGCATGAATGATTACAAGTCACTAATAACCATTATTCTGCTCATAAAAGAGTTGGGAAAAAACCTGGTTGAAGCCAGATGGGTTTGAATATGTGGCAACTGAATCCAAGATTTGCTGAAGTTGGTCGAACTTGGAGAGGTCACGGGGCAAAGATTTAACTAGTTGACTACGAGTAGCATCTCCAACAGCCAATTTATGAACCAGCTCTCTTCTTAAACTTTCAGCAGTAGTTAGCCCAGAAAATCTCCTCTCCTGCACAATTTGTATCAGCAGCACAAGCATTTCCTGCACCAGAACAGGCTCATACCTGAAAGCACAATAGAAAAAGTGAGCACAAGAAGTCTAGATAATGGACCAAGAAAACATTTCGGGAAAACGCTGAAATGAAAAGAACACATATGGGACAACTCGGTGACAGAGTTCAGTTCAGATATTCTTCCTCGGAGCCACTAAACGATCGTAAAGGAAGATGAGTGCAAGAAATAAAAGTTATTTTTGCACTTCCAATTTGGAAGAATTCGAAATTAATATGAACATTCAGTGTCCAAACAATTAGCAATTTAGCACTCCAGCTAAAATGGTCCAAATCCAACAGTCTAGAGATCAAATAACACAAGGCCCGAAACCGATGTTCTGAAATTGATAGCAGAAGGCCTACTTGCCCACAAAAATAATTAGAAAATATAATTGAGCTGAAAACAGGCAGAGGTTTTTTAAAACATAGATCCATGGTGTGCACGTAAGGAACAAAAAAAACAGCAGAAGTTTTTAAAAGGTTCAGGGGAATCATACTCATTGGAACACTCAGAATTCATAGAAAGGTAGTCCAACAGCCCAAAGCGTTCTACAATTCTACGGACATAATCATTGGCAGGAGCCAATGCACCACAGCACTGCAGCAGAAACAAATCATGCTCTAGTCCTTGCTCAGCCCTGGAAAACAGCAACAAGGAAAACGTTAACCTTCCGGGTTCAGAGAATGACTAGAAAACAAATGAATGAAAAAATCCCCAAAAATTTTACGGAAGCACACACTCACCAGCGTACTGAACGGTACCACTCGCATGACATGATAGCTGCATCCCCGTTCTTTCTCCACATTCCAGCATGAACCTCAGCAAAGAACACCCTATCTCGTAAAGGATGCTCCATAACAAATGCAGAGAACCCAGTAGGATGGCAACCGTCAAGAAGCAGCCCAAAAAAGTCATCTGGTACTGCAGACGACAAAATTGAAGCATCGGTGCTCGTCATATCAAGCATCATTGATTCGCCAAAACACCGTCTCAGCGCTTTTTGTATAAGCAATGATAGAAATCTATGTAAAGGTATGTGAACAGATATCTCCTGCGAGCTAACATCATAAGCTATATGTGGCCAGTCAGACAAACTCAAACGATGTAAAATATTTGATTCTCCATAAGTCCCTCCTCCCATCCTAAGGTCAACAACCTTCATATGCATTTTGCTGTCTTCTGTATTATTGGAGTTCTCCATTTTCAATGGATCAACGCATTGGAGAAATTCGTCTTCACTAGGGCTCGAGAGTCCACCAAAAATGTACTTTCCATTTCGCAACATGGACAGTGTCCCCTTGAAAGACAAAAAATTCTTATTCGGAATACTTTCAGAAATTTGAGATGGTACAGCATCAGATGTGTTATCGGGTTCCAACCAGTTATCAATGGCCCTCAAGCACTCGTAAGCTAACCATTTAACTGGCAAAGGAAGCAGATCATAGCTGGAGCCTGAATGACCACCAGAAGGACTGGATGCAGAAACACATGCCGTATTCCTTCCTAAACCACCACATAAAGGGCTTTCCTGAGATAGTCGTCCAACTTTGGAGAGTCTAGTGCTATCTCCTTCATCACTCTCTGCCTTGGAAATGTGCAGAAGGGTATCCTCCGTCTCTTTTCCAGAAGAAAATGCCCCTTCCACCAGCAGACCATGAATGTTCGCAATGGAATGACCTAAAACAAAAGGTAAATTCATATGTTCATCTTCTTCCTCGATATGGATGCCAGTTTCTCTCTTTAAAGGACTCATCCCCTGCAGAAAACCCAGGAGGTTCATCCATGTTTTCAAGATATCTTTCCGCTCA
Organism: Hypericum androsaemum; assembly: GCA_963995505.1. Taxonomy (NCBI): domain Eukaryota; kingdom Viridiplantae; phylum Streptophyta; class Magnoliopsida; order Malpighiales; family Hypericaceae; genus Hypericum; species Hypericum androsaemum. Next base: position 13,581,535 of record OZ023195.1, read on the forward strand.
TGGTTCACATACTTGGAAACAACGCCATGGCTGAGAACAAATCTTATATCTTCAACAACACGAATAGTGATCTCGTACAGATTTCCCCACTTGGAAACCTGAAAAGGCAGTAATGTCAATGGTCAACCACATTGCCACATCGGTAAGTACCAAATGACCTTTTATTTTATTTTTCTATAAATAGCAAGCCAATATAATCACATCGTTTACAAACTCAGAGGTTTGGAACAGCACATAGATAGAGCTGAATAGATAAAGTTGTAACAACACCAAGCTGGCCGTTCACAGCCCAAATAATTCAATTTGTAAATGTTAAAGTGGTACCCTGACAAAGAAAAAAAAATACAAGGAAACAAGTAGCTTGAAAATCTTAAGAATTAAGCTTAAAGCATAACAGCGATCTTAAACAAATCTCTGTAGCAGATGCAGAACTCTCTACTTGTTGAAATGTCTATCAAAATGATAAGTCAAGTGGGCAAGATGTAAGATGGCAAAGACTTTTGGCTGACATTGTACACATAGCTTCTTCACTTCCCAAGAAAAAATGGATAGCAACTGAACCACGTGAAGATAGCACACTGAATAGAAATCGTGGAACTAAAAAGGCAGTGTCAAGTGGCAATTACCAATAAGCAACCATCATGTCCGGCACAATGAACAAATATATTCTCCAAGCATCCCAGCAGCATCGAAAGCAAATCCTCCTCCATCACAAGTTGTGGGGTCAGGGTGGGTACGGTTAATATCTGCACAGAGAATTTCGAGAGCAAAGGATACTTTTTCATGGCCTCATCAGATCCTTCTTTGGTCACTTCTTGCACGACAAATGGATAATAACCCAAAAAAGCTTTGGCAAACTCATACTTGAAGTTGGGTTCTCCCAGCAATTTCAAAAGCATCTCTTGAAGCTTTTTCACAACACTCTCGCTCAAAAACCCCTCTGCCCTCACTAATACCTTCAATAATCCATCCAAAGACACAACCCTCTTGGAAACAAAACTAAGCAAGCTCTCACTGTACTTGCAGAAGTGAAGCACCATCTCAACCACTGCAACTGTTAGCTTATTTGCAGCCTTCACTCTTGCAGCAACAAATTCATTTGCCCACAACTTCTCCTTCCCAAGGGTCTCTATACACATCAGCTTATCCTTCCATACACTTAACAACGCATCAAGGACAGGTCCGACCGAGTTTGCAAACTCCTCTGGAAGCGGCTTTATCTGTTCAGCGCCTTTGTGCTTCGAGCAAAACCCCTCCCTTTTCCACGCTGTAACATCTCCACAGTCGCAACACCCCCCACCCGTATAAATAATCGAATAATCATGGTCCTTGTGGTCCCCATCCATGAAACAAGGCACGCAAATCGCACACGTCGGATCATGCTCGCACGTCCTGCACCTGTAAGCAATATCATTATTCCCCCAAACCACACCACAGACCCCACGCCCCAAGCTCAACTTCGAGAGCCTCTTGAGCGCCATGCTCGGTTCCCCCATAAACATAAGGAACTGCAACCAGTTCATTGACTCCCTAAAGTGCAGTGCAACCGCAGCATTGGCCACCTTCTTCGGCTCCCCCTTAGACCGCTGCAGAATCTCCCTCACCTCCCCATCCGAGGGTAACACAGCCTCCACCAGTTCCGATAACCGCCCCCAACTATCACTATCCTTAACAAAAGCAACTAATCCATGAGTCCCCATCCCCAAATACTCCTCTCCAATCCCGAACCGACCGAGCCTCTAAAAATCAAACAAAGAAAAACACAAATTAACCGACTCGGACTAAATTCGGAAGCATCTAGGAGAGTCAATCCAATACTGAGGGGCAAAACAGTAAATAGAGACGCTCGTACCTGACGGAGTCGATCGAGAGGGCTAGGAGGCTCGGAAACAGCGGGAAGAGGAGGATCCACTTCCATGTCGTCCATCGAGAGACGAAAGAGACGGAGGGCCCAAACCGAGCAACAGTACCTGAAACAACGGCTGATTCGCCTCCCCAGCTTTACGCTGCCGTTTTGCCTCTCCCACCACCGTAACCGCTGTAAAACCTCCGCTTTTCTCAATTAATTAATTACGCATCTCGCGCGTGTCTTGTGTGCGGTGAGGCGGTTCACCTGTTAGCGTGTTTGTGTGGAAGAATCTTTCGTTTTTGGGAATTTTTGTTAGCAAAGGACATAAAAGTAAAAAGGGCATTGTTCTATTTTTTTTTAAGATTACATATCTCATCTGTCAGCTATCAGTCCTGGTTTAAATTCGAGTCTAAATTTAAATTTAAGTTTATTTTTTTATCTAAGTATTTTTTGGTAGATGATGTTTGAATTGTTTTAAGCAAGGACATAAAAGTAAAAAGCCATGTGTTCTATTTTTTTGAATTATATATCTCATTTATCAGCTGACTAATTTAAATTCGAATCTAATTATCTAAAATTTAAATTTAAGTTAATTAATCTAAGTATTTTTTTGGTAGATGATGTTTGAATTTTTTTAGCAAGGACATAAAAGTAAAGGGCCACGTGTTCGATTTTTTTGGATTACATATCTCATCTATGAGCTATCAGTTGACTAGTTTAAATTCGAGTCTAATTATCTAAAATTTAAATTTAAGTTAATTGATCTAAAGTATTTTTGGTAAATGATGTTTTCTTTAGTCTTATTTTTCTACTGTTAAATTCCTTTCTTTGTTCCTCTTCCCAGTAACAGGAAAAGTTAAAAAGCTCAAAGTTAAGTTGGGAAGTCGGTGCGTGTGAAATAATGGTTGGAAAATTTCTTATTTATCAGACTCAAATCTTAAATTGATCTAGTTAGTGAGATTCGGATATCAAGAGCTTAAGCTAGTTTTCGGCTGACGGTTGCTTTCCTATTTGCAATGTTGCCTAAAGAGAAGAAGAATTATCGACGCAAAGTGAGTAAGATAGTAATAAATCTTATCTCGTTTTTTAAAAATCGATTGGTCAATTTTCATCTCTTAAAAAAATAACAAAATTTTGCTTGAAAAAAAATAAACGAGAAAAAAAAAGAGCGGAAAAATTACTTGCTCCCCGAAACGACAGGCGATAGTTATCATTTCGTCCGGCAAAATCAGGAACGGGGTGGGGCCCGGTTCTAGTTCTACGCTTCTGACCTTGTGAATTGGGTGTGGGCCCCTCTATTGTTGATCCACCGCCTCGAACTGTCGGCGACGAGTCGAGCGCCCGTGTCGTACATAAACCGGCCCCACGTTGAATGCAGAAACCAACATGGTGATTGAGTCATTCTTCTGCTGTGTTTTTTCCGTGTGGTTGGTCAATTTTTTCATCAAAATTATCTGAACATTTGTTAAGTCGAGTCGTTCGATGACGAGTTTGGTCGAATCGAATTACAAAAGATGACAAAACAGAATTTATCGACTCAATTTTGTTCAAATAGGAGTGACAAATTAATTCCGGCTAGAAACGAAGGCATCTTCTGGAAAAGACAGATCCAAGGAATTTCAAGTCGTAGGGGCAAAAACGCTTGTGCAACAGAACTAGGTTTGATTGGCGTAAAAAATCTCCTAACAAATATTTAATACTACTGTATTTTCAAGAATTTCAACTCAAAACTTTTCAGTTACGTTAGAACAACGTCATCACAGGTTAATCTAAAGGCTTACAGTGACCTAATGCTTTTTCATTTTTGGTTTGCATGAGATGAGCAGAAAGCCCGGTACATAATATGCAGTCTGACTCCCCAGAATGAGAAAATGGACACAAGCAGGATGAACACTACAAACTGCAGCAATCATTCAACAAATTAAGTTACAGAACAATGGCGGCGTCCTTGTCGGATAGAACTACAACGTAATTCAAGATATTAGGTAAAACCCTATAAATGAAATCAAAAGCAGTTGCATGAAAATGGTACAAGTACTTAACAAGACAAATAATAAAAGCTCACTAAGTTGCCAAATTAGCATATTGCCATGGGTTGAATTCTATTGACACGTTGTTGATCTCCTCACTTACCGAGGCATCTGCAGCGGCACGATGTTCGGTATACTTTCCGTTATATTGGTACACTTCCAACTCACCCCAAGGAGTTGGGTGAATCTCGCTGGTTTGATCAAACCATCTTGGCGTAAACTCTTGTTCCTTCGCCTCTCTGTTTTTCTTCTCGGTTCTCTGCCTCTCCTCTAGACTGCAAAGTTATAAAATGCAAATGCATAAAAGCATCAGTCACAAATGAACTATAATAACATATGGCCCTACTTCCTGACATTGTGTACGAGCAGAGCCAATGCACATGTCTATGAGAGATATCTTATATGGAACGCTTTCTCCGAATTCAAATCGCAAAAGTATTACAAGTTTCCCCAAGAAAATTAAGATGACTGAAATTTTTATCTCCCTTTAAAAAAGATGATGGGAATTTAGTGGCTCAAATCATGAGAGTGTGTGTGAGAGAGAGAGAGAGACCTGCTCTTCTCCTGACCAGCTTTGCCTAGATCACCCTTTTCAAGTGCATATCGGTCAGGTCGTAGGCGGGAATCTGACGCTAACAGTCTCTTTGGAGCAGTTTCGAAACTGTTCATCTTATGCGCAAAATGTGTATATTGATACTTGTCGTTTTTGGGGGGATCTGCAACTCTCCACACCTGCATGATGACAAAAACAGAGAATTACATGAGAACCACCCAAATTTATTATCTATCCCTCGAAACATCTCTACATAGACAATGCAAAAGTGCCAGGAGAAGAAAGTGCGTAAAATAGGGCAACATTACAAGATAAACTGGCCAGCAACACCACTTGCTCTAACGGTACAAGGGAGGGGTGGGGATTTGGCTTGGACCAGGGTTCAATGTAACAAATTCAACTTATAAAAAAAATAAACTAACCTCCTTCGGTTCAGTGCCTGGTTGTGGTTCCCCTTCCGGATCACAAGGTTGATAACTCAAAGACTCGTTCCATTTCCCAGTCATCAAAATCTTCGGCTCTTCGGCAGAGTTATATACATATCCATCCACTTCATAGCGACCAGCACTGCAAGTGTTTGAAAGTCAGAACGGAAGAGAGTGAATCTTGAGAACATCACCTGGCGAGGGAAAAAGTGGTTGATTCATACCCGAACCAACCGCATGGCTGGAAATATAACACAACTTTGTCCCCTGTGGTCATATTTGTTAGCACCATCTCCCCAGGAGTATCAATCCAAGTTCTTCCAAAGATTAAGTTGCTGACTTTTGTCAGCGGAGGCACAAGATCAAGAACCACACCATCTCTTTTCAGGGTCACACGTGATCTGAATATATATATATTTTGCGCAACTCAGAATATTTGTCATTGAATTGTAGCTAGAAAGCTTAGTCCCGGAAAAAAAACCAAATAATCAATAATAGGATATCTTGCAGCAACACTTAAATCTCGTGGTTCTCCCAGAAACAATGCAAATTAGCCAGGCATTAGATGATAAGTAGAACCTTAAAAAAACAGAAGTTTGCGACAATGATGAAATCATTTCAGCTTCTGAGTCTAAGAAGGGAAAAGATATAGCCTTTTATCTTCCCACTGAGCAGCTAAAACTGGGAGCTTTGAAATATTAACATCTCCTACAAGTCAAACACTCCACCAGAGACTCTTCGTACCGTCTTTGCTTAGCAATCAAACAAACATATCTGTCGATACAAGTAAAAAAAGAAAAGAAATAACAACAGACGGGTTACATAACCGCTTTCCATCCCATCAATCTCTTTTCAAATTCTGATACAAAGAGCAAGAGCTGATGCAAGCTAACAGAACCGTACCAGCTAAGAGCCTAAGACTAAAACGAGCTAGGATAACATCAACTAATCTTACCTTCCAAGTGGATAGATCTCAATGGAATTCCCCAAAAACTTTGTTTTGACCTTGGAAGTTATATCATAGGTAAAATGCTCGTTCTCAGCATGTCCAGCACTGATCGGAGGATGATGACTGACCTGTCAATGATCTCAATAGTCAGGGAAAAGATACAGAATGGCTTCTTACCAACACCAAGCTCCAATAAGGTAGGGATCCTGAAAATAAGTTCACTCGTCTCCCCAGAAGATGAAATCCTACATGTCTTTGAAGAAACTATCGCAGGAATCACTCACTAACCTGTTCTGATATGAATGAGATCCCACAATGATTGGTCAGCTCATAAGTCTCACCGAGAATTGGATTGAATGGCTTCCAGCAACGTTGGTTGTAGGCATAATAGACAGAGATGAAAAACGATGCTGCAATGAGAAGCAGTAAGAGCTGATTACGTGAAATGCTTCACCAACATACAACACTAACAGAGGTAGTTGCAGGGAGCTCACCAGCATACACTAATCGCATGTAGGGATCCTCGGATTCATCTGCAAGATCTAAAAGGTGGGAGTATTCCATCAACTGCCACAACAACAACAAAAAAAAGCGAAAGTCTCAGTCCGAATCTATCACCACCATGACATCTTCTGAAAGTAAAACAGTTCAACAGTAGCAAAGACTAAAGCAAACCTCAGCCATTTTCTGAACCATTGACATAGGTTCGAAAATCAGGACGGGAAGTGTAACCATGGACGTGACATCCGATCCTATATAACTCTTCATCATCTTCCAAATACTGTCCCGGTCCTACAACAATCGAAAAGCAGCAGCTGATCATCAGTTACAAATCCGACTCATCATTCCCGGATCATAACCACAGCGAACAAGAGTTATACCTCCTGTTTCCACCTCCCTCTCCTGGCCTCCTCCTCGGCATCTTCCGTGCCGCCTTCCGGATTTACGACTTCCAGTCCTTCGTATCCCACCAACCTGGAGAACACCAAACAAATATCGTAAACACTCGAGTTCGACCATATCAATAACACGATTCCCCTAAACCTAATCCTAACCTAACCGGTAAAGAAGGTAAAATATGAGAAGGAACTAAATCGAGAACTCAATCGGGTCGGATCTGGATACCCGTTCACTGATCTAGTCATGGCGGTACCGAAATTGGACAAACTGGAAGCGATCGAGGAGAAGAAACCTCCGCCCCCGCTGCTTCCTGCTCCTTGCTTGGGGTCGTTAGAAGCCATCCTCCTTCCAATCTGAAACCCTAATTCAGCTAGAACTCCCTCTTCCTCAGCGGAGCTAAAGGCAATCCAAGAAGCGAGCACGAGAGAGGGAGAAAAATAAAAGGGGGTGGAATTGGGAGACGGCGAGGCGGTTTATTTTAGTTTATAATCTGACTTGATACGGTGCGTATTGGGGGGTTTTTTATTTAGTAATAATAGAGGGGACAGCGGAGGATGACGGAGCTGATTCGCTCTTTCTCGTGTCTCGTTGGGGGTAATTTGGTTTTCCAAGTCAAAAAGAGACGGGGAGAGAATTTTCCGTCTGGGGCCCACGTCAACCAAGTGGTGGGAATGTGCATGACTCCGGTGGTGGGATCCACGCGCGTTTGTTTTCGGAGGGCGGGGCGACCAACGTCCAGGAGTCGATTAGGGTAGGATAGGTTACGATAAGAGTTAAGATGATCCAAATTCAAATCTTATATTTAGAGGTTGGATCAAGATTCTATCATATATCCTTCAATAAATATCTAGATCTAGTTTTGTAGGTTTCCAATATCTAAATTAAAGATCCGTGACCTATCAAAAGTTCTTAGCTTAAAAAATAATTTTAAGAGAAAATTATTCTCAAATTCCTCATATTTGCTTAAATATACTCAAAAATTCCCCGTATTTAAAAAATGATCAAGTTGTTCCTCTGGTTTGCTTTTATTATACTTTTGGGTCCCTGCCAGATGTCTTCTTCAATTTTTTTCATTTTTGTCATGAAAAAGACAGAAATACCCTTGAAAACAAAAAATAATAATCTCCATCTTCCTTCCTCTCCTTCACTCGCCGGAGCTCCGGATGACCACCGACAGAAGCAACAAGATATCAAGAAACTGAAAAATTACGAAAGCCAAGTACGACTCATCTTTTCCCCGACTCATCTTACAAACCCGAAAAAAACAAAAAACCCTAATCTCGAATTGGGGCAATCGAGGTTAAACCCAGTTCATCGGCCATTAACTACCACCCCGTCGCTGGCTCTGTCTATTGAGATCACCCATCGAGGTCGACTCCACCCCGCTCCTCCCAGACCCCCTCATTTCTCTCAGGAGTCCCCAACTGGCATACTCTCGGGAAGAAAAAGCAGTTGGTGTCGATAGAGTAAATGGGTTTGCTGGAGCAGTCAAGGCGACCACCCTTCTGAGGTAGCTGTTCCTCTCGCCGGAGCCGAGGGACCGGAATCGGGCGGGTACCTTCTGGTGGTGGTCGGTGCACGGGGGATTGGAGATGATGGAGATGCCGCCGACTCCCTCGATCTCCTAGGTCGCGCTATTTCCTTGTCCATCGGCACCGTCGTTCTTTATAGTGGAGCTGAGGTTGACACCGGCGAGCTTATTGATCTTGCCGAGTCTGACAAGGGTAGTGACCTCCAGGGCCTGGATTACGAGCCCACCTTCAAGCTCGTGGAGGGTGCCCTTGCCGTTCCCACCTTCAAAGCTCGAACCCATGTCAAATTGGATGTTAATACTAATATGGGGTCATCAAGATTGGAACGTTTTATCTGGGATCTTCATATTTGGGCCGAGACCAACATTATGGAAAAAGGAAGAAGAAAGGTTGTCGGGGTTGAAGGGGTCGAAGGAAGAAGAAGGGCACGAACTTTTTTGGTGGTGGGAGTCGTCGGCTACGAGTTGTTTTCGACGCTATCTGGTGGTGGGTAGTCGGGGAAGAAGGTAGGAGATAATTTTTAACTTTTTTTTGTTTTGAAGGATATTTTGGTCATTTTATTAATAAAAATGAAAAAAGAGAGCTGCTAACGTGCGTCAGGGACTCGAAAGTATAAAAAAATCAAACACAAGAGACGTCGGCGAGTATTTTACAAACAGGGGGACTTTGAGTATATTTAAGCAAACTCGAGGGACTTCAGAATAATTTCCCCTAATTTTAATATTTAAGTGACAACAATTAAAAAAAAATACACTAATTATATGCTAAACACTATAAAGTACTAATAATTAACTTTAAGCAGAGAAATGGATAGTGTAGTCTTTTTTCATATAAAGTTTTAAGATTTATAAAAAAATAATATTTAGATGGATCAAAATACGATCTATTAAGATATTATCTCATTTATAAGTCGATGAATAGAGAATCTATACATACACTATCAAGGCTCACACTCAAACCATAACTTTAAAAGTTGACCTATAATCTTACTCTATCATTTTGCTATAAAAAAATCTTACTATATCATAGGCTCAAAATACCCCATACCCGTAAGATAGGGCAAAGACATGATCCACAAGGTCCAATTTTTTTTTCCATTCTTCCAATCGGACCCAATTTGTGACTCTCTAATGGTGGTTCTTATGTTTGTTAGGTTTAAAATATAATTTTTTTACATAAATTTAAATCTTTTACCACGTGAACCAACTCTAATTAATAAAGATATTAAATTTTAGAAACTACAAAAATGTGTTTCGAATATTTATATCAATTATCACATATCACATATTTTATTTGGCTAGAACATGCATTAATTGCTCGTGAATTGCCGGGTACAAGGTGGTTATAAAAAATAAATTGTGATCCGATTTTTTTTAAAACATTTTTTCCTGGGATATCAAATTTGAATCATGTGCCCATTAATAATGAGTTATCACAAAGTTAAGAAAACAAATTACAGATGAGTGCATGGCTGGCATTGGAAATCCTTAGCCGGCCAGATGGGTGCCTCCGACAGCAACGGCTGTGATCGAATCTGCTCATGAAAACGAACCAGCGGTGTTGTCTTCCTGTTTGGCTCGTGGACAGTAATATCTCTCCTTTACACAGTTGTTGTATTCTTCTTCTGCCTTCAGTTTTTGCTTAATGCATTTTAGTTTTTTTATACCACATATATCTGGAGTATCGGTGAGCTATTTAATTTAGTTTCGAGTAGGTATTGAATTTTGAATAGTGACAAAAAATTTTCAACAAATATTTAATGCAACTACTTTCTCAAGAACTCGAGCTCAAAAGTCTGGATTAAACTAAAACTATTCTCTTACTGTTTTTATGCAAGTGTTTCTCGGTTGGATTTGAGTTTATTAGACTCGTGCTTTAGCAGACTTGTTTCCTACATTAGATTTAAAAATTATCTATAGATTTTAGATTATTATTAGGAATTTGATTTATAATAAAATTGTAGTTAATAATGGTCTTTTGATTCTTTATAAGTAACACCTTTTCTATTGTTTTAGATTGTTGAATTTGATAAGTAAAAATAAGAATTTTTCCTTTTTTTTTTGTCTTCCAAAATTCTTATTTCTTAGAATCAAGAGATCGAAACTATAAGTCAATGTGCCAAATCAACAGATTCGGATTCATCTACCTACTCCTTGTGTTCCCTCCATCAATTTTCCAACTGCCGTGTATGTGTGTGAATATCGTTGTGTTATAACTAATAAGCCCAATACCAATGGCCAAAAGGTCCACCCGTTAAAACTGTGAATCTTTCTAAATCTGGGCCAGCCCAGAAAGCCCCCATAGTGTGACCTATATTACAAAAAGAGGGACAAAATATGTAATATTGTTTCAATTAAAAACCCTAATGACATGAGTTGAGGATTTTCTCTTACTATCAAAAATTGGCTCCATAGCCCAGCACTTTGAGGTCTCGACCTCGTTGACACGGACTTAAAGGTTAATTGATGTTTGGCTTAACATATTGGATAACATATAGTACAAAGCATATAACAAATTTAATTTATCAGATAGTATATAGTATATTGAATAATCTGTTTGGTAAGATAAATTAGTTTATTGTATATTAGATTTAGGTAGAACACTGGTCTTGTCAGTTCTACTGATTGCACCAAATGCGTTCTTGTTTCCCCTAAAAAATCAGAATTTTCGAAATCAAATTTTACAAATGCATTTTTAGAAATATATATAAATTTTTATCACATTTAAAGTCTGTCAATTTAAGCTCAAATTAGTCCAAATACTAAATTATTTCGAAAAATACATCCGAAATTTAAAAATCGATCTAGCATGAGTTTAGCAGTAGTCATCACGTGTTTGTCTGATTCCACCAAAAAACAACGTGTTTGTCTGATTATTGGCCAGATAGATGAGCCGGAGTTCTAGCAAAAGTCCAGTTCAAACCGGAAGCACGAGACCGCAATTAACTATTAAGTCGAAGTCCATGCAATAACTAAAGGCTGATTAATTAGCAACATTATAGAATCATAGAACATGACCATGTGATTATAATTAGGAGCAATCCGTATAAAATGGGCATGTACATATGTCGTACACATGCAAAAGTCAACCTCAAACTATTTTAAAATATTTTGTGGTATTCTGAAATCCACCAAACAATTAATCTATGTTCGAGTAAAATTTTGAATAGTTATAATACTTTTCTAATAATTATTTAACAATATTTTACTTTTAATAACTCGTACTCAAATTTCTGTCAAATCATCAACGTCTTGTGTCGTTAGGTAAGTTGAGTACATATATTGATTTTGACTCTAATTAAAATTTATATACTCAATTCAAAATTAATAGATGAAATTATTTCTTGCGAATTGTGCATAAACTTTTCAGTTTTAATCTAAAAAATGTCATGACCCTTCAAACAAATTTTATACTGCTGAAATTACTTAACTTCAGACCGTAAAATAAGGGGTCTTATAAGCATATCGGTTGATAAGATTCGTTTTCGTTTGAGGGCCGAAATTCGTTTGATCATGAGGGATATAGGTTATAAGTAACTGGATAAGAATGAAAATCGCATGGCCCAATAAATTGGCACATATAATATAATCAAGCAAGTGATGGCATTAAGTTGCAATGCAAATGAAGCGACGGATCTTCAATTTTAGTGGCAAAGTCACATGGATCGGTGGGACATGTATACGTAGTACCCACGAGTAAACGATGCGTATATATCGCGTTCGGGATTCGAGTTTCATTTTCACATGTTTATTTGGCCTATATGATCAGGGCTAGCTGGTTGGGCCACATTTACTATCTTAGATGTGCTTGCCATCACGATATTTAGGGGTGACCACGATATTTAGGGGTGACCACAATTCTGGAACTACCAGTTACACAGTTTTAAAAAGGTAAAATCGTATTCAGAATTTTGAAACAAAATTTCGAGACGATAATCAGAATCTATTGTTACGGTTCCAAAACTTCTAGTTAAAAGATTTATGTAAATTTTTTCGGAAAAAATTAAATCACACATCTTTAGGTCCAAAAAAATCAAAATCCACATATTTCTCATATCTTTATGGAGAGAGAATACCTCTAGAAAGCAATTACTCAATAGAGATTAAGAGAAAAATGAGAATGGATGGTATACTTTTTAAAGAATTGAAGGGGTGGCTACGGTTCTCGAAAATCTGATTGTTGTTCCGAAATTGTAACCTTCGGTTCGATTTCGAAAAAATCACAAAACGTAACCAAAACTTTTTTGGAAGGTTCTTGATGGTTTTTGAAACATGATCACAGTTTCGAATCCGGGTACCGAAACTTCCGGTTCTCTAGTTCAAATAGAACCATGGTCACTCGTACCCTCATCCCTTTTCAACATCATGTCGTTAGTTTCTCTTCTTTCTCCTGCTATTCAATAGAGAAATAATTAAACAATGCATGTTCATTGTTAAGTTACCAGAAGCGTAAATACGAATGTATGTAAAACACTCATAACAAATAGTAATAAAAATATGATACTAGAGAACACACGATATATGTGGTCAATAAACCTACTTACAAGGGTTAGAGCCGACCATCTCAATGATATGAAGAGTAATATTATTACATAGGTCATAGGCGAGCACCACGCCTCGAACATAAATCTCTACTTTTATTGTCACTGCGTTAAACAAATTCAAAGCCAAAGAACTCTTAACTGCTACCCTTGTATTTATACGAGCAAGTCCAATGTGCTATATATGAATAGAGGAGTGGAACTCAAAAACTTAGATTAAAAAATTCAGGTCTGTTGCAACATACAAATTAACTGGGATCGTTCCGCTGATAGGAGAAGCCACAAAGAATAAAGGGCAAACCCCCCCTAGGGTCCCTGACTTTTAGAAAAAGATTATCCCGTCCTTAAGTTTTGATGATAATAGACTCTCGGGTCCCTAGAGCCAGAATATTCCATATTCTCCGGCGATACCCCACTTGAAAAGACCAAAATGCCCTCACACTTAAAAAAGATTAATTTACCACCCTCCTTCCTCCCCTCTTCTCTCTTCCCCGACATTCATCTTCAACCACATCTTAATGTTCAATCCCCTTCCCAAAAAATCAATTAAACACCCAAAATCTCAATTAAACACCCAAAAAATTAATTAAATATCTAAAATCTCAATTAAACACCCAAAAAACCAAAGGCCATGGCACCGACACCGACATGGCACCGACACCGACATCCTCTCTCTCCTCCATGGCACCGACACCTTCATCTTCTCAACAAGTAGGGGTATGGGTTTTTGGTTGGAGTACGAATTGACTGATACAGAGAAGATAAAGTGGCGACGGATGCGCGCCCCGCTCCTCGGGCTGCGGGACCACATCGTTGCATTCTGCGCCGCCGTCAAGGCCTCCCTCGTCGCTTTCTCTGACGGCCGCCGTGGCACGAGACGTCCTTGAGCTCCTTCTTCAACTGATGCAACCCAGAAATCAATGGATAAATTTTTTAATTAGGTTTCAATGGATGATGACGATGCAAGATGCAAAATGCAAGAGTTGGGTTTGGTTGGAAAGTCGTTGGCTTGGATAAATGGATTTGTCAATTGTGTCGAGGTTGGCGGAGATGACGATGTTTGGCCCGATGTTGGGGTTTCTTTGTTGTAGGGTGGAAGAGCAAACTTGGGTGTTCTTCGATGTTCTTCGATCTTGGATTTCTTTTTTAATCGGTGTTCTTCAATCTTGGGTTTCTTTTTTATTTCATCGTGAATTGGAGTTGTTCTTTGAAGTAGAAATTTTTTGTTTTGTTTTTTTAGAAGGGTATTTTTGTCATTTCAAGTGGGGTATCGCCGAAGAATATGGAATATTCTGGCTAAAAGGGCCCGAGAGTCTATTATCATCAAAACTTAGGGACGGAAAAATTATTTTCCAAAATCCGGGGACCCCATGGGAAGGGTGACCAAAGTACAAGGATGTGAGAGTACTTTGCCTAAGAATAAATGATACCGTCATATTATCAACCAAAATTTCTGTTCTGTCAATTAGTGCGGGAATCAAAGACCCAATGAACATGGCTACCTTATTTTCTCGAATTGGGTGATAATACTAAAAAAGATGGGGAAGAATAATGGGCAAAGGACGAGGATGAGAGGTAAATTTGAGGAAAGAAACGAGAAGTGGAGAAGCTATGGGGAGTGTTGGACTGACCCATTAGTCACCCATTATTGGGCAAAAATGGGCCCAGGCCCATTAGGCCTAAAAGTCATTGGGCTTTTGGGCCGACACATGGCACGTCACGTGGCCGACTAATGGCGCGCCACCTGGCATACCTAGTGGGTAGCTCCGCCACATGGCAAACGCGTGGTATGCCACGTGACAAAGCTGGTGGGTAGCTTCGCCACGTGGCAAATCTAGTGGGTAGCTCCGCCATGTGGCAAACGCGTGGCATGCCACGTGGCAAAGCTAGTTGGTAGCTTTGCCACGTGGCGCAACGTGGATGACACGTGGCGCACATGTGTGAGCCGGACCTCCTTATAAAATGGAGAAATAACTGGTGATCAATTTGTACTTTTTCCATTCTGTGATACACACTTCAGAGAACTTTTTACGGATTAGTTTCTGTAGTTCTCAGATTTTACAAAGTAAGAAACCTCGTGGAAATCATTTACGTATCCGATCCGTTTGTGATCGTAAACTGCCGGTGACAATATCTCGTTATCCGATCCTGTGTGAAATACGCTACAACAAGTAAGTCTTATTATTTATTAATAAATTTATTTTATTAATTAGGAGGTAATTAACTCATAATTATTTATTAATTATGGGCCAAATTCCTTCAATTGGTATTAGAGCTTGCTTAGATATTGTTCTGGTCGTTATATGATTTTTGAAATCAAGTTTAATTGTGTATATTTAGTTCAAAAATTGAGTTTACTTGTGATTTTAATGAAAATTATAATCTGGTGTACTTTATTGTAATTAATTTAAAACTAGCAGGATTAAATTGAAATTTGTCCTACCACGCTGGCAAAATTTGCGCACGCGCGAAACCTTAAGGTACTAATCTGAAATTTGATCATCGACGTGGCATATGCGTGTCATGGACTTCGGTGCTATTGTTGAAAACTATCAGGACTAAATTGAAATTTGCCATTTCAATTCAATCCCGAGGAACCCTAATCGGTTGATTTGGGGGCGACTTTCCCCCAAATCGAATTCTGTCAATTTTGTCAAAAATTTGACGATTTCGACGCCAGAGATCGCCGATAGTTGATTCTCCGGCGTGTCCTCGACGTTCGGATACCACTTTCGTTGATCGACATCGCTGGAAAACAAAGATCGAAGCCGTCGACGCCGGAGAATCGCAGAAGAGAGAAGACTACGGCGAAGGAGAACGGCGGGTCGACGAGCCGTACGACCGGTACGGTCGTGTCCGGCAGGCCACGGCGAGTTGAATGCGACCGGTGGCGGACGTTGACTCGCCGCCGTTTGAGAGCGGTCGTAGGAGGGCAATTCGGAGGCGATTTTGTCTCGTAGTCGGGGAGAGAGAAAGTGAAGGGAAAAAATCTGCCAGTGGCAAAATCATAATTTCACGATTTTCCCGGAAATTTTTTATACCCCGATTCGATTCAATTAAAACCAGACGAATTGGTCTGGTTCTTGGTTCGACCGAATTCGATTTTGACAGAATTTATTGGATTTAATTAGATAAATTATTTTTTATTCAATAAAAATTTATTAAAAATAATAATAATAAAAATTATAAGTTAATTTTTGAACTAAGTTTTTGAAATTATTACGATAATTTCAAGAACTTGAATATTTTTTGAATTTAATTGGATAAATTAATTTTATTCGATTAAAATTCAATTAATATTGATAAAAAAAATTATAAGTTAATTTTTTTGTTAAGTTTTTAAGATTATTAGAATAATTTTAATAACTTTATTATATTTTGGAATAAGTTCTAAAATATATTGAACAAGATATACAATTACATTTAAGAATCTAGAATTGAACAGATCCTTAGAGTATGTGTTCATCGTTTGATTAAAAAAATTTTATTTTTGATCAATGGGTAAATATGCGTATTGACCCAAAAATTGACCTGCATATGTTGCAGATTAACGATGATGAAATATAAGACGGTTGTGTACCCAAACTTTTGTGCACGTGAAATACGTGAAGGCATACTCATGTGTCGCATTTCGAGTCGACAACCAAAGGATGATATGTATGTTCTAATGGAACATATAGAGAATGTTCATCAAATGATGTAGGATTGCATCTGGGCATGAGGATATGACCATGGAAAGGATTGGCCTTCCATGTTCAGTGATCTTTTGATCACACTCAAGATTAAGGAAAAAATAGAATTTTTCCTACAACCTGAGGATGTTTCACACAGAGAAGCACTGGCAGGGTTAGTCCTTTATTTACAGAATAAAGGACTTATGGAGGAAATGATCCCCAATCCTCTTATGGAACTACGTAGTGGACGTATGATACGTCGCTACTGTAGTCAGGGATACTTTTATAGTTTTTCCATTCCATGTGCGGTGTGGATTTTAGATTCCGCACCTATTCCAGTTGTAACTGTTTGAATCCTCTTACGTCTATAAACAGATCCTTAATGTATTTTAGTATGTACAGTTGAAAGTTTCCATATACATATGTTATTTTTGGGAAACTTTGTTTTATACTAGGTATTCATCGAAGCTTTATATACATATGTGTGTATTCAAAACTTCATGTATATCCTTGTATATATAAATAAAAAGCTTGTGAGCTTTTTATTTTTGTGATTATATAATGTGTTTATTTGATTGCTCGTGTTATATCCACTTGTATTTACTATCAAAGAACTTAGGATGATTAAAGTTTGAGATTATTTCTTGAAGGGTAAGGGGAAACACACCCGTGACCTACTTTAAATTCAAGATTAGTCAAGGACTTTATATTATTCGAAGTTATACCGTATAGTAAATTTGTATCGTATTGCTAATAATGACTAATTAATATGTTTTTTATAATTCCCGTTAGTAATGTCGATTGCTTCCAAATCGATTGTCACTGAGCTCAACATGGAGTTGAAACTTAATGGTGACAACTACGACAATTGGAGTATGAAAATACTATATGTGCTAGAAGAACAAGACGTTCTTGAGATGATATCTACAATTTTAGTTGAACCTGAGTTAGGTACCATTGCACAGCATAAGCGTGATCGTGACGCTTTTATAGCTTGGAAAAAGAAGAGCTCTACTGCTCATCTCATCTTGCTAAGTGCGATGATGGATGATATTACCAGGCAGTTTCGTGTCTATGACAATGCAAAGGACCTTTGGGATGCTCTGAAAGAAAGATTCGGGAGGCTTTCAATCTCGAAACTATGTGCTTTGACTATAAGATTTGATACTTATAAGAAACGCCCTGATCATTCTATGCAAAAGCATCTCAGAGAAATGTCAAACATGATTAGTGAGCTGGTTGAGGCTGGCCACATGCTTAGTAATGAACAGCAAATCCAGGCTGTCATTCGTTCCCTACATGTGAGCTGGGAACACATGAAAATGACACTTACCCATGCCGATAATGTTACGACATTTGACGACATGGCCCGACACCTTGAGCTAGAAGATGATCACCTCCTAGCTATTAGAGTACACCCTGAAGCCCACATAACTCAGTCTAGTGGCATAGGGAGTAAGACAATAAGAGGTAAAAAGGGCAAGGGTAAGAAAAATGGAAACAAGAGCAAAGCTAAAAATTCTGGAACTAGTGAGAAAAGTTCCGGAAGAAAGAAAAAAAGGAAGTTTAACATCAAGAAAATCAGATGTTACAACTGCCAAAGGAAAGGTCATTTCGCTAAAGATTGCATGGAAGAAAAGAAGGTACATCAAATTCAATCTTATGTGAGTAAATTATATGTATCTAGTACTGTTCTTCTATCTGAAATTTATCATATGTGGGTGATTGATTCAGGAGTGACCGACCATGTAACAAAAGATCGTGAAGCTTTTGTTGATTTTTGACGGTTGCCGGTATGAGTAAAAAATATTTTTGTTGGTAACAACACACGAGTGGATGTTAAGAGTATGGGTACATATAAATTGAACCTACGCCAAGGACGTACCCTATTTTCACATGATGTGCTGTTTGCTCCAGAAATTTTTCAGAACTTAATTTCTGTTTCAGCCTTGATGGCTTTTGGCTTTCGATTGCTGTTTGAGAATAGTTCTGTACAGTTATTTTTAGAACACGTTTTTTATGGATCTGGTTTTAAATCAAGTGGTTTCCTAATTATGGATGTTGATCAGTTATCAAAATCTTATTTTTCCTTAGTCACTAATGTGCAAACGTCTCGAGATGACGTTAATTTGTGGCATTCTAGATTGGGCCATATTGGTCAAAATTGCATGAATCGTCTAGCTAAGGCAGGACTATTAGGTAATTTAGATAAAGCTATTTTACCTATATGCGAACGATGTCTAGAAGGAAAATTGATAAGAAAACTATTTGGTAAAGGAACTAGAGCCACCCTTTCCACTGCAGTTAGTTCATTCTGATGTTTGTGGTCCAATGAATGTGAGGGCTAGACATGGAGCGTATTACTTCGTCATATTTATAGACGACTATAGTAAGTATGGTCAAGTCTATTTGATTTCTCATAAATCTGAAGCATTTAGTTGTTTCAAGATTTTTATGAATTTTGTGGAGAATCAACATGATCGAAAGATTAAGGCCTTACGAACAGATCGTGGCCGTGAGTATCTTTCTGATGAATTTAATACTCTGTGCCAAGAAAATGAATTGAACATCAGTTGTCCATTCCTTATACATCTCAACAAAATGGGGTAGCAGAAAGAAGGAATATAACCCTTCTTGATATGGTTAGATCTATGATGGCTGAGGCAAATTTACCTATATCATTTTATGGAGATACGCTCCTTACTGCCACATATGTTCTAAACTGAGTCCCCTCTAAATCTGTCACTACCACCCCTTACGAAATGTGGACAGGTCGAAAACCCGATCTAAGCTACTTAAGACCGTGGGGGTGTACGTCTTATGTCCATTCTACCTCTAGTTCTTTCGATAAATTAGGACCGAGAGGTAGAAAGAGTATCTTATAAAGATACTCTAAAGTATCAAAGGGATACGTTTTCGTAGGTGAACTCGAAAATGGACAAGTGACAGAATTTGAATCACGAAATGTCACATTTTTTAAAAATAATTTTCCAAAATTGAGAGACGTAAGTAGTGATCTTACGTTATACAAAATTGATAAAGCAGAATCATCTGGATCGCTCCAACCGAGTGGGAGAATTTTGGAGGAAAATCAAGTTTTTTCATCTCAAAACGATCTGGTTATTCATGATCCAAGTGTCAGTACATTTCTAAATTCTAGTGGGAGTATGGATTATCCCTTTAGTGGGAATATGGATTATCCCTTTAGTGAGAGTACTATTCCTGGTTATGATGAATATATTAGAGATGTTTATCAAAATTGTGAACTTCGTAGAACCAAAAGAACTAGCATTCCACGCAAACGATTTGAGGTTAAATGCGCTGCTAATGCTTTCTTGGCATCATTGAAAAATAATAATGGTCCGAGTGAAATTCTTTTGGCAATCCTACAATATGAGAATGAATCATCTCCTGATAAAAATGAATGGATTAATGCAATGGAGGAAGTGATGGCTTCGATGAAGAAAAACCATGTTTGGGAATTGGTTGATCTGCCTAGTGGACGTAGGGCAATTAGGAACAAGTAGATTCTCAAGATTAAGCGTAAAGCAGATGGCTGTATCGAAAGGTACAAAGCTCGCTTAGTTGCCCAAGGATTCAAATAACAGGAAGGAATAGACTATGAGAAGACTTTCGCACCTGTTGTAAGATTTACATCCATTAGGATAATTCTGGCTATGGTGGCAAATTTAGACCTTAAGCTACATCAAATGGATGTTAAGACTGCTTTTCTCAACGGAGAATTGGATGAAGAAATCTATATGATTCAGCCAGAGGGCTACATCCAAAAAAGTTGCGAACGTAAAGTTTACAAATTGATGAGATCAATCTATGGCCTTAAACAGTCTTCTAGACAATGGTACATTCATTTTCTTAATACGATCATATCACATGATTTTAAAATGATATACGAAGACCATTGTGTCTATTTGAAATGTTCGGATAATAAAATTGTCATTATTGCACTGTATGTAGATGACATACTGATAGCTGGAAATGACATGGGATATCTTAATGAGCTCAAAGTCTGGTTTTCATCCAACTTTGAAATAAAAGATATGGGTGAAGCTAATTACATTCTCCGAGTTAAGATTACGAGAAATTGCTCGAAAAGGCTATTATCTCTTTCACAAGAGACATATATCCATAAAGTAGTAGAGCAATTTAATTGTAATAATAGTAATCCCAAGTTTGTCCCGATTAGCAAAGACCATCATCTCAATAAAAATATGTGTCCTATAACAGCTCAACAGAAAAGGGATATGATAAAAATCACTTATGCTAATGCAGTTGGTTGTCTGATGTACGCAATGTTGTGTACAAGACCAGATATTGGCTATGCTGTCGGTATAGCTAGTAGATATCAGTCTAATCCAGGTCAAACACATTGGAAAGTAGTTAAGAGAATTATGAAATACTTGAATACGACTGCAGAATACTCACTGGTTTATCAATGTTAAGACCTGATATTGAGAGGTTACACCGATGCTGATTGGGGTGGTGATGTGGATGAGAATAAATCTACATCTGGATATGTCTTCATGCTTGACGGAGATACTATTTCGTGGAGTAGCAAGAAACAAAAGTGTGTTTCTTTGTCAACTATGGAAGCTGAGTACGTTGCTTCTACGGCAGCTGTACAAGAAGCAGTATGGTTGAAGAGATTTTTAAACCATTTATCCCTAACCAACTCAAAAGGACCAGTGAGCTTATTTTGCAATAATCAAGCATTAATAGCTTTTGGTAAGGATCTTAGATACCACAGCAGAGCAAAGCATATTGACATTAAGTATCACTTTGTTAGGGATATGATTGTACATAAGGAGGTTAGCATAAAACATATGCCTACGCAAGATATGATAGCAGATCCTATGACCAAGGTAGTATCCAGAGATGTGTTTGAAAAATACGTCAGATCCCTAGGTTTGCGTAGATGCTAATATTTTTTGTACATGTTATAATAAATTAGTTGTTCAATATAACATGGTTGTTCTGGCAATACGAATGTGTGAATGTTGTTTTGAAAAATATTTACCAGAGCATGTGAGACAGAATAGTAACCCACTCATACGGGTGTTTACCTCAGTGGGAGTCAACGAGTTGATTCCTTATTGAGATGAGACAGTTTTAAGAACATCATTACATCGAGTGTCTATTCTAAAATATTTATGCCGTCTTGCTTAACTACAAGAGAAGTTCTTGTTAAAGTGCAAAATTTGTGAAAATGCATGCATCTGTTGCTGCATTATATTTTTTGTAAATCTAAATGATAAGAAATAAGTAGAGCAGTTTTTAGTAAACTAAAGTCGTTGTTCAGTAAAACATCGAGACTGATGCTCTAGTATGATGTTACATTATGAATTACATGCGCTTCTTTTTAAAAAAGAAATGAACATCATAAAACGTGGACTGTACCATGTTTGCTTTGTCGACCAATGGATGGAAAATCATAAAGTGATTTCTGTTTTCCTTGTGTGAGACCAATTCTGAAAAATATATTTTTTTAATACACTATCCTCATGATCCTTAACGTATTTTGAAAGTATGATTCTGTGCTGCTAGCTTGGAAAGTATATGAAAAGGTCATGATTCATTATTCGACCTAGCAAGACTGACTAGAAAAGTAGGCTTTATCATGATGGAAGAAATACTTATAAAGGAGAAGGTTCATCATCGATCACATTCCATAGTTTCGTTGTTCAATGGTGCGCACCTATTGTGTTGAGAGCAATACAATATTGAACACGATTAAATTATTTGAAATCATATATGCAAACAATAGAATATGAGATGAGACCTAGGATAAGACATACCTTACGTAATGAGAATGTCGAGATGCTATCATTCAAGTAGCCCGTGTGTGTGTGCTCTTGAGTTTTGCTATGTGTACTCGATGTATGCTGGTCGCACGAAATTTTTGCTAAACATAATCTGAGACATTGTTGATTATGATCAATAATGTGTGAGTGGGAGATGTTGGACTGGCCCATTAGTCACCCATTGTTGGACCCATAGCACGCCACGTGGCTGACACATGGCACACCACGCGGTATAGCTAGTGGGTAGCTCCGCCACGTGGCAAAACTAGTGGGTAGCTCCACCGCGTGGCCGACACGTGGCATGCCATGTGGCAAAGTTAGTTGGTAGCTTCGCCACGTGGCGCCATGCGGATGACACATGGCGCACATGTGTGAGCCGGACCTCTCTATAAAAGGGAGAAATAACTGGTGATCAATTTGTACTTTTTCCATTCTGTGATACACACTTCAGAGGACTTTTTACGGATTAGTTCTTGTAGTTCTCAGATTTTGCAAAGTAAGAAACCTCGTAGAAATTGTTTACGTATCCGATCCGTTTCTGATCGTAAACCGGCGATGACAATATCACGTTATCCGATCCTGTGTGAAGCATGCTACAACAAGTAAGTCTTGTTATTTATTAATGAATTTATTTTATTAATTAGGAGGTAATTAACTTATAATTATTTGTTAATTATGGGCCAAATTCCTTCAGGGAGAAGGCACACGGTGGAGAGTGGGTTATTAGATTTTTCTATAGGTAAATTTTTATTGCTCCTTCAAAATAATTACTGGGTATTATTTTTTTTTTTTAGAGAAATGGTTATTCGAGATTGGGATATGAAGACTTGATCCTCGAGAAGAGGGCTGAGAAAAAAAAATCTTGAACTGTGGAATCGGTCCAATCCGGACCAAAAATTGAGTTTATAATTACTTAGAACCTATAAAAGTTTGCTCTGAATCGGATCATTTATATCTCAACACATGGCCTCGGTTCTCTTTAAGTCTTTTTGACCCCCAAAAATCCGGACTAATTTGTAATTTAGTTAGTACATGGCCTTAAACCATACATATACGCGCGCCCCTTCACTACAACACCCCTTCCTAAGGATGTATTCTCCAGATACCGTCGTTGCATCTTCTCCAAGAAAAGGAGTTAGACAACCCATAGGACTTCTATCTCCAAGTGGCATTGCCCCGTCAGGCATTCATCCACTGCAAAAAATTTGTCACTGTTGCTTTTCGTAGGAGTCTGAGCCGTATCTCAGTCCCAGTATGATTGATCATCCTCTCGGACTAGCTATTGATCATCGCCTTCGTAAGCTATTGTCTCACCAATTAGTTAATCAGACGCAATCCCCTCCTCGAGCAGATTCCTCCTTTTGCTTCTTAGCCTACGGGGTATTAGCAATAATTTCTAACTGTTGGAAAAAGAAAAAGAAAACTTGAAGTTATTATGTTCTTGTAAACATGATATACCGATGGCAAATTGACACCGCTAGTTTGTGATTTAAAATGTTCATACCATTATTGATACATTTTACTATATTGGAAAAAATACCGCTTGGGATAATCAAAAAAATTATTGGTTTAACTTTTGGTATAAAAAAACAAATGAGAAAATATGAAAAAGTCTTCTCTCTCGTAATATTTTTTATTTTTTCTATTCTTTTTTAATTTAGTGATACGTATGAGTATTTATTTAAATACTTGTAGTCTCAACTAAAAAACTCATATCAATCGTTCACAAATTTTAAAACGCATGTCATTAGTTTACAAATGTGTCAAACTACAACATAACAAAATAGATTTTCACCAAGATTTCCAATAAAAAAATATGTTTTGGTAAAAGATCATACAAAACCTGTGTGGCCCAAATTATTCATTATGATTTCTACCAAAAAAAATATTCATTATGATCTTGGTGAAGATGAGGCTCAAAATTGAGCGGACAGCGGGAAGATCTTCTCCCGGTTAGGCTCGCACATGTCTACGATCTTTGATGTGACACCTGCGGTGCCTATTGTCACCGGTGACACTCACTACTCACCATTCTAACTTTTTTTTCTTCTCTTTTTGCAAAAAATACATTTTCCTTAGTTTATTTTAAGCTATAAATTAATAGTTCGAATTTGATTGTAGTTTTTAACACAATTACGGATCAAAAGGTAATTATTGAGCATTATATGAACATATATATATGATTGATAGAACTGGATTCATGTGACCCGATAATTATTGATTTTCGCTCCCACTTTCTCGTTACCAAAAAAACCGTATGGTTCATCTTCCGGATTAAATTAATGCAAGAAGAGTATTTGTTGTAGCTGAAAATTAATACACGGTTTTATGTTGATTTTATCTCGATAAAATAGTCGTAACTTTCAACTAGAGTGTTGAATTTATGTGATTCCAAAATCTACATAACGATAAGATGTAGATCTACAATAATGTATTTTAGTGTTGTCTCCAAATTCAGCTTACAAGAGTGTCAAAATTGGGTTAGAAGTCTCGGCATTTTTGGTTGTTCAAAAATTGAGGATATCAAGAGAACAAGAACGTGAATAATTGACATGGGAGATTATGTTATTCGGCCTAATGCCTACGTTCACGGGGAGAAATGATAATTTTTATCGATGAGTATCTGAGTCACAAAATCATACATGAACTAGGGTATCATGTCTATGTAAAATAGACAAACTCTTGCAAACCAAGAAACCTATATAGGTCTATCTAGGAGTCCAAAATAAGAGTCCGAGCAAAACAGAAAAAATTATCTGCATAGGACCCGGCATCTGCAAACCTTTTGGTGTCCGTCAACTCCTACATTCTGCCAACCAATTGGCTGACTCCACTACCTTGGCTGACTCCAAGTCCTGCCCAATTTTCTTCGCCAACTCCAACAATCTCCACCTTTGCGAGAAAATCATCCCTTGCGAAGAACCATGAAGCTCCACCTGAACTTCAACAAACTCTACCTTGATGAGAAGCCGCCCCCTGGAGAAACACAAAATCACGCAAAACCAAACTGACTCTACCGACTCCTCCTCAAACCATAGATACACCACCATCAATAAGACCATCTACACTTTCTCTCCACTTTTGTTGAATCATTTGGAGACATCCCCCAAACTCGAGCAACTCCCGAGCTTGCTTAGTATATTTTCTTTAATCTTCATTGAATCTCAACATACAAGTTCACCTGCCGAAGCAACCTTGTGACCTATAGACATCCCTCTATTTTTTCGGTCATTCCCATGCTCCACAACCTCGAACTGATTCTCCATTAAACCTTTTTGCTTGAACCAATGCTACAAGCCGTAGCATACAATGGGCAGTCTTTTGTTCCACAAAGTAGAACCCTTGACATGTCATGAACTCCACCATTCGGTCTTGAGTGAGATACATGATTCGCCCGTGGTGTTACCAGCGGCTTCGCATTCTCAATGCCAAACCTATCGAACATCTTTGACGTGCATGTTCTTTTAGACAAACAAAGCTGGGCCTTGCTAACCTTGTTTCTAGGAATCTCCACTGCACTCAAACCATTCAAGTCAAGCCCTCGCTCCTTCATACGATCTAACCTCATATGTCAAGAACTTTTTCCATCTCCATCGGCACCCATTGATGTGACTCCACCTACAACCGTGCCCCCCACTAAACTGTAGGTGTTCCTAACATCCCTTTCACCCTCCAATTCAACCAACCACTAAGCATTTAAATTAGGTTGATGTCTAATTTATAGTTTTGTCCTTGTAATTTTAAATTCTCTAACAAGATAACATAAATTTTACATTATTCACAACAAAGAGACACGAACTAACCTCAACTCGAGTTATCATTCAACTAATTTATCTCTGTGATATGTCACTTCACTAATATTAGAGAAAATGAGACAAAAATAGTAGCATTTAAATTTAAATATGGACCAAAAGAAGATTGGCGATTTAAAGATCGAAGGCCAACAATATGTCATAAGTATAAAATTATTAATATGATATAATTCATAGATAAAATTAATGACATGATATGATACATGAGATAAATTAAATAAGTAGGAGTTGACTGATGACACTTGCTTGTCACCAAGGTAAAACCTTGTCACATGGTAGAAAAAAAAGTTAGCACAAGGTAATGATTAGTTAAAGTACTAAAAGTGAACTTTAATATTTAAATTAATTTACTAAACATTAATAAGAGATTATGGATTCAAGTTATGCAAGTACGCAAATATTAAAATTTGATAGTCTTGATGTTGATCGACTAGAATTAACAAGATTTAAAAAAATACAAGTTGACTAGCAGTCCGACCTGTCAAATCATGAATTGACCATTTGGGCATTTCAGGTACGGATTTCGTACGCCCATCTTGCGAATCTCCAAAAATCTGGTCAGCCAAAGTAGTTTGACCAGATTTTTTGACTCGGACCGGCTAGTGGGATGTGTTTTGTTTAAAATCAACACACAATTAAATAAAAAATCACATAGCAAGTTCGATTTTCCTAGATCAACATAAAATAAACTTAATCAACAATGAGAAGTAAACTTGAAATGAAATAATTTGGTCGGAATATGAATTTTGAAATATATATTTAGACTAAAAATAGTAAAAAATTAAAAAAAATAGTCTGTCTAGTCGGATCAGTCGACCCGACCCGGAAGATGGAAGAAATCTTGGTCGGCTTTCAATTTTTAGAACCTCATATCTTTAGAAGTTTTTTAGAACCTCGAGAATAGGTAGTTGAACCAAAATCTTTAATTCAACCAAAATTTCAGTCACGTTGTCAGGGAATTAAATAGGTGTTTTTTTTTTGCTTTCCGGATCGTTATAAATGTGGTATGTACACAATATACTTGGCCAGCCAACAGCCGAGCTATTTCCGTTGTTTTTTAGGTTCTTTCTACTGGCGTCCACTGGTTGAAAATTTTACTTCGGTCATTTTACATTTATGATTTAATATATTAAATAGTTACTATTTTAGTAAGTGTCGATCTAACTTCTTTATCGAGGGTTTTATAAATTTATGTTTTTATCTTAATACATAGCATAAATAGACTATCATAAAATTATGGGCAAATTACTCTCAAGTCCTTGACCTTTGGTCACCCTCCTTCTAGGGTCCCTGACTTTTAGAAAATGATTGTCCCGTCCCTAAGTTTTGATGATAATAGACTCTCGGGTCCCTGGAGTCTGAATATTCTTTTTTCTCCGGTGAACCCCCAATTGAAATGACCAGAATGCCCTCTTACTAAATAAAAAAAATCTTCTTTCCTCCCACTTCATCTTCTTCCTCCCACCTTCAACAAAAAAGTTTGGATTCTACCTTCTTCCTCTCTTTCCACATTCCAGGAACAAATTAAAAAATCTTGCAGCCTATGAACTCCAAAAAAAATACACTAAGTCAACCCAAAATCAAACCAAAAAGCCACATTTCCTCATAATTCTACGCTAGAAAATAAAAAAGACTCAATCTTGAAAAGACCCAGAACCCATCAACATTGCACATAAGTTCAAAAAGATGAAACCTTGACATGGCAGATAATGCATTAGCCTTTCTCTGCGTCTCTTCCTTATCAACCCATCTTCTCTCCTTACATCCACAACAAAACCAAATAAACCTCTTCCTCTCTTTCAAGAATCAATCAATCAGAGACAGAGAGAGAAAATCTCCAAAACCAAAATCCTAAAATTCACATCCATTTTCTTGCTGATGAATTTTTTCCCAATCTCTCTTAATACCTTAAGGAATCTAAGCTATTTAGCCTAAGAAAAGGCCGAAGAAAGTCCAGCCCAGATCTGTTCACCGGAAAGCTTCCTCTGATGCCATAGAAAAAGAAAAGGTCAGAAAGTTATTGGAGAACGTTATCAAAATTTGGAGAGAAAATACATATTGCAACCTTGGGCATCAAATCTGTGAGGACCAGAAAACCATAATGAATAATTTGAAATTGATGGGAGAGCAAATTGTAATTTGGCTAGGGACTAAACTAAACTTTTGTCAAACCTTAAGCCCTAGCTTCGCCTATAAAAGAAGGTTGGACAAAACCCTAAAGCTCACCCTTCTGAAATTTTATTTTTCTCTCTGTCAAGGTAGAGAAGATCTTCCAGGCGAGTCCAAGGGCGAGGGAGAACACTACAACACTTTCCGAGACGCTAGGGTAAGCCATCTTGTTCGAATTATTGTGAATCTGTAAGAAATCATAGTTATTAATTCATCACAAAACTGTAGGGATTTGAGGAGGACGCCGGAAGTTAGGAGAGACGCGGATTGGCATGAATTGGCGAGGTTAGGTTAGAAGAAAATGAGGTAAGTCAAACCTCTATACCTTTTAGGTCATAATTGCTGTGTTTTGTTGTGTATGATCGTATTGGAATGTATTTTATCCATATTTGAGTGGTATGTAATTCGTATGTTCGTATTCTGTCCGTATATGAATGTGATATGTATTAGTTTCGTATTCTGCCATGTATTCTATTATGCGATCTGTATTCGAGTGGGTGTATTCTGCCATGTGATCCGTATCTGTTCTGTCTGTTCTGGTCGGGATTATCTCGGTGCTTCTGTGCCCGTAGAATACTCCGAATTTTCGTACTCTATGTGAGCACCGGTGATATATGTGCCCTGTAGTGAGATTGTCCTTTCGTTTCTGTGCCTTTAGCGTGAAGAATTTATCTTCTGTGCCCCACAGGTTCCCGATAGTCGTACTACGGAGTCCGTCTGTGTTCGAGTCGTTTATTCTGATTTTGTATGAGAAACCTGAATATATATGTTATGTATTTTAATTGTGAGTTCGGCTTACTGAGTTACGTAAACTCAGCAAAATACGTATTATATTTCAGATGCGGCTGGGACTGATCGGGTGTGAGAGCTAAAGGCGAGGGGAGGAACAAGATGAAGGGGAGGAAGGAAACCAAGATTTTTTTTTAAATTAGGAGGACATTTTAGTCTTTTCAAGTGGGAGTTCGCCGGAGAAAAATGAATATTCCGGCTGCAGAGACCCGAGAATCTATTATCATCAAAACATAGGGACGGGACAATCATTTCCAAAAGTCAGGGACCCAGGGGGAGGGTGACCAAAGGTTAGGGAGTAGAGAGTAATTTATCCTAAAATTATTTATGATAAATTATCCTCAGGTCCCTGATTTATAGTTTTAATACTCACAGGTCCCTAGCTTTCAAAAATAGTGTATGAAGTCCCTGCTTTTTAAGAAAAATATTGGTTTGAGATCCCTAGTCACCGGATCGATCTTCTTAAAAATCTCTGGAGAAAATTTTCGATCTGATGACTAGGGACCTCAGACCAATATTTTCTTAAAAAGCAGGGACCTCATACACTATTTTTGAAAGCCAGGGATCTGTAGGTAATAAAACTATAAATCAGGGACCTGAAGATAATTTGTCCAATTATTTGTTTAAATCTCAGTATATGAGTACCAGTAATGAGATGCTTTACGGAAAAAAAAAGGTAATTCGGTGGCTGGTGGGACCCATTAACAGTAATTAGGCTCGTTTCAATTGGTTATACGGGTGGTTTAGTACAGCGGGGCCCGCCATGCGTATAGAGCCAGCGAGTTGTATATAATAAACGAGACGATCGTACCAACAATTGAATCAGGTGATTATTGAAATATAATTACATCTTGAGCTTAAAATGTTAAAAATGTCATAGAATTAAATATTTGTCAAAAAATTACACGGATTGAAATATACGTGCAATGGTTGGTCCACTCGACGTTTCACGCGTCTATAATTAATGCTATTTAACCTCGTCTCTTTAATTTATTTGGCACCGACCTCCCGTTTTTACCCTCACTCTAGGCTGTCCTCTGTTTTTTTTCCTTTTTTGGGGTTTTACTTTTTTGAGGGATTTTTTTAGTGATAACAGTTGGGTTTTTACTCGAGAACCAGGTTGAATCGAATGATATTACTGATTACGGTCGAGAATTGGGTAGCAATTGATTTGATTTGAAAACGAATTATATGCGGTGAGCAAAAAATATGAAAATTATAATTATAATTTCTTCATTTCGATATCAGAACACCGATTTAAAAAAAAGATAAACGAAGGGGGAAATTACGAATACAAAATATTCGGAAAAAAAATACACAATCAGTAAAAGGAGACGGGGAGATTGTACGATGGAAGTGAAGGGGACAAGAGATGTTGAATCTGGGCCGTTGGTAAGGAACTGCTTGAAACGTAAGCAAAGTGATTTGGCTCCCAACCAAGTTGGGCATTTTCGTCACATTAAATGGTTGATTACGAAAGATAAGCCAGCGGATAAGATACCGCTGCTTTTCCCTTGTTTGCTTTTACATCCGTACCCCGGAGAATCTTTCTTCTTAGCGGGATTTCTTTTCCCTCGGTAATCAAAAATATTCTGCTCGAATATTTGACTGATTTGTACATGAGGCCTGGGTAGACACGAAAGTCTAAAGCTTTTTAATGGCCGCACTGTAGAGACAAATAAAAACTATATGTTTATTATTAATTTTGAATATGCTAGTCGGTCTAGTAACTAATAAATATTATTATTCCAAATAGTTTGGAACAAAACCTTGCATTAAAAACCTGTGACGACCATTTGTATCCAAAAAAGTGTATTACTACCTGAATGAGCTTCGTTTGGTAGGTAGATATCACATGTGAACACTCATTTAATTAGCCGATTAATTAAAATTTGAATGTATATTATTACTAGATCAACGCAATTCAATTTTGTGACTTTTTGTTAATTTAAACCAGCCCAAATTACAAATTGATTTTAGATTGTGGTCACATTATCCCCTTTACCAACAATAATTTACACCAATAAACACTTATATTATATAGTGTGGGTGTTGTACTAGTTTGAACCTTCATAAACCTTATAATGTTAATTACTTGTAGGAAAAGTTTTGACAATTTTCAAAAATCTAACTCTACTCGAATCCAGATTAGTTGGCAAGTAATATCCGAAACCCGGATAACTAATGATCTAGACAAAAAAAACCATCAATATTTTACGAGTTCCATATTCCAACTTTGCGCCCTCCAAAACCAAGTCATATCCTAGAGCAACAAATGTTCTAAAAGTTTATAAATCTTGACCCGTTGACAAGGAATAAAGAAAGGGAAATTACTGGACCATCCCCCAGTTTTAAGCCTAATAGAACGAGAAGACTGGTCAAACAGCATCAGATCGATTGCCTTAAAAAATTCCAAAAGCCACCCAAATCCCCAACCTCGCCCACGATCCCGAAACACTTTCCTACACATATTTTATCATTTACAAAATACCTCAAAGGATACCGTATCTAATCAATAATACCATATATATTCAACGAAAACTTTGATTAATCTATTGACTCAATCTAATTTAGTATGTGTTCGGATACGAAATCGAAATACTTCTAAACAGTCCCCCCATGTGTGAGGCACATGCGTTGTTTGGGACGGCTTGACATTGGTTTACGCAAATTCCCAAATCTACCCTCCCCGCTAAACCCTCTCAATAAATAACCAAACACAAACCAGAAGCCCACCACCCATTCTCCCTTTTCCATTTTTTAACTTCTCACTCACTGAGCTAGAAAATAGAGAGAGAGAGAGAGATGGGTTCCCAAGTGATGAATTTCCTCTACATTGTGACCGTCCTCTCCCTGGCGGCCTCAACCCATGCCAGGATCCCCGGAGTCTACTCCGGTGGGCCATGGCAAGGCGCGCACGCCACTTTCTACGGTGGCAGCGACGCCTCCGGAACCATGGGTACGTCCCACCTCCTATCTCTTCGCTACTATTTATTACGAGCGTTTATGTTTACGTTTTTGCTGCCCTAATGTAGGAGGGGCGTGCGGGTACGGGAACCTGTACAGCGCGGGGTACGGGGTGAACACGGCGGCGCTGTCGACGGCGCTGTTCAACAACGGGCTGAGCTGCGGGGCATGCTTCGAGATAAAGTGCGCGGACGACCCGCGTTGGTGCAACCCGGGCAGCCCGTCGATCCTCGTCACGGCGACCAACTTCTGCCCGCCAAACTTCGCCGAGCCCAGCGACAATGGCGGCTGGTGCAACCCTCCCCGGACCCACTTCGACCTCGCCATGCCCGTGTTCCTCAAGATCGCCCAGTACAAAGCCGGCATCGTCCCCGTCAACTTCCGCCGGTACGTACTTTTTCCTCACCTCCCTTTTTTTCTTTTTTTTAAAAATTCTCTTTTAATTAAGAACGCTCTTCTTTCCCATTTTTAGTATGGAACAATTAGATTTAATCGATTTGATTCAAAAATCAGCTTTCAGACACCTAAGCAATTAATACGAACGTCATTAATTTTCTTCCCCTGTTTCAATTATTTTGTTGGGTTTTTGTATTTTTTTTCGGACATTAAGGTCTAGTAGATGTCAGCCTTTTGGAATTCCATTTTCCTAATTAAGCATGACGGTTCATTTTTTGAGCTTTTTTGAGTAATGCGGTTTTTTTAATATAATTTAAATCCACATCCAATTTTTTATTTGCCCAAAGGAATTCGATTACTTGTCTTTTCGTGGTATTTGGTTAGTACATCCGTGTTTTTGTTAGGTTAAAAGAAAATAATTTCTCTTTTTGCGAAAAAAAAGAAAACGTCCAAAAGACTAAAAAGAAGCAGCGGCTGATAAAAAGAGGGGGTTGGCTTCTTTTCCGCTCCCCCCACCGTTGGCGTGGGAGGGTAAATTGGGTAATTAAACAGTGTTCTGTTATGGCAGAGAATTGTGGATTTTTTATTTTTAAAAATGAGATATGTGGAATCGAAGAGAATTAATTTCCAAGGCAAATCTCACGCTATCCCACGCGTCTTGGTTCGCTCACCAATACGAGAACATGGAATTAAAGGTGCATTACTCTTTAAAAAAAATATTTTCTATCCATTCAAAAAGATATATTATATGATATATTTTGTTCATTGAAATGATTAATCTATTTTTTAAAAATTAGTTAAATCTATTTTGCGGGTCTCTCCTCTTTTTCAGGGTCCCGTGCAGGAAGCAAGGGGGAATCAGGTTCACGATCAATGGCTTCCGTTACTTCAACCTGGTCCTGGTCACCAACGTCGCCGGCGCCGGAGACATCGTGAGGGTCAGCATCAAGGGGACCAACACCGGGTGGATGCCGATGAGCCGCAACTGGGGGCAAAACTGGCAATCCAACGCCGTCCTCGTCGGCCAGGCCCTCTCCTTCCGTGTCACCGGCAGCGACGGCCGCACCTCCACCTCCAAAAACGTGGCCGCTCCCAACTGGCAGTTCGGCCAGACCTTCACCGGCAAGAATTTCCGCGTCTGATGGTCAAATTACCAATCTACCCCTCTTCGGTCTTCTCCTTGGTTTTGATGGGGGGAAGATTTTGAAGTACTTTGGGTTTAGGTCTATAGGGGCAAAAAAGTCACTACGGTGTGTCTTACCCTTTTATTTACTTTTTTACTGTTGCTAGCTATGGGGAGAAAGTTCTAGAGAGGGACACCCCAGGCTGCTTGGTTAAAGTTGGGATAGGCGGAGGCTGAAGCGGCTGCAAATTTACAAGGGTAAAAAATGTAGCCCGCAGCTTTCATTTTTATTATCTTATCTCTATTCTCAAATACTATATGGAATATTGTGATTTTTGACTTTATGGTGCCTACTTATGTTTCTTAAGACCTAGCTCGATTATAGATTTAGTCGTTGTCTGTAAGTGTGGTAGAAGTTATTCAAGGGTCGTAAACCCTAAAAATAATATTAGATTCCTCGGTTTGTATGTGTGGCGGAAGGTGTAATTGTAACAACTCCATTTTACCCACACAACAAAAAAAACTCCATTTTACCAAAATTGCCAAAATTATTACTTTAAAAAGGAAAATTGGCAAAGTATTACTAATACTGTATTCGCTGCGAAGACACGACCCACTTGTCGGTGGATGACCAGAGCTCACATGTGCCTTGTCCACTGGATCTGGCACGGCAACTGAGTTAGTTGCTTGCTGTTGTGTGCATTAATGTTTCTTGTCTCGTCAGCTGAACTCGAATTTAGATTAATCGATTTCGTGAATGTGATATATTAAATAGTTTAAACCACAAAATAAATGTTGCTTGCTTCCTTATTTTTATCATCGACTCATCTATTCCATGTGCGATGGATCTATTCCGTTCTCTCTTTTTCTCATGCGTTGCTAGTTGTGTTAATGTTGTAGTTAAAAGCGATTCGGAGCAACTCGCCCTGTTTTTTTTTTGGTTGTCAAATTGGGTAACAATACAGGATTCGCAAGTGATGAAATTGATGACCTAAAAGTTGGCACCACTCAATTGATGAGGCTGGTTCGGGTAGCAACTTTCTTTGAGAGATGCATACATCAACCCTGAAGGTGGTCCGAATCTTGGTACAAATTTGCACAAAAAATCACCAATAGTCGCCATTGGTTTTCATGTCTGTAAAGGTGATTGGACAGGAAAACGACTGAACCCTGCAAATTTGTGTCAAAAGCACGGAAGTTTACCCGACGAGAGCCTGAAGCATCGCTACTTTTCTGCTTCAATAGTACGCAAAAAATATTGGTCGATGAGGCGTCAATAAAAAATCTCGAGTGGAGGTTGACTCGTCCATGACTATCTTTTGCTAGGGACGAGATCTCGACCGTGCTCACCCGTTGGCGATGCTGATCTCGAGAGCGCGTGAGCTTCTGGAGAGAGACTGAGAGATTGACATTCAGCACACGTGGCGGGAGAACAACAGTTTGGCGGATGCTCTTTCCAAGCGTGCCTTGGAGTTTTCCTTTGAGTATGTTGTCTTGGATGCCCCTTCG